>OW569412.2:115045369-116245369 GCA_937662695.2 Halyzia sedecimguttata
TTGGAGTTGGAGTTGGAGTTGGAGTTGGAGTTGGAGTTGGAGTTGGAGTTGGAGTTGGAGTTGGAGTTGGAGTTGGAGTTGGAGTAAGAGTTGGAGTTGGAGTAGGAGTTGGAGTTGGAGTTGGAGTTGGAGTTGGAGTTGGAGTTGGAGTTGGAGTTGGAGTTGGAGTTGGAGTTGGAGTTGGAGTTGGAGTTGGAGTTGGAGTTGGAGTTGGAGTTGGAGTTGGAGTTGGAGTTGGAGTTGGAGTTGGAGTTGGAGTTGGAGTTGGAGTTGGAGTTGGAGTTGGAGTTGGAGTTGGAGTTGGAGTTGGAGTTGGAGTTGGAGTTGGAGTTGGAGTTGGAGTTGGAGTTGGAGTTGGAGTTGGAGTTGGAGTTGGAGTTGGAGTTGGAGTTGGAGTTGGAGTTGGAGTTGGAGTTGGAGTTGGAGTTGGAGTTGGAGTTGGAGTTGGAGTTGGAGTTGGAGTTGGAGTTGGAGTTGGAGTTGGAGTTGGAGTTGGAGTTGGAGTTGGAGTTGGAGTTGGAGTTGGAGTTGGAGTTGGAGTTGGAGTTGGAGTTGGAGTTGGAGTTGGAGTTGGAGTTGGAGTTGGAGTTGGAGTTGGAGTTGGAGTTGGAGTTGGAGTTGGAGTTGGAGTTGGAGTTGGAGTTGGAGTTGGAGTTGGAGTTGGAGTTGGAGTTGGAGTTGGAGTTGGAGTTGGAGTTGGAGTTGGAGTTGGAGTTGGAGTTGGAGTTGGAGTTGGAGTTGGAGTTGGAGTTGGAGTTGGAGTTGGAGTTGGAGTTGGAGTTGGAGTTGGAGTTGGAGTTGGAGTTGGAGTTGGAGTTGGAGTTGGAGTTGGAGTTGGAGTTGGAGTTGGAGTTGGAGTTGGAGTTGGAGTTGGAGTTGGAGTTGGAGTTGGAGTTGGAGTTGGAGTTGGAGTTGGAGTTGGAGTTGGAGTTGGAGTTGGAGTTGGAGTTGGAGTTGGAGTTGGAGTTGGAGTTGGAGTTGGAGTTGGAGTTGGAGTTGGAGTTGGAGTTGGAGTTGGAGTTGGAGTTGGAGTTGGAGTTGGAGTTGGAGTTGGAGTTGGAGTTGGAGTTGGAGTTGGAGTTGGAGTTGGAGTTGGAGTTGGAGTTGGAGTTGGAGTTGGAGTTGGAGTTGGAGTTGGAGTTGGAGTTGGAGTTGGAGTTGGAGTTGGAGTTGGAGTTGGAGTTGGAGTTGGAGTTGGAGTTGGAGTTGGAGTTGGAGTTGGAGTTGGAGTTGGAGTTGGAGTTGGAGTTGGAGTTGGAGTTGGAGTTGGAGTTGGAGTTGGAGTTGGAGTTGGAGTTGGAGTTGGAGTTGGAGTTGGAGTTGGAGTTGGAGTTGGAGTTGGAGTTGGAGTTGGAGTTGGAGTTGGAGTTGGAGTTGGAGTTGGAGTTGGAGTTGGAGTTGGAGTTGGAGTGGAGTTGGAGTTGGAGTTGGAGTTGGAGTTGGAGTTGGAGTTGGAGTTGGAGTTGGAGTTGGAGTTGGAGTTGGAGTTGGAGTTGGAGTTGGAGTTGGAGTTGGAGTTGGAGTTGGAGTTGGAGTTGGAGTTGGAGTTGGAGTTGGAGTTGGAGTTGGAGTTGGAGTTGGAGTTGGAGTTGGAGTTGGAGTTGGAGTTGGAGTTGGAGTTGGAGTTGGAGTTGGAGTTGGAGTTGGAGTTGGAGTTGGAGTTGGAGTTGGAGTTGGAGTTGGAGTTGGAGTTGGAGTTGGAGTTGGAGTTGGAGTTGGAGTTGGAGTTGGAGTTGGAGTTGGAGTTGGAGTTGGAGTTGGAGTTGGAGTTGGAGTTGGAGTTGGAGTTGGAGTTGGAGTTGGAGTTGGAGTTGGAGTTGGAGTTGGAGTTGGAGTTGGAGTTGGAGTTGGAGTTGGAGTTGGAGTTGGAGTTGGAGTTGGAGTTGGAGTTGGAGTTGGAGTTGGAGTTGGAGTTGGAGTTGGAGTTGGAGTTGGAGTTGGAGTTGGAGTTGGAGTTGGAGTTGGAGTTGGAGTTGGAGTTGGAGTTGGAGTTGGAGTTGGAGTTGGAGTTGGAGTTGGAGTTGGAGTTGGAGTTGGAGTTGGAGTTGGAGTTGGAGTTGGAGTTGGAGTTGGAGTTGGAGTTGGAGTTGGAGTTGGAGTTGGAGTTGGAGTTGGAGTTGGAGTTGGAGTTGGAGTTGGAGTTGGAGTTGGAGTTGGAGTTGGAGTTGGAGTTGGAGTTGGAGTTGGAGTTGGAGTTGGAGTTGGAGTTGGAGTTGGAGTTGGAGTTGGAGTTGGAGTTGGAGTTGGAGTTGGAGTTGGAGTTGGAGTTGGAGTTGGAGTTGGAGTTGGAGTTGGAGTTGGAGTTGGAGTTGGAGTTGGAGTTGGAGTTGGAGTTGGAGTTGGAGTTGGAGTTGGAGTTGGAGTTGGAGTTGGAGTTGGAGTTGGAGTTGGAGTTGGAGTTGGAGTTGGAGTTGGAGTTGGAGTTGGAGTTGGAGTTGGAGTTGGAGTTGGAGTTGGAGTTGGAGTTGGAGTTGGAGTTGGAGTTGGAGTTGGAGTTGGAGTTGGAGTTGGAGTTGGAGTTGGAGTTGGAGTTGGAGTTGGAGTTGGAGTTGGAGTTGGAGTTGGAGTTGGAGTTGGAGTTGGAGTTGGAGTTGGAGTTGGAGTTGGAGTTGGAGTTGGAGTTGGAGTTGGAGTTGGAGTTGGAGTTGGAGTTGGAGTTGGAGTTGGAGTTGGAGTTGGAGTTGGAGTTGGAGTTGGAGTTGGAGTTGGAGTTGGAGTTGGAGTTGGAGTTGGAGTTGGAGTTGGAGTTGGAGTTGGAGTTGGAGTTGGAGTTGGAGTTGGAGTTGGAGTTGGAGTTGGAGTTGGAGTTGGAGTTGGAGTTGGAGTTGGAGTTGGAGTTGGAGTTGGAGTTGGAGTTGGAGTTGGAGTTGGAGTTGGAGTTGGAGTTGGAGTTGGAGTTGGAGTTGGAGTTGGAGTTGGAGTTGGAGTTGGAGTGGAGTTGGAGTTGGAGTTGGAGTTGGAGTTGGAGTTGGAGTTGGAGTTGGAGTTGGAGTTGGAGTTGGAGTTGGAGTTGGAGTTGGTGGAGTTGGAGTTGGAGTTGGAGTTGGAGTTGGAGTTGGAGTTGGAGTTGGAGTTGGAGTTGGAGTTGGAGTTGGAGTTGGAGTTGGAGTTGGAGTTGGAGTTGGAGTTGGAGTTGGAGTTGGAGTTGGAGTTGGAGTTGGAGTTGGAGTTGGAGTTGGAGTTGGAGTTGGAGTTGGAGTTGGAGTTGGAGGGCAGTACGAAGTTTGCCGGGCCAGCTAGTCTTATATATGGATATTGCAACGTATTTGGTTTATTATATACCACAACGTACAAGACATATATACATGAATATTTGCGAATGAACAGTTCTTGTCTAATAGCACAAGCTGGAATGATTACTTTTAAAAAACACACAGTTGTTACTACCAAATACAAGTGCAACTATTCATTTCACAGTCGCTTTTTTGTGATTTTGTTATATGGTCTCCAAATATTTGTTTAGTACGAATGATCTGGAAATATGGGAAAAGAACTTAGAAACTACAAAGAAATTTCATTCAGAAGTTATTATGCAAGGACTGATGGCAAATAATCTCGTTGCACTGTCGGTTCCGCAAGACGTGTTTCTTGGTTCTCCGTTTAAGATCGAGTAAATTGTTGATATCTGTAATTTATATCTATATGAACCTATTTCTATCAGATACAAAGTGTATAGTGTTCATAACAGTTTTTTTCAAAAGTCGTTTTTGTGAAATTATCAAGGGTAAGCGATTTATGACTCATCATGCAACTCACACGAGAACAACAGGCAGAGATTAAAATGTTGGCAGAAGAAATGGTTAAGCAGATCTGTTTGAACGATGATTTCATGTATAAGATCGCTAATGAAGTATCGATAAATATTCAAAAATCAATTAACGTAAAACTCTGTCAATTCGAATCAAAACTCGACGAGGTTAAAAACGGTATCGATATATTGGACCGCAAATATGCAGAAGAGATTACCAATTTTTCAGAACATGTTGATGAACTTCGAAAAAAACTGCAAGAATGCGAGAAGGAATCCCCAAACATCGCACATATTGTGTCGGAGGTGAACGACATAAGAAGAAGAGAAAATAACATTTTGATTTTTGGTATTTCCGATGATATTCCTAATAAATTCGATTATATCCTTGATTTGTGTAAAAAAGTTACTCCTAAATTAAATGTTGAGAATATTAAGGTCAATCGCTTAGGACGCTCCCAGCCTAACAAATCGCGTCCAATTAAAGTTTATTTTCCGGATGTTAATAGCGTCTCCCTTTTACTGAAAAACAAAAAGAAGCTTGCGAACTATGATGTAATAATAATAATAATAATAGTAATAATAATAGCATTTATTTCGAAAATCCTTCATATATGTTATATATACATGTTATCAGAACGAAATAGTCGTCAATTAATTAATGGTGTATGTATACAAGGGTATCCACATTCGAGCAGAACTAACACCAAATCAGAGAGAATTTCACCATAAAGTCTGGAGTGAACTTAAGGCACGGCAAAACAATGGAGAACAAGATATATTTGTGAGCTTTATGAAGGGTGTTCCTGTGATACGTAAAAAAAACTGGTCAATTCATCCAGCAAGCGTAGTGTAACTCTGAGTGAGGAAATGTTTTTATATTATCAAAACTGCAGAGGACTTAATACCAAAACTCATATATTTTTCAAGAATGTATTGGCTAGTGATTATAAGATTTTTGCATTATCCGAAACCTGGTTAAGAGAGGGCTTATTAAGTTCAGAACTATTCCCAGATAGCTTTGTGGTATATCGTAAAGATAGATCGTACGGTTGTCGCGGGGGTGGTGTTTTAATTGCCATTGACAGTAATTATTATATATCGGAAATATGCGACGTTGAATGTCCTCTCCAATCTGTTGATGTTATATGTGTTAAATTGATTATTTCGGCAAGTGTGTCAATTCATTTGCTGTTATTGTACATTCCCCCTGAAACAAATTATGTTGAATATGAAGTACTATTTGAATTTTTGGAACGCTTCGAACACGTCGACAACACTGTTGTTATGGGTGATTTCAATATTTCTGAATTGCAAAACTTTCACGAAACTGGTGAATCAACAAAATTAGTACTCAGGTACAGATCATTTGTAAGCTTCTGTAATTTCGCCCAAAATAATTTAATTAAAAACTGCAATGGCAGGTTGCTGGATTTGGTGCTTGCGCCAGAAAATTTGAAATGCGGAGTAGTACAAGATTCCGAACCGTTGGTCGGAGTTGACTCGCATCACCCGAGTCTTGCTGTGAGTTTGGGCGTCTGTTGTCGATCTGAGGTGAATTTTTTCCCTGGTGTTAAACGTTTCAATTTCCGCAAACTTGACAACCGGAGGTTTGTGGAGCTGTTTCGTGAAGCGGATTGGGATTTTTTGACAACAACTTCTGGTAGTGACTTAGCTTGGGAGCGGTTTAATGCGGTAGTTCAGAGTATTTTTTCTGAGTGTTGTCCGCTCATAACTCGTAATGGTCCCAGATATCCGTCCTGGTATACAAAAATTCTGATCATTAATATAAAAATGGGTTCAAGCCCTGTGGACAGGAGCTTGCTGGCGCTCTAGTTCAAACAGACAAATTATATCTCCGAAAGTATTGGTTTCTCTGAGTTGGGAATTATATCAATGTATACATATGATAGAGCTGCATCATAAAGGAAATTCAATTCAAATAATAGTTTATTTATCAAGATTAAATCAGCAATCATGAGAATGAGAACTGCACCATGGAAGAAATCGAATTAAATCTGGCCAATTTTGCCCAATAACGAACTTAACCGAGATATTCATCTCCCTAACCTACTCTGAAAATTGCAACTACCTAGCTCATTCCGTTCGAGAGTTATTGTGGAAAAACTTTTTTTAAATTTTCAAAATTTTTTTTTACACTTTGCGGTAATCTGGTCAATACAAAACTTCACATGCGTATAAAGGTCATGATTCTACAATTTGATGCTAAATTTCAGATAGATCGAACGAACTTGTCCGAGATATTTACGCTCCAAAACCACCTTGCAATTTTCAATCCGCTAACTCCTTTCGTTCGAGAGTTATCGTGCCTACGGCCGGTCGGCCGGCCGGACAGAATCGATTTCGCACTCGGATTCTTGATCAGTGAGTCGAACCAAATCGTTTGAGACCATTTTCAGCCAAAAATTCCAAAATTACAGACACTTAGGCAATTTGATAAGCACTCTGTTCCGAGGAACTAGAGCGCCAAAAAAACAAGTTTCGTATGACAATTGCCCAAACAGGTTTAAAGTACCTACAAATAGTAGGTATTCCATAAAACATGTATGAAAGAAGATGAGTAATAATATGAAAGAAGATGAGTAATAAATAAAAAATTACCTTGTAATCGATCAAAAATTTCCTGATCTACGTTCACCAAATTTTCTCCTCTCTCGAACTACAGAATTATGCTTTCAATATTTACGTAATATTTTCAAACATTTTCGGGTGAGGTCCCCGTTGCATCGCTAAAATACGAGTATTTCAACCCCAATATTTTTGAAGTTACAATATTCCCTTCTGTCAAGTTGACATTATGACAATTCATACATAGAATAATTATATCAATGAGTGAAATACGATTTACATTGAAATTTTGAAGAATCATATCTCCGAAAGTATTAGCTTGTTAGAGTTGAAAATGATATGAATGGATTCTTATGATAAAACTTCTTATTAAAAAAAATTTAATTTGGAATTTGTTTCGTAAAAAAAAAATTTTTTTTTGTTACTCCGAAACCATCTGTCCGATTTTGCCCAATAACGAACTTAGCCGAGATATTTATCCCCCACACCTACTCTGAAAATTTCAACTCTCTAGCTCATTCCGTTCGAGAGTTATCGTGCCTACGGCCGGCCGGACAGAATGAATTTCGACCACGGATTCTTGATCAGTGAGTCGAACCAAATCGTTTAAGACCATTTTCATCGAAATATTCGAAAATTACAGACATTTGGGCAAATTGATAAGCACTCAGTTCCGAGGAACTAGAGCGCCAAAAAGAAAAAATAATTACCGTCGAATGTATAATCGAAGAAGATCCTTATTTTATCTTGAACGTTTTAGAACTATGAGACGGGTTGTTAAAGGAGATATATGTTTGGCATACTCTGAGTCATAAAAAATCCGAAGAAAGTATGATTGAAAAAAATTTTGTTATTCAATTCATGTGCTGATTAAAATATTAAATGTAATTATTTTTTAAAGAGTTTTGAAGTGTGTATAAATAATTTTGTGAATTCAGATGTTTTTTTAATTAATTTTTATTTGTAAGGACTTTTTGATTTTGGAATGTTTTACATCAGATTCGAAGGATGGCGCTATCATCGCATTCAATATTATTCTATTTTAATTTTAGTTTGTCCCGACAGAGTGTGCTACGATCAATTTGAATTGGAGTTGGCGTTAGGGTTGGAGTTGTCGTTGGCGTTGAGGTTTGCATTGACGTTGGAGTTGGAGTTCACGTTGGAGTTGGAGTTGGAGTTCGAGTTGGAGTTGGAGTTGGAGTTGGAGTTGGAGTTGGAGTTGGAGTTGGAGTTGGAGTTGGAGTTGGAGTTGGAGTTGGAGTTGGAGTTGGAGTTGGAGTAGGAGTTGGAGTTGGAGTTGGAGTTGGAGTTGGAGTTGGAGTTGGAGTTGGAGTTGGAGTTGGAGTTGGAGTTGGAGTTGGAGTTGGAGTGTGCTACGATCAATTTGAATTGGAGTTGGCGTTAGGGTTGGAGTTGTCGTTGGCGTTGAGGTTTGCATTGACGTTGGAGTTGGAGTTCACGTTGGAGTTGGAGTTGGAGTTCGAGTTGGAGTTGGAGTTGGAGTTGGAGTTGGAGTTGGAGTTGGAGTTGGAGTTGGAGTTGGAGTTGGAGTTGGAGTTGGAGTTGGAGTTGGAGTTGGAGTTGGAGTTGGAGTTGGAGTAGGAGTAGGAGTTGGAGTTGGAGTTGGAGTTGGAGTTGGAGTTGGAGTTGGAGTTGGAGTTGGAGTTGGAGTTGGAGTTGGAGTTGGAGTTGGAGTTGGAGTTGGAGTTGGAGTTGGAGTTGGAGTTGGAGTTGGAGTTGGAGTTGGAGTTGGAGTTGGAGTTGGAGTTGGAGTTGGAGTTGGAGTTGGAGTTGGAGTTGGAGTTGGAGTTGGAGTTGGAGTTGGAGTTGGAGTTGGAGTTGGAGTTGGAGTTGGAGTTGGAGTTGGAGTTGGAGTTGGAGTTGGAGTTGGAGTTGGAGTTGGAGTTGGAGTTGGAGTTGGAGTTGGAGTTGGAGTTGGAGTTGGAGTTGGAGTTGGAGTTGGAGTTGGAGTTGGAGTTGGAGTTGGAGTTGGAGTTGGAGTTGGAGTTGGAGTTGGAGTTGGAGTTGGAGTTGGAGTTGGAGTTGGAGTTGGAGTTGGAGTTGGAGTTGGAGTTGGAGTTGGAGTTGGAGTTGGAGTTGGAGTTGGAGTTGGAGTTGGAGTTGGAGTTGGAGTTGGAGTTGGAGTTGGAGTTGGAGTTGGAGTTGGAGTTGGAGTTGGAGTTGGAGTTGGAGTTGGAGTTGGAGTTGGAGTTGGAGTTGGAGTTGGAGTTGGAGTTGGAGTTGGAGTTGGAGTTGGAGTTGGAGTTGGAGTTGGAGTTGGAGTTGGAGTTGGAGTTGGAGTTGGAGTTGGAGTTGGAGTTGGAGTTGGAGTTGGAGTTGGAGTTGGAGTTGGAGTTGGAGTTGGAGTTGGACTTGGACTTGGAGTTGGAGTTGGAGTTGGAGTTGGAGTTGCAGTTGGAGTTGGAGTTGGAGTTGGAGTTTGAGTTTGAGTTGGAGTTGGAGTTGGAGTTGGAGTTGGAGTTGGAGTTGGAGTTGGAGTTGGAGTTGGAGTTGGAGTTGGAGTTGGAGTTGGAGTTGGAGTTGGAGTTGGAGTTGGAGTTGGAGTTGGAGTTGGAGTTGGAGTTGGAGTTGGAGTTGGAGTTGGAGTTGGAGTTGGAGTTGGAGTTGGAGTTGGAGTTGGAGTTGGAGTTGGAGTTGGAGTTGGAGTTGGAGTTGGAGTTGGAGTTGGAGTTGGAGTTGGAGTTGGAGTTGGAGTTGGAGTTGGAGTTGGAGTTGGAGTTGGAGTTGGAGTTGGAGTTGGAGTTGGAGTTGGAGTTGGAGTTGGAGTTGGAGTTGGAGTTGGAGTTGGAGTTGGAGTTGGAGTTGGAGTTGGAGTTGGAGTTGGAGTTGGAGTTGGAGTTGGAGTTGGAGTTGGAGTTGGAGTTGGAGTTGGAGTTGGAGTTGGAGTTGGAGTTGGAGTTGGAGTTGGAGTTGGAGTTGGAGTTGGAGTTGGAGTTGGAGTTGGAGTTGGAGTTGGAGTTGGAGTTGGAGTTGGAGTTGGAGTTGGAGTTGGAGTTGGAGTTGGAGTTGGAGTTGGAGTTGGAGTTGGAGTTGGAGTTGGAGTTGGAGTTGGAGTTGGAGTTGGAGTTGGAGTTGGAGTTGGAGTTGGAGTTGGAGTTGGAGTTGGAGTTGGAGTTGGAGTTGGAGTTGGAGTTGGAGTTGGAGTTGGAGTTGGAGTTGGAGTTGGAGTTGGAGTTGGAGTTGGAGTTGGAGTTGGAGTTGGAGTTGGAGTTGGAGTTGGAGTTGGAGTTGGAGTTGGAGTTGGAGTTGGAGTTGGAGTTGGAGTTGGAGTTGGAGTTGGAGTTGGAGTTGGAGTTGGAGTTGGAGTTGGAGTTGGAGTTGGAGTTGGAGTTGGAGTTGGAGTTGGAGTTGGAGTTGGAGTTGGAGTTGGAGTTGGAGTTGGAGTTGGAGTTGGAGTTGGAGTTGGAGTTGGAGTTGGAGTTGGAGTTGGAGTTGGAGTTGGAGTTGGAGTTGGAGTTGGAGTTGGAGTTGGAGTTGGAGTTGGAGTTGGAGTTGGAGTTGGAGTTGGAGTTGGAGTTGGAGTTGGAGTTGGAGTTGGAGTTGGAGTTGGAGTTGGAGTTGGAGTTGGAGTTGGAGTTGGAGTTGGAGTTGGAGTTGGAGTTGGAGTTGGAGGGCAGTACGAAGTTTGCCGGGCCAGCTAGTCTTATATATGGATATTGCAACGTATTTGGTTTATTATATACCACAACGTACAAGACATATATACATGAATATTTGCGAATGAACAGTTCTTGTCTAATAGCACAAGCTGGAATGATTACTTTTAAAAAACACACAGTTGTTACTACCAAATACAAGTGCAACTATTCATTTCACAGTCGCTTTTTTGTGATTTTGTTATATGGTCTCCAAATATTTGTTTAGTACGAATGATCTGGAAATATGGGAAAAGAACTTAGAAACTACAAAGAAATTTCATTCAGAAGTTATTATGCAAGGACTGATGGCAAATAATCTCGTTGCACTGTCGGTTCCGCAAGACGTGTTTCTTGGTTCTCCGTTTAAGATCGAGTAAATTGTTGATATCTGTAATTTATATCTATATGAACCTATTTCTATCAGATACAAAGTGTATAGTGTTCATAACAGTTTTTTTCAAAAGTCGTTTTTGTGAAATTATCAAGGGTAAGCGATTTATGACTCATCATGCAACTCACACGAGAACAACAGGCAGAGATTAAAATGTTGGCAGAAGAAATGGTTAAGCAGATCTGTTTGAACGATGATTTCATGTATAAGATCGCTAATGAAGTTTCGATAAATATTCAAAAATCAATTAACGTAAAACTCTGTCAATTCGAATCAAAACTCGACGAGGTTAAAAACGGTATCGATATATTGGACCGCAAATATGCAGAAGAGATTACCAATTTTTCAGAACATGTTGATGAACTTCGAAAAAAACTGCAAGAATGCGAGAAGGAATCCCCAAACATCGCACATATTGTGTCGGAGGTGAACGACATAAGAAGAAGAGAAAATAACATTTTGATTTTTGGTATTTCCGATGATATTCCTAATAAATTCGATTATATCCTTGATTTGTGTAAAAAAGTTACTCCTAAATTAAATGTTGAGAATATTAAGGTCAATCGCTTAGGACGCTCCCAGCCTAACAAATCGCGTCCAATTAAAGTTTATTTTCCGGATGTTAATAGCGTCTCCCTTTTACTGAAAAACAAAAAGAAGCTTGCGAACTATGATGTAATAATAATAATAATAATAATAGTAATAATAATAGCATTTATTTCGAAAATCCTTCATATATGTTATATATACATGTTATCAGAACGAAATAGTCGTCAATTAATTAATGGTGTATGTATACAAGGGTATCCAGATTCGAGCAGACCTAACACCAAATCAGAGAGAATTTCACCATAAAGTCTGGAGTGAACTTAAGGCACGGCAAAACAATGGAGAACAAGATATATTTGTGAGCTTTATGAAGGGTGTTCCTGTGATACGTAAAAAAAACTGGTCAATTCATCCAGCAAGCGTAGTGTAACTCTGAGTGAGGAATTGTTTTTATATTATCAAAACTGCAGAGGACTTAATACCAAAACTCATATATTTTTCAAGAATGTATTGGCTAGTGATTATTAGATTTTTGCATTATCCGAAACCTGGTTAAGAGAGGGCTTATTAAGTTCAGAACTATTCCCAGATAGCTTTGTGGTATATCGTAAAGATAGATCGTACGGTTGTCGCGGGGGTGGTGTTTTAATTGCCATTGACAGTAATTATTATATATCGGAAATATGCGACGTTGAATGTCCTCTCCAATCTGTTGATGTTATATGTGTTAAATTGATTATTTCGGCAAGTGTGTCAATTCATTTGCTGTTATTGTACATTCCCCCTGAAACAAATTATGTTGAATATGAAGTACTATTTGAATTTTTGGAACGCTTCGAACACGTCGACAACACTGTTGTTATGGGTGATTTCAATATTTCTGAATTGCAAAACTTTCACGAAACTGGTGAATCAACAAAATTAGTACTCAGGTACAGATCATTTGTAAGCTTCTGTAATTTCGCCCAAAATAATTTAATTAAAAACTGCAATGGCAGGTTGCTGGATTTGGTGCTTGCGCCAGAAAATTTGAAATGCGGAGTTGTACAAGATTCCGAACCGTTGGTCGGAGTTGACTCGCATCACCCGAGTCTTGCTGTGAGTTTGGGCGTCTGTTGTCGATCTGAGGTGAATTTTTTCCCTGGTGTTAAACGTTTCAATTTCCGCAAACTTGACAACCGGAGGTTTGTGGAGCTGTTTCGTGAAGCGGATTGGGATTTTTTGACAACAACTTCTGGTAGTGACTTAGCTTGGGAGCGGTTTAATGCGGTAGTTCAGAGTATTTTTTCTGAGTGTTGTCCGCTCATAACTCGTAATGGTCCCAGATATCCGTCCTGGTATACAAAAATTCTGATCATTAATATAAAAATGGGTTCAAGCCCTGTGGACAGGAGCTTGCTGGCGCTCTAGTTCAAACAGACAAATTATATCTCCGAAAGTATTGGTTTCTCTGAGTTGGGAATTATATCAATGTATACATATGATAGAGCTGCATCATAAAGGAAATTCAATTCAAATAATAGTATATTTATCAAGATTAAATGAGCAATCATGAGAATGAGAACTGCACCATGGAAGAAATCGAATTAAATCTGGCCAATTTTGCCCAATAACGAACTTAACCGAGATATTCATCTCCCTAACCTACTCTGAAAATTGCAACTACCTAGCTCATTCCGTTCGAGAGTTATTGTGGAAAAACTTTTTTTAAATTTTCAAAATTTTTTTTTACACTTTGCGGTAATCTGGTCAATACAAAACTTCACATGCGTATAAAGGTCATGATTCTACAATTTGATGCTAAATTTCAGATAGATCGAACGAACTTGTCCGAGATATTTACGCTCCAAAACCACCTTGCAATTTTCAATCCGCTAACTCCTTTCGTTCGAGAGTTATCGTGCCTACGGCCGGTCGGCCGGCCGGACAGAATCGATTTCGCACTCGGATTCTTGATCAGTGAGTCGAACCAAATCGTTTGAGACCATTTTCAGCCAAAAATTCCAAAATTACAGACACTTAGGCAATTTGATAAGCACTCTGTTCCGAGGAACTAGAGCGCCAAAAAAACAAGTTTCGTATGACAATTGCCCAAAACAGGTTTAAAGTACCTACAAATAGTAGGTATTCCATAAAACATGTATGAAAGAAGATGAGTAATAATATGAAAGAAGATGAGTAATAATATGAAAGAAGATGAGTAATAAATAAAAAATTACCTTGTAATCGATCAAAAATTTCCTGATCTACGTTCACCAAATTTTCTCCTCTCTCGAACTACAGAATTATGCTTTCAATATTTACGTAATATTTTCAAACATTTTCGGGTGAGGTCCCCGTTGCATCGCTAAAATACGAGTATTTCAACCCCAATATTTTTGAAGTTACAATATTCCCTTCTGTCAAGTTGACATTATGACAATTCATACATAGAATAATTATATCAATGAGTGAAATACGATTTACATTGAAATTTTGAAGAATCATATCTCCGAAAGTATTAGCTTGTTAGAGTTGAAAATGATATGAATGGATTCTTATGATAAAACTTCTTATTAAAAAAAATTTAATTTGGAATTTGTTTCGTAAAAAAAAATTTTTTTTTTGTTACTCCGAAACCATCTGTCCGATTTTGCCCAATAACGAACTTAGCCGAGATATTTATCCCCCACACCTACTCTGAAAATTTCAACTCTCTAGCTCATTCCGTTCGAGAGTTATCGTGCCTACGGCCGGCCGGACAGAATGAATTTTGACCACGGATTCTTGATCAGTGAGTCGAACCAAATCGTTTAAGACCATTTTCATCGAAATATTCGAAAATTACAGACATTTGGGCAAATTGATAAGCACTCAGTTCCGAGGAACTAGAGCGCCAAAAAGAAAAAATAATTACCGTCGAATGTATAATCGAAGAAGATCCTTATTTTATCTTGAACGTTTTAGAACTATGAGACGGGTTGTTAAAGGAGATATATGTTTGGCATACTCTGAGTCATAAAAAATCCGAAGAAAGTATGATTGACAAATCCGCGAGATTTTTGGTCATATTTGAACTCTAAAAATATTAAAACTCGTATTCCTGGAGTTATGTTTGATGGTGATAAGAGGTTCGACAACCCGAAAGCAATTGTCGATGCCTTTGCAGATTGTTTCAATAGTGTATATGAGGGTTCAGGGGGTGAGGGATCGGATTTCAGTGCCGATGATCGGGGAGATCATTTCATGAATTCTTCTGGATGTCTGCATATTCAGGAGATTACAGGTGAACAAATACTCGGGGCAGCCAGGAAACTTAAGAATAAGCTGACCTTTGGTCCTGACAATATTCCTGCTAGTGTAGTTAAAAAATTGGTTCAAGCACTGACGTGAAGTCAGAAGCTTTTGCGCGTATGTTCTATTGTCCATTCTTCTGTATTGGACACCCTTAATCGAGTTTACCATGGTAAATTATGTTGTCCATTCTCCTGTATTGGACACTCTTAATTCGAATTTACCATGGTAAATTCGAATTAAGTGTCCAATACAGGAGAATGGACAACATAATTTACCATGGTAAACTCGATTAAGGGTGTCCAATACAGAAGAATGGACAATAGAACATACGCGCAAAAGCTTCTGACTTCACGTCAGTGCTTGAACCAATTTTTTTTTTCGTGATTTTTTTTGAAATTTTCTAGGGGTACGGTTATTAAAATTTTTTTGTTCGTCATTTTTTTCGAATTTTCTAGTGGTACGGTTCTTACAAAATTTTGAACACGTCTTTATGTTGATTTTCTACTACTAGTTACCAAGCTTCAATTCGATCGCGTATTTATTTTTTCAGTTATCAAGAAAATAATATTCCAGGTGGGTATAACTCGGAAACCGTTAGACCGATTATGCCCAAAAACGAACTCAACTCTCCCTTTCGGATACGCAACCTACCCTGAAAATTGCAAGTCCCTATCTCCTTTCGTTCGAAAGTTATCGAGGCAACGGTCACCCATCTACTGAATTCACACAAGAAAGCTCCAATCTCCAACAATATTCAACCGATCGTATTAAAACTTGAAACTTAGCGGTAGAGTTAGGTTATGAAGGCTCTTGCAAAATTTCATCAATTTCTAACGATTAGTTACTGATATATAGAATTTTTTAATTTTCAATGATTTATTAAAAATTTTCTACAAATGTTATCCCCACCAAATTTTGCAAACATTTCCGCGTTGGCATTCTACTACTAATAACCATGTTTGAATTCAATCGGTTCAGTACTTTTCGAGTTAATGAGGAACAAAAACCACGAAATTTCAAAAAATTTCAGATGGCTATAACTCTAAAACCGTTTGGCCGATTATGCTCATAAACAAACTGAAATGTCGCGTTTTGGTGCTCATCCTAACCTGAAAATTTCAAGCCGCTATCTCATTCCGTTATCAAGTTATCGTGACAACAAAAATATTTTTTAATAATTTTTTTAAAATTTTCTAGCCATATGATTCGCACAAAATTTCACAAACGTGCTTAGTCTCATATTCTACAACTACTCACCATGTTTCAATTCGATCGGATTTATATTGGTTTAAAACAAAATTATTACTCGGAAACCGCTGGGCCGATTATGCCCATTAACGAACTTGTCCGTCGTATTGGGATGCGCCACCTACCCTGAAAATTTCAAGTCGCTAGCTCTTTTCGTTCTCAAGTTATCGTGGCAACGGCCGGACGGCCGGACGGACAGAATCAAAATTGACCTCGAATTCTTCATTGGGGAGTCGAACTTAATCGTTTGAGACCATTTTTTTCAAAAAATTCGAAAGTTACAGACATTTGGGCAAAACTATAACGCGATGTTCCCCAGAACATACGCGCAAAAACATATAGGTTTGTTCTGTCATCCCGACATATACTCATCATTTAAAATATCTTTTCCCTCTGAGTACGAAAGCAAGCTTATGGATTCGAAGTTTTGGCCAGAGGGTATAACGATTAATAAATTTTTTTTAAGGAAAAGAACGGTGAATCACAGTGTAACATAGACGATACATATAATTATATTGGTAACTCGGTACCTTCAGTTAACCACTGCAACGTTGAAGAAGCTAATTCAATTAGAATTCTACAATTAAACGCACAAAGTTTACCAAATAAATTAAACAACTTGGAACTATTCCTCAGTTCTTTAAATCCCGATTGTGTTAGTATCGTGGAACATTGGTGCACATCAGATCATATTGAGTATATGACTTTACCTGGTTATCAGCTCGCCTCATCTTACTGCAGACCTATTCGTGAACATGGCGGCAGCGCCATCTATGTGAAATCAGGTTATAAAGTTCAACGCCTTAATATTGATAAGTTCTCAGTTGAGATGCATTGTGAATTATGTGCTATAAAAATCAAGACAAAAAAAGCTACCTACTGTGTGTTGAGTGTTTACCGACCTTCGTCGGGTTATATTCCTTTATTTTTTAAGACATTGGAATATGTACTGAACTACTGCATCTCTATATCAGAAATTTTGTTTTTGTGTGGTGATCTAAATATTAACTTCCTTTCACTTAACGATTCTTGGAAAAGGCTTCTTGATGAACTTTTTAATTCTTTTGGCCTATTGGAATATTCTTTAGAGCCTACGAGAGTCTTTACCAACAAACATTTAAAAACCTCAACTAGCAAGGTTGACTATATAACTACTAATGCCGATAGTATGGGCATTTCTGTGTCCGTTCATGAGCCCTTCATTGGTGACCATAAAGCCCTCATTCTTGATTATTGTTGTCAGAACAAACTTGAAGTTGAAAAGGACTTTAAAACTTTCAGAATGCTATCATACTCCAATTTGGAGAACTTTTCCTCCATGATCTCAAATACCAACTTTCAGGTATTATCTAATTACAGCACAGTTGACACTAGATTTCAAAAATTTATGGATTTGTTAACTTCATCTGTTGAGGCGACATGCCCCTTAAGGTCATTGCCTTCTTCTTTTCGATGTCGACCAAAATGGATAGATTCCTCTATAATTGAAGAGACCAATTAAATAATCTTTTCTGGGTTTTTAAAAACTTGAAATCCCATGAGGCGTGGATGAATTATAGGAAAGCTAAAACAGCGTACAATCAATTACTAAAGATTTCTAAAATAAATTATAATGAAAAGCTTCTTAACGCATCAACAAATCGCAGCAAAACTTTGTGGACGCTTGTTAATGTAGAATTATGTACTAAGAACCAAAGCCGTACAAATTATGTTACCCTGACTATTGATGAGCAGACTATCTCGGCTCCCAATGAGGTTACCAACGTCTTTGGGAACTATTTCTCTACTATGGGTGAGCTAGCACTACAAGGTGAATATGGAAATTTTATTTCGAACACATGCACTATCCAAAAATTGGAAAATTCTAATTTCTTCTTTTTTCCCGTTGTTCCCGAAGAGATCATGTCTGTAATCTCTGGCTTGAAAAATTGCAGTCAGTCCGGGCCCGATAAGATTTCTTCTAGATTACTCAAACATATTTCACCCCTTATTGCGGAGCATTTGTCGGATTTGATCAATTTCTCGGTTTGTTTGGGCAAATTTCCAGAAATCTTGAAGCAGGCAATTGTTAAACCGGTTCATAAAAAAGGTAGTACTGATAACTTGGAAAACTATCGCCCAATATCTCTATTAAGTCAGCTATCAAAGGTTATAGAGAGGATAGTCTGTCGTCGAATGTACGACTATCTGTCAAAATTTTCCATCTTGACGGGTTGTCAGCATGGCTTTAGAGCGGGTAGATCCACGCAGGGTGCTTGCTGTGAGTTTCTTGAGTTCGTTTATTCCTCGTTGGATGGTGGATATCAGGTTGCGGGAGTATTTTTTGATTTAACTCGCGCGTTTGATTGCCTTCGGCCTGAGTTTCATATTGAGAAAATGTGCCCAATGGGATTTCGGGGGGTATTCCTCGATTGGATTCTCAGCTTTCTCTCTGATCGGTCTATGGTGGTTAAGTTGGGTGACTGCCATTCACTAAAATATTATCCCAAATTAGGTGTTCCACAGGGTTCAGTCTTGGGGCCCCTTCTATTTCTATTATTCATCAATGAGCTTCCTCAGTATATCGAGGCTTGCATTATCATTCTCTTTGCTGATGATACATCCTTAGCAATTAGAGCTCGTAATCTTGATGAATTGAGAGGGATTTGCGAATCTCTTATCAAAAGATTCATTGACTGGTGCAGAACGAACTCTCTGATTGTAAATTTGAATAAAACCAAGATAATCAAATTCCAGGCTAGGGACGGTCCTGATTTTACGGTGAAGTTTTCGGAATTCTGCCTCAGGTCATCGGAGTGTATCAGTTTCCTGGGAGTACGCGTAGATGCAAGATTGAGATGGTCTTTCCACATAGACCACGTATGTAATAAAATAAGTAAATCCTACTTTGCTATTTCGCGCCTCAAGAGTTCACTGTCGTTAGATTCGCTCCTTGGAGTCTATTTCAGCAGTGTATATAGTCACCTTTGCTATAATGTGGTTCTATGGGGTTCGTCCCCAGATGCTGGGCGCGTATTTGTTGCACAGAAAAGAATACTTCGTCTCATTTTCAACTTAAGACCTCGAGAATCATGTCGCCCTATATTCAAGACAAATAAAATATTAACTTTTCCATCAATCTACATATTAAATTGTCTAATATATGTTCATCAAAATTTGAAAAAGCTGAAAACATGTTCAGAGTTCCATAGCTATAATACTAGGCATAAGTATATGTTGTGTATTCCCCTGCATAATACCACAAAATGTGAGTCGTCACCAATCTTTACAGGAATGAAACTTTATAACCACTTGCCTAAACATTTCAAGAGTATTAGTGAAAAGCAATTCAAGGTGAAATTAAAATCAATGCTGATTGAAAAATGTTTTTATAGCGTTCAAGAGTTTTTTGTAAGTTCTATAATTTAGTTTTTTTTTTTTTTTTTTCATTGTAACCATTTTATTGTTTTATTTCATTCTCTTTCTCTTGTTGACTATTCGTATACATCTGTAGATGTCTCAATGGAAGAAATAAATTATTATTATTATTAAATTATTATTATTGTCCCTTATTTTCAACATAATATTAAGAACCAAACAATTTCCTGCATTGTGGAAAACCTCGCGTATTTGTCCCGTGTTCAAATCGGGCAAGGTTGCAGATGTCAGAAACTACAGACCCATTGCACTTATATCTGTGTTTTCAAAGTTATTTGAGATTGTTCTCTACGACCTGATCTATTCACATGTACACAGCAGTTTATCAGAGTGCCAGCATGGCTTTATGCGGTCGAGGAGCACGGTCTCGAATCTCTGCATCTTCACTCAGTACATTTCGGGCTCACTGGATAATCACAGGCAAATTGATGTAGTTTACGCTGATTTCAGCAGAGCGTTCGACAGAGTATCTCATAGACAGCTCTTGAGTAAATTGTCGAGGTTCGGTATTTCTGTTGACCTTACGTTGCTCTTGAAGTCTTATCTGGATGGCAGACGGTTGTATGTTGAATATGAGGGAGTAAAATCTTACTATTTTATAGCCTGCTCTGGAGTTCCTCAGGGTTCCAACCTGGGGCCTCTACTATTCCTCATGTTCATCGACGACGTCTGCAGTATTCTATAGTATCGTTGAGGCTTCTTTTCGCAGATGATCTAAAATTCTTTAGGGAACTTACCAGTATAGCTGATTGTCATATCCTGCAGGACGATATCCGGCGCTTGTCTGAATGGTGCGCATCGAACATGTTACCCTTGAATATTGAGAAATGTAAGGTAATGAGTTATTCCAGAAAACTTTCCCCTATTGAATTCGACTATACAATTGAGGGTAGAAATTTGAGAAGGGTTGTTGAAACTAAAGACTTGGGCGTTTTGTTCGACTGCAGGCTCTCATTCAGTCCCCATATCGAAAACATCATTTGCGGTGCCACTAAGTCTTTGGGTTTTCTTCTGCGCAACTGCAGGGAATTCTCAGGTTTTAGAGCTTTGCAATCAGTGTATTTCTGTTTAGTGCGTAGTAAGCTTGAATACTGCAGTGTGGTGTGGAATCCTTGTCACAGTAAACATATTTCAGCGTTGGAATCTGTCCAAAGAAAGTTTTTGAAGTTTTTGTACTTCAAGAAACATAATATTTATCCCATTCATCCCGACCATCAGTCATTGTTGAACGAGTTTGATTTCACTAGTTTGAGGAAAAGAAGAGAAATTGCTGATGCTACTTTTGCATATAAATTGATCCATAATTGTATTGACTCAGCATCGTTACTTTCTTTCCTGGATTTCAACGCGCCTAGACTTGCATCTAGATCTCATTTAATGTTTAGGATTACTGTCCCAAGTTCGCAGCACCATTTCCACAGTCCTGTTTTGTCGATGTGTAGAAGCCTAAACAATGTCCCTTCAGTGGGTGTTTTTTTCTGTCTATAAGTGAATTTAAAAGACAATTGTATTGTCTGATAGAAAATTGATATTGATTTTGTGTTTCTGCCGACGGAGATTCCGTTCAGTATGTTATTGTTTGATAATTTTTCCATGTTACTTACACCTGTAATTGGGCATGTGCCTGTTGGATGTAATAAATTTAAATAAATAAATAAAACAATAAATAAAATATTCCACATCTGAAGAGGGTACAGCTGAATTTATTCATTATTGCATTTGCAACGGCGGATGATGGACGTGCGACGTGCGATGATAAAATTTGATGGGAATGACTGTCAAATAGAAGATTTCATTTTGATTGTGTATGACCAGTTGACAATCCTGATGGTACCTGGTATTGTAATAAATGTGATGAAAAGGTCTGGATTTTTATAAAAATGGAATAGATTACATGCAAAATTCTTGATTTTTTATTTCATGTCCGCACATTAATAGCATGGCATGTCAAACAAATAATATAAAAACAGATGAAAGCCCTTGGATTTCTCTTCTTATTTATTGATGAATACACAGTAGAATCTGGATATAACAAACCTCAAGGGATCCCCGACACTTCATCGTACTGAGCGCAGCAGACTGCTGCAAACTCTCTGATACTTGAGCTTTGAATCTTTTCTCTTGATTTCAGCTAGCCGTAGGGCTCTTCGCTTTCTGTTGAACTAATTTTTACTAGTCAAAAACTTCTGTGTAGTACTAGGAAACATACTATATCCTTGTCGTGATGAGATCCACAGCCAACCATAATGCATGTAAGAGGCATTTTTTTTCTTGTATTATTATTCAAAATTAAAAATACAACCCAAATACGCACAGGCAATCAAAAAACGAACAATATACGACTATTTTTTTTATCTATCCTTTTATGTGCTAGGCAACTGAGGCCATCTACACAGTTACAACCTTGTATCACAAACTCTATCATTTCTGTTTTTTGGACATTTCCACAACCAACACCACATCCATGCCCTGAGCGGGATTCGAACCCGCGACTCCGGCACCCTAGCTAGTTCTTCAACCGCTAGGCCACCAGGCCGGCTATATACCACTTTAATTATGGACATATATCATAAAATTCAAAGTAAACAATACAATGTGTGCCAACAGCCGCCATATTGCTTTAGTTTTGACAGGTCGTTGGATTCCCTAATATCATTTTTGGCGCTCTAGTTCCTCGGAACTGAGTGCTTATCAATTTGCCCAAATGTCTGTAATTGGCGAATTTTTCGATGAAAATGGTCTTAAACGATTTGGTTCGACTCACTGATCAAGAATCCGTTGTCGAAATTCATTCTGTCCGGCCGGCCGGCCGGCCGTAGGTACGATAACTCTCAAACAGAATTAGCTAGAAAGTTGAAATTTTCAGAGTAGGTTTGGGGGATAAATATCTCGGCTAAGTTCGTTATTGGGCGAAATCGGACAAATGGTTTCGGAGTAACAAAAAAAATTTTTTTTTTACAAAACAAATTCCAAATTAAATTTTTTTCAATAAGCAGTTTTACCATAAGAATCCATTCATATTATTTTTAAATCTAACAAGCTAATACTTTCGGAGATATGATTTTTCAAAATTTCAATGTAAATCGTATTTCTACGTTTTCGCACAATGATGGAATTATTCTGTGGGTATTCTATGAATTGTTATAATGTCAAATTATTTTCGTGAG
This sequence comes from Halyzia sedecimguttata, assembly GCA_937662695.2. Lineage (NCBI taxonomy): Eukaryota > Metazoa > Arthropoda > Insecta > Coleoptera > Coccinellidae > Halyzia > Halyzia sedecimguttata. The sequence goes on from OW569412.2 coordinate 115,067,414, forward strand.
ACATGACGTTGTCTCATTGTCATTCATTCCAGCAATCCTATATGAGAATTCTAATATAATATCATACTTTTTGTTGGTTGATGCCGATGGTCAATCCATATGATGATGGGAATGGTAATGGTAAGTTAATAATATTGAGTTCAGAATATCTCCACTAAAAACAAAACTGGAGTATTGGTGTATTGGAATTGGAGTAGATTTGAGGAAATATATATATCATCGTTCATCATAGAATTGAGGAATGAATATCTCGGATGAGTTCGTTGTTGGGTAGAATTCGTCTATTGGTTTTGGATTGATAATTTTTGGCACTCTTGTTGAATTTAAATTCTTCTATGATGTTTGAATTCAATTTCTGCTAAGATGAAGTTCTAAATTTCAATAATGAATCGTACTTCTATGTTTTCACAGAATGCTATAAATATTCTATCTAAGCTTTATTATATGATCTGTGTTCATACTCGTACATTTCATCCTGTTCTATAAGAGAGAGTCAAATTTATTTCAGCTATTTTAATTTGGTTTCTTCCATGGTGCAGTTCTCATTCTCAGATTGCTCATTTAATCTTGATAAATAAACTATTATTTGAATTGAATTTCCTTTATGATGCAGTTCTATCATAAGAATACATTGATATAATTCTCAACTCTGAGGAACCAATACTTTTGGAGATATAATTTGTCTGTTTGAACTTGAGCGCCAGAAAGCTCCTGTCCACAGGGCTTGAACCCATTTTTTTTATTGTAAGTACATAAATAGTCGAATTTATGCGATGGACCGAAAGGTTTTGGTCCAACCTGCGGTTATCGTACTGGTTATAAGAAAAATGACAATCGGACGTCACATTTTATAACCAAAATCTCTGTCGCTTGAATGCATTGGTTTAAACCGCAATAATCTTTCAGTGCGAAAACTAACCTATTTTATTTTCTTTTCTCTAGAGACAAGTTTACTCATTCTATAAATATATCTTTTCAAGTTCAATTTAGGGAAAAGTAAAACCAATTTCAGAAAAAGTGAAAGTAATTTCGGAATAATTAAATTCCGAGGAGATCACTATTGCATATTATTATTGTATCAGTTGTGCATATGCTTGTTGGCTCAGTGGTAGAGTAATTGACTTGGGAGCGGAAGCCCCAAGCTCAATTCCGAGGCTAGGAAAGAAATTTTCTAGTCACGGTAATCGCCACCATTCGCTGTTGGGTCTAAAATTAACAGTGCTGTGCCTAAGGCGGCGTAAGGACACAGTAACAAAGCCTACACAGAACACAACTGGTTCTCCTAACTCGGTCAAGCTCTTAGAGCTTCCCAGGTAACACAGGGACCTCCCAGAGATGTCTCGGCGAGCTCCTGCCGGGATATTGTGACGCCTATTGCGATATCGCTGGGAGGTCGCCAAGAGCTCCCTATCACCTCCAAATGTCCGCCACAGGGGATGAGCCCAGTAACATCTCTGAGATATCGCATGGGGAAATTCTCAAACTGCTCACCCTGGGGAATATTTTGGGAGGTTTATTGCGATATCGCAGGGAGGTCGCCCAGACCTCCCTATCACCGCCAAATGTCCGCCACAGGGGATGAGCCCAGTAACATCTCAGAGATATCGCATGGGGAAGTTCAAAACTGCTCACCCTGGGGAATATCTTGAGAGTTTTACTGCGATATCGCAGGGAGATCGCCCAGACCTCCCTATCACCTCCAAATGTCCGCCACAGGGGATGAGCCCAGTAACATCTCAGAGATATCACATGGGGAAGTTCTCAAACTGCTCACCCTGGGGAATATTTCAAGAGGTTTATTGCGATATCGCAGGGAGGTCGCCCAGACCTCCCTATAACCTCCAAATGTCCGCCACAGGGGATGAGCCCAGTAACATCTCGGAGATATCGCATGGGGAAATCCTCAAACTGCTCACCCTGGGGAATATTTTGAGATGTGTACTGCGATATCGCAGGGAGGTCGCCCAGACCTCTCTATCACCTCCAAATGTCCTCCACAGGGGATGATCCCAGTAACATCTCAGATATATCACATGGGGAAGTTCTCAGGCTGCTCAACCGGGGCAGTACTGAGAGAAGGTGGCTGCGATATGGATCTATAATCTATATATCCTCCAAATGTGCAGTACATGTGTGGCGCCGAATACATCACTTCGATGCGTAGATCGATATTCCACTCGGGTTATAAGCGATTGGGTTGTTCTTCCGGGTACAGAGTAGACGAATGCGCCATCTACCGGTGGAAACGAGAAGTGCAGAGTAGGGATGGAGTAGATCCCTACAACACGCCACCTGATTTCCTATTCTTGTTGAATTTGCGAGGTTTTCAGGACCTCGCAATGGAATGTGTTATTTTGTTACACTTCTGATATCTTGAGGAGCTCGCAATAGGAATGTCTTTTTCTAGTTATCTGCGTGATATCTTTAGGAGCTCGCAATGGGAATGTCTTATTCTGGTTATCTTTGGGATATCTTTAGGAGCTCGCAATAGGATTATCTTATTCTTGTTATCTGTGTGATATCTTTAGGAACTCGCAATAGTAATATCTTATTCTGGTTACATATGTGATATCTTTAGGATCTCCTCAATAGGAATATCTTATTAATGTTGTCTGTGGGATATCTTTAGGAGCTCGCAATAGGAATATCTTATTCTGGTTACATATGTGATATCTTGAGGATCTCGCAACAGGAATGTCATATTCTGGTTATCTGTGGGATATCTTTAGGAGCTCGCAATAAGAATATCTTATTCTTGTTATCTGTGTGATATCTTTAGGAGCTCGCAATAGGAATATCTTATTCTGATTATCTGTGTGAAATCTTTAGGAGCTCGCAATGGGAATGTCTTATTCTGGTTACATATGTGATATCTTGAGGATCTCGCAACAGGATGTCTTAGTCTGGTTATCTGTGGGATATCTTTGGGTGCTCGCAATAGGAATATCTTATTCTGGTTATCTGTGTGATATCTTGAGGATCTCACATTGGGAGCTCGCATTTTCATCAACATTGTAACCTCTCAGAGACCTCTATGCGAGGTCTGTGTTACCTGGGTTATGAGGGGTCTCCTTGTGGAAGACCCAGGAGGATTAGTATAATAATAATAATAATAATAATATTTGGACATATTTCAATATATTCGGATATATATTTTCTGTTGTTTCTTCATGCGTACATGATCAATCACTTTTTGAGTTTATTCAAAATAATACATACTGGTGAAATACGAGTTTACATTAATGGGGAAGTACCTGAAGAAGGGGAGCTAGCTGATCGGGAACTGTTGTCTAAGGAATTAAATTTGAGTAACAGTTCACATTTAAAAGATGATGCCAATAATAATCTGAACCAAAATAATTCCGAAAGAAACAAGAATCAGCAGAGTTCGGATCGCACAGAAAGAGTAAAATAAGTATATCATGCAACATTCTTGACCGTACCAATCGAGAAGTTAGTTAAGTCTAGATCTGTATTCAAGTTTTTCAATGCCAATTATGAATTAATTATAGAGGAGTTGTCTTCCATTCCTTGGAAAAACATTTTGAATGATGATGATGTAAACAAATGTGTAAATACCTTTTATGTAGTTTTGAATAAAAAAAGCAAATTGGCTGTCTCAATATTCTCAACTAGCACATTATAATCGGTGCCCTCATAATTGATAGAAATACAATAAATTTCATCGTTTCCCGCCATTTTATATTTCCCGCTCATTCGATGGACCGTTCGTAAAACTACTCCAGAGCTGGGTTAAAACCGCGAAATTTTGGTTATTCTCGTGATCTGTTCACAACTGATTCATGACGTCTGCGGACCTAAACCGATCGAATAACCGTTTTCGCTTAAATGAATTGGTTAAGACCGAAAGGGATTGGGTTTAACCGCTCTGCTTTGGTTATTCGCTTAAATTCGACTAATATGGATCTTATAAATATCCTGGATGAAGCCGATGATATTTTTGAGGACGATGTCGACATCTTAGATATAATTGATTATGGCTTTCCAAGACGTTTGGTATATGATAGAGTTGATCGGTCGCGTTCAGCAGAAAGATCGGTAGCATGAACCGCTACGCTATACCGATAGGTAGCGGTATCGTGTTCTGCCGAACGGACAGCTCCTTTTGTCAGGAAATCACAGATGTTTGAAGTTCAGGTGAGGTGATTCGAATTTTCCTTGGAGGTAGGAGGAAGTGGAGGGAGCATGTGCTATATTTCCCTTGTAACGAAAGTGTCACATAAAATCGGCCATATTGGTATGGGCAAATCCTTTCCTTGCGTTCCGAAATTGCTGGCATTACTGGTCGCAGTAAGTAATTTCGGAACGCTCTTAACTAAGATTAAGCTTCGCCAGTGAATTTCAGTAATATCTGACGTTTCAATTTACTGCTAAGTACTGTTCAGGAATATCGGAACACGACATGAGTTATAAACATGAAATTGTGAGTTTTCTATGGTTGGAATTCCGGATTCCTATACAAAATTGGGAAACACCAATATGGCGGAGTATGTGACAAGTTTCGATCTTTATGCCCCCTCCACTTCCTTCTACCTCCATGGAATTTTCTTTGATTGCCTGTCACAAAAATAAATATTCAATCATGATTCCAAATATCATTTCAATACTCTTCGAAGATGATAATATTACGGCCAACATAAGAAGTGAACTTGTTGAATTATTGGCTCAACCTCTGCCTTCATTGGAAGATGAAAACAAAGAAATTGTTCCCAGGAATCAGAATTTTTATGAAGAGACAATTCCTCAATATATGGGTGATTTATTCAAAGACCATTTTAGAATGTCCCGAAATGCAAGTAATTCTTTCCGTCGAAAATATATGTCCAGTATCCATTTTTTCGCTCCTTATTTTTAAAATGAATGTCACAACTGTCAAACTTACAAGATGTTACCGATACTGAGCGGAAAAAATCTACGCTCCTTAAAATGACAACCGCTACTCAACATGTTCCAAAGTGAGCGTACTAGACTACTGGCCCCTGCTGAAAAAATTATGGGTCATTTGAACCACCAGGTGACCTATCTAGAACGATATAAGAGCATAAAATAATAAGATTCAGCACTATGCCGTCACTTGTAAGCTGTCCAACTGAGTGCAGGTAAGAATTCAAAAGTACAGGTAGAGTGAGTACATTTTGGTCACATATTTTTGTACGGCATTCTTACCACCGATAGATCCATGAAAAATAATAAGAAAACGCGCAGTGCCGTACAAAAATGGTGGTCCACAAAGTCGAATTTTTTTTTTTATTTTCTGACAATTACCAGGGTAAATTTGGTCATTTGATCTTGTACGGCATCTGTGTCATACTATTTCAATACTGCTTGTAATCCATTATTCCGCAACGCCGTACAAAAATCATGCGACAAGGGGAAAAAATCGAGGGTTGTACTCCCCTCTTTTTCCGTTGTCCAGGGGGTGATTTGAAAAAGTACGGCTTTGGTTCCAAAACATTATCTAGCACTCAAAAGTACTATCAAAAATAATGCCGTCAAAAAATGATTGTTCATTTGAATGTAAATCAATAATTACCTTAATTGCATCGTATCCTTGATTTTTAGAGCTGTAAAGTCATTTGATCCTGTACGGGAACTTTTTTTTTAACATGATATTGTAAAATACAATTGTTATATAGTATTGCCGTTCAAAAAAAAACGTTCTAAAAAAAATTATAGAGAAATACAAAAACTGAAATTTTGCGAATTATTGTAAAAGTTTAAATATCATAGATTAATGAAATATAGCAGTTTTCTACATTTTATCCCTTGTTTTAAATAGTATTAACATATATAAATTAGGAAAAAATGATGCCGTACATTTTTATGCACACCATATCTTTTAGGCTGATGAAAGTGACGCTACAATTTTGAGGGTACTTTATGGCCATCTGATACAGTACGGTATCAACATAATTTTGAAGAGAACAATTGATAATATGATAAAATCACTATGACGTCTAACTGAACTGAAACGGTGTGTATATTATGTCCAAGAATTGAAACTGTCAATCCCAGTATCAACAGTTTTGTATACTTTTTGGTTCAATATATACTTCAAACCTTATTGATACATACATATAATTGATTTGTTTCATTGTAATGATGTGAATAAATAAAACAATCATATTTTAGAAAAATTCGAATTATTTAATGATAATAATAAAAAAATTGGTCATTTCATAAAAAAAAAATTCATAAATTATTTATATATATATATATATTTATATATATTAATTATTCTGTATCGGAATCCGTTGCTGAGTTATAAGAATCAACGTCTTCATCGACGTCCGAATTATCTTCTCTATTATTTTCTGAAACATAAATATGTATTTTTCAAAATCAAAGTCGTACGTACAAATTAAAGATGTAAAGATTTATTTATTCATTTACCTATGACGTCATCATCTTCTTCGTCTGATTCCTCATCCGGTTCCGTTATGTCACAGACTTTTTGGGGGCATTCCTCGCCGTGAAACCAATCGAAATCGTACCGACCGTCATTAACAAACCATCCATAGTTTATTGGAAACAAGGTCGACGGTACTTGTTTGTAGGCATTACACCAAATCTGTGCTATGTAGGTACTTCTCTTTAGATGTTGTTCCAACTCCCGGAAACAAGGGGGAAACGACGTTGCTTCCAATTTCATAGCTGTCTTTTTGAAAGCTTCATTACTACATTTCGGCGTATAAATTCTTTCAAATATGATACACCTTGCTTCGTTGACTGTTTTTCTTGCTTTTACGTTGTACAAAACGCATACATATTCTTGCATGACATTGAAAGTTTGTTCCATGAGTAGTGGATCTGCAACAAACGTATTATGCCCCATTTTAATGAATGCGTCTTGGAACTTCACTGATTTCGCCAATACTTTGAATGGTCTGTTTTTACCCTTCCTATAAAATGCGGGATTGAAGTCGCATCCCGTAAAAGCATGGAAAGCAGCCAATGAAGAACAGAGATTTTCGCCCAAGTCTCTGTACACAGCACAAACGTCAATGTTTTTCACGTGGTTACCGGTTCCGAGTTGCATCCATATTTTGCGATCGACATTGAACTGATTCTCGCCCACATTTACTAAGATTTGTTTCATATTAGATAATAATATTACGAGAATATCTGTATCGGAACACTTCATCAAAATGTTCGTATTTGACCCAACAGAGCAAACATGATACACTATTTTTGTATCAGCTTCTTCGTGAGCACTGCAGGTATACTTTTCAGATACTTCTCTAACGACAGATTCAGCCACTTTTCTGTAAGAATGACACAGCTGATAATTTAGAAACACTTTCTGTGTAGGCTTAATCAACGTAGCTTTGTCTTGAGTCGAGCAATCATTGACGAGAAACTGGACAAATGCTTGCTTGAATTTAATGTTCTTTAATTCGGCTATGAAATTTGCCGGACGTTTCGTTTGAGGTCCTTCGATAACGAAATCATCATTTCTTAAATTATCTCGTATAGAATGCTCGTAATCTTTTATGCTTGGTGTTGGATAAGTGTCAAAGATCACGTGGATTTCCGTAGCCACGTGATTCGTTAGATTCCGGAGCAAATTATAACTTATAGCGCCAAAGGTAGAAGGTATGTCTCGAAGAGTATAGATGTAAAAAAATCCATCAATAATCACGACATCCAATTCCTTAGGAATACCCTCAACAATAATTTCTCTATCTATCAAAGGTTTTACCAGCTTCGATTTATCTGTTTTATTGATAGTTCCATCCATATGACATAATGATAGTGGAACAGGGGTCAGAGGGTACTCCAGAACCTTTTCAATGTCAACATTTTGTTGTAGAGATATACCTAACAATCTTCCAAATAAATCCCTGTGTAGTTTAACCTCTGTCACCTTTCCATCTTGATGTTTCACTATTTTCTTGGCTTTGAAAGTATGAATAACATTTCGCTGGATAGATTGTTCAAATCGATGTGGATTTGATGCACATTGTTCTGAAAATTGTTTCCTCTGCTCTTCTCCAATTTCCACAACATTCATTAGAAATTCATGGACTTCATGACTTGCAGACTGTCCATTACTAATATTGTATAACAAGTTATCTTTTAATGAAGATGAAAATGGATTCAAACGATTGTTAATACTATCTTCAAACTGTTGTATTTGTAGTTGACTTTTTTTTATTTTGCTTTTCCTTAAATCATTAGTAAACTCTTCTCTTTTTTTCATTAGCACTTCGGCGAGTACGTGAGAGATAATTTCCGTTCCTAGAGCATGGCTTTTGCTCCACCTTTGCCGAGCAGATATTGAGTTCTTCATACATGCAATGCCAGTTGATCGCTTAGCAGCATCAGCGTTGATTGTACTTTCAACAGTAAAGTCTACTTCTCGCTTGGAAAAAGGTTTATTAGTTCTTTTTATCCCTACTACGACATTCAATCCAGGATGCGATTGTTCCACATTTTCCAAGTTGCAATAGTATAAAGTGAGGTACTATAGCCTCTCCCCTAATCGCAGATTAGATTAGAGGTGGTTGAGGTTCTACGGGCCCTACTAGCTCACAGCAAAAACTAAAATATAGATGTTAAGTGAGCGCCAGACACTCCAACTTCAGAAAAACTCGAATTATATTTTACAAATTTATTCAATCAACAGTCTAAAGATTGGCCAATGTGGAACATGCAATATAAAATATAAATACTAAGTCAGACTGATCACAAATGAAATGCTTAAACTACTTATCTTGGAATCGTTTCAAATAGAGTCACTATGGGCAACTTCACAATGAGTCAGTCTAAGTGTCCAATCAGGTTCCTCAAATTAGTAACAGGAACTGGATATCATGGAGCTCGATGACTGGTGTTCTTTGTCAATTGCTAGGTCCCTCTATCCAAACGAAATAATTCCAACCAGGTGGTTGTCCTGGGTAACAGCGTAGATATTCCTCCAACTCAATACTCGAGGTACGTGCCTGACAGGTGGTTCTCTAAGCAGGTTTATGAAACTTCCTTTATATGGAAGCAATTCGAAGATAATCCAACAGCTACAGAATAAGGTACTAAAAAGGGTTCCTGCAAGATACATAATTCTTAGACTTTATCCTCGCAAATAACGTGCCCATTTCGAGTTCTAGTTCACAATTTAGATATAATGACAATGTGATTAATTCAAGTTACAAAGTGGTCATAAAATTATTCCAGTTAAAAACTACAAAACGACTGGAAAAACATCAATCCGGCTTTCCAATTTCACTAAATGATTCTGAAGGATGAATTAGTTCTTAAAAGAGAATAATGGATAATAATTGCCGGTAAAAACTAGAGCTCAAAATGGCCACGCGGCCAGATAACAGGGAAGCCAAAATATGATTACAATACAAGCAAAAATATTACTGAAAAGTTAAGCTGAAATAATAATGAATTAATTACTAAATATGCATCAGAACATGTCGTCAATTGAAAGCAAATTGGATTAAAACCTACCAGATTCAGAACCCTTCACTCGAGGAAAATGGCCACAACTCAAGATAACTAAAACTCCACGGCTGCCTAACAAAAATGATTTCCAGATGGTCGTTCTCGCTTCGACTAACCAACTAACGCTGGAGGGGGGCTCCAGCGGACCGCGCTGACGTTCCATTGACATCGAACACAGAATCGATCTCGGAGTAGATCTAACGCACTTAACAAGTCAGGGGCGTCCCAACCAATACAACCGGGGTACACAAAATGCAACCAAACTTCAAATACAAACGGGATTCTAAGGAACCCGTTACATCCCCTCACCAAGAAGAGCGCAGGCCAGACGAAGCAGAAAACCACCTGCAAGGGAAGATGAAAAAAACCGTCAAATCCGTGTAGGCTACAAATTAGCGACATCGAGCGAAACATGGTCCGATCATTTCCAACTCCATCCTAAACAATAGACTGCACTCACGAGTCCCAAAATCGAAAAAAAAAACAAAAAATCTCAACTGACGACAAAATCCTCCCCTACGGTTCGAAGACAAATTCTCTTTCAAACTTAACAGGTAGACTTCAACGTCAAAACCACGAGGCGTCTTAAACCCTCCAAACAACAACCAGGCGAAAAAACATGACCAGACCATACTCCACCCATATCACCAATCAATGTTCATCCAATGAACCAAATTCGAGCCTAAAAACAGTCAAAATCAGGCAAAGTTCAATCCGGGCCTAAATAGAACAGGAACTCATCACAGGTGACACACAGGTGCGACGCTTCAAGACCGGCATGATCATAGCAGTTGGAGGAAACAAAAATATACCGACTATCGCTAGAGATAAAAAAAATCGTATAAAAATAATTCTCAATAAATTAGGACGAGACAAGACAGATACAGGCAAAGAAGCAAAATGACTAGAAACACTAAAGCACGATAAAGCAAGTCCCCTAAAAAAAAATATCAAGAATACCATCAACTTTTCCCCCATCAAACTTGATCCCCCTAATTGACAGTTCATAATTCAATTCCCTGGATCTCAAAAATCTTACTTCCATCGTACTATATCAAATTTAACTTAACCGAACTATATCAAATAACACACCGTATAATACCCAGATGAGACAAGTTAGAGAAAACGGAATCGATGTCTGACCAGTCGGTTCTCCGAAGTTCGAGTGTCAATTTTAGAAAGGTTTTGCTGAGTTGGATAAAAAAAGCCCCACGTTGGGCGCCAATTGTATAGCCTCTCCCCTAATCGCAGATTAGATTAGAGGTGGTTGAGGTTCTACGGGCCCTACTAGCTCACAGCAAAAACTAAAATATAGATGTTAAGTGGGCGCCAGACACTCCAACTTCAGAAAAACTCGAATTATATTTTACAAATTTATTCAATCAACAGTCTAAAGATTGGCCAATGTGAAACATGCAATATAAAATATAAATACTAAGTCAGACTGATCACAAATGAAATGCTTAAACTACTTATCTTGGAATCGTTTCAAATAGAGTCACTATGGGCAACTTCACAATGAGTCAGTCTAAGTGTCCAATCAGGTTCCTCAAATTAGTAACAGGAACTGGATATCATGGAGCTCGATGACTGGTGTTCTTTGTCGATTGCTAGGTCCCTCTATCCAAACGAAATAATTCCAACCAGGTGGTTGTCCTGGGTAACAGCGTAGATATTCCTCCAACTCAATACTCGAGGTACGTGCCTGACAGGTGGTTCTCTAAGCAGGTTTATGAAACTTCCTTTATATGGAAGCAATTCGAAGATAATCCAACAGCTACAGAATAAGGTACTAAAAAGGGTTCCTGCAAGATACATAATTCTTAGACTTTATCCTCGCAAATAACGTGCCCATTTCGAGTTCTAGTTCACAATTTAGATATAATGACAATGTGATTAATTCAAGTTACAAAGTGGTCATAAAATTATTCCAGTTAAAAACTACAAAACGACTGGAAAAACATCAATCCGGCTTTCCATTTTCACTAAATGATTCTGAAGGATGAATTAGTTCTTAAAAGAGAATAATGGATAATAATTGCCGGTAAAAACTAGAGCTCAAAATGGCCACGCGGCCAGATAACAGGGAAGCCAAAATTTGATTACAATACAAGCAAAAATATTACTGAAAAGTTAAGCTGAAATAATAATGAATTAATTACTAAATATGCATCAGAACATGTCGTCAATTGAAAGCAAATTGGATTAAAACCTACCAGATTCAGAACCCTTCACTCGAGGAAAATGGCCACAACTCAAGATAACTAAAACTCCACGGCTGCCTAACAAAAATGATTTCCAGATGGTCGTTCTCGCTTCGACTAACCAACTAACGCTGGAGGGGGGCTCCAGCGGACCGCGCTGACGTTCCATTGACATCGAACACAGAATCGATCTCGGAGTAGATCTAACGCACTTAACAAGTCAGGGGCGTCCCAACCAATACAACCGGGGTACACAAAATGCAACCAAACTTCAAATACAAACGGGATTCTAAGGAACCCGTTACAGTACCTAGCATAGTTTTGATGATTGAAGACAAAAAACAGATTGGTAATGAGTGGCAGGGTATATTTGTACAAATCGATATCACCTGTGCGAATGCTTCGGTCGAAAAGAAAGTAGTTGTTAACCATTTCAACATAGGTAAGATAGAATTTCGGTGTACTTCCATGATCACCACTTAACGTTTTTCTACGGAAGTCTTCATATTTAGATAATATATTTATAACATCAACATTATCTACTGTAGGGTATGTAACTAATTTTCCACTAATATCTTCACCTTTCCTAATTTGAAAAGCTTTCAAGAAGTATAAACACTCATCGCTTACTATTACATTTTCTTTCTCTGTGAAAAATTTGAAATGCATTCTTTCAATAGCAACAGACATAAGAGGATGTAAGCGTTTACATCTGTTGAAGTGCTTCCCCATAAGAAATGAGTTTACAGATCCGCTTGCCAATAAACCAGAAGCAATTAAAATTTCCGATAAACCACAATTTTCAATGTATTTACCAATCGCTTTGAACTGCGACATTGCTATGTGGAAAGGTCCCAAGGGAACAAAAATGCGTTTCAATGTTGAGTCCTCATTTCTTCTCAGCTCAGAATTTTGTATTTTCAACGATTTACTAGCTATGGCCAAATCATAATGTACCTGCGCGTACTGTTGTTGGCATTCTTCAGCACCTTTGATACTCCGCATCATAGTTTCATGTACCACGTAATCTTTGGTAGGTGATTCATTGATAGGGGTTAAATAAAATATATCTTGAGTAATATTTTTGTCATTGGCAATTAGAGCGTTAAATCCTACCCACATTGGTGTAGGTATATTCAAAGCATGGCTCATCATCCATACTCTATCTAACCTTTTAGCTTCTTCTAAATTATTAGGTGCTTTAACGTTTGCTGGCAATTGGAGAGTGCCTTCAAACTTTGGAGTTTCTGTAAGTGGTAGTATAACGAGAGTATCGGCTTCGTAGTGTCTGCGGAATAGTTTTCTACGAGGCTGGTCGCTTCCAATACCTTCGTTACTTTCCTCAGAAGATATGTCAACTCGTAAGGCGTGATCTTGAAACGAAATTCCGACCGTATCGTGCATAGTGTCTTTACCATCACATGTTTCTACATATCGATCAAAATTATCGAAAGCAAAACCACTATTGAGAGATGGTTGCAATAACATACCAACATACCTTCTCTGTTTCCGATATAGTATAGCTTGCTTCCGTCTCCAATTCTAATACTTTCGAGTACGAAATGCAATGTCCATAGGAATGTAAGAGGCGTAGAAGCTTTTCACTACTACTCAGACTTTTGACTGTTATTCCGAGAGTTATATGTTTGGATGTCTTAACTCTTCCTCTGTGAATAGTATAGATAACATCAGAAGCATAATACTTGGCTAAGACCAACATTTTCGGGTCTTTTATTTTATCCATGTCACCTCCAGTTAACAAAAGACTATAAAAACGTAACAGAGCATATGGAATTTCACATTCACCTTTGATGAGTTTTGGCGCAGTTACATTATCATTGATTGGATTTTTTTTCAACTCCTAGAACAATCTTGCGCAGGAATAACGCTGAAGAATTAATGGTGTTTTCTTCATTCACGTAGGTCATATCAATATTTTCTAGAGTTGCACTAGCAGAGACAACGTGTTTGCATCCACGATTGTAAATAAAGATGACAGCGTCCTTGAAATGTTCTAAAATTTCACTCTGTATATTGGACGTGTCAAAACACTTAGGTAACCTCTGATTATCATACTCTTCCAATAAAAATTGTCTGTATAAATTGAGCAAAAAGGAATATTGGAAAATGCGCATATTTTCGACAATTTCTTCCTGAATAAATGTTAACAGATTCATACGAGCTCGCTCGTGTTTTTGTCTTCTCAAGTGCCAATCAGTATTTTCTCTTTTTTGCCTAGCGTTATTCAAATATTGAGTTTTACAAACCCTATGATAGGATATGGGTACTGACATCTCTTGACATTGGTCAATCCTTTGTAAAATCGCTAAATCATATTTTGCAGTAGCTAAATCTATAATAATACGAAATGATTCGTCATTTTTTTTCGCTTCAGCAAAGTTACATATCATGAGCTGGCGGTTATGCCGTTTGCGTACTTGCTCACAAAATACACAAGCAGTTGGACCATGTTCAAAAGATACGTGCTCTTCAGGTTCTTCGTTATTTCCGCTGAAAAAAATTATTATTTTGGTTAGTCATAGTCAGATTGTCACAATACATTAAATTTTAGTTAATAATAGAACAACAACAAAAATTTTTCAAATACAACTGTCAATGAAGTATTTGTTGTATTCCCTGTTTAAAAATAATTGATTGAAAAAAATTCACTATTATGAGATTTTTATAAGAGTTTTAGAAAAAAAAAATTGGTTCAAGCCCTGTGGACAGGAGCTCTCTGGCGCTCTAGTTCAAACAGACAAATTATATCTCCGAAAGTATTGGTTTCTCAGAGTTCAAAAAGTTAGACAAAAAAGTATTTAAAACTTTTTTTCTATCTATAATAAATAACTTTTGAGATTCGTTTAAATTTTCGGAATAAATTATACTAATACCGGTTACTTGAAAAATTCAAAAAAAGATTGAAAAATTTAAATTTAAAATTTTTTTTTATTTCATATTTACAAGTTTAGAAATTTTTTTTAATAACAATCGTTTTTATTTACCTTTTATTCAATTGTTATTAATTATAAACACAATACTCGACCATCGAACGTCCTCATACTCCGAATTCAATGCTGTTATTCGTGTATATTTTAGATGATATTTATTGTCAGATTTTTTGAACCAATTGCTACTATTAATTATCGAAAATACAAAGATATAAATATGATGAACTAGATATTTTGGCCAACTTATAATAAATAAAAATTCATACCTTGGATTATTCTCGTTGGCGTCGGGATCAACAATTTTTTCTATTCTTCGTTTGCCGGATAAGTTTGTTAATTGCTTATAACACTTTTGATGGTATCCTTTTTCCTCAAGATCTTTGGGCAATTGAATTGAAGCAACATCCATGGATCTTCTGGAGGTGTTGACTGTTGATTACTCCTAACCTCAATTGCTTCGATGCAATTTTTTAAAATTGCGCTTGACAGACATTTTATCCGGTTATCAATAGGATCACCTGGCAAATCACAAATAAAACAAACACGTTCTTGCTCTTTTTCTTGAACATTTCTTTCACTATCACTAGAGTTTTCATTCTCGACGAGATCAGACATGATTGGAGTGCTCGCAACACGTAAACAACAGTTGTTTTCAATCACCACGTCGACTCCGAAGCGAACAGTACACACATATTAATCGAACTATGTGTGAGCCATAGACAAGATATACTATAGATGAGCCACTCTAACCTTAGACTATAGAAAGAGTTTTTTTTTTCTATAGTCTAAGACTCTAACGTTATTTCTGTTCCTTGCAACACTAGCGGTGCGGCACTGGGATTATTTGAAGCTCGAGCGAGCGGGAAATTCAAATATATCTCCCATATATCCTATATTCTATTATATTGTTTTCCAAAACACTGCCAAACACCAAGTTGACGATAATTCGTCAAAAACCTGGCATTTGACAATGTTTTTGGAACAATGGTTTTCGCTGTAATCGAAAGAAAACAAATGAAATCCCAAAACTCTCTTTAATAAAATTATATCAGATTCATGAATTTAAGTTCAACATTTCATGTGAACTAATGTACATATATATTAGAAACAGAAAGAATATCAAAATTGAAAAATACATTTGGAATGAAAATAAAATTTAGTGTGACATCAAAATTAATTATACAGCATATGAGGTAAAAACTTTCTTCAATAAAATTATCCTTATATACCTTCAAATTTGAAGAAGCAGTTAAATGAATGGCTGCCTTAATTCCAATATTCATTTACAAGGAAAAAATCAAATGTGAAATATCGTACAAAAAATGGTTATCATTATGCGAGTACAACACAATGTGGAAGTATATTCTACTCCAATATACATTTAGAAGGACAGAATCAAATGAGAAATATAATACAAAAAATGGATATCATTATGCACAACATAATGTGAAAAACATTTTGTACGTGAAAATCACCTAGTGGTTTCTCTATATAGCCTATTTATAGCAGCTACATTTGCGAAACCTTGATCACAAAGAAGTGCCACGACATGAGGCCCACGATCTAACAATTATCTTCAAGTAATTTGGAAAGGTCATCACGTTTCATTCCACCATGATTGAAGAAATAAGCTAAGGTTGTTTGTTTCTATTTATGAAAAACTCCCCTAGCCATGAAGACCATAACCTTGTCTGCAATATTAGGAGAACACTTAATCACTTTACTTGTATTCTTATTACAGTTTTTTACCGAACATCAAACAGTGATATTCGAAAAAGTTTATTTCACAACACTCAGATTTCACCAAAACTATGTAAAATGTAAAAATAAAAACAAGCACGCTGGTAGCGGACAGCGGGACAGCTGATCACAGATCAGCTGATAAAGCATCACGTGATCCACAAATCGAGCGAAGGCAGAGACATCCTCAAATTTGTGTGGGATTATTCGAACTAATCGAACTATTCTAACGGACCAGACTTTAGTGAGAGAGTTTCCACCCCATGGTGTGAGCGACTGAGCGCGTGCAAACACCTTACTCGGGTCCAAGCCGTGTACATCCGAATAAAATACGATATTCCCTACAAATGCTAAACGTCGTAACAGAACGTCGCTCCAAAAATGTGCGAGTACTTATGATACTGAAATTAGCAGAATTATTTTTGAAAAATTAAAAATAAGATTGCACATCTACATAATTCAAGTATAAATCGATAGTAAACAAACCCATATATGACATAGTTTCTAACTAGGAACCTAGAATCACGAAAAGACTGAAAATTTGTACAAATAAACTATCTAAATGCCGTATAAAATAAATTTCACCTTACATTTCGTTATATAGATTTTTTCTTTTTGATTTTTTATATTTAATTTTTTTTTTCCCTTTGAACCAACGAAAATGTACGGCATATGAAAAAATATTATCTACGCATAAAATACTTTCAAAATAAATTTATTTCATGTTGTGTCAAATCACCCCCTGGACAACGGAAAAAGAGGGGATTACAACCCTCGATTTTTTCCCCTTGTCGCATGATTTTTGTACGGCGTTGCGGAATAATGGATTAGAAGCAGTATTGAAATAGTATGACACAGATGCCGTACAAGATCAAATGACCAAATTTACCCTGGTAATTGTCAGAAAATAAAAAAAAAAATTCGACTTTGTGGACCACCATTTTTGTACGGCACTGCGCGTTTTCTTATTATTTTTCATGGATCTATCGGTGGTAAGAATGTCGTACAAAAATATGTGACCAAAATGTACTCACTCTACCTGTACTTTTGAATTCTCACCTGCACTCAGTTGGACAGCTTACAAGTGACGGCATAGTGCTGAATCTTATTATTTTATGCTCTTATATCGTTCTAGATAGGTCACCTGGTGGTTCAAATGACCCATAATTTTTTCAGCATGGGCCAGTAGTCTATACCGTTCGGCAGAAAAATCATCGAAATGTGACAACTGTTCCGCAACTGTTAGTTCTGCTGAACGCGACCATCATGATTTGGATGATTTGTCATTTTTTCGACGATTTCGGTTGACAAAACCGACTGTCCTGCGACTACTTACTTCAATTGAGGATGAATTAGAATTTCCAAATGATCTGTAAGTAATTATATTTAACGGCATGATGATAACATAACATATGACCTTGATGTTTTCAGAGTGTATCACCTATAAATCAACTCCTCACTTGTCTGCGATTCTACGCTGCAGCAGGGCATTTATTAACTGTAGCAGATTTCATGACAACGCACGAATCTACGGTTTCTAGGATTGTATTACGTGTTTCAGAAGCAATAGCTCGCATACGTCCACAATTCATAAAAATGCCTCTGACAGAAACAGAAATTCGTACCACCCAAAATGAATTTTACCGCATTGCTGCATTTCCTAGAGTCATTGGTGCAATTGATTGTACCCATGTAATTATGGACTCGCCAGGTAATACTAATTTTTTACCAGTTATTGTATCTTATAATTATTTTGACTTGTTTTGCAGGAGGAGATGATGCAGAATTATTCAGGAATCGAAAAAGCAAATTTTCAATAAATGAACAAGCGATATGTGATGCCAACTTGAAAATTTCAAATATTGTAGCACGCTGGCCAGGATCCACCCATGATTCAACTATATAAATGAATAGTACTGTACGAGCACATTTTGAAAATGTAAATTTTCCAAATGCTATACTTTTGGGTAAGACTCGGTTGTCCACATTTTCTAGGGAATTAAAATAGATATTTTGTAGGTGATAGTGGTGCTCTGAGGTCATATTTTTTCACTCCTCTGCGAAATCCTGTCACCCGAGCAGAGATACGATATAAAGAATCTCACATTCGAACAAGGAACTGTGTGGAGAGAATGTTTGGGGTGCAGTGTTACCAGATCTGGGGAAATTTCTTCAGAAATGAGGAAATCAACAAGGCCTTGGGGACATTTTGAGGAAATGAGGAAACTCGTTAATTTTCTGAAGAAATCTCAAGTGATTCTAGTTACTGCATGTTTTATGGTTCTATGTTCTGCATTAAGTCAAAAGGTCAAACATCAAAATCAAAGTGTCAAGCTGAGGTGTCAAGTGTATATTAGTATTCTGTCACAGTATAAGAATATATTCTTATACTGTGGTTCTGTGGTGTCCAGTATCACAAGTCAAGTCAGTCATCAGTCAACTCTCAACTTCAACCAGAATATTTTGTCTATGATCACAGTCACAGTCTTGTATATGGCCAAAAATACCCAAAATTCAAAATTACCAAATAAAATTGTCTGTGAATAAAAAATAAGAGAAGGAGGTGAATTTACATTCAGCTACAATAATACCACCCTACTCTCTAGGAAATCTTTGAAAAAATGCCACGAGAGTGATTTTTTTATATTTCTGTAATTATAATAAAGAAAGTTGATTAGAAATATATTATTTTTCCTTATAAGAGATTAATATTCTGACATAGAAAGTGTTTCAACCCGGTGCGGAATCAGCTTCTCAAAAAAGTAGCATATGAATATAGTAGCCTGAGAGACTACACGTCCGCACTAGTTTTAAAAATATTTGACGTCCATACTTGAAGGTTAAGTACCTTAATATATTCATGTGTTTTCTTTTCCAATCTGGGAAACAATTGATAATTTTCAAAAATTCTGAGGAAATTCGGTTTAAGTATCATTTGAAGAAATCTGGGGAAATTTTGTGAGAAGGTCTGGGGAATTATTTCTTTTCGGCCTGGCAACCCTGTTGGGGTGTTGAAAAGACGTTTTCCCATTCTAGCGTATGGCATGAGAGTGAAATTATCAACTAGGCTAACCATAATCGTAGCAGTTGCAGTTTTGCACAACATCGCATTGCAAATGAATGAAGGTGAAGCCCCTGATGCCCACCCAGATGATATTAATTCTGATTATTTGCAAGAGATGATAAGTGCTGGCCAAATACCTGAAGTTCCGTCAAGTGGGAATGAAAGAATAGATTTTAGACAACACGTAATTAATAATTATTTTGCAAATTTATAGCATATAATTATTATATTATATTATTATAATTAAATTATATTTATTTTATGCCCATTATTGATCTGATTTCCCTGTGTCAATTAGAGTATACGAAAAAGGTATCCTGTTGAACTTAAGAAAAGTGACATTTTATCCATAATTGAAATTGCTCATTTTTTTTTGTATCAAGGTCAGTTACTTTTTACTTTGAAAATATTACACTGATAACACGACGTGAATGTTAGGTTCATAAAGCTTTGATCGGTTCGATTATAGATTGAATTCGATGGTCGCATTGAAATTGAACTACGAATCAACATTTGACAACCAGTTTTGTGAAACTCACATATTTTTTTATTCCCAACTATGGTTATACTTAGTGAGTGATAATTACTAGTGGCCAGCAGTCCATATTTTGGGATTCAGATGAGCCAGCAGATCAACCTAGCCATATATATCCACATTTTTCTGGTAGATCTACATTTTTACGGTATATCTTGTGCTGAGACAATATTCAGGGGTAGGTGGACTGGTAGAAAGAAAGTTCAGAAGGAGGCGTCATCGTATATTCCACTGAAGAATGTTTAGTTAATTAATATAAAAAATACAAAGAAATAACATTTATATTATTCACAATAAGGATAATTACCTGAAGAATGACCAAGTTCCGTTTTAAATACCTCTCGGAGGAATCTCAAAAGAATTACTCAATAAAAGTTCACTTTCGAATGAAATTGACGATATGAACAGCGCTAGCTAATATTTCACACTGAGTACTGGTTTTTCAAGAACGTAAAATGCAGGATGAAGATAAAATACAGAAATGCGGAACATATGTCTTCTTAATTCAAATCTAAATCAAAACACAAAGTTGGTACCATAGGCAGCCCACAATACAAAACCTGTAATTACTAGTTGCAAATAATATTTGATTACACCTCAATTTTCTCGTTAATTATTGAAAATAATTGTTTCTGTACAACTTGCCCCCCAAACTTATGTGACTTGAACGCTAAGTGGCTGGAACATAAGTTGGAACAGTATAATTCTTTAAGTGAGAACTATGAAACACACCCCGTTCTCTAGATCCATCATTTGGATGGGTTAGTAGGTAAGTATGAGAGTGAATTTTCTTTTTAATTCGAAAAGGTCCCTCAAATAACAATAAAAAATTTTTCATTTCAGATGCTATGGCCGAAGAAACATTATTAGCTTTGAGTAGCACCAGATCACCCTCATTAAAATGGGTAAACTTTTTCCCTGGATTTCTTTGGTTCCTACAAAATGCCTTTTTTGACATACAGATGGAAGCTAGTCGAAGTTTGACCTCAATCGGTGGCTCAATAAAATTGTCTGGAGCCCTCAGCTCCTCAGGAAGCAACTTGAGTCTTGGACGACCCAACTGTAGTTCACTAGGTGAAAACCCAGTAGATTCATGAACTATCTCGTTGAGAATTTCTTGTATTTTAGGCACTTCATATGCCCAACGTGTATGCTGCTGTGAGCAGTAGGTTCGAAATAGTCTACCAAGTTCCTTCATTATTCGTTCTGACGGGTTAGCCTGGGGATGTCGAACCGAGGTGAATATGGCTGTGATATTTTCTCTCTTCAGAGAATCCTGCCAGAGCTTAGAAGTAAACTGAGTTCCTCGATCACTAAGAACTGTACTTATGGGACCATATTCTGGAAGATATTCCTTTAAAACACGAAATGTTAGTGCCTTCGTGGTAGCTTTTTTAATCGGGTATAAAACAACATACTTTGTAAAAAGGTTAACTATTACGAATAGGTATTGTACTCCTCCTCTAGATCGTACAAGAGGGCCAAAAAGGTCTAAAGCTATTATATCATTTTGATCATTTGCAAGGATATTACACTGTGGAGGTTGTGAAAGAGGGGATGATTTCGCTCGCTGACAGATGTCACAAGCTTTAATGACTTTTTTTATTTGTCGATGAAGGTTAGAAGTCCATACCTCTGCTCTCATAAATACCCAGGTCTTATAGGTACCATAGTGACCTAAAACGCAATGGTAAGCTTCTATGCATTTAACCACCAGATCTCCAGGGATGCATAGTAATAATCTATTACTCATACTGTCCCGTTTGTACAGAATGTCATCGTTTACTACGAAACGTTCTTTTAGCTGAATATTGCATTTCCCAGTGTGAAGTTGCTCTTTAATACCTGCAAGTTTGCTGTCATCTGCTTGTCAATCCTTAATGTCTAATAAGAGCGAACAAAAATCCTTCGAAAACTGTAGGGAGTTAATGTTGAAACACTTTTCAGTAGGTGTTGGTAACCTCACACAGGCATAACGAGATAAGGCATCTGCCTGTACGTTCTCTTTACCAGGAATGTGCCTTAGTTCAAAATCAAACTCCTGGAGAGCTAACGCCCATCTAGTCACCCTAGGTGATAAAAGTCGACAGGTTTGAATATAAGTGAGGGCCTTACAGTCAGTATGCAATATAAAAGTATTTCCAAGAAGATAGATTCTCCATTTTTGTACCACCCACAAAGCAGCTAAAACCTCTTTTTCAAAAATTCCATATCTCTTTTCTCTATCCAGCAGAAGACGAGAGGTGCATGACACAATTTTCCTTTCACCATCCTTCATTTGAAATAGAATTCCTGCTATGCCATTGTCACTAGCATCACTCTCCACATGCCAGGAAAGTTTTGGATCGGGATGATAAAGTAATACAGCATTTTCTAATTCCTTCTTGATATTGACAAAAGATGTTTCCTCGATGTCTGTCCATTTCCAGGGAACTTTCTTGCACAGTAACCTTACCAAGGGAGCCGAGACTTCAGAGAATCTAGGGCTGAAAATTCGGTCGAACTGACAAAATCCAAGGAATTTTTGCAGCTCCTTCACACAGGTAGGACGCTTGTAATCCACGATTGCTTGGATCCTTGCTTTGTCTGGCTTCACTCCCTCCGGGGTAAGTATGAAACTCAAATACGGCTTCTCAGATCTAAAAAATTTACATTTTTCCAATTTTAGTGTCAACCCAGCTTCCTTTAAGCGATTAAATACCATGGACAAGTGAGTCAGATGCTCTTCAATATTCTCTGACATAATCAAGATATCATCCACATAGGTGACAACAAATTCCCTAAGAGCAGAACCGAAAATAGCATCCATACATTGAGTAGAAGAACTTGTGGCATTTTTTATACCAAAAGGCAGTACACGAAACTGATATGTTTTTGTTTCTACCATAAAGCCAGTATACTTTTTTGAGTCATGGTGTAAAGGACATTGCCAGTATCCATGAGTCATATCCAGGCTGGACATTACAGTTTTACCAGATAAAACCTTAATAATTTCATCAATGGGCTTTGGAAGTTCAAATTGAGATTCCATTACTTTATTGAGATGTCTTCCATCCAAACATATACGAACAGATCCATCTTTTTTGACAGAAGTCATTATTGGCGAAATATATTTGGGAGAAGCTCTTTCAATTACTCCCCATTGTAACATTTTTTCTAATGTCTTATGTACTGCTGGTCTATGAGCTAAAGGCACCGGATAAGGTTTAATGAAGAATTCTGAATCATCTGTCAATTTTATTACATGAATATATTCGGAGGTGAGTCCTGGAATATCAGAAAACACTTTCGAAAATTGCTGCAAAACAGCACTAAACTCAAACTTATGAACCTCCAAAATGTCGCAACTCTCAACCACTTGTCTGAAACGACTTTCCATTTTTAGTGGTTTCAGTTCACTGTTGAACTTTGTAAGTGTCGCAGTTGTCCTAACCTTCATTACAGAGATTCCCACAGAATCAGCTGGTGCTACATTGTGATGTATATTCCTTTCAGGCACAATAAGTTTTCCCTCTGGTAGATTTAGTACTAGTATGTACTCCGAAAAAATAACATCAACATTGAAGAATCGCAGGAAATCACAGCCTTATATTATAGCCAGAGACAAATCCTGTACAATCATGAACTCAAATGAAATTTGCTTTCCCTCTAAGAGAAAAGTCAAATGTGCCTGAATAGAGACTTTTTGAAACTTTGTTTTAAGTGCCCCAACCACTCGGACTCCTGTCACAGGAAAATGAGGAATTATATCATGATTTTCACTGAGTTGATTCCAAGCTGTTAGTGATAATGCGCACACATTACTTCCTGTGTCTACGAGCGCAGCAAACTTATAACCATATAGATTTATTAATATTAAAGGACAGCGATCTTCAGTCATGACATGAGTGTAGTCACACTCCTCGCCTAAAAGATCAGGTACAGGATAATTATTTACAAAAATAGAATTTGCCCCCACTTCCTTTGTTACTGGGGGACATACTCGTTTCCCGAATCATGCACATCACATTCCACCATTGAAATGTTTCTTACGACTGATTGTCCCTTTTCGTAATGTTTACTATGATTTGGATCGTCATCCCTATTCATTTGCAAATGCGAATTTTCACCTTTATTATTATATTGAAAACCTTTCTTCTGAAAATGCTGTTGGCTAGTGGATTTATTTTTATGATACAAGTCAGCCTGGTGCAGACGAGCTACAGCTTCTGAGAAAGTTTGACATTGAAGTAGTGAACATGCCACATTTGGTGGAAAATGAGGAGCTATTAAATCTATTAATTCATTTTGACTATATCGAGGTTGAAGATATTTGGCATTGCCTACCCAATAGTTAAAGTGATCTGTAAATAAGCCACCGACATACTCACTATTCTCTAACCTTTCCTTGATTTTAATTTGTTTTTTTCTATCCCAAAAATGATTTAGAAACTCATTCTTAAATTCTAAATAAGTCTGAAAATAATTTGAATATGCCTCCCACCAAAGCTTAGCCGAACCCTTGAATGACTTACTTAATAGTATCTTTAAATTGGAAAAAGGTACTCTGTCTATGTCAATACCATTTTCCAGGAATTGAAGAAAATTTGGAGCTTGAATATTTTGCCCTCCATCAAATTCCGGAAGCAGTTTTCCAAGATCACCCAAAGTAAATGAAATTTTGTTTAAATTCAACTGTTCAAAATTACTAACCAAATCACTTTTTGAATTCAAACTATTGCAATTCTTGTTTGAATTATTTTTCAAATTTGTACTAGAATTTTCATGATCAGCCTGTATATCACTTCTATTATCATTAAATTTTGATTTAACTTGGTCACTCTGTACATTTTTTAAAGTTTCCTTAACAGTTCGATTTATTACTCTCTCAATTAGATTTTCAAGCATATTATCGTCATTCTGTTGAAAAACACTTGTTACAGGTAACCTTGAATTCATAGATCGCGAATTGAAAATGGCATCTTCCTGATCGTATTCAAAATGGCCGTACCTTTTCCTATGTTTGAAGCTCAAACGATTTCCTCCCTTTGGCGTCAAGTCTGGATCAAATTGTTTTTTCGGAATCGCTCCAAAGCTCTTTTCTTCCGCAATAGTTACTGCCGTGGCTCCATCACAAGTTGTTTCACCGACAGGCATCATTTCTTCATGTTCTTCTAAACTTTTCGATGTTTTTCTGCTCTTTAGATTGTATGCTGCATCAGCCTTCCCTTCCATTTTCTAATCTATCAGGCCCTAAGTTTGTCACCAAAATGTGCTGAGACAATATTCAGGGGTAGGTGGACTGGTAGAAAGAAAGTTCAGAAGGAGGCGTAATCGTATATTCCACTGAAGAATGTTTAGTTAATTAATATAAAAAATACAAAGAAATAACATTTATATTATTCACAATAAGGATAATTACCTGAAGAATGACCAAGTTCCGTTTTAAATACCTCTCGGAGGAATCTCAAAAGAATTACTCAATAAAAGTTCACTTTCGAATGAAATTGACGATATGAACAGCGCTAGCTAATATTTCACACTGAGTACTGGTTTTTCAAGAACGTAAAATGCAGGATGAAGATAAAATACAGAAATGCGGAACATATGTCTTCTTAATTCAAATCTAAATCAAAACACAAAGTTGGTACCATAGGCAGCCCACAATACAAAACCTGTAATTACTAGTTGCAAATAATATTTGATTACACCTCAATTTTCTCGTTATTTTATTAACAGTTCTTTATTGGCACAATCCAAAAGGCCATCGACCAAAGTCCTTCAGCCAGTTTTCTCGTTAATTATTGAAAATAATTGTTTCTGTACAATCTACATTTTCCGGTAGATCTACATTCTTTAGTAGATCAATATTATCGGTATAGATCAATTGAACCGGTAGTTCACACACACGAAAGTCCCATCGAAAAATGTCGAAGCATTTCTGAGTTCCTATAAACCGAATATAGCGCCACCTACCGGTTTTCTATTGTACCCTCGACATCCACTTGAACAATAATAATAATAATGTTTATTAATATTAAGATCACAAAAGTAACTTTAAAGTAAAGTTTCATCAAAATCGGTCGAGCCATTTCTGAGCTAGCCATTTCTGCGATAGCAATGCCACCTAGCGGGGTATATTGTAGACCTGACATATACCCAGATACAGACACAAAATTTAATTGCAATCGGTCCAGCCGTTCATCCTATAAACCGGATACAGTGCCAGCTTCCGATTTCATATTGTGACTCTAAGACCCACTCAAACACGCACACAACGTTTTATCTTGGGGTGCCCCCTACCGGATGCTATTCAGACCTATTCTGTTCGCGCATAGCAATATTGCTAAGAAAAAGATATTGCTACCACAGCAAGATCCGAAATATTGCTATTCTGATCATCGTTTTTGAGCAATATGATCTGTCATTTTGATAAACATATTGTTATCCACATTGCTATCTCAGCAACCTCAAAATAGTACTTGCTAAGAGCATAACAAGATTTGGAATATGGCTGAGAACCACTTTTTTCTTCCAAGAAATCGAAAATCAGACCTATTCTGTTTGTGTATTGCTATAGACATTGCTATTCCAGTCATATTGCTATCCTCCTAATTTTTAACAATATGACTATGGTATTACGTATTCTGTTCGGACTGTTATAGCAATGTTGGTTATCAATTTTCTCCCAGCAATATGGCTATCAAGTAGGTCAAAATTCATTGATTTTAGAGCTGACAATACTGTATTTCATGACTTTCATGTGAATTAGAAGAAGAATTTAACCTTAATTGATAAACATTTCTTCCGTTTTTCGGTGGTTATTCGTAATTCCTAACCAAATATATAAAATGTTACGAAAGCGGATAACGAACTCTTTCATTCATGAGACTAACAAGATGGAATATTTGATCAATTTTCAGGAAACACATCGAATATTGGTAACCGCTACCATGACCGAAAAATTGAAGACTTGCAAACACCTAAACAAATATTATATTTCAATTTTTCTTTTCTTCAGTCAGACTTCGAATGCACAAGTTAAACGGAACAGTATATATGTCTCCTAGTTTTCTCACGAAATTCCCTAAGTTCTTCAATTGAATCAAAAGAAGTCATCTTCGTATTAAGGCTGAATCAATAGTTTATTTAATTGTTTTCATCCAATCAGTCAGTCTTCGAATGCATATCTAACTCAAAAGAAGCAGTAAATCTCATAATTTGCTCATGAACAAATAAATATATGAATAAAATACCCTTGGCTCTTCAATGAAATCAAAGGTAGTCATCTTATTACTAAGGCTGAATTAATAGTTTATTTAATTTTTTTCATCCAGTCGGTCAGTCTTCGAATGCATATCTCTAACTTAAAAGAAACAGTATCTATCCTAGTTTGCTCATGAACTAATAAATATATGAATAAAATTTTCTCAGCCTCTTATTATTGAGGTTGAATAGTTTATGAACTTTTCTGTCCATAAATAGAAAGGATTGTTAGTGTCAGACCTAAGTCTTAGCAATTCCCTTGAAATTAAGTATTTTCAAGTACCTTTAATAAATATATACGATTATTTATACCTATATTTATCAAAGTACAATCCTATTTTCAATATTTTCGATTTCTTGGAAGAAAAAAGTGGTTCTTAGCCATATTCCAAATCTTGTTATGCTCTTAGCAAGTACTATTTTGAGGTTGCTGAGATAGCAATGTGGATAACAATAGTAGCTTTCTATTTGACGCTGTATCACTTCCAAACTGATGCGAAATCAGTTTGAACCAGAGAAATAGAGGGATTTCCCTCTATTTCTCTGGTTTGAACTGATTTCGCATCACTTTGGAAGTGATACAGCGTCAAATAGAAAGCTAGGAATATGTTTGTAAAAATGACAGATCATATTGCTCAAAATCGATGATCAGAATAGCAATATTTCGGATCTTGCTGTGGTAGCAATATCTTTTTCTTAGCAATATTGTTATGCGCGAACAGAATAGGTCTGAATATTCAAAATAGGTAGGTACTTTGATAAATACAGGTATACATAATCGTATATATTTATTAAAGGTACTTTAAATGACTTAATTTCAAGGGAATTTCTAAGACTTAGATTTAACACTAACAACCCCTTCTATTCGTAAACAGAAAAGTTCATAAACTATTCAACGTCAACCTCAATAATAAGAGGCTGAGAGAATTTTATGTATATATTTATTAGTTCATGAGCAAACTAGGATAAATAGTGTTTATTTTATGTTAGAGGCATTCGAAGACTGATCGACTGGATGAAATAAATTAAATAAACTATTAATTCAGCCTTAGTAAAAATATGACTGCCTTTCATTTCATTGAAGAGCCGAGGGTATTTTATTCATTTATTTATGTGTTCATGAGCAAACTATGAGATTTACTGCTTCTTTTAAGATAGATATGCATTCGAAGACTGACTGACTGGATGAAAAAAATTAAAAAAAGTATTATTATTATTATTATTATTAAATTACAATAAGAGTGGAGGTAAAACCTATGCACTCAAAAAAGCCAAAACTAAAAGTATTCTGCTAGAATTGTAAAGGAAAAATAGAAACTAATTAACACCGCATTGGTCATAAGAGATCTTGAATCCATTGGTGGATGTTGCATTCACCACTGCACCTGGGAGACGATTCCAAACCTCAAAAATTCTGTTGGATAGAAAGTTCATTCGGCAGGAGGTTCGAAATGGTTCCTTGGCCAATTTATAAGCGTGTCCGCGAAGGTTGTTCCGATTTGGAAGGAATAACTGTCCAAGGTCAATACCGAAGAATCCATGCATTGCTCGGAAAGCTACTATCATGTCGCCTCTGATACGCCGGTCCTCAAAGCTGGTTAGCCCGAATAAACCCAACCTTGTCTTATAGTCAGATCGAGAGAAGGAGGAAAATGGGATTCTTGTGCACCATCTTTGAACAGACTCAAGTAGTTGCGAGTCAGATCTTAGAGCGGCCCACCAAACTGGACCCGCATACTCCAGAATTGGTCTCACATATGTTGTGTATAACAATTTTGCAGTCCTTATACTACAGCCGCCAAAAGACCGCTGAATGAGGTAGGTCGATTTTTTGGCTCTACTGCAAGTCTCCGTAATATGCTCAGACCAGTCAAGATCTGCGTTGACGACCACACCAAGATCCCGGTGGCTCCAGACTGATGTAAGAGAGTGCCCAGCAAGCAGATAAGGAAGCTTTGGATTGTCCTTACCAATGTGCAGCACACAACATTTTTCTATGTTGAGAGGTAACAACCATTTCTCGACCCACTGAGCAATCGCGTCCAGGTCCGCCTGCAGCTGGTTGGAGATAAGAGATGGAACACTGTATAGTTTAACATCGTCAGCGAACAGAAGACATCTCGAGCCGATCAAATGGGGGAGATCCGATGTGTACAGTAGAAAAAGTACTGGGCCAAGAACTGAACCCTGGGACACTCCGCTGGTTACCTTCCTCTCGTGTGCAGAGAAAACTCCGCCAACCCTGACCCTGAAAGTTCTTTCACTGAGGAATGATCTAATCCAAGCCAGCAAAATACCTCGAATTCCCATATACTCTAGCTTGTGAATGAGACGACGGTGAGGAACTCGGTCGAAAGCCTTCGCGAAATCCAAGTAGATGACATCAACAGGGACACCAGCGTCCACAAACTTAGTCGAATCATTCACCGCCACGAGAAGGTTGGTCAGTGTTGAGCGACCCGGAAGAAAACCATGCTGTTCATCGGGAATCAAATTATTGGATTCAGCAAACCCACGAATGTGGTCGGTGATTATTCTTTCAAGGACTTTGGAGACCACTGACACAAGACTGAAGGGGGGTAGTTTGAAGAGGAAGTCTTCCAGATGAATCTTTCACAAGAGGAACAGATACCTTGCTATCAAAGGAATTACGGATATATTTGAAGAATCTTTTTTTATTTCCCTCTGAAACCAGGCAATCCTCAAACCGGGCCCTAGAAGACCGAATTAAAGAGGTCAAGTGATTAGAGTAATTGCGATGGTTGAAAAAGTCAGTAGTAGATCTACTGCGGGTATAACGCTGCCATAAAGATTTCTTCACCCTTATGGAATTGAGTAGGCTGCCTGTTATCCATGATTTATTGGGATTATGTATCACTGGCATGGAACGAGTATTAGATGAAACAGCATCCCGAACTACTGTAAGGAATTCCTCCCAGAGAACATCAATG
The DNA here is from genome assembly GCA_937662695.2 of Halyzia sedecimguttata. Lineage (NCBI taxonomy): Eukaryota > Metazoa > Arthropoda > Insecta > Coleoptera > Coccinellidae > Halyzia > Halyzia sedecimguttata. The sequence goes on from OW569412.2 coordinate 115,097,575, forward strand.
CTTTCATCGCCGGAAAAAGAATTGGACCAATCATATGACGACAAAACCGTCGAAACCCCCTCGTAATCTGTCTTCCTGCGAATTTTGACTTGGTTATTAACTGTACAAGGATAATAAAATTGCAGCTCGGACTTCAAGACCACGTGGTCGGATTTACCAAGTGGAGGTAGATATAGTAGGTCAGACAGAAGATTGCTATCAGATGTGATGATGAGATCTAGTGTGGAAGGAGTCTGGCCATGTCTGTACCTGGTGGGCTTAAGTACGATCTGTTCAAGACCAGAGTTGAGGATGAGGTCTGCGTACGGAAACGACGGTGAACTTTCTGAAGGAAGTTTGGTGAGAGGCCATGGCACATCTGGGCAGTTGAAATCACCAGTTATTATCAGATTTCGACGTAAAAGTGATATTTCCTCCAGGTATTCAGTAAAGGCCTTGTCCTCCATGCAAGGGCGTGGTCTATAAATGCATGCTAGTGTGAAAGATATGTGTGCATCCGATACGTCCATGAAGATGTTGTCTATCCCATGCCAGTCTTTGTAAAAAACAGATATCTTGAACGAAGCAACGATATTATTCCTCAAGTATATGCAGACACCTCCATGACCGACAGTTCTGACGCTATCCTGGCGAAACACAGTGTAACCCGGTATGTGGCAAGCTCCATCAGGAATGGAAGAATGAAGCCAAGTTTCAGATATCAAAATAACAAATGGTTTATGTATTTTGACGATAGTGAGTAGTTCATTGAATTTGGACATTAGAGATTGGGCGTTGGTATAAATAATAGGCCATGAATTTAGGGTAGTCGGTTTTTTGAATGAGGTCCATCTAGAGATTTCTTCGTAGATGTGATAGTGGGTCGACCCTTTTGATATTTTATTGTCAGATTCGCTTCACCAACATCCTGCCTTCTACTCAGTTCTGCACGGAGTGCATTAAGTTCCTCAACCTGATTCCTCGTTTTATCGTCACGTATTATTATTTCGCGAAAACGTGGATTTCCTAGGAGGCACTTCCTGCCCCTGAGAATTTTGTTGACGATATCGGCGTTAGAAAAAGAAATTTTAAGCCATCTGGGCTTACTTGCATCTCTACCAGGAATACGGAAAACACTGTTGATGAACCTACTCGCTGAGCAATATATATGCTCCACAATGGCAGCCGCAGTCCCCCCATCGTCCAGACTATCGGGCAGGTTAGCAATAATTATATTGTGAGATTTTTCCACTCTGTTCATGATTTCGGGTATAATGTCAGGCGTGGTTACAGCAGGCATGTTATCCAATCTGGATTCGAGGGTGACAACCTTCGAAGAAACATCCGTTATTTCACCTGATAGGTGAGTATGAGAATCTTTTAAGCTGGATACATCCGATTCAATTATAGCAAGCGATTCTTGTTGGGTGGATAGTAATTCAGCATGTATTTTAATGGATGAGTTACAAGCCGCTAATTGGCCAAGAATGTCATTCTGACGTTCTTCTATTCGCAGAACACTGGCAGCAACCTCACTGATTCTGTTCATCATTTGATGAAAATGTTCCAGTGTCAAGGGAGACTGATCACCCTCAGATCCCGACGTTGGCGGTTTCGTAGTAGCAGTCTCAGAAGAAACCGTGCGAGAACCCGCGGAACCACTCCTAAGACGTCGTTCCATGGAATGGCAGATCGGACAAATCCAGCTCTCGTTTTTTTCGGAAAGAAAATCAACTTCTTTTGAGGTGAGATTTAAGCATACCGCGTGGAAAAACTTGGAACATTTAGAGCATGAAATTGAAGGATAAGAACCTGTAATGTTCTTATTGCAAGAAGAACAGTTGCGCGCCATTGTTGACAAGTAAAAAGGAAAGGAATATGTACAAACGCTCTTCACTTTCCTGGGTCGATAGGAAAGACTCAAGACAGAAGATTGGGTAGACCTCGGAAGCAGTGGAATAAAGGAAAGGCGAACAATGTGAGGATTCGGAAAACAGATTATAACAATTCCCAAGAATTAAAAACCATCCACAATGTAACACGTGAGAGATAACAAATTTTATCGACTGCGTTTCCAACATAAGGTGGAACGAATCGACACATGTAACCTACCTTTGCTGTTGGTTCACGGGATATGTATTTTCATACATACCAAATGCACCCTGTTTAAGCTAACTCAGTCGGAGGTTAGGCCCGTAGGCTTCTATGACTCGAGGCTTCCCGCAAGGAGCAAACTCAGAAACTTCAACCATTAAATTTTCTAATATATAATATTCAAATGGAAGGTCCTTACAATGCAGTAATATAATGGGAATGAATGTGGTAATTGTGTGCTTACAAAAAAAAAATCAAGCCTCAAATAATAATACATTTAAATATAGGGAGGGAAGGACGCTATCATCGGGTTCAACTTATCTTGAAGTTTTTCCAGTGTTTAGGTAGTCGGCCATCAGTCAGATCTTCTGTCGGATCTTATATATCGGAGATATATTCAATTACTTCCAGCCTCTAACTTATCTTCGTTGGTCTTTACTCTCAGTGTCCAGTCCAATATCTTACAATCAATAGAAATGGTTCTATGTAGAACAGAACTCAAGCCAGCGTCTGTTAAAGGATTATTACAATTATTGTATGACTAAATGCATTAATAATCTCACAATTCTCCTCTGAAATGCTACAAAATATTGAACCTTCAAGAAGAATTCTAAAAAAAATAACATGGTCTTGTATGACCACTAGTCCACCAATTTTATCAAGGTAATTATTACAGCATTTCATCGGAAAACCGTGAGACTACACTGAAATATTTATATTAAATAAATTATGAAAGCGTGCATTCTGAAAATAAGGTAGATGTACAATAGAGATCACAGTTTTGAAAGTCAAGATTGGGAAGCATGCTAAGTGTGAAAAATCAAATTTAAATATTAAATGGAAAATATAAGAAAGGATAATCAACAAAATACATGAGGATATCAGCAAAAGAAATAAGCGATGGCTTCAACTACGCCCAAAATAAGCAGATTTATGTAAAATGAAACTTACCCCTTACAAAAAGTAAAGGAACAACAATAATAATACTAACTATCTGTTCTCTTCAGGAGTTCAAGACAGAAAGAACCACCTGCAATTCATAATTAGGATGGTACGCACATTAGCATAATTATACATGCGCGTTTATATGACATTATTCGGCAGTGTACGGGAGCTCGAAAAACGCACAATCATAATTCGGTATCTAATATAGTAAGGGATAATGAGTGACGGTCAAACTGATATTTGACACGTTACACACACCCCTCACCACAGAAGGTTCTTTTTCAGAGGAAAAGAAGCTTTCACCATTAGGCCCGAAGGACCCTCAATTCAAAAATACGGACGGTACAGCTGCCTCAGGCACTATAGCAGAAGTGGAGCCTCTGGTCCGACTTATGGACTACAAGAATCCCTCCAATATAATAAAAAAACACAAAACAAGGATCTCTATGGAATGCCCCATCCTACATGATTTTCCACTGGCTAAGACAAAGATCAGCATTGACCCACATATTGTTCTGGAAACCGTTCTATTACGCTACAAATTTGGTTAACACCACCACTGCATAGATTGAACAAACCAAAAATAGAACCAGGGGAAAAGATCTCATAAGATTAGTCATTCCGTCAAGTAAACATAATTTGGAAGAAAAAAGAAACAGCCTCAGAATGATTTTCACTAAAAAAAACTCAATTATACATAGACTATATAATCGATACAAATTATGGATCTGAAAATGTGGATATGTGCAAACATTAACACACTAATACAGGGTGAATTAATATACTACTCTGAGATTGAATTTACGAAGTCGAACATCCCAGCAGCACAGAATTATACAAAAAGGAATATCTAATAAAACTTCATATAAACTCTATTACTCCGAGCAAATCATATTCTCCGACTCTATCAACCCAGACTCGCAGTATTCACACCTAAAATTGACTTTACTAGAAAGCCACGAAAATAACGGTGTTAGGTGCTCATCTTGCGCACCTTAAAACCACCAATAAACAATATAATAAGCTACAATGCTATACAATTTGAACATATACTGAATGACCCAAAAAAAATAAAGATCAATAAGAACGTGAAAACCATTTCATTAGCTGAAACTAAATTCAAAATATATAAAGGAGGAACTAAAGCAACAAACACATAACTTCTCAACCTCCTCTCTACCATTAAAGTATTATTAAAGTTAAAGTATCATCATTTAATGAATGAAGATAATTAATAAATAAAATGTAACAAACATAACTATGATAGGATAAATTTGTTGGGCGCCAGCAAACGTTACGTTTGCGATTTAAAGTGGTATAAGATATGATGACAGTAAAAAAAACTATTAATCATAATCTACAGAATCAAAGAGCATCCCCCAATTATATACTATACAATACCACTATAAAATCCATAATAAAAGACTTGAGATCTGTAATTACAATAGAAAGAGGAATTGTGCTTCCAAATGAACTGAAGCATGAAAAGAGAATAAAGAAAATAAAATAAAATATTTTAGAATAAATAAGGAAACTAGGAGGAATCATCGTTATCCTCATCGCTATCCGATATATCCAATTTGATATGACTAATATGGAAGTTACCCAGATCATTGTTGTCTAAATCATGTAAATTGTAGACTAAAGGGGACAATACTTTGTGAACTATACAAGGCACGAATTTGGGAGCGAGCTTAGCTGAAAAGTTATTGGCTGCATTGGATTGCACAAAGTTTTTCTTCCATACTCTATCTCCAACATGAAAACGAAGATCTCTACGTCGAAGGTTATATCGATGCGCATTAGTTTTATGCGAGTGGTGTAATCTCTTTCTGACAGTCTCGTATAATGTTGGTAATTCGAGATTCGAATTAGGATCTAATATCTTATTCCTAATATTAAAGTAATTATTAGAATTTTCTGATATCTGTCCAAAATAAGCTCCATCCAGGGGCACATTACGCATGAAGCATAAGTATGAGGGAGAAAAACCCGTAACCTCATGTCTAGCTAAGCGGATTGCTTGTGCAATTTCATGAATATTCACATCCCAATTTTTATGATCTTCATGTACAAATGATCGAATAGCGGTCGTTATAGTTCTGTTTACCCGCTCCGTTGGGTTGACTTGTGGGAAATACCGAGCATTGTACCAGATTTTTTGTACGTTATATTTCTTTGCCAAAAATTTGAAATCCCTTGAAATAAACTGTGAGCCATTATCGACAACAACAACCTGAGGAACTCCAAATATTAAGAACACCTGATTCTCTATATACCTTACTATGGCCTTACCAGTGGCACGTTGTAGGGGGTGCACCAACACAAATTTGGAATACCAATCTGTAATTACCAATAGATATTGGTTACCTTGCTTAGATCTAGGATAAGGGCCAAGAAGATCTGCTGAGATCATCTGGAATGGGAGATTGACGTCCCTGTATTTCCCAATTAACCCAGCTAAAGGAAGATTACTTGATTTGCATGCCGCACAAATCTTGCAAGACTTAACATACTTCATTATAGAGCTTCTCATTCTTGGCCAATAATACAAATGTGAAACTCTAGCTAGAGTTTTATATATTCCAAAGTGAGCAGCAGTGGGTGCATCATGATACATTTTCATTACTTCATGTCTATGGGTCACAGGCACTACAATCTTCCACTCCGGAGAGTCATCAGGAATGTAAGATCTCTGAAAAATATGCTTATATAAGATATTATTCTCTACCATAAAATCAGGGTAGCGATGAGGCTCCGAAATAACATTATTAATTAGCTTACTATACCATTTGTCGTAAATCAGGGAAGTTAAATTAAGAACCGAAACTTGACTGACAGTCGATTCGGGTGTCCTAGACAGAGAATCCGCAACATTATTTAAAGAACCGCTACGATGAACTATATTAAATTTATGGCGAGATAACCTAACGATCCATCTACATACACGCGGGCTAGGATTCTTCATGGTTTGGAGCCAAGTAAGACTTGAATTATCTGTAATTATTGTAAACTCTGTACCTTCTACATAACCTCGAAAGCGATCTACACCATATAGGATGGCTAAAAGTTCCTTTTCCGTGGTAGTGTACTTCCGCTGACAACGATTCAGGGTCTTACTAAAATAGGCTATTGGATGTTCCAGGCCATCTTCTTCCTGAAAAAGAACACATCCTATCCCGCAATCACTGGCATCGGTAGCAATAAAAAAAGGTTTTGAGAAGTCTGGGGCGGAGAGGATAGGAGCTGAGGTCAATAAATTTTTTACTTGAACAAGAGCATCATCTGCCTCCTTTGTCCAGGTGATGCCCTGTCCTTTCTTCCTCCCTTTCAAAAGATCCGAGATTGGAGTGCATACCGTCGAGCTATCTTTCAGAAAACGCCTGTAGTAACCAATTAGACCTAACAGCCTTCTGATCTGTGTAGTGTTGGTTGGAGCCGGGTACTCCAAAATAGAATTAACCTTGTCAGGATCAGTGCGTAGACCCCTCTCATCAACAACAAAACCTAGAAATTTTAGCGAAGAACGACAGAATTTACACTTTTCAAAGTTTGATGTCAGACCTGCCTCCTTTAACCTTTTGTGAAGCTGCTGCAAAACATGTAAATGGGTATCAAAATCTGGAGTTGCTACTATAATATCGTCCAAATAATAAAAAACATAGGGTTCCAAAGCGGGACCTATAACCATGTCCATCAGCCTACACATTGCTTGAGCGCTATTATTCAAACCAAATGGCAGAACATTGAAACAGAATAATCCCCTTCCAGGGACTGAAAACGTAGTCTTAATTTTGGAACCCTCATCAAGAGGTATTTGGAAGAAAGCCTCTTTAAGATCTACTGAAGAGAGAAAAGATGCATTACGTACTTTAGAAATAATAGAGTCTATCAATGGCATTGGGTAAGAATCTATCAAAGTGATAGAGTTTAGTTTCCTCCCATCAAAACATACCCTATACGAATCATCCTTCTTTCTCACCAACCAAAGAGGGCTCAACCAAGGACTGCAACCAGTGACAGGTTTAATAATTCCAATACGAAGCATTCTGTCCACCTCTGCATTCAAGATCTGCAACATTGCAGGTGAAAGGGGGTACTGACGTTGGCGAATTGGCTTTGCGTCTCCGGTGTCAATCTGATGGGTGTATAAGTGGGTTTTCCCTAGCCTATCTTGTGGACTGATTTCCCTGAACAGCTCAATGATCCTGGATAGTCTTGCTTCCTCCTCCGAACTCAAATGGTCAGAACCCTGAATGGTTCGAACAAGAGAGACAGACAAGGTTGTGCAGCTGAAAGCAAAATTACTGAAGTCCAAGGCGAGTCCAAACGCCTTGATGAAGTCCATTCCCAAAATAAAACCTTGGGATATGGAGGGTATAACCAATACTTTCAATGTCTTAGTGTTATTTTGCAGAGTGATAGGCAACCAAACATAACCCAACGTACTCTGCAACTGCCCATCAGCAGTAGTCACCTGGACTGAAATGTCATAATTCAAATTTAAAGATAAATTCTTTAGGATAAATAAAGAATCTAAACCCAAAATGGACACATTACTGCCACTATCTAATAATGCAGAAATTTTATCTTCACCAATTAAGACTGAAATATATGGACGGTTGTCCTGATCTCTAATATCTAATAAAGGGCTAGCTATAGGTGTAGATATCGGAGATTTCAAAGTATTAGTTGGTTTATTACCTACTTTGGTAACAAGTGATTTAGAAGAGACAGAATCTGGACTCATGGGAGTGTATGTTTTCTTCAAAGGTGTTGAATAAAAATCACGTACAGTACTCAGCCATGATTCCCATTCCGAACGATTAAAATAATTTACTTTCTTTGCTTTTGAAGTGGCGACTTTTGTGTTGACGGACCGGCTGCGCCAGTAGTTTGGTCCGTGCACGCGTTTTTTGAACATCTTTTACAAGTCTTTTTCGTCACACCCTCAAAACCACAAGAATAACAAAGTAACCTGCGAGGCAAGTTACAATCCCAAGCTTTATGACCCTGTTGTCCACAGTTGAAGCATCTAAAAGAAACCTGCACTTCAGAGACATTATGATTTTCTCCCCTAGATCGAGATGGTTGGCTATTTAGGCTGATACAGAAAGCATCCTCAATTTTTCGACAGAGAGAAATAAGTTCATTAATTGAATTAATATCCTGTAATACAAGTGCTCTGACATAATCTGGCAATAAATTAAATCTGATAATGTCAACCATTTCCTTCTCGGAAGGAGGTACAGTCAAACGATAGAACTGTGACTCTATTGAGGCAATAAAAACACTAACAGACTCCCTAACGTTTTGTTTCCGAGACTTAATCTCATGCAATAATACTGAATCATAGTTACCGTGCAAAAACATTTCTTTGAAAGATCGGACTAGTTCCGACCAATTTGAAAATCGATTTTTAATATGGCCATTATGCCAAAAAGTCCAGGCCTCACCTTCAAATAGATCCCCAGCTGATTCAAAAAGGTCATCATCCGTACAACCGCGAGATAGCTTCAACGACTCTACAAGTTCCAGAAAATTCATAAGAGACTCTCGCCCAGAGAATTTCTTTAAACCCCATTTGTATACAGGTACTTTCTTAAAATGGAGAGCTTGTACAGATGCTGAAGGGCAATTTGGTGTTGAATGGCTAGCAGGTGCTGTCAACTGTTGAGGAGTAGTTGGTAGAGTTAATTTATCGGCAAAGTCAGCCTCTGATATCAACAAATCTTGAAAAATTTCCTGCTTCACCCTTTGTCCCTCAGCATCCCCTGGCATCACTCTCTGTAACCTATGGGATATATGGTCTAACCTAGATGAAATACGTTTGTATTCTTCCGCATTAGAGTCTCCCTGAAAGGTATCAATTGATACACGCAAGTCTGATAAAGAATCTTTAAGCTCCTTTACATGATCTTTAAATTTATAGGGGTCAGTAATCTCAACTATACTCCTATCTGAGCTTTCCTGAGCCAATAGACCTCGTAGTATTTTGCGTTTATCATCTACTGTGGAAGGAACAGGTGCATTCCTGATAGTAATTTCATATGAGAGCTCCGCAGATTTCAAATGATTTGGATTAAGTTTAGGCATCTTAAATACGAAATAAAATAAGAAAATTAAGAAGTCTAAACAAAATATATCCTTACAAAAAGGAGAAGAGAGAAAGAAAAAAAAAAAAATTCACTGTCAATATAAAAACAGTGAGTAGTAATTCAAATATACTACTAACTATCAATAAATGAAATCAAATAGAATGCAACCCAGCTCTGAGAAATCAAATAAATGTGAAAATGATCTTCAATATCAATAAAAATCAAAACTAAAATAAAGTTCAGTAATAAAAGCCCTTAAACTAAAATTCATAATATGAGGAATGCTAAATAAATGCACTAGACTTGAATGGAATAAGATAAGTCAAAAATAGTGAAGGGAAGAAAAAAAATTATATATATATATTTAAAGGCCTTGATAAAATTGCGAACACTTTACCCCACTGTAAGGTCAAAACTTCCGAAATTCAAAACCACACAGAGAGTCCCAAGTCACAGAAATCGAGCCCCACGTTGGGCGCCAAAATGTGTAACCTACCTTTGCTGTTGGTTCACGGGATATGTATTTTCATACATACCAAATGCACCCTGTTTAAGCTAACTCAGTCGGAGGTTAGGCCCGTAGGCTTCTATGACTCGAGGCTTCCCGCAAGGAGCGAACTCAGAAACTTCAACCATTAAATTTTCTAATATATAATATTCAAATGGAAGGTCCTTACAATGCAGTAATATAATGGGAATGAATGTGGTAATTGTGTGCTTACAAAAAAAAAAAATCAAGCCTCAAATAATAATACATTTAAATATAGGGAGGGAAGGACGCTATCATCGGGTTCAACTTATCTTGAAGTTTTTCCAGTGTTTAGGTAGTCGGCCATCAGTCAGATCTTCTGTCGGATCTTATATATCGGAGATATATTCAATTACTTCCAGCCTCTAACTTATCTTCGTTGGTCTTTACTCTCAGTGTCCAGTCCAATATCTTACAATCAATAGAAATGGTTCTATGTAGAACAGAACTCAAGCCAGCGTCTGTTAAAGGATTATTACAATTATTGTATGACTAAATGCATTAATAATCTCACAATTCTCCTCTGAAATGCTACAAAATATTGAACCTTCAAGAAGAATTCTAAAAAAAATAACATGGTCTTGTATGACCACTAGTCCACCAATTTTATCAAGGTAATTATTACAGCATTTCATCGGAAAACCGTGAGACTACACTGAAATATTTATATTAAATAAATTATGAAAGCGTGCATTCTGAAAATAAGGTAGATGTACAATAGAGATCACAGTTTTGAAAGTCAAGATTGGGAAGCATGCTAAGTGTGAAAAATCAAATTTAAATATTAAATGGAAAATATATCCATATAAGAAAGGATAATCAACAAAATACATGAGGATATCAGCAAAAGAAATAAGCGATGGCTTCAACTACGCCCAAAATAAGCAGATTTATGTAAAATGAAACTTACCCCTTACAAAAAGTAAAGGAACAACAATAATAATACTAACTATCTGTTCTCTTCAGGAGTTCAAGACAGAAAGAACCACCTGCAATTCATAATTAGGATGGTACGCACATTAGCATAATTATACATGCGCGTTTATATGACATTATTCGGCAGTGTACGGGAGCTCGAAAAACGCACAATCATAATTCGGTATCTAATATAGTAAGGGATAATGAGTGACGGTCAAACTGATATTTGACACGTTACACACACTAATATGATCGAAATTATTACTTGTTTGAATTGAGAATTATCGTAAATAATTGAATAATAAATGAAGATTTTTAATGGAATATAGTCCTAGTATTTAGTTGTACTATACCTTGGCGGTATGGCGACAGAAATTGATACCAATAAGACTCTCTCCAGGGCACTTTTTTAGAATGTCGGGGAGAAAACTGAAAACGCGTATTGACAGACTACGACGGCGTATTAGGGCCAATGTAAATATAAAAAATCTGTCAATTAGTATAATTGACAGATTAAATCTGTCAATTAGCCTAATTGACAGAATAAATCTGTCAATTAGCCTAATTGACAGAATGAATCTGTCAATTAGAAATCTGTCAATCAGTATAATTGACAAATTTAATCTGTCAGTTAGTCTAATTGACAGATTTATTCTGTCAATTAGGCTAATTGACAGATTTATTCTGTCAATTAGCCTAATTGACAGAATAAATCTGTCAATTAGACTAATTGACAGATTTAATCTGTCAATTAGCCTAATTATTATGAGGTACTTCAGGTTATTCGAGGGGCGGGGAAATTGAAGGAGAGTAGGTTCAAAAATGTGCAAGTGTCTGTTGATCGGACTCCTCGTCAGATTGCTCATTTCAAAAAGCTTAAACAGGAGGTTGCTGAACGAAACTCCGGAGGTGAGCAGAAATTTAAGATAAGGTACTTTAATGGCTCACCTAAGATTGTGGACTGTTTAAACTAAATGACTCCAACAGTTCTCAATTTGTCGATTTTCATTGCTACTACCAGAATGTGCGTGGATTGAACAGCAAAATTCAGGGTTTCTTTTCGGGGGTTTGTGAATGTGAGTTTGATGTAATTGCCTTGACTGAGACTTGGTTACACGATGACGTCGTAAGTGCTGAATTGTTTCCGACTGAGTATGAAGTTCACAGAAAGGATCGTAAGTTCGACTTGATTAATAAAACTAGAGGAGGTACGTGTTACTTGCTATTAAAGGTTGTTTAAGATCCCAGACTATGGATACGTCAGCTCTTGATGTATCATTTCCGATGATTGACTTTCTGTTGGTGAAGGTACAGCTTTTATATAGAATTGTGTATTTTTCGATTGTATATATTCCGGACAAGCTATCAGCTGTGGATTTTGAATACTTTTGTGAGTTCCTTTGTACGATGGAATATTTCGACAGAGGGGATAGTGTATACTTTATGGGTGACTTTAATGCTCCCAACTTTACTGAGAATAATATTTCAGATAGTAAATCTCTGTCCTTGTTGTCACTTATGAATAGCTGTAATTTTAGCCAATATAATGTTGTTGATAATGCGAACTATAGGACACTTGATCTTGTGTTTGCTCGTTCAGATTGTATTGTTTGTCATGAAGATTTGCCTTTTGTACAAGAGGATGTACATCATCCTGCCTTGAATATTGTTTTACCAAATATTTTTACCAAAGTCAAAGAGTTTGTACCTAATAATTCAAAAAAGATATATAACTTCAAAAAAGGTAACTATCAGTTGTTGTATTCTGATTTGTCATCTGTGGATTGGTCATTTTTGGATAATTGCATAGATGTTAACTTAGCTGTTGAACAATTTTATATGAAATTTCATGAATTAATTGATAAGCACGTGCCGACATATAAAAGTTTTAGTCATAAATATCCACCTTGGTTTGATTCAGATATAATAAGAAATGTCAAAACAAAGGCTAAATTAAGAACAAGGTGTAAAAAGTTTCGTAGAGAATCGGACATTGTTGAGTTTCGTAGATTAAGAAAATTAATAAAGCAACAGATTAGAACCTCGTATGAGAGTTACTTGCAGAATGTTCAGTCGATGATATATACTGATGATAAAATATTTTGGTCTTTTGTTCACTCTAAGGCACGAGTTTCTAGAATTCCAGGTCAAATGAGCTTTGGGAGCATGGATCTCAACGACCCGCAGGAGATTGTTGATGGTTTCTCAAACTTCTTCAAGACTGTTTATGCCAGTTTTGGTGAGCCCTTTAATCCAGCTGGAGTTTCTGTTAAAAACTTCCCCATTACCTCTTTCGGGAACATTGAGGATGATGAGATCTATAGTGCCATTTACGGTTTGAGGAATAAGATGACTTCTGGTGTGGATGGAGTTCCTGCGTTTCTTATTAAGAATTGTGCCGAATATATGATCAAGCCACTTAAGTTCATATTCGAGTTATCCGTGTCTACTGGAAAGTTTCCTGATCATTGGAAAAGAACTAAAGTATGTCCTGTTTTCAAGTCTGGATCCAAATCTATGGTGGAAAATTACAGACCCATCTCCATTTTGAGCAATTTTTCTAAGGTTTTCGAGATTGTGTTATATAATAGAATTCTTATTTCATTGCAGTCTTTCATATCACCCTTTCAACATGGTTTTGTTCGTAAGAGATCAACGGTTACAAATCTAGTCACCTTCACACAGTTTGTTTCAGAAGTATTGGATGAAAATGGCCAGGTTGACGTTATCTATACTGATTTTGCTAAGGCATTCGACAGAGTTCAGCATGATGTTTTGTTGCACAAGTTAAGCAATTACGGATTGGACGAAGGAGCAATTAGACTGTTGGATTCATATCTGTCCCAACGTGATCATTTTGTCAGTTATAATGGATATAGTTCTGTTAGTTATTTTCCATCTTCCGGTATACCGCAGGGATCAAATCTTGGGCCGCTTTTATTTATTTTGTTCATAAATGATCTACTGGAGTTGATTCTTTGCGGAAGGCTTTGTTTTGCTGACGACTTAAAACTGTTTGCTATCATAAGGAACTTCGTCGATTGCGTCAACCTTCAGGTCCAGTTAATGTTGGTGTTGAGTTGGTGTGAGCAGAACAGATTGAAATTGAACATTGACAAATGCAAGATTATGACTTTCTCGAGAAGATCTGCAATATTTTCCTACGATTATGAATGTGATGGTATGAGACTTGAAAGGCATACTGTTCTCAGGGATTTGGGCGTTTTGTTCGATACGGAGCTGTCGTTTGTTGAGCACATTTCACATATAGTTTTGGACGCTGCTAGGGTATATGGATTCATGATTAGGAATTGTAGAGATTTCACTGAGATCAACTGTCTGAAAATCTTGTATAATGCAGTTATTCGATCGAAGTTAGAATATGCAAGTGTGGTGTGGAGTCCTATATACGAATGCCATAAGAAGAAACTTGAATGTGTTCAAAGAAGATTCATGAAGTTCCTTCTGTTTAAGACTGATGGAGTGTATCCACCCCAAGGATGTGACGGTGCAATCTTGTGTGAGCGGACTGGATATTTGAGCTTAGAGATGAGAAGGGTACTTGCTTCTTTATCATTCCTTTTCAATGTGGTCCATTATAATGTTGATTGTTCGGAAATATTGTCGAAAGTTAACTTTAACATTCCAACTTTCAACTCAAGAACTGTTTTGGTTTTCAAGCCAGGTAGAGCTCGAACGAACATTCTGCAAAAGGCGCCTATTACAAAAATGTGTGAGAACTTCAACTCATTTTGTGTTGGCCAAGATATATTTTCCTCATCAAGGGGAAATTTAGTCAAGTCGGCAATTCACAATTTTTCAGGGGATTTATCGTAGATGGTATAAAATTTTTTTTGTTCTTTATGTTTCTATACTTTCTTTTGTTATTTTTTTGTATTATATATTTTCATTGTCCTGTAAATGGGTAAAACTGTTGGACAATAAAGCTATTATTATTATTATTATTATTATTATTAATTGACAGAATAAATCTGTCAATTAGACTAACTGACAGATTTAATCTGTCGATTAGCCTAATTGACAGAATAAATCTGTCAATTAGACTAATTGACAGATTTAATCTGTCAATTAGCCTAATTGACAGATTAAATCTGTCAATTAGTCTATTTGACATATTTCTAATTGACAGATTAAATCTGTCAATTAGTCTAATTGACAGATTGAATCTGTCAATTATACTAATTGACAGATTTTTTATTTTTACATTGGCCCTAATACGCCGTCGTAACAGACTGACTAGCAGATGCAGAATGAATAATTCAGCCTTGCTACGAATATGACTTCTTTTGATTCAGTTGAAGAACTGAGGGGATTTTTTCAGGAGAAAACTAGGAGACATAATGTTCCGTTTAACTTGTGCATTCGAAGTCTGACTGAAGACAGGAAAAAAATAAAATTCAATATTTGTTTGGGTGTTTGCAAGTCTTCAATTTTTTGGTCATGGTAGCGGTTACAAATATTCGATGTGTTTCCTGAAAATTGATCAATAATTCCATTTTGTTAGTTTCATAAATAAAATAGTTCGTTTTTCGCTTTCGTGACAATTAACAGTTTTGGCAGTTTTTGCTTAGGAATTACGAATAACCACCGAAAAACGGACGAAATGTTACATGCGACTAGAGACAGGGACATGAAGGTTGGAATCAGCCAATCAGAGAAAACACAGTATGGCGGTAAAATTTGAATTTCGTAACGAAAGTGTAGTTTACTAGACTGATCGATCTGTGGTACCACATAGTATTTTATCTTAACTTTTATTAATTTTGTTGTAACCAAAGACTGTCTTCCCTTATTTATGAAGAAAAATTTGTTATTCATATATTTATAGCATGAGTATCATATACAGTGCACGTCAAAATTATGGAACAAATTCATTTTCTCAGAAGAAAAATATTTGGCAACAAAATCCTGAAACTGGTTAATTTTTGTTTCACTTTTACCAATTTTTATGCATTTTTGAAGCATTTTTGTTGCACTCTGTGGCATCCCCATAAACCCTCAAAATTTTTTGAATAGGGAAAGTGGGTCAAGTGGTACATTTTTGGCAAGGTCTTTTTATCTTCTTTACGAGTGCAGAAATTTCAAGAAAAAAATTTCTTTTTTGAAAAATATTTTTCAAAAATGAAAAATTTGGTTCCTCCTTTTGTGTGTCCCACTATCTTTGATGAATTTGCTTTGTGTTTTCTTCTCGATATCTTCTTTCCACGACTTGAAATCTTCAAATGATTGAAAAATAGCGGTAGTTTGCTCTATATTCAATCCATGTATTTCCTCATAATGCTTGAATAAGAAATCTTTTTTTGTACTTTTGAAAGGACATGTTGGACAGCTGTAATAACATTGTCCTGTTTTCACATAACTCACATTGTGGGCAGCCTTTTTGTGCTTGAGTAAATATATATTTGCTGTTATTGTAGGTTTTATCACAAAATTCACATTTTAATTTCCTCTTGTCTAATTGTGCAATAATTGACTCCATTTCTTCGAAGTGATTTTTCTTAGCATGCAACCTGAAAAAATAATAAAGTTGTTTCAATGTTCCAATCATTTTTTTCAATTTCCATGTGAAACCAGCTTGAAAATGCTTCAGACTCGCATCAGTACTTTTCTAGAATTTTTCATAATTACCTACTTAGCTCAAACTCTTTAGACTTTTATACTTTGATTTGCATTTAAAGCAGACGAAACTCTACACAGGTTTAGACAGTATGAAAATGTTGAAGAATTAGTATTTTCTCGCCAAGAAATCGAAAAGCAGAAATAATCTATTCCTATTCTTTTCGCGCTAATACAGACGGAAGGATGGAACGATAGGGCACGTTCTCCGTTATTGCACCGATTGCATTTATTCCTTGAATAATCATTTCACTGGATTAGGAATATTTATGAAGACTCAAACAATATGAGCAATGAAATAAATATCGAGATTATTACAAGTACATACATATATGAATTGAAAACACATGTAAACGGTTAAAATATAATTTCTGAAGGATCTATTCATTCCGTTCTGAAATTCAAATTTGCCGCCATACAGCTTTTTCTCTGATTGGCTGATTTCAACCTGCATGTCCCTGTCTCTAGACGCATGTCGAAATGTTTATCAATTAAGGCTAAATTCTTCTTCTAATTCACATAAAAGTCATGAAATACAGTGTTGTCAGCTCTAAAATCAATTAATTTTGACCTACTTGATAGCAATATTGCTGGGAGAAAATTGATAACCAACATTGCTAAAACAGTCCAAACAGAATAAGTAATACCATAGCCAAATTGTTAAAATTAGGAGGATAGCAATATGACTTTACTAGCAAGGTTTATAGCAATACGCAAACAGAATAGGTCTGATTGTGTATCTAATTTTTCGAAAAACGCTCTATACAGCAGTGGTTTTCCTCTTGCAACGGTTTTACAAAGTTTATAATTATCCTCTTGATAGATATCTCGAGATGACATTTTACTAAAAACACCCTGTACAGTGGTTTTTCTTGAAATATTTACATTCACTGTTGGGAAGAAAATTAACAGTGCTGTGCTAAATATGGCATACGTTCATGGTTCTAAACCAATTACTTAGCTGATCCAGCTATTAAATCCATATAACTAACTTAATCACATCTAAACTACCCACACGATGAATCAACAGTTCAAATACGTTCATGGAATGGAATATTATATATTCACTATTGGATAAAAATTGAACAGATATGAAGAGGAGGCCACCATTCACTGTTAGGTTAAAAATTAACAGTGCTGTGTCTAAGGTGGCGTAAGGACACAGTACCAAAACCTACACAGAACACAATTTCCTTATTCGCTCAAGCTCTTCGAGAGCTTATGAGGGGTCTCCTTAGGGAAAACCTAGGAGGATCAGTATAATAATATATAATAGATGGTCCGAGTGACCGAGCAATTAAAAATGGGAAAATAATCTTACTTAATGTAATTTATATCATCAATTCTTATGATAATTAATGATAGGATAGATTTTGGATTGTGTGGGATGAGTAGAAAAATGAAGAACCATCCTTTATATAATATATTGTTTCAACTTCATGATTTTTACACTTTCATCTTGTTCTAGGTATATCATATCAAATTATTCTCCATTCTGGAAAGATGTGTTGTCCACTTCCCGCTCTGAAATAATTATAAACTGTTAAAATTCGTTTACTTACAACAAATAGGTACTGTTAATCAAAAATTGTCACTAAATTTTCCAAATCGTGATGAGAAGGGCACTATTACAATGGAATAAAGAGCTATCCGGTAAAAGATGAAAGTCATATTAACAACCATCCTGTCAACTGTAGGTATACATTCAAAAACCGAACCAAACTTAATAGTTTTAAAATTTCTTTACCTAAAAATATCATTATTTATTATTATTAAATACCCTACAACAAGGGTAAGGATAAACTGATCCCACGTGTGGTACGTATGCAACACATTATGACGTCCAGACTCTTGAATTTCCATTAAAACAGAACACTTAGACAGAGGTTATTATTACATGAATTGTGTTGGGCAGACGAAACCTGCCCCTCCACTGAGACCAATTGTTCTATTGTGGCACACCTCTAATCTATACTTCACCCACAAGCTCAAGCCTCTCGATAAGGAATATGAGTTTGGTAGATGAGAACTTGTCCAGTTCCCTCAGTCTCAGTTTGTGGACTATAAGTTCCTCAAATCTGATCCTGTCCCCAGCGGGGCAGTCACACATGATGTGTTCGATAGACTCGTGGTCCTCCAGGCATTGTCTGCACTCAGAGTCCTCAATCAAACCCAACGTAATTAGGTTTTTTCTGAGGCCACAGTGGTCCATGTATACGGCTGTTAGGATTCTGAGGTATTCCCTAGAGAATCTGAGCCATTGCCTGGCTCTTTCAGCTGATGGGCCAGTAATTGTTGAGTGAGCATGTCTGTGTCCAGATTTCCTAGATCTTTTGGCCCAACCATCTGTTGTTCTCCCTCTCCGCTGCCTGAGAAAGATACCACAGGCCGGTTCAGGTCCAATGAGCCCCATGGAAGAAGGGGGTTACACGGTCAATCTGGAATCAGTTCAGTCTGACATCCATTTATAATTGATGGCAGAGAAACGGGAAACTGATTGTATTTCAAGCAGCAAAGTCGAACCCCCATCACCTGATGAGATGACTAAGTACTGGTCCAAAATATGGTCAAGACATACCAGTCATAACGAGAATGCCGCCTGGATTGAAACTGAAGAAGAACACCTACAAGATCTTCATGAAATGAAAACAGTCCACATCAAGGAAGAGAATGTACGCGACACACTCAAAAGAATGAAAAATTGGACATCTCCAGGAGTAGATGGGATACATAATTACTGGTGGAAATCACTGAAATCAACCCACCTGGTTTTGCCGCGTCTCATCCAGGAGGCACTAGGGAATCCACTGGTCATACCGGAACACTTCACGCAAGGCATCACTCACATGATTCCAAAAAAAGGTGATTTAACAAAACCAGAAAACTACCGTCCTATTACATGCTTACCATCGATATACAAGATCATTACTTCCACAATATCTTACCAGGTAGATATTCATCTGAGGGGAAACAACATTATGGCATGGGAACAAAACGGTTGCAAGAATAGAGGCAAAGGAAGTAAAGAGCTGCTGGTAATCGACAGAACAATCACTAACCAGGCAAAAAAACGGAAAAAGAACATATCGATGGCCTGGATCGACTATCAGAAAGCCTACGACTCCGTTCCCCACTCGTGGCTTATAAAGGTTCTGGAAATATATAAGGTGAACAAAGGAATCATTCGCCTCCTCAAATTCCTTATGTCGACATGGAGAACTAAGATTACGGTAAATGGTCAATCAACACCAGACCAAACCGTGGAAATAAGAAGTGGCATCTTCCAGGGGGATGGTTTCAGCCCACGGTGGTTCTGCCTGGCCCTCAATGTCCTGAGTAAGATGCTCAACAGATCAGCGTATGGTTACTCCACAACTGACTCTGTGAAACTAGGCCACCTTTTTTATATGGATGACCTCAAACTATATGCCAGAGGCAGAAAACAGCTAGAAGGTGAGATAGAACTTGTGAGAGGGTATAGTGAGGACGTGGAAATGTCATTTGGATTGGAAAAGTGCGCTGTGATTGAGGTTAGGCGGGGAAAATTAGTGGAAGGGGGGGGGTACATAAGAATGGCAGATGGAAAGGAGATAGAGGAGTTGGGACTGGAGGAAAGATATAAGTATCTGGGCATTCTGCAGACAAGCGAGATTAAACAAGCAGAGAACAAGGAAAAGGTAAAAACAGATTTGATGACAAGAGTTAAAAAGATCTTGAGAACCCAACTCTTGGCAAAGAATAAAATAGAGGCACTGAATATCTGGGCCATACCTACCTTCACATACTCAGCTGGTGTACTTACCTGGTCCAAGACGGATCTGCAACAGATGGATAGGCAAATCAGAAAAGCACTCACCGAATACGGCATGCTGCACCCCAATTCAGCAATAGAGAGATTATACTTACCTCGCAAGCAAGGACGTCGCGGCTTAGTCTGCATTGAAGAAGCGTGTCTACAAGAGGAGAGGAACATTAAACAGTATTTCAACATAACTGATTTTCCTGTTCACCGATGGATAGCGGCACAAGAGGATACCATCTCTGGGCTGCGAGAAGAGAACAGCAGGGAGCCTGAGACAGAGAACCAGACGAGAAGACTGGTTCGAAGCTGGCAGGCAAAAGCCTTGCATGGACGCTTCCATGCAAGTTTACACCAACCTGAAGTGGATCTGATACACTCGAACGCCTACCTCACACAGGGATACCTGTATCCTCAAACGGAAGGAACTCTATTCGCGATCCAAGATCAGGTGGTTCCAACGCGAAATTACAGCAGGTATATATTGAAGCTTCCCATCGAAAATACAAAATGCAGACTGTGCCAATCGGCGGAGGAGTCGGTTCAACATCTGTCTTCGGTTTGCTCAGCAATCGCAGGAACAAAATACTTGACCCGTCACAACAACATGGGGAAGGTCGTCCACCAGCTTCTGTGTCTGCAATACCAGCTACTCCCGCATTTCACGCCATATCACCTTTACTCCCCGCAATCGGTTATGGAGAATGAGACCCACAAAATATACTGGGATATAACCATGATCACTGACATAAGCGTGGAGCATAATCGGCCGGATGTCGTGGTATGGAAAAAATCCGAAAACTACGCGGTGATAATAGACTTCGCAGTGCCTCTGGACTGTAACCTTCAAAGATCATACGGGGAAAAGATAAACAAATACGAGGCACTGGCCCGACAGATGAGGGATATGTGGCGACTAGACAGAGTGAAGATAATGCCATTGATAGTAAGCACAAATCGCTTAGTACACAAAAACACCATCAAACACCTGCAAGAGTTAAACTTGCCTAATAGTGCTATCACATGGATGCAGAAAGCGGTGGTACTGGGAACAGTGAACATAATCAGGCAGGTTATACAGGGTGTTTCATCATAAAGTGGACAAACCTATATGGCGTATAGGAGATATCGAGAGAATCATTTTTGGCTTATGACATATACCCCGTTTTCGAACCATAAGCGAGATACAGGGTGTTAAACCTCAGGATTGAGCCATTTTCAATCCAATATTGTCAGTTTTCTATAACATATCAAGTTATGATTTTACGTCACAGTGGAGTATTTCGGGGTACTTTATCTAGAAAAGTTCAAAATCAGTCAAAAAAAAAATTCAAAATGGCGGAAAACCTAAAATGCTCTTCAATATTTTTCTCGGTTCCAAATTTGAATTTAATTTTTCGAACGTGCTCATTTTTATAAGAATTTCTGTACAAGAAATTTCTGATAAATCGACAACAAATTTTTTTTTACATGTCTACAGCAAAAAAAAAAATTTCACCCAAAATTGTTGATTTTTCACACGGTCCTACCAAATACGAATCTGAAAACAGAATCGAAAAATATCAAACGGTTTCTTCGCTAGAGCCATCCGAATATGGCATTTTGACTTGCTCAACTAAAAATAATTAAATTAATAATTAAACTGATTTGACTATGGGGGTTTGTTGTGTGAATTTTGGCTATCAAATTATTCCAAATCCTGGAAAAGAATTAATCACAAAATAGTTTTTTATGTTACTCTGATGGAATTCTTAAGTTCATCTCTAGACTCTAGACTGAGAAATGTTAATTGGAACTTATCTAAGAATGCTCAGAATCGTTACCTAGCAACGGCGATTCACCGAACTGCTAGATATTCAATTTTCACTTAGTAGAATATTACATTTCGATTGAAATGAATAGAAATGGGAAAATATTAGGAAGCAATGTCCTTTTGTAACTTAAATAATTTCGAAATTTCAATGATATTTTGAGGAATAATTCAACATTTATCTAACTCGGAAATAAAGAACAAGAAATAGAATGGAAAAAATAATTTAATAACTCTGAAAAAAATTTAAATTCATAATTCATTCTCAAAAATATTTCCATTTTTCTGTAAACACCTTCTCGCTCTTTTCGCCATTGTATTCACCGATGCTGCAATCATTTCCTGATTTCGGCGAATTTCGTCAGCAGCTGATTCAATAAGCTCAATAAGTTCTTCTCTCGAGTTTACTGGAGCTCGCTTGTCATAGACAAGGCTTTTCATGTGACCCCAGAAATAATAGTCAAGAGGTGTCAAATCTGGTGAACGAGGAGGCCATGCAACCGGTCCTAATCGACCAATCCATCGGTAGGGGTATTTAGTGTCTAAATACTCCCGTACAGTTCTCACTGTGTGAGCAGGACAACCGTCATGTTGGTACCAAATTCCTTGAAAATGGCTCAGAGGAATATATTCCATTAGATTCGGCAAAGTCTCCCGCAAAAATTGATAATACGTATTTCCAGTCAACGTTTGAGGGAGAATGTAAGGTCCGATGATAAATCGATCCTTGATACCCGCCCAAACATTAACTGAAAACCTCTTTTGTCTATTCCTTTGTATTGTTGCATGCGGATTCTCCCTTTGCCATATAACAGTATTTTTACTATTAAAGAATCCGTCTCTATGAAACGTAGCTTCATCAGTGAAAAGAATTTTACCCAAGAAATTTCTATCAGCACGTTTTCTTCTAAGAACAATGCGACAAAATTCTTTCCTTCTATCACAATCACCCTCTTCTAAGGTTTGAGTTTTTTGGTAATGATATGGACGGTAATTGTTTC
Organism: Halyzia sedecimguttata; assembly: GCA_937662695.2. Classification (NCBI taxonomy): domain Eukaryota; kingdom Metazoa; phylum Arthropoda; class Insecta; order Coleoptera; family Coccinellidae; genus Halyzia; species Halyzia sedecimguttata. The sequence continues at coordinate 115,120,385 of OW569412.2, forward strand.
GTTTCAAAATTCTCCATACAGTTGATCTGCTTCTCGTACTTAGATGATTCGCTAAAGTTTTCGTAGATATCTCCGGATTTCTATCAACCATATCCAGTATGCGTTCATCATACGTTCGGATAGATTCCTTCTTTTTGCGGGAGAGATTACCTTCCTCTCGTAATTTCCGTACTGTCGCCAGAAACGTCTTGAAATTTGGTAGTGCTCTACCTGGAAATCTACGGGAGTAGATTTCTCTCGCTTTCCTCGCCGAGGAATTTCCTTCATAATACGCCTGAATCATATCATTTTTTTCCAAAACTGAATATTTCATTTTCATTCAAAACTAGATTGCGCTTCGAATAAAACGTCAAATTCGGTGAATCGCCGTTGCTAGGTAACGATTCTGAGCATTCTTAGATAAGTTCCAATTAACATTTCTCAGTCTAGAGTCTAGAGATGAACTTAAGAATTCCATCAGAGTAACATAAAAAACTATTTTGTGATTAATTCTTTTCCAGGATTTGGAATAATTTGATAGCCAAAATTCACACAACAAACCCCCATAGTCAAATCAGTTTAATTATTAATATAACTATTTTTAGTTGAGCAAGAAGTCAAAATGCCATATTCGGATGGCTCTAGCGAAGAAACCGCTTGATATTTTTCGATTCTGTTTTCAGATTCGTATTTGGTAGGAGATAGAGTACCACCGTGTGAAAAATCAACAATTTTGGGTGGAATTTTTTTTTTGCTGTAGACATGTAAAAAAAAATTTGTTGTCGATTTATCAGAAATTTCTTGTACAGAAATTCTTATAAAAATGAGCACGTTCGAAAAATTAAATTCAAATTTGGAACCGAGAAAAAAATTGAAGAGCATTTTAGGTTTTCCGCCATTTTGAATTTTTTTTTTTACTGATTTTGAACTTTTCTAGATAAAGTACCCCGAAATACTCCACTGTGACGTAAAATCATAACTTGATATGTTATAGAAAACTGACAATATTGGATTGAAAATGGCTCAATCCTGAGGTTTAACACCCTGTATCTCGCTTATGGTTCGAAAACGGGGTATATGTCATAAGCCAAAAATGATTCTCTCGATATCTCCTATACGCCATATAGGTTTGTCCACTTTATGATGAAACACCCTGTATACCCGCATTAGAAGGCAGGAGTACTCTTGGCGTGCGCGCCCGGGTTATTCCGAAGACAACCACTGATAGTGTGAAATTAAAAAAAAAATATATATATATACACATTTATGGTTTAATTCACTTAAATATATTTAGTCTGTAAAAGTTTGTTGATATTTCATTTTTTACTCATTCATACTGGACCATATCCATAGCCTGAGCAGGATTTGGTAACAAAGTGAGATCTTCTCGTACTGGATCACCGAGGCCAGCAAACATTTTTGTTCATTCGTCTTTTCATAGAAAAGAGTTTCTCAAATTCTATGTTTTGAACCAATATGTCACCATTTACCAATTCACCATTGTCATCTGTTCTTTGTTTGCGTAATTGACAATTGTCTCCCTTGTAAGTTTGTGTATTGTTGTTATATTCGAGATAAGAATTAAGAAGTATACCTGATTTATATAGGTAAGTAACATTTTTCTCAGTTGATATATTTATACAGAAAGAAAAGATGTATTTTAATTTTATGGTTAGGAATTAAGGCGGCAAAGCTTAGAACTAAATGTGTGTACATAACCTCTTTATTTTTCAATGGGTTACGTGCAGTTCTGACAGTTGACACGACATCGGAGGACCAACAAAACAGGAATTAGCACTGTTATTGGTTGTTTTGCTCATATTTCTAGTAATTTTTGAATGTTATATCAAGTTATATGCTGTTTACGAATTTTATGTAGTGTAATGAATATCTCATAAACGTTATTTGATCCATTAAAGGGGTATATATTGCGAAAAAAATAGTATTTCATAGGTAAGAATGTTAATATCTTCCTTATCTGAACAGTTTGCTCATTTCCATGTTTTCAGGTACCTTGTAATCCAATTTATATTTGTAAATAATCATGATGGATTATAGTGATTACTCTGAAAAACATTCTGAGAGTGACAAAAAGCTCTATATCGATCAAATTTCCATCATGCGTGGTTCGTTAAGATCCTTATACTATCAGGAAGCAGAAGTGTTCAACAAAAGTTGATGACTTTACGAAAATACTGTACCCGGACATTTTTATGCACAATGTGGTTACCAAGAACAAATATACTTCAGATGATATTAGTTCTAATAAAAGTTTGGAGGCTTATAATCAGACAGCATGTGGATGGGTGCGGAATATCTCCATAATAAAGACTGGCAATCATAGTTTGATAATTGCAAAGGTATAGGTTCAACAATCATCTTCAAATTCATATATTTCACTATAACTATCATGGATTTATTTGAAGAAGAGTATTTGAATATATCATCGCAGGAGTTGCAGGATATCGGTAAGCTTTTCATCTTGTGTGCTGTTGAATTTACTAGTGTCAGTAATAAATGATTCTTCAAGGATGTTATATGAATGCAGCTTCTATCAACGTTAGTAAAATGATTTATTTATCAATATTTTTTAGGCAGAAGCATCAACATCTGTGATATATTGAGTAATGTTTGTTTGGTTGTGCGCACGCTGGTTAATTGTGGGCGTGCGCGCGTACCATTGTGATTTTTAATTCTGATGTCAAAAAGCGAAGCCAGTCTTCGTAGAGAATGTATTAAATAAAAGACATTACATATTGGCGACGAGGTATTCGTATTTTCTTTTCGAACCGATTTGTGAATAACGCAGTGCAAGATGTCGGCCATCTGCGAGAATTTATTCTGAAAAACTCGGACTGAACCATTTTCAAGGCAAGATTATCGAATTATTTCGCAGCGAATGAAATAAAAATGGAAACCGGTGCTGAAAAAATGCGTGCTGTTTTGTTGAATGCATTGGATGAAGATTCTTATCAACTGATTTTCGATATAGTGAGTCCAAATAAACCTGAGGAGAAAACGTATCAGCACCTTATCCATGTATTCGACACATATTTCAAACCTCAACAAAGTCCATTAGCGGCGCGTTATAAGTTTTACAACGCATACAAAGAACCCACAGAATCAGCAAGTGAATGGGCAGCCCGGCTACGAGGACTTGCAGTTGGTTGTGAATTTGGCAGTGAGTTAAAAATCTGCTTAAGAGATAGATTTATATTTGGATTTTAAAAGGTATCAATTCTGGATCGAATGATGGAAGAAGAAGTTCATGTAGAGTTCGAAAAATTGGTGACGATTGCGGCGAACAAAATGGCAGCCAGGGAAATTCATGATTTTATAGTGAAAACTGAACCAATTCATCATATCCGAGGGGTTTCCAGAGGGCATCGAGAAACTTCGCAGACCCAGGTCCAGCATGTCGAACAATCACGGTGGGGGAGAAGCGGAGGCAGTGCGCAAGTACATGCGCAAAGAAGTAGCACACAGCGCTCTAATCCCCACTCTAGTCAACATCGCCACGACGTCACTTGTGATATTTGCGGAAAGAAGAATCACCATAAAGATAAGTGTTATTATAAATTTCACACATGTAATTTATGCAAGCAAATTGGCCACTTGGCAAAACTATGTAAGCAGGAAGCTAATAATAATCAATTCAAAAGGCATCAATTTATAGTCGATTCAGATTCCGAAAATTTAAACAAAGCAGATGAAGATTTTGGCATTTTTAATATAGCTAATATAGAAACTTTCGATATGAAACAGACTACTAAGAATTTCGAAGATTCGTTTACCTGCAAAATTTTTGTAGAAAATATTTGTTTATCTTTTCAAGTAGATACGGGTAGTTCTGTTTCGTGTTTATCATTTAAGGTTTACAAACAATATTTTTCTAATTTCAACCTCCAACCTACTAGTAAATATTTTATTTTTTACAATGGTACACAAGTTCGGCCTAAGGGATTTGTTAAGTTAAAAATTAATCATGAAAATAAAGAGAATTTTTTGAATTTCTACGTAATGGAAAATGGAGGTCCGCCTTTGTTAGGCAGAGATTTTCTTAATTTGTATAATATTAGTTTATCTGCCGTAAATAATATAAGTAATGGTGAAAAAGAAATAGAAAATTTAGCCAAGAAATTCAAGGAAGTTTTTTCTGAAGGTTTAGGATTTTTCAAAAATGGGTTGGTAAAGATTAATATGAAGAAAGATGTACTACCTAAGTTTTTTAAGGCAAGGCCAATACCTTTTGGCATTAAAGATCAAGTTGATGATGAGCTAAAACGACTTTTATCTCTAGGTGTAATCTCACCCGTCGATTATAGTCCCTGGGCTGCTCCAATAGTTCCAGTTTTTAAGAAAAATGGACAACTACGCATTTGTGGAGACTTCAAAGTCACAATCAACCCCAATATAGAAGTCGATCAGCATTATATGCCCAGAATAGAAGAGTTGTTTGCTAAGCTTCAAGGAGGCAGGGAGTTTACGAAACTGGACCTGTCACAAGCTTTCCAACAGGTAGGGTTAGATGAGGATAGTAAGATGTTAATAACTGTCTCAATTCATTTGGGACTTTTCAAATTCAACAGATTAGCATTCGGAGTGGCTTGTGCTCCAGCTAAATTCCAAAAAATAATGGATGCATTGTTTACCGGGGTCGAGGGTTGCGCAGTTTTTCAAGACGATATTTTGGTGACAGGAAAAGATAGAAAGATTCATTTGAAAAATTTGGAAAGGGTTTTATTAATTTTGGAAAATGCTGGTTGTAGCGTGCTGCACGTAAATTGTTTACCTCTGTATTTATTTCCACCTAATATATCCCGAAGAAGTAAAACGTACTTGTGCGATGGCAGTGCATATGTCTTATCTTCAACACATGCATGCGCGAATAATTGACGAGGTCCTTTCTTTTCGTTTTGGATCGTCATTGAGAACGTTAAAAAGAATACTCGTAATTTTCCAGTGATTGATCTATCTCATTATTTCGGTATTTTACCTTATATTTTTGTGTTATCTTGTAAACCCTTTAAGGGGTAAGTGTTAACTAATCTTGTCTCGATTTGTTATATATTTGCTGATCCCTTCTAGTTGAACTTTCTTGAATGGCCATTTTGAACGCATGATTTACCTGAATTTTCCAATATATTTCGTAAAAGTTTGTTTAATCAATTGCAATTGTTACTGATTTTATTGCACGATTGTTTTAATTAGCATGGCTTGCTGTAGAGTATTTCATTTTGAATGATCAATATTTAGCAGAATATATTTAAGACTATATTTTTGTGAGACAATCTGGGTATGATTGCTTTTAGAATTCAAGTACTTGTTAAGAATAAATGTCACCTTTCGTTTTCTTATTGATTGAAATTTTTCAGTGTATATACAAGTATTTATGATTTTTTGTAGAGAATTTTTAAGCACCAAAGCATGTTTCATAGATTGTTTCAGAGACAGATGTAGTATATATTCAATTTTGACGTATCGGTGATTTTTGTTTTCTGTTTCACAGTTTTTTTTTTCTGGAAGAAAGTTTTCTGGAAGAAAGTTTTTCTGGAAGATTTTTCTGGAGGAAAAATTTTCAATTTCATACATTCCTGAGACTTGTGTTCATATTGGATTCACTTAATACTGGAGATTCCCTCATCTTATATACAGGCAGGTCCGAAAGAAATAAGGGAGTTACACCAACCTAACTTCCTGGCCATTCATATACAGGAGTTCCCAAACAAAGGAGAGATTTTGCCAACCATTCTCGTATTCGCCATATATACAGGGAAGTCAATTTTAGTGAATATTTTCCTAATGAAATATACTGAAATTATAATATATCAACAACATTTTCTCCCTTTGCCGAAAGCTTGTTTGTAAATATTTTACTGGTACCAGATAATTTGTATTTAATGTGAATAAATACTTGTATTCGTGAGGATTGTGATTTGCTTGGGTTACTTGTTCCTTCCATTCTCGGAACTCAGAGATTAGACCTACGACCACTCTTAACGACTGAGCTCGGGTAATTGAAATCAGTTTGAAGCCCGAAAGGCTACAAATTTTGGCGCCCAACGTGGGGCTCTCTTTTTTTTTGGAAAATAATTTTTTTTTAATCTCTGAGTTTGGATGGGATGACTTGAGCCTGGTGGCACGTCACACTCTTCTTCGTGATCGGATTTTGGAGTTATCTACGAATTTTTCGATTGATTCTATTGGCAATTATATCGGATTGTTGAGTTTTCATTTTCAGATTTGGTCGTGTCTAGATTTATCTTCAATTTTGCCGTTCTGCTTAACCAATAATTTTATTTTCATTATGATGATTAATCCAAATTTTTTGAAACAGAATGAATTATCTTATGAGATTGCGATTCGTGGAATTGAAGTTCCGTCATCAGTGGATGACAAGCGGAAAATTTTGAGGGGTTTGCTATCCCAGGAATCCTCAGATCGCAGTTTCGTAGTTTTATCTGATCCTTATTCACTCGAAGAGAACATTGAAGGGATTAAGGAAAGTTTGGATGATCTCAGAGATGTTTGCTCTAAGTTCAGCTCAAAATCGCCCCATGTAGATTATAAGCGCCTAATTTCTCGTTTAACTCATGTGTCAGGTAGAATACATCGGTTATCGTCTGAAAACGATGATGAATCTGTCATTAAACAGAATCTTTTTAAAGAGGTTCTTCTGATCGAATCTGATATTGCTGAGAAGATTTCTGGTCCAGATGCACAAGTTCCTTCTACTTCCACTCCTGTTAAATCCACAGGATTGCAGAACCCCCTTTGCCCTCTCAATTTTCAAACTAACTCTAAATGTATTCCCGTATACAAATGGGGTCTGAAGAAATTTTCCGGGAAGGAACCATTGATTCCGTTCGTGGAATTGGTTGAATCCCTTAAAATCTCTAGGTGTTGCACAGATTCTGATCTGTTCGAATCTGCTGGAGATTTGTTTGAAAGCGAAGCCTGGACTTGGTGGCATAACAACCATATAAAGAATCGTTATTCTAACTGGAACGATCTAGTAACTGCTTTGAAATCTACTTTTCTTCATAGTAATCATGACTCCGTCATGCTCAATGATATAAAGTCCCGTAAACAGAACCCTCGTGAGTCTGTTGCTATTTTCATCACGTCCATGGAAGCTCAATTTTATAGATTGAATAATTGTCCACCTGAGTCCGAAATGGTCAATATTATTAGAAATAATCTACTTTCAGATTATGTTAGGGCTCTTGTTTTGCAGGATATTGATTCGATATCTCAGTTAACGTCTATCTGCAGAAAAGTAGAAGACGCTCTCTGTTTGAATGTTTCAAATCAGCCGAAGAAGCTGGTAGTATCGGAAATTAGTTCTAATGTTAAATGTTGGAATTGTGGTGGAGAAAACCATCGTTATAGCGAATGTCGTAAGCAGAGAACACGTTTTTGTTATGGTTGTGGTCAGAAAAACGTGATCAAGTCCAATTGCCCACTTTGCCCAAAAAACGTAAAACCGGACCACAATTCCGCAGGTATTGGAGGTCCTTCAGGCCAAAAACCTGCACAAAATCAAAAAGCAAAGTGGAACCAGAACAAAAACTAATATATTCTTCAAATATATGTTTCTCCCTAACCGAATATTCAGTTCATGGAACCAACTACCAACGGCAATTGTGGAGGCTCCTTCTATTAACGCTTTCAAGAACAGGCTGGATGGATGGCGTCGAAATTAATTTTTTTTTGTTTTTATTTTTGTTATTTACCATGTTCTATTTACACAGTACTTATAGTTCTTTCAGTTGTTCAATATGAATTTATTTGAGTTGGGTTTATAGATTCAATATTCTCAACCCTTGTCACTATTTAAATAAATAAATAAATAAATAACTCTTGAAAAATCAGATTCATCTCACATTTATGAAAATTTGTCTCCTTCTGATTCTCTCAAAGATGAACAAACTACCTCACCACCAGAAACCAATCCGCTATTAGAACTCCGTCAAAAGGACAATCGTCCTTACCTAACTGTGTATGTTGAAGGTGAACCCATATCATGCCTAGTTGATAGCGGTAGCAATGTGACCATTTTAGGGCACTCTTCCTTTCATCTTACAAGAAAGTTGAATTTATCTCTTAACTACGACGTATCGATTAACCTAACTACGGCTGATGGAAGGTCTCAGAACGCCCTTGGCTATGTCAATCTCCCAATAAGTTTGAATGATACTGTTAAAATTCTCAAAGGACTTGTCGTTCCCTCTATTACTCATGACCTCATATTGGGTATGGACTTCATTCATACGTTCAACTTAACTCTCAATTTCGAAAATTTTACCTATGATTCCTCTTCCTTATCTTTAGATCCCTCGGTGGCCGTTGTTAGAGCCCTTCTCAGTTCTGATTCATTGTCTGATTCTCAAAGATTCGAACTGGATTTTGTTACTGACCTGTTCAAGACACTTGCACCTTCTGATAGATTAGGCAGGACTCATTTGTACCAACATCATATCGATACTGGTGATGCAAAGCCTATTAGGCAGAGACAGTATCCTCTTTCTCCGGCAATGCAGAAAGTTCTGAACGAATAAATCGACAAAATGTTGGAACTCGACGTGATTAAACCAATTTCTGGGTGTAGCCCGTGGTTGTCTCCCCTCTGGAAAGTTCCTAAGAAAGATGGAACCCATAGAGTTGTGTTTGATGCCAGGAAATTAAATTCCGTTACATTAACTGATAGTTACCCTATGCCTACTATTGATTCCATTCTAAGGAAAGTTCGTGATGCTTCATATCTGAGTTCTATTGATTTAAAACAGGCATTTTTCCAAATTCCTTTAGATGAAGAATCTAAAATAAAAACAACCTTCGGAGTCCCAGGTAGAGGCTTATTCTGTTTCAATGTATTACCATTCGGTTTGAATTGTGCCTGTCAAGCAATGGTAAGACTTATGGACATGGTAATTGGCCTTTCATTAGAGCCCTATGTGTTCTACTACGTTGATGACATAATTGTTTGTACTCCCACCTTTGAAATGCATCTCACTGTGCTCAGAAAACTTTTTCACTGTCTGCAAGCAGCAAATCTGACGATAAATTTTGATAAATGCCAATTTTGTAGACCATCCCTAATGTTCTTAGGTTTTGTGGTAGATGCAGATGGCTTAAGGACTGATCCATCTAAAGTTCAAGACATCTTAGATTATCCCACTCCGAAAAATACAACTCAGATCAGACGTTTGATAGGTCTCATAGGTTATTACCGCAGATTTTTACGGGATTTTGCTTCAGTGTGTAGTCCTATCACTGATTTGTTAAAAGGTAGAAAAGCCCTGTGGACAGGAGCTTTCTGGCGCTCTAGTTCAAACAGACAAATTATATCTCCGAAAGTATTGGTTTCTCAGAGTTGGGAATTATATCAATGTATTCATATAATAGAAATGCATCCTAAAGGAAATTCAATTCAAATAATAGTTTATTTATCAAGATTAAATGAGCAATCATGAGAATGAGAAAAGCACCATGGAAGATATCAAATTAAATCTGGCTTATTTTGCCCAATAACGAACTTAACCGAGATATTCATCTCCCTAAACTACTCTGAAAATTTCAACTACCTACCTCATTCCGTTCGAGAGTTATATCTATGTGTATGGATGAAAAGCAGTCTCACTACTCTCAGATCTCTTACTTCATGTTCAGTTCCGAAATGTAAGAATTTTCTGAGAAAAACTAATTTCGGAGCAAACAACTGAGATTTTTCTCACTTCGCTCACAATTCTTCGATAATGTAGGAACATCATTTGACATTATGACAATTCATATTCATACATAGAATAATATCATTCTGTGACAACGTTGAAATACGATTTATTATTGAAATTTTGAAAAATCATATCTCCGAAAGTATTAGCTTGTTAGAGTTAAAAATAATATGAGTGGATTCTTATGATAAAACTTCTTATCAAAAAAAATTTAATTTGGAATTTGTTTCGTAAAAAAAAAAATTTTTTTTTGTTACTCCGAAACCATCTGTCCGATTTTGCCCAATAACGAACTTAGCCGAGATATTTATCCCACAAACCTACTCTGAAAATTTCAACTCTCTAGCTCATTCCGTTCGAGAGTTATCGTGCCTACGGCCGGACCGGCCGGCCGGACCGGCCGGCCGGACGGCCGGACAGAATGAATTTCCACCACGGATTCTTGATCAGTGAGCCGAACCAAATCGTTTAAGACCATTTTCATCGAAATATTCGAAAATTACAGACATTTGGGCAAATTGATAAGCACTCAGTTCCGAGGAACTAGAGCGCCAAAAAAGGGACAAGCAGTTGTGTGGACAGATGAGGCAAATGAAGCATTCCTACAAATAAAGTCATTGTTGACGTCGGCTCCTATTTTAGCAAGTCCTAATTTCTCAAAACCCTTTTGTATCGCTTGTGAGGCTAGCGATAAAGGTATCGGAGCAGTTCTCTTTCAGGAGGAAGATGGGTTAGAACATCCAGTGGCATATTATAGTAAAATCTTGAATAAAAGTCAACGCAACTATTCAACCACTGAGAGGGAACTGTTGGCTATTGTCTTGTCGATTGAGAAATTTCGACCTTATATCGAGGGTACCGAGTTTACAGTCATTACTGACCATTCATCATTAGTGTGGCTTAATTCGTTGAAGAATCCTAACCAGCGCATCTCTAGGTGGATTATGAGACTATCTTCATACCGTTTCAAAATTGTTCATCGCAGTGGATCTCTCAACACTGTGGCTGATTCTTTGTCTCGTCTTGCAACCGAAAGTGTGGAAGTTTCAATTTTGAATCACTCTGAAATGATAACTGACAAATGGTATAAGAATTTCCTAACTAAAGTAATTGATAATCCTGAACTGTATCCCGAATTTCAAGTTAGCAATGGTAGTTTATATAAACATATTTTGCCCAGGTTCCGTCTGATAAATGATTCTCCTGAATGGAAAATTGTTGTTCCAACTCCTCACAGACTGGAAATTATGAAGAAGTTTCATGATGAGCCAACTGCAGGACATTTTGGTGTTTACAAGACCTTACATCGAATATCTTCCTTATATTATTGGCCTCGGATGAAAAACTCTGTGATCAAATATGTTAAAAACTGCAAGGTAAGTGCTTCTTGTAAGTCGGAAAACTTACCGCAAGCAGGATTGATGGGCAAGTATCGTAACATCAACTTCCCATTTCAGTTTTTGAGTGCTGATTTGCTGGGTCCCTATACACGTTCAAAATCAGGTAACTAGTATCTTCTCGTTGTAACTGATTGGTTCACAAAGTTTGTTTTAGTACAGCCTCTATCCAAGGCTAACAGTAAAGCGATAGTGAAATTAATAGAAAATAATATTTTTCTAATTTTGGAGTGCCTCAAATTTTTGCTGTGGATAATGGATCACAATTTATGGCTGGTTTTCCTGTCACGCTGACGGTCGGCGCTGATGGGTCAATATGTATGTAGCTATAGGTAGCGTTTTCGAGTCACGCAGCGCTGACGGCCGTCAGCGCTGAGCTATATACGCGCACGTACGCGCCAGCGCGTCGGCGCCGCTGACTAGCTGGCGCCGACAAGCCTCCACTTTCAGTGAGCCAGAGACAATAGCATCCTTCTATTTCTCAATGTGATCAGCATGATGCTAAAAGGATCCGAGCTGACCGATCAGCGCTGACCGTCAGCGCCGACCGTCAGCGTGACAGGAAAACCAGCCTATATCCTCCGAATTTAAGAATCTGATGAAAAAGTATAAAGTGCAGAAAATATTCTACAATGCACGTTTCCACCCGCAAATAAACCCTACCGAACGGGTGAATAAAACCATTGTTACCGCCATCAGATCATTCATAGATGGTGATCACAAACTTTGGGACCAAAACATTCAGCAAATTGCTCAGGCTATCAGACTTGCAAGATCAGAGAGTTTGAAATATAGTCCCTCATTTTTAGTCTTTCTTAGAAATATAGCCACTGATGGATCGTTTTTTGGTCTTATTTCAGAAAATGCTGATAATTCTATCACCATAGGGGATAAAGTGTTGGACTCGAATTTGGTACAACAACTACCAGAGCTCTATGAAGAAGTTCGAAAACGTCTGAAACATTCTTACGAGATCAACGCTCGTAGATACAATCTCAGAAGACGAGAAGTTCGTCTGAATGTTGGTGACAGGGTCTGGAAGAGAAATTTCGTACTTTCGGATGCTTCTAAAAATTTCACCTCAAAGCTTGCTCCCAAATTCGTCCCTTGCATAGTAAATAAGTTATTATCTCCCCTCGTTTACAGTTTAGTCGACCTGTCTGGTAAGGAATTGGGAAATTTTCATATTAAGGATTTGAAACCTGATCTAACCGAAGATGATAATGATTCTTTGGATATTGAGCCTGAATGATTCAGACAACTGTTTACAGGTTTGATTGTTTCCTGTGTTTCCTTCCATTAACTCCATTCCTTCCTACTTATGAAAGTATTTTTGCTTCAGTTTGGACTCGATCTCTATTTGAAATATTCAGGGTTATGTATCTTTGTTGATACATTTTTATCTTCTACCTATTTCTTTTTGGACCTTGTGCAATTACCTCTCTGTAATGGGGTGACCTATCTTCTACATCATAACCTGATGTATCTCTCCCCATGACAATTACCTTTATCTTCTGCCTTGGTTCGAAATTTTCCTTGGGCATTTACCTTTCTGCAGTGGAGTGATCTATCTTCTACATCTTTGCATGATGTATATCTCTCCATTACAATTACCTTTATCTTCTGCCTAGGATCAAATTTTTCCTCAACCCCTGAATATTTCTACTTCTTTTCGGAGCAACGTGTTGATATACGGTATCTAATCTACATATATGTGTAAATGTTGCGTATCTACTGAGTTGTTCTGGAGTAATTAATTTTGTGTCTTACAGATGCAGGATGATGTCCATTCGAAGCCTATCTCTCCCTCTTATATCTTGTGATTCAATGGATCACTGGCGCCCAACTTTTCTCTCAACGTCTAGAACTGGAAAAAGCTCTTTGAAAGCAAAGACCTTTTCTTGGGGATATGGGGTAGTGTAGCGTGTTACACGTAAATTGTTTACCCCTGTATTTATTTCCACCTAATATATCCCGAAGAAGTAAAACGTACTTGTGCGATGGCAGTGCATATGTCTTATCTTCAACACATGCATGCGCGAATAATTGACGAGGTCCTTTCTTTTCGTTTTGGATCGTCATTGAGAACGTTAAAAAGAATACTCGTAATTTTCCAGTGATTGATCTATCTCATTATTTCGGTATTTTACCTTATATTTTTGTGTTATCTTGAAAACCCTTTAAGGGGTAAGTGTTAACTAATCTTGTCTCGATTTGTTATATATTTGCTGATCCCTTCTAGTTGAACTTTCTTGAATGGCCATTTTGAACGCATGATTTACCTGAATTTTCCAATATATTTCGTAAAAGTTTGTTTGATCAATTGCAATTGTTACTGATTTTATTGCACGATTGTTTTAATTAGCATGGCTTGCTGTAGAGTATTTCATTTTGAATGATCAATATTTAGCAGAATATATTTAAGACTATATTTTTCTGAGACAATCTGGGTATGATTGCTTTTAGAATTCAAGTACTTGTTAAGAATAAATGTCACCTTTCGTTTTCTTATTGATTGAAATTTTTCAGTGTATATACAAGTATTTATGATTTTTTGTAGAGAATTTTTAAGCACCAAAGCATGTTTCATAGATTGTTTCAGAGACAGATGTAGTATATATTCAATTTTGACGTATCGGTGGTTTTTGTTTTCTGTTTCACAGTTTTTTTTTCTGGAAGAAAGTTTTCTGGAAGAAAGTTTTTCTGGAAGATTTAACTGGAGGAAAAATTTTCAATTTCATACATTCCTGAGACTTGTGTTGATATTGGATTCCTTGAAGAGATTCATATTTCCCGAACATCTTGGAATAACTGAAGTTGACTTAATACTGGAGATTCCCTCATCTTATATACAGGCAGGTCCGAAAGAAATAAGGGAGTTTCACCAACCTAACTTCCTGGCCATTCATATACAGGAGTTCCCAAACAAAGGAGAGATTTTTCCAACCATTCTCGTATTCGCCATATATACAGGAAAGTCAATTTTAGTGAATATTTTCCTAATGAAATATACTGAAATTATAATATATCAACAACATTTTCTCCCTTTGCCGAAAGCTTGTTTGTAAATATTGTACTGGTACCAGATAATTTGTATTTAATGTGAATAAATACTTGTATTCGTGAGGATTGTGATTTGCTTGGGTTACTTGTGCCTTCCATTCTCGGAACTCAGAGATTAGACCTACGACCACTCTTAACGACTGAGCTCGGGTAATTGAAATCAGTTTGAAGCCCGAAAGGCTACATGGTTTAAAATTGAATTTCGGAAAATGTGTTTTTTTTGCCAAAAGTGTAGAATATTTGGGGTTCATTATTGATGAGGAAGGCCTACATCCTTCGAAGGATAAAACTGTAGCTATAGAAAATGCGCCAAGGCCTTCCAATGTCAAAGAAGTGCAAGCATTCATTGGTAGTGTGAATTTTTACGGCAGATTTGTTGAAAACATGTCAAGTATTCTGAGTCCATTATATAAATTACTGCGTAAAAATGAATCTTGGTCATGAAACGATGATTGTGAGAATGCGTTCAGGAGAATAAAAGAAATTTTGGTATCCCCACAAGTCCTTGTGCATTTTAACCCTGATTTAGAACTAAGACTGACGGTTGATGCCTCCTGTGAAGGCGTAGGAGCAGTTCTTAGCCATAAGTTTTCTAATTTTGACGAAAGACCAATTGCATTTGCATCAAGAACATTGTCCAAATCTGAACGTAATTATTCCCAAATCGAGAAGGAAGGATTAGCAATAATTTTTGGTGTCTTGAAATTTACACAATATTTATATAATAAGAAGTCACTCTTGTAACAGATATGCGCCCTCTTGTCACGATTTTCAATCCAAATAAGGCTATTCCCCAGTTTTCGGCCAATCGTTTGCGGCGTTGGGCTATCATCTTATCCAGTTATCAATATGAGATACAATACGTAGAAAGTCGCAAAAATTCAGCGGATTGGTTGTCTAGATTACCGATGAAAAATTGTAATGATCATATATCGGATAAAGAAGTCGACTTCAACTTTTGCAATTTTGTTAATTCCAATGCAAATATAAGATTATGCTTTGATACTGTCAGAAAAGCCACCTTGGCTGATGATTTGCTAGAAAAAGTTAAATAGTTCATTTGTCAAGGTTGGCCTCGAAAAGTAAAGGATGAGGATTTAATGCCATTTTTTGTAAAACGATATGAATTCTTCGTAAAAGATGATTGCATCTTCTGGAATCACAGAATAGTAATTCCATCGGTTTTGCAAGAGTCTGTGTTAAAAGAGTTACACCGCACCCATATGGGTATAGTCAAAATGAAGAGCCTAGCACGAAGCTATATTTGGTTCCCAAAGCTAGATACAAAAATTGAAAATATAGTTGCTTCTTGCGAATCATGTTTGTTCCATTCAAACAATCCTCCTAAAGCGAAAATAGTTCCTTGGCCCTGGCCAGAAGGACCTTGGGAGAGAATTCATGTGGATTTTTTTGATTTTAAAGGGCGGAATTATTTTGTTGTCTTGGATGCGTTTTCAAAATGGCTTGAAGCTTTTGAGATGTCAAGTATTAACTCACATTCTACTATTAAAGTTTTGAGATGTTTGTTTGCACGGTTTGGCCTGCCAACCACATTTGTATCTGATAACGGTAGTTCTTTAGTGTCCGATGAATTTGAAACATTTCTGTCTAGAAATAACATAAAGCATCTTACTAGCCCTCCATACTCTCCCTCCTCCAATGGAGCAGCAGAAAACTCGGTTAAAACGTTAAAAAATGCATTAAAAAGATCTCTGCAAGCTTGCCATTCCATAGATACCAATTTGATATTAAGCAGATTTATTTTTGACTACCGTAATACACCGCATCTCACAACTGGAGTAAGCCCGGCGACTTTAATGTTCGGTAGACAGTTACGAACAAGGTTTTCAGTCCTTTTGCCTACTACTGTGGGTAACGTGAGAAATAATTTGCCACCTGATGGACTTAACGTTCGCAAGAGGGTTGAAGGCTTGCAGAAACTGCAAACTAAATATAAAGGTGGAAAAGATAAAGTATCTTTTGTTTTAGGAGAAACTGTTCTTGTTAAAGAACTTACTAACTCTTATATCAAGGGTAAAATTGTCAAAAAAATTGGTCAGTGTTCGTATCTGGTTGAAGTTATGGGTTTAGACAAAACTTGGAAAAGACACTTGAATCAAATTAGGAAGTTTGAAACTAGATTTAAGATTCCTCATATTCCAATTGAAGGAAATGAAGATATGGCTGGGGCAGGGAAGCCAGGTGAATTTATGGCATATAATTCACCTATTTCCGGAGAAAACTACTCTCCTAACAGTACCACATTATCAGATAATAACGAGCTATTACCTGTTTTGAGAAGGTCGAAGAGAATTTTGGATAGGCAATAATTTTGTATTTTTGAATTGTATTGAGTACTGAGAAAATATCATTTAATTTATTTGTAATTGGTTTAGTAAAGATTTACTGAATAATTAATTTTGAAATGCTATATAATTTTGAATTGTGAATTTACCTATTATTGGAATTTTTAAGTACTGTATTGTTTAATTTTTTTAGGGGAGATATGATGTGATATATTGAGTTATGTTTGTTTGGTTGTGCGCACGCTGGTTAATTGTGGGGGTGCGCGCGTACCATTGTGATTTTTAACTCTGATGTCAAAAAGCGAAGCCAGTCTTCGTAGAGAATGTATTAAATAAAAGACATTACAACATCAATTTGACAGTGGTTGAATCTAAATCTATTGAAATAGAAAGCAGGGAGCAGTTGAATATCAAGGGCTGGTTTTAAGCATGTGTATTTATTTATTTATTTATTTCACAGGAATACAAACAGGACGAACCCAGAAAGAGTATTCACAAATACTTATAATTACTAAATATGTTATCTTATATAATTGAACAGTAGAAATCTTCACTTATAATAGAAAAAAAAAGCAAAATACATGTCATCAATAAAATTATGGAAAAAAAATGCTTGCTAAGTTTGTCCACAAAGGTGGTCAAAGAGTCGGAAAAAATATCAATATCTACTATGTTTGAAATAGAATTATAACTCTTCAGGCATCGATGTAAAGGGGAGTGCAAGTAATAATTAGTGTTTGGTATGGATGTATGAAACAAATCATAACGACGAGTGGCATATTGTGGAACGTTATAATGAATCAAACTATTTATAGATGGAGACTGAATAATACCATTTATCACCTTAAAAGAGATCTTAATGTCGGCGATAGCTCTTCTGTCAGCAAGACTAATCAAATTAAGCTTCCGTTTAAGGAAGTGAGTTTGCGCCGTATTACCAAAATATCTCTTGTTGACATAATAAATAAATTTGTTTTGAATAGTTTCAATTTGTTTTATGTATACTATACAGGGTGGTCCAGATCTTAACCAAGAAATTTTAACCACGTATTCTACGTCAAAAATAAGCCCTAGTCTGTCATACAAACATATGTCGAGAAACGCTTCCTCTCCGAGATACAGGGTGTTAAAATTACAGAAAAAAAATGTTTTTTACTAATAACTTTTACACTTTTTGAAATATTTCTAATAAATTTGGGACATAGGTTCTAAGGATCAAGGAGCACTTTTTGAATGGAATAATTTTTTGTTTATTCTACCAGTGGCGTCCGCACTGCATCGAGACTGAATATTTTCACACAAAAAAATGATACGCCACTGGTTTTTCCAACATTAAAAATTACTCTTGAAATCCTTATTTAATATGGAGCAAATTCATTCTCTTGCAGTTTTGACATCCGAGGCACCGTTTCCGAGTAAAAAAATTAAACACATTCTCATGCATGAGGAAATCGCTAAAATTTGATATGGTACATAATAATAATAATAAGACTATGTTTGTAAGCGAAACGTATAATTACAAAAAAATAAGCGTTAATAGCCACACTCAATTATGAATTTTAAGAAGGTGTTCGAAGTAAAAGAAAGAAAAACATTTTTTTTCCAAAAAATTTTAACACCCTGTATCTCAAAGAGGAAGCATTTCCCGACATATGTTTATACGACAAACCAGAGCTTATTTTTGTCGTAGAATACGTGGTTAATTTTTCTTGGTTAAGATCTGGACCACCCTGTATAATGGGGACTCCAAATGGTTGAGGCGAAGCCTAGCACACTATTCACGTATGACATGAAAAGGGTACGCAAGGTATTATAGTCTCTGAAAGGATAGGTAGTTCTCAAAATAAAACCTAGCATTTAGAGCGCTTTCTTGGAGATGTAAGAAAAATGTTCGTTAAAAGTCATTTTTGAATCGAAAATTACACCCAAATCTTTCACCTCAGTACAGGTATGGAGACTATGATCCTGCAGGGTATAGTTATTGGTAAATATGTCAGGATTACTGCTGAAAGTCATCTGATGGCAGTTTTTGAGGTTCAGGTAGAGGAAATTTTTTCTACAAAACCCCCAAAATCGGCTGAGATCCTCTTGAATGAGCTCACAATCATTCAAGTGTGATACTGTATGAAATAATTTCAGATCATCTGCATACATAAGAAAACTTGAGAACTTGAAACACTCGGAAATATCATTTATATAGATGTTAAATAGTATGGGACCTAGATGTGATCCTTGACGTACACCCGATGTTATATGAACCGATCTAGAGAAATAATAATAATAATAATAATAATAATAAACGATCTTTATTTCAGTAAGCTCATAGTTTACAACCATATAACATACGAAATTGTGTCAAAATAAACTTAATATGTGTCTTCAAGGGTGAAAAAAATCATCTAATTTATAGGGTTCTAGTTGGAGTAAGTATTTATGTAGCAGTCTTTTATATGTTTTTAAGTTTTCTTCCATCTGGATCCGTGCCGGTAGCGCATTGTGAAATCGCAGGCATCTATATTCCACTTGATTTTCGGTGCTTTTTAAGCGATGTTTGGGATAGGTGTAGTCTTTATTTCTGATGTTATAGATTTCCTTATTTTCATTTTGATGTTTGCTGAATTTGCTCCTGTTTTTGTGGAGGTAGATGAGACATTCCTGCATGTATATGGCATATGTGGTTAGTAGTCTGTTTGCTCTGAAGACTCCACGGCATGACTGTGTTCTACTCAGACCGAATATGATTCGGAGGGCTCTCTTCTGCAACACAAATACCGATGAAATGTCTCCTGATCCATAAAATATAATTCCAAATCTTATTTTTGCTTCTATGGTTGCATAGTAGATTGTTTTTAGTGCCGGTCTACTCAGATATTTCGATACCACCCCCAGGCCATAGATGGAGGAGGCAACTTTCCCTGACACATGTTCGACGTGGCATTTCCAATTCAGCTCACAGTCGATGTAGACTCCTAAGAACTTAACAGTGTCCTTTACTTTGTATGTCTCTTCATTCAATCTGATGGTTTCTGGGTTCAGTATGTTTGCTTTTCTATGGTGGAACATGATTATACTAGTCTTGTTTTTGTTTAATAGTAAGTTGTTCTCACTGAACCATGCATTGGCAAGTTGCAATACTTCTTCTGTTAGTTTCTTTAGTTCTGGCCATTGTTGTTCGATTGCCAATATGTTAGTGTCATCTGCATAGTTAACAACAGTTCCTTTTTCATTTACTTCTTGGATATCTTCTCCGAATTCATTTATGTATATAATAAAAAATACTGGCCCAGCAACCCCACCCTGTATGAGTCCAAGCAGTGTTTCTAGTTGTTCTGATCGTACTCTTTCACCATTCACTGTTATTTCCACCAGTTGTGTCCTTTCCTTGAAGTAAGATCTTACCCACTTCAAGGCTGGTCCTCTTATTCCCAATTTCATCAGTTTCCTGATCAGTTTATCGACCTCCACACAGTCAAATGCTCTAGATAGGTCTAGAAATAGGCCTAGGGCAAGATTATCACTCTCAAAGGCATCCAATACTTTCTTTATGAAGTCGTATATTGCAGTCTGTATAGATCTCCCCTTCAGGTATCCATGCTGTCTGTCAGAGAAAATTCCATTCATTAACATAAACTCCATGATCTGCCTACAAAATGCCACCTCGAAAATTTTCGAGAAGGATGGGAGAATGCTAATTGGTCGATAATTATCAAAGTCAGTTGGGTCCCCTTGCTTGTGTATGGGCTTCACTACTGCAATCTTGAGTCTGTTTGGAAAAACACCATTCTTGAATGATTTATTCAAAATATATTTCAAAGGTTCTTGTATTTCAGTAATTGTTTGTTTGATCAAGGTGTTTGAGACTTCATCGATTCCCTGTGTTTGTTTATTTCTTAGGCTGTTCACAATATCTCTCACTTCTTCAACTGTTAATTTCTTTAGATGCATCGACTTGTTCAGTTCTGTGTACGTTTCGTTGTTTGTCTTATTGGTGTGCAGGTGTTCTGTAAGGTTTGGGGCCTTGTTTATGAAGTACTCATTTAGCTTATTTGCTGTGTGTGCTGGGTTGTTTTGGATGGGAAAGTCCTTTTCTGAATTTGAATCTTTTATTGACTTCACTATTGACCAAAGCGCTTTGTTTTTGTTGTCTGATGTTGCTATTTTCTTTTCATATAGTGTTATCTTATTGGCAATGAGTTCCTTGTCATACTTTTTCTTCTGGTTTTTGTATGCATCTTTGTAGTTGGGGTTTCGAGTACTTACTGTTAGCAGTATATCCATTTTATTCTTCATCTCTAAAATTTCTGGACTTTCTTTTACCTTCCCTTTCTTTTTTCTTGCAGGAAGTTTTTTCAGTGGGAAAGCATCGTTCATGTGTCTGAGGTAAATATCGTGGAAAATGTTGAAGGTTTCATACACATCATGATCATCATTATAAAGTATTGTCCAGTCTTCGCTTTGCAGTGCAGATCTGAATTTTGTAATGTTTTTATTCGTGTAGAGTCGTTTCCACAATGTTTGAGGTTTTGCTTGAGCTTCTGTGAAGGTTAGTTGTTGTGATCGGTGATCTGATATGTGTGTTTCTCTCACTATTGTATTGAATGGGACGTCTAGATTTGTGAATATACCATCTATGGAGGTTGAGCTATGTGATGTTATTCTTGTGGCTTCAAATATGGTTTGTTTGATATTGTAGCAATTGAAGAAGTTTAGAACTTCTACTACTTCTTTACTGTTTTCTAACATATCGATGTTCAGATCTCCGGCAATAATGACATAATAATTTTGCAATTTTCTTAGAATTTTGTCTAGTTCCTCCATAATGGTTTCAGTGGTTCCATTGTTGTACAGAGCTATGCAGAGATGTTCTTTGCCATTCACCTTGAATTCCACTGCTGCGAATTCGCAGATTCCTTTCTTAGACATTTTTGAGATATCTTTCCTTTCTATTACTTTGATATCGTTCCTTACATAGATTACTACTCCTCCGTGTTCTCCTTCGTTTCTGCAGAACTGCGCTTTTATAGTGAAATTTTTTATTCCAAAGTTAGTTAGTTGGCTTTTTGATTTCCAATGTTCACTGATGCATGCTATTTTGATGTGGTCATTCTCATTGATGACTTGCTCTAATATGTTCACTAGAGAGCAGACATTTTGATGGAAAATTGAGAAAAGTTTATTTGCAATTTTTCCTTGCTTAGAGGGTTTTCTGTAGGATGTTTCTATGATTGACTATGATGGGGGCTTGATTGTTCTTGCTCTCTAAAAAATGTTGACCTCTTCTGAAGCTAAACCGAGCAAAGGTGATTCCTATTGGCCAGAATTCATTATCATAAATTTTGTCTAGTAGGCTAGTTGGTACACCTACCATGTAGCTCTTAAATTTATCTGTTAATTTTGTTTCCAGGGTTTTGACATTGATGTTGTGACTATTTAAATCGGCTTTTTCTGCTATATATTGAACTATATCTTGTTCCGTCACTGATTCTTTGACCTTTGAGATGAATAGCCATAGTTTTCGGTCTTCCTTATTTGCTTTGATGGATTGGAAAGTATTATTTTGGGTTTTACTGAGGACAGGTCCAGTTCCGACACTAGGCCTTTTTTGTTTCGCTAATCTTTTGCGTACTACCATTTGGAACTCGCTGTTACTTTCCACGATTTCGTCTCCAGAGGTATTGGTTTTATTGTGGGCTGAAATTGACGACTTCGATGTCCAAATATTTTGGTTATGTTGTGACATTTGTGATCGAGACGTCTGCGCAAGTGGATCCGCGATTTCTGAGCTACTATGCTCTGTCCTCCTGGCGTAATTGTCATTCTTTGGTAGCTCCTTTGTGTGTAGTTCTTGTTCTTCCATATTATTGACGTTAGTTCGGTTAGTTCTTCCTTTCATTGTATTTGTATTTATCATTTTATCTTTGTTATCAGCAATTTTTTTTTCTGAGGTTTTTATGATCCTGGGATGGTTGATTTCCAGGGTTTTAATTTTTTCCATTAATAATTGGTTATTGTAAACTAATATTTTATTTTTTTCCTCCGTTGTTTTGAGGAGTTCTTTCAGGAAAGTATTCTCAATATTTAGGATTTTCAGTTGTATGCTCACGTTTTCGTCTTCTGCTTGGGCTTCATGTTTACATGTCGCTTGTTTCTGGTTTGCTGACTGTGTCAGGCATCTCGGATGGAAATTTTCATCGCACTTAGCGCATTTAACATTTTCTACTACTTTCTTTTTGCAGTAGAAACACTTTAGTTCCAAACTTTTGTCACTTTTATCGGAGCGATTTTCCGTGTATTCCGCACTCGACGCCATCTTCATAGTTACCTATACAAACAACCTGCTCACGATTACTTACATAAGAGTGAAACCAATGCAGTAGAGAGCCGGCCACACCGACATCAGCCAGCTTCCGCATGAGCAAAGCATGATCGATCCTGTCAAAAGCCTTGCTGAGGTCGGTGTATACAGCATCCACCTGAACCCGGCAATTCAAGCTTTTCAATATATATTCAGTATACTCGAATAAATTTGTTTCAACAGACCTGCCCTCAATAAATCCATGTTGTTGAATATTCAAAACATGCCTGACGTCATGAAAAAGATATTCGAAGATTATACCTTCAAACAACTTCGCCAATATACATAATTTGGACACTGGTCTGTAATTCTGAGGTAACTGCTTTTTTCCAGATTTATGAACTGGAACAACAAATGCTCTTTTCCAGGCTTGTGGAAAATGACCTCTCTCTAAGGATTTGTTGAAGAGTATATAAAGAGGACATGACAAAGTCTGCGAACACGTTTTAATGAAATTTGTCGGGAGATTGTCAGGGCCAGGGCCCCTATTCCGGAGGCGTATTGGCATTGTTTACTATGCTGCAACGCATACATGCTGTTGCAACGCGGTAAAGAATGACTGAACCAATGCTCTTTCTACCCAGACATATCTTACCAGGACTCAGCACAGGCAGGTGTTCAGACGTAGTAACTATTGTATTATTGATACGCTGTTATTCTCGAGACATTGTTTACCGCTTTGCAGTCCCATCCACGTTCGAATGTGCTTTCATGTTCATAAATATAACAGTAACATACTATTGCCAAAAAGAGTTTACTAAACCTCTAAAAACTCTAAAAACACTCTAAAATACAAAAAAAAATTATAGTAAATAATACAAATACACATAAAAATAACAATAGTATAATATAGTAAGTATCGCTAAAAACAATTTATTAAATCACACTAAAATACAAAAAAAACTACATTAACTGCAAAATCCACTTAAGAATAATCCTAGTGTGCATTTCCATGTGATTTTGCATTTGGTCTATTAATACGTTTTGCGCCGCACGATATTGATAAACCAAGTCTAATTTTTCTTCGGCTCACTAATGTTGGCTGAACAGAAAAGTTCTTTAGCGAGAGCTTTTTTGATACGTGAATAAAATTTAATAAGTCAGAGAGTGTTATAATTTTGTTTAAAGTTTCATAAAGTTGCATGACATCAACCATATCAACCGTTTTATGTTTGGTTGCTATTTTACTAATTCGTTCAAAATGTTCTGATACAGCTTGGGGAATATTCTTCACCTAAATTTGTTTTATAGGCATTCTCGACATTGTTTATTTTTTCGATAGAAAAATTATCCTGTTGCATAAAAACATTGCTTTGTTGCTCTGCACTAGTTGGCCAGTCATTTTCTATACTCACATCAGTTGACATGCCTTCATAAAATTCTGGGGATTCTCATAGAGCTAATTGTGCTAATACTTTTCTGTTATCGGTGTTTATTTGCATACAGGTCCTAAACGTTATTTCAAACTTATTTTGTATGGCGTAAAGGTCCTTACAATATCTTCCACCCTGCCAAAACTGTAGTCGCAAAATGCAATATCTGCCTACCTATGCAGTATAAAAAATAATTATCATCGATCTCCGAAGAAAGCAAATTTGAACGTGGTTGGGACTGCAACGCGGTAAACAATGTCTCGAGAACGACAGCATATCAATAATACAATATTTACTACGTCTGAACACCTGCCTGTGCTGAGTCCTGTAAGATATGTCTGGGTAGAGAGAGCTTTGGTTCAGTCATTCTTTACCGCGTTGCAACAGCATGTATGCGTTGTAGCATAGCAAACAATGCCAATACGCATTCCGGAGAGATTGCATTTCAACTTTGATTATGTGTTCGGGTATATGATAGTTACTTATATTTAGAGAGTTGAAACTAGAAGGTATGCTCTGTACTTGGTTTCCCAGAGATTTATCAAAAGCTGATTCAAAATGATCGGCAAACACCTCACAAATAAACCGACCACCCGTCACAATCTCATCCCCAACAGTTATTGACGTTATCCTACTGGAAGATTTTTTTTTCGTCTTTACGTAATGCCAAAATTGTTTAGGATTGGAAGAGATATTTTTTTCACATGACTCTATGTAATTTTGATAGTCGAGTTCTATGAAATGCTTGGAAAGTCCACGCAAGATACCGAAGGTGAGATAATCTATTTCATTACGATATTTTTTCCATCTTGAGTGATATATTTTCTTTTCTCTAACCACCCTAATTGTACTAAAGGAAAACCAACTAGGGAATTTCTTACAGATTATTGAATTCTTAGGAACCAATAGATCTATAGCTGCATTAATTTTAGAGTATAAAAGATCAGTGGTCTCATCAACAGTTTTACCTAGAAACATATCATTCCAATGGATTGCAGCAAAGAAATTGTTTATTAACTCATAATTGGCTTTGTTGAAGTTGCGCTCATGGAATTTATTTTCCAGATTTCGGGTAGAATCTATATGTGATAATTCTAGAAGAAATTCAAGGGTATTATGAAACTTATCCTCCCGAACCAGAGGCGACTGGCATAATTGTAATCCCCGCAAGCAACCAAAGTTTTCCAAGACAAGGTCAAGTGTATTTCCAGAAGAGTTAGTAAAATGATTGTGCTGAGCAAAATTTCCGAAAGAGAGTGTATCGACTAACAAATTACTACTTTGGTTGGTATAATTTCTCGGAACACAAATATTATCAACACCATCAAGATGTCACCGTATGGAGGGAACATTGAAATCACCACAAATCACAATTTTATCATTCGGATTAGCAGCAATGATATCCGTTAACTTCGAGCAGAAGGAGCTCAAAGCCACACAACTAGAAGGAGGAATATATACGCAGCACAAATGAACCTTCACATATTTTTCATCACCTGCATTAGCCAGAACTGTTACCCAAAGATCCTCTGCATCAGATGACCATGTTTCCCGAATCTGACAGCTGTTTGAGTTGTTGACAGCTATTAACGCACCACCTCCTTCCAAACTGCAGCAAGTCGAGGATGATCGGTCTCTGTGGAACACATTGTAATCCCCGGAGAACACTTCGCTATCGAGCACACCACTGTTGAGCCATGTTTCAGTTAAACACACAATGTCATAGTCACAGAGTAATGTGCCGGTATACAGTGTTGACAACTTAGATCTAAGACCTCGCACATTCTGGTAATTTACCGATAAAGCCATATTTGCAAATAATTTCATCAATATAGTTGGGTCCACAGAATGAACCTATTGCAGTTTCCTTATATCACCCTCCATTGAAATGCTAATCACCTTCGACCTCTCGTTTTTGCGCGTATGTTCTGGGGAACATTGTAACGTTACAAAACGCTCCACCATTGATTACCATTTTAATCGCGAAAAACTCTCTACGGGCAGCTTCGATTCACAATCACGAACGCCTTGCCTAGATTCTATGAATCGCCCAGCGCGTTGATAGAGTTTATGTTTCGCATGCGCACGATCAGCAGCGTCATGCGGGTTCAAGCAGACATCTTTGTTTTCCTTTTCGAGTACTGGAAGTCAAAGCGTTAACATCTCGCCAGAGAGTTTAGCAAATTAAAGTACTATCGTAATCCATTAAAATCGTGCGAATTGGAAATTTATTTGTTTCTTACAAGACATCTATTTAAAAGGCGGTAAGTACTACGTAGATTCGGACTGCTATTTTCTGCTTTAGTGAATGCCAAGTTGTTATTTCCGTTTTATTTCATTTTCTGCAGGATACACAGGTTAACACGTTTCTTTGTATAATACTTATTTTCTAGTCTCATTCTTGCGATCGAATAACGTGCTCTTATTCCTGGATTCTAGATATTTTATCTCATATTTATTGCTCTGTAAATAATTTCAAGTTCGTCTAGAGTTACTGGGAATGAGATCACGTGTTACATGCACTATCTTATGGGTCTGAATTTTGCAGTCTTAGTTCCGGAGACGACTTTCTTAGTTCCGGAGTGAACATTTGGAGATAACTTTCTTAGTTCCGGAGACGACTTTCTTAGTTCCGGATTGAACATTCGGAGACGACCTTAAAATCTGGAGAACTTTCTTGGTACCGGAGCATAAACTGGTGGAATATCTTAATACCTCAACAAAAATCTGGTGGAATATATTAATACCTGAGCACAAATCTGGTGGAATATCTAATACCTGAGCATATATCTGGTGGAATATCTAATAGGAACAACTTTGTCCTGGAATAACAGTTGAAGACAACTTTCTTACTGCCGGAGTACCTTTGTTCCAAAGAGAACGTACATCTACATGTGACATTTTGGACGGCCCTACCTCATCTATCGAACCCAGACTGCAAAGATAAGTGCCTCATCGATCTTAGACTTACCATTGATCCTTGTATATGTTACCGAAATATTTATTTGTAAAGTTGGAATATATAGATAGGGAATAAGAGGTTTTATCTTTACCATCAGATCAACGACTTGGGATACATTCAGGAGTAGTGTACTTTTTACTTAGGCGCTCTATGAGGCATTTTACTTAGGTAAGATGATTCCTAGGCGGACGAACAAACTTGCTAGCATAAGTCACTGAGCTAGTAACGGGCAAGCTAGTAAGTTTGATTTCACTGGCGCACAACGTGTGGGGCTCGAGTAACCTATTTTTTGAGTGATTTTTTTTTCCTGGGTGTGTTTCTGCCGTTTTTCTGATGGTGAGGGTGACTTCGTCGTGGGTCTGAGATTCGAGTTCATTTTTTTTTTATGTTTGAACTATTTTTCAACTTTTACCTTATTGCTTTTTCATCTCATTGTTATCTGAATAATTGAATCATGAATCCCAACAACTTGAAGTCTCACGAGTTGAGTTATGAACTGACAATACGGATAGGCAAAGAGATAACAACAGCTGTGTATGGCAGTAAAATAGATGACTTTGAGTCCAAATTGGTTGCATTGGAAAATATGAACATCAAAGTAAGTAAATTTGAGAACCGTGTGCTGGTCTTGGAAGGTGAAAATACTGAGCTTAAGCAGGAGATCAATAAAATTCAACAGCAGTTGAAGTCAGGAAACTTGGACATAATAGGAGTTCCTGAGAGAGTGAATGAGAATGTGTTGAGCATTGCAGAGAAAATTGCGCAGAAGCTTGGCGTTCCTGATTTGATGAATTTATTCAGGGGTGCCACAGAATTCATTTTATGCCAAGGAAGGATGATAAAAGCAGGCCTATAGTTGTCGATTTCAAGACCAAGTATTATCGTGATAGATTTTTGCGAGCATACAAGGATAATAAGGGTAAAATTTTGGCGAGCGACATTGGTTTTGGAGGAGTCGAAAGTACTATTTACGTCAATGAAAGTCTTTCTCTGAATAACCGAAAGCTATTGAATGCAGCAAAGCAATTCTGCAAGGATAATAACTTCAAATACTGTTGGGTTCAGGAAGGAAGGGTGCTGGTAAGGATGAGCGAGGCTTCCAAGATCTTTCGCATCTCTGCCGAGGGAGATTTAAACAGACTGCTTGGTCAATAATTGGTATTGCTTATTCTTTATTTTTTTTTTGTGAATTTGTTTTCTATATGGTGTTTTCCCTTGGCTTGTATTACCAAAATTGTCGAGGTTTACGAACCAAGACGACTGACTTTTTGACAGCCTCATTGAACAGTACTGCGGATTTGATATGTGTGACGGAGTCGTGGCTTAAATCAACGGTAGAAACTTCAGAATTTATGTGTGAAAGATACTGTGTGTTTCGTAAGGACCGTTCCAATGATGAAGGATGCAAGAAGGATGGTGGTGGTGTTTTTGTTGGCGTTTCAAAGCATCTGGATTGTGCCCTGGTCTCCGATTGTCGTCACTCCACCCGAGTTGAAGACATATGGATCAAGATTGCCCTCGGTGGGTCAAAGAATCTATTCCTCGGCACTTGTTATGTGCCACCCGGTATATCTTCGAGCGACTATGCAAGTTATTTCGATGCGGTAACGGCTCTGATTGACAGTCATGGTGGTGGAGACTTCATTTTGGTTGGAGATTTCAACCTTCCGGGTTTTTCTTGGTCTGCGATCGCTAGTGGAGAAGTGGTTTGCGATATGATACAAGGCGACTCATACACTGCATTCAGGGATTTCTTATCCTACACCGCTCTGAAGCAATTCAACTCCAACCCTAATGCTAATGGTAAGGTTTTGGATCTAATTTTGGCATCTGGTATTGATGTTGTCTCTACGCGAGCAGACTTTCCTTTTGTTGGCGAGGATAGTCATCATCCCGCCTTGGATATTCTGATACGGGTTTCAGGGGAAAGGAACAAATCTAAAAAATCCAGATCAGTGTACAAGTTTTTTAATGCGGATTATTGTGCCATAAGTGATGAACTTTTACGCATTAATTGGGAGTTGCGTTTGGGGGATGATGATGTGAATGTTAACGTGGATACTTTTTATAATATAGTCAATTGTATAATTGAAAGGCATGTACCAACTAGAGCTATTGAGGGTGCTAGATTTCCATCATGGTTTTCTCGCGAGACGAAATCACTTGTAGATCTAAAGGCCAAGATTCATAACAGATGTAAAAGGTTCCGGAGGGTTGACGATTATAACCAATTTTCATTTTTACGTAAGCGTTGTAAAGAGTTAATTCGCAAAGACCACGCGGATTATATTGCACGCGTCGAAAATAATATTGTGAGGAATCCCCGGAATTTCTGGTCATATGTTTCGGAGAATCGAAGTGGCGATTATCTACCTAAATCGATGACTCATGATGGCATCGAGTATGGTGAGGCTCAGGATGTTGCGAATGCATTCGGTGAGTTTTTCGCAGATGTTTTAGAAGACTCATTTAAGCCTGTTATCGACAAATCTAATGCGAGTGATATCTCAACACATATTTGTATAGATTATATTAGTTCGGAGGAAATTCTCGAAAAGGTCAATAACCTGAAAGTAAGTAAGGGTCCGAGTCGGGATTTGATACCACCGGTATTCATTAAGTCATCGTCTGCTGGCCTCGTTTTGCCTCTTCATTTAATTTTCAATCAATCCTTGCGTTATGGTGTCTTCCCTGACCGCTGGAAGCTCGCGAAGATTACCCCGATTCACAAAGGTGGAAGAAACAACGACGTATCAAATTACCGACCAGTTTCTATTCTGAGCCATTTCGGAAAATTGTTTGAGTCAATTATAACCGACTTTATATTTAGGTCGTTGAAATCCACGATATGTGTTAGACAGCATGGTTTCTTCAAGGGTAGATCTGTCCTAACGAATTTGTCACCCTACATAAATTTCGTATCTCAACATCTAGATGAGGGTACTCAGGTGGATGCCGTTTACACGGATTTTGCGAAGGCTTTCGACAAGGTTCATCACGCGACTCTTCTGAAGGTACTGTCCGAGTACGGTGTGGGGGGTAATCTGTTGGCGTGGATTGGGTCTTATTTATCTGATCGGCGTCAGTATGTGATTGTGGGCGATGCCCGTTCTCCTCTTCATGTCATTACGTCTGGGGTACCTCAGGGTTCACACTTGGGTCCGATCCTCTTCTTGTTGTACATAAACGATATCTTTAAGTGTTTTAAGCATGTATTTTTCGAACTTTATGCGGACGACCTTAAGGTGTACCTGGCGGTGAAGAAAGTGGAGGACGCGCGGAAGTTTCAGGATGATCTTGATAGACTTTCTAATTTTTGTGAAAACCGGTACCTATCTCTGAATGTCAGCAAGTGTAAACATATTATATTTACCAAGAATTTCAATATTCTGAGGAATCCACTCTCGCTGAACGGTTTTATTATCGAGGAAGTAGGTACCATTAAGGACCTCGGAATTTTACTCGATTCGAAGCTATCATTTCAATATCACATAGATGATGTTGTTTCCAGAGGCTTTAAAATGCTCGGATTTATTTTGGTACTCAGATTGTATAAAATGATCAGCTTAGAGAATAGGAGGATAATTTTTGATCAAACTCTGTTATACCGAATTGTAAATGGCCACTTCGATTTTCCACTGATCAGTGAGATTTTATTTAATGTCTGCGTTTTTTCTGGTCGTCGTAGAAATCTGTTTTTTCTGCCTAGATCCCGTACATCTTTGTTTTACCAATCGGTTTTTTTGAGGTTGATGCGATTTTATAACTGGCACCTTCAAAACATTCGAAACATTGATATATTCAGTTCATCATTGTCCGTTTTTAGGAGGAAATTGTATGAATATTTATGTAGGAATTATTGAATGTAACTCTGATTTTTTCGTTTTTGTCGAGATTTTGTAAACATGTAATTGCTAGGATTAAGTTCACATGGGTTTGTTAGGATTAATTTCACATCATTTTTTTTTAATGTACGTATTATTTAGTGAATCCCTGTAATTGGGTTCTCCTGTTGGGATTCCTGTTTGATAAAAAAAAAAAAAAAAAAAAAAAAAAAAACTATGGATGAGAAGCGTAAGCTTTTGAGAGGCTTGCTTGCTCAGGAAAAGGGCGATCGTAGTTTTATTGAATTAAGGCATGATTACGAGTTAGAAACCAGTTTCACAGAGTTAAAAGGGTCAATTACTGAAATATCCACATTGATTTCTAACTTATCTGTTACATCTTCAGAAAACGATTATAAACGGATCATAGACCGTTTAACTCACTGTTCAGCTAGGTTACACAGAATTTCTGTTGAAGAAGATTCTGATGAAAACCAGAAAAGATCTTTATTGTTCCAAATTATTACCCTTAGAATCAGAGTTGGACGAACGTAAAATGCCTTCAGCAGCTCCTGTTACTTCAACACCTACCAAAGCCCCCACATTAAGTAATACCACCGTTTCTTCAAAAAAGGTTCCCATTTATAAGGGGGCTTTAAAAAAATTCTCCGGTAGAGAACCTCTAATGCCTTTTCTCGAGTTGATAGATACCCTTAAGGTTTCACGTGGTTGTACAGATGCTGACCTTTTCGAGTCAGCTTCGGATCTTTTTGAGTTTGACGCTTGGACATGGTGGCATAACCATTTTATTCGTAATACCTTTAGGACCTGGTCGGACCTGGTGGATGGTCTGGAAGACGCCTTTTTACCTTCAAATTATGACGAGAGGATAATGAGCGAAATAAAGTCTCGTAAACAGAAATTAGGCGAAACTGTTACCATTTTTATAACATCATTAGAAGCTAAATTTTACCGATTAAATATAAAACCTTCAGAGAGAGAAATGGTAGGAATCATTAGAACCAACTTGCTTCCCGATTTTGTTAAAGCATTAGTGTTTCAGGACATAGATACAGTGGCCAAATTAACTTCATTATGTAAAAGGATTGAGGATATCTTACGACTGGGTGATCTCCAACAGAAATTTTCCAAAAGTTTATCAATTGCCGAGGTATCTCTGGTTCAATGTTGGAATTGTGGTGTCAACGGACACAAATATAGTGTATGTAGAAAACCAAGGGTGATTTTCTGTTACGGTTGTGGTGAGCGAGGCATTGTTAAGTCAAACTGTTATTATTGTTCAAAAAACGTAGAAGCTGGTCATCGGTCGGCAGAACGGGTGATTCAGCCAAGTTCCTCAAAACCATCTGCCACTCAAAAGAACAAGAGACAATAAACAGTTTCTGTAAAGATGACTGGAACGACTGCTCGAGAACAATCGAGAATTTTTATAACAACTCTCTCTCAAAACCCTCGAGTTCAAAACCATCCAGTTCAAACCTCTCCAGTAATACTCCAGTTAGAAACAATGAATTTATCTTTGAAAATGTTAAGGCCAATTCCGCATGCCCACTACTGTTGCATAAACAGGGCGACAATAGACCCTATATTAATGTCGGTATCTCTGAAGAGAAAGTGTTAGCACTGCTCGATAGCGGAAGCAATGTCTCTATTCTTGGCTCTCCCTCTCTCTATCTCTTAAAGAAACTAAATTTATCTTTGAATTACGATGTGTCTATACACTTGACTATAGCAGATGGCCAGTTACAGAGTACATTGGGATATGTTTGGCTACCTATTGAAGTTAACAACTCGACTAAGTCTTTGAAGTTCCTTGTGGTCCCTACAATCTCCCATCGTATGATACTAGGAATGGACTTTATTAAAACGTTTAATATCGCCGTGGATTTTACTAACTTTTCTTTCAATTCCTCGGTAACTTCTACAGCTGCACTACATGCTATTAAACCCGCAGACAATCTATCAGATTTTCAAATGGAGAAACTGCAAGAAGTAGTAAATTTATTTAAGTCCATTGGGCCTAAGGATAAAATCGGTAGGACACATTTGTTAACACATTCCATCAAGACTGAAGGTCCTCCTATTAGGCAAAGACAATATCCTCTATCGCCCGCGATGCAGTCCGTTTTGAACAGTCAGATTGACGAGATGCTAAAACTTGATGTCATTCGACCAGTCACTGAATGTTCTCCCTGGTTATCTCCTCTTTGGCTCGTCGGCAAGAAAGATGGAACGTTCAGGCTTTGTTTTGACGGTAAGAAATTGAATTCGGTAACTGTTCAAGATTCATATCCCATGCCATTAATAGACACGATCGTTAGTAAGGTGAACAATGCTTCATACATATCGTCTATTGATTTAAAATCCGCTTTCTTTCAAATTCCGCTCGATGAAGAGTCCAAACTTAAGACCACATTCTCAGTCCCGGGTAGAGGACTATTTTGTTTCAACGTTTTACCTTCTAGTTTAAATAATGCCGCCCAAGCTCTATGTAGACTCATAGACGTGGTCATTGGCCCTTCATTGGAACCCTTTGTGTTTTACTACTTAGATGACGTTATCATCGTGACACCTGATTTTGAGACCCATCTTAGAGTTTTGAGGGAATTGGTCGAGCGGCTTAGAGAGGC
Organism: Halyzia sedecimguttata; assembly: GCA_937662695.2. Lineage (NCBI taxonomy): Eukaryota > Metazoa > Arthropoda > Insecta > Coleoptera > Coccinellidae > Halyzia > Halyzia sedecimguttata. The sequence continues at coordinate 115,154,029 of OW569412.2, forward strand.
TAACCTGACTGTAAACTTTGATAAGTGCAAATTCTGTCGTCCTTCGTTGAAATTCTTGGGTTTTTTCGTCGATGAACAAGGTCTGAGAACTGACCCTGAAAAGGTTGAATCTATTCTGAATTATCCTGTACCAACCAACACAACCCAAATACGACGTTTAATTGGTTTAGTAGGTTATTATCGGCGATTTTTAAAAGGTTTTGCTACTGTATGCTCCCCCATTTCTGACCTGCTAAAAGGACGCCGGAAGGGTCAACCTATTGTTTGAACTAAGGAGGCTGATGAAGCTTTCCTCAGTATTAAAAAAATTCTAACATCCACTCCTGTATTGGCTAGCCCAGATTTTGCTAAGAGATTTTACCTAGCTTGTGATGCTTCAGACGTAGGGGTTGGTGGGGTACTTTTTCAGGAAACGGACGGTTTAGAACATCCCATTGCCTTCTTTAGTAAAACCTTGAACAAATGTCAACGTAAATATACAACAACCGAAAAGGAATGCCTTGCAATTTTACTATCAATAGATCGATTTCGCCCATATATTGAAGGTACTGAATTCACTGTTATAACTGATCATTCTTCTCTACAGTGGCTGCATTCAATGAAGAACCCTTCTCCGCGACTGGCTAGATGGATAATCAGATTGTCATGCCATAAATTCAAGATCATACATCGTAGCGGTTCACTGAATACTGTTGCCGATTCATTATCACGCATTCCTGAGTCTATAGAGACTTCTGTATTGGACCTTGGTGCATTGGAGCCTGGCCGGTGGTATCGAGAAATGCTGGAAAACGTAACAAGTAATCCTCGTCTCTATCCTGATTTCCGTGTTAATGGTAACGTGTTGTATAAACATATATTTTGTAAGTCCAGATTATCTGATGATTCTCCTGAGTGGAAGATTGTTATTCCTACTGCTAATAGATTAGAGTTGTTGAAGAAATATCATGATGATCCTGTTGCAGCATACTTTGGTGTTTGTAAGACATTATCCCGTTTATCTTATCTTTATTATTGGCCAAAGATGCGTGATTCGGTTAAGAACTATATCAGAAACTGTAAAATCTGTGCTTCGTGTAAGTCAGATAACCTTCCTCAAGCAGGTTTAACAGGTAAATACAGGAATATCAGTTTTCCATTTCAGTTGATTTCGGCAGACTTACTGGGACCATATCCCAGATCAAAGCATGGGCATCAATATGTACTAGTCGTTACGGATTGGTTCACCAAATTCGTGCTTGTGCATCCCATGGCTCGAGCAACTGCCAAAGGTATCGTTAAGTTTATTGAAACTCAGGTCTTTCTAATTTTTGGTGTCCCTCAGATAATTGTAGTTGATAACGGAGCACAATTCATTTCAAAAGAGTTTAAGAATTTAGCTAGACCTTATAATGTCCAAAAGATTTGGTACAACGCGAGGTATTTCTCGCAAATAAATCCGACAGAACGTGTGAATAGAACGATTACAACCGCTATAAGATCCTTCATACATGAAAAACATAAAACTTGGGATCAGAACATATACCATATAGCCCAAGCTATTAGACTAAGTAAACATGATGTCACTGGATTTTCTCCCTCCTACCTATGTTTTATGAAAAATGTAACAATGATCCCAGATAGCACACAACATTCTGAGAATGTGATATCTAGCTTCTGTACGTTCATACTTTAGAATATTCTAATAGAACGTTCCATGCATCGTCGTAGAACATCTAGAATATTCAAGGAATGTCCTTCAGTAAACGTTCTGATCACATTTCAAAAATGATATCCATATCATATTATATGAAGAACATTACTAGAATATCCTTAGAGAATATTCATAGGAGTTGTAGTTTATTTCATTATTTGGTAAGATCCTTGTGGAATATAATAAGAACCTCCTCAGAATGTTCTTTGATCATTGCGTCGCGTGGGATCATTTTGAGATTTATGGTTAATTTAATAGTGTAGTGTAACATGTGACTTCACTACTTCACCTCAGAGGCTTTTCGATGCTATAGAAATTTTTATATCGATTGTTCATAAGCTCGGTCAACACCTCCTACATCCTTTTAGGAGGTGTTGGCTCGGTATATTTTCACTAGTGAAAGTTAATCAGTAAAGTTCTGATTCAAATAGATGAACAGCTTTTCAAGCCGAATATTTTTCCCTAATCTTCCAACCCTGACCGATTACTTCGGGTATCAGAACACGCTCCTGGCTCTTGTTACCAGCCCAGCCTACAGATATTTATTAATTTCACAATTCGCATCCTGGAATCATCACGTGACGTGACGTGAACCAATATGGCGGTTCTTCAATTTGATGGTTCTTTGTACATAAACAACAAATAAGTTACGTTGTGAGGTCGTTGGTTATTTTATAGTGTTCATTGACTTATTCCGGAGCTTTTCTGCTGTTTAAACTATATTGAAATGGAGAATGAATATCTGAAAAGACTATTGTTGAACAACGGAGACTTTGCTGAACGGTAGGTTCGAAAAAAAGTACCTTCATCATGTGTTTACATTTCATTTTATTACAGATATACATATAATAAATTTGGGATTAATTAACGGCTTAGATCCTTCAACATTGAATCCCAGCAAACCACAGTGTAATATGCGCCTTCCCGTTACATAACATCTTTAAGAAATCATGTACATAGCTGATACGTCTCAGGACCAATGTATCTGATACATAATATTTCATATATCTATGAGATGATCTGAATTATTCATATAACATATACGTAACATTGTTATGTCACCAAAGTAACATACATGTTACATGTCCCAGCATCCCTAAAAGCTATATTAATCAGATACATACAAGTACGTATTATAGTTACATATCATGTATGTAACATTCACAATATATCCATCATATTATTAATGTTACGTGTATGTTATGTAAATATATCATATATATGATATATCATTCAGATCTGTACAAGTACGCGTTATATTTAAATATCACGTACGTAATATTTTCAATATATCAATGATAATATTTACGTTCGTATATGTTATATAAAAACAAATCAAAAATATCATATGTCTGGCGAAAATTCTGGAATGTGAGGGCCAAGATAATAACGTTCTCTGTAATTGGGACTGAACCACAGATCTATTTCATAACCTTTAAACCTTTATTAAGGAACGGTTTATTTTTATTTAGGTGGTTTTTCCCAGTTTTACGTTTCATGTCATATTTATTTCTGAAAACTTTTCATTTAGAGAAATTGTGAGAAGGCTGAGAGCCTTATTTGTGTTCTGTGGCTGAGAGGTAAGTGAATATTTACTTCAGCTACTAATTAATCGATTAACATTCTACATGTATATGTTTGATAACTTTCAATTGGCTTTGAAAACCAGATCATTCGTTGGGATTTTTCAGGCGAATGTTTTCCTTAGCGAATCAATTAATGATCCTGTATATTGGAATCTTGGCGATCATGATTTACTGAGGTGAAATATAACTAACATTTTTTATGTTTCAGTAAGATCACCGGATACAATTATATTAGCTAATGAACACATTATTTGTGTCCTGTGATGAATAGGCCGTTTCACTAGGTAAGACTTTACTGCCTGAATCTGAAAGATTTTTCATATTCATTTATTATTTCTGCTTTCAGTTAATCAGAGTTCAAGGAAACCTAGAGTCACCAAGGTCAGCACTTGGACAGAAATTGGTAATATATATTCATTAACGTGATTGATATAGATATAGACTAAATATTAAATTCTCTATTATAGAAAATTATGAAAAGAAACTTGAGGAGAAAATCGGTAAATGGTACATCCTCAACAGAATAGACTGTACAATAAGAAAAAACATTATATTGCAGATGCAGATATACTGTTGACCTCAGTAAATTTCATGTCTTTGATGATGGAAACACTGAAAAAAAAATTCAGAAATATTGAAGTACTGCAGCAGCCAACAAATATGGAATTTTTTTGGAAAATCTTACTTATGATTCAATAGAAAACATTGAAAGACTTAACGAATATGTATAGAGAAGGAGGAATTAAAACAATTTCGTAAGTTAATTTAGCTTAGACCGAGATCACACGGTTAGTCTGGTATCAGTCTCGCATCAGTATTACCATCAATCCAAATCATCACTCTATCAATCTACGCATATTAAACCAATTTCCGTCAATCTGAGATCAATCCATGATTGATTTGATGCGAGACTGATACCAGACTCACCGTGTAACTTCCGTCTTACAGTTTATGTGCATTTTGATCTTTCAGGAAATTCTATATAAGAACTGATGATTATTTTCATCTCTCTTAGATCAAATACCTTCAGACCATTGGTGGTGCATATCCTAAGGATAAGGTGAATAGAATAATGACCAATGTGTTTGCAATGAGTTGTTCCTGGTCGGGTTTGAGGAATAATATTAAAGCAAGTGATTTCCTCTGCCTTAAAATAGCACAAAAAAAGATTCCATTAAATCTATTGTGCTATTAGGTATGCTAATTTTTATTTTCAGTTTGAGTTTTGTTTGAAGTTATTAATTCATTTCAAAAGGAAATGATATGGAAATACTCTTGATTTATTTTCACGATAATTGAATATTACTGTTTATTCTGTATTCCTTACATCATCTCTTTCATTTCAACTTGCCAATCTGTTGATAACATATATTTGCTGCATGTTTTTGTAGATTGATAATGATATGTGTGTATAACTTGCATGTTCGGAGCTCAATTATATGCAGTTCGATTTTTATCCTTGATGTTATTTTGTAATTAAGTCATTCAACAGACGAATTACACACACTAATCCAATTGAAATTTTATGAGTAGGTATAGATTCAACATCTTTTCTGTACACAAATTTCGTATGTAATGTTATTAGCACAGGGTTATTTCATTTTTATTTTGTTTTTTTATTAACCTAGATATATGATATGTATAATGTCTTCCATATTCGTTTTAGTTGTTATAGAAGAATTTTGAAAAGTGTATAAATCAGCATCAAATTGAGTAATCACCTGTTTGAAAATTGTGTAACTTAAAAAAATCAGATTAGATAAGATTCCAAATAATTCTATTATCTTTCATTCAACAATTTTGAAACTCTTTATTAATTATAAATAATATTCTCTGTGTTTTACTGTTTGTAAATTATTATTATATAAAATCTTCTGATAAAGAATAATGCTTTCTTCGATTGAGATAAAGTTTTCAAATGCACCTTTATTTATAAATACTTGCAATTAAAAATCTCAAGTGTTTGTTTCCAATCAAAGATAGTCAAACTGATTGAAATAAATTCAATAAAGTGTAAATGTGTGGTGTGAATATTTTGAAATTTGTTAAGTTTTTCTTCGATAAAGAATTTAGATTTAACTTGCTTAGAGAATTTTCTGCTTTTATGTTTATATCATCATATTTCTTTCACATATTCTATGCTGAGCTGACAAATTATTTTAAATTGCGATGATAATTTTCTAGGGAGCATATATTATGCAATATCAATATGTGAAGGTTCACCCAGTGTTATATAAGTATGACCGAGTTTTTTGTATAAAACCCTTTTATGATGGATTTACGGCCCTAGTTTCGTTCGACATTTTCGTCTTGAAATTGAACACTCTACTGTTGGAAAAACTGGTTGAACCATTAGGTACATATTTATATTACATAATATTTTATATGCACCCTAGAAAATTATCATTTCAATTTAAAATAATTTATAAGCTCTGTATAGAATACGTAAAAGAAATGTATCAGATACATATATGATTCATAAAAAGAACGTAACGGCTATGTCAATGTCATATAAAAGGTACGTATCAACTATGTAATTATTATATAGGATCAATGTATCAGCTACATAAATGTTACAAGAAGGGAATGTAGCAGAAATATTACAGATGTAATATACCAGTGCTATCTTTTCAATGTAACATGTAACGCACATGATCTATACATGATACATAGCAAACTTGTTACATGTTATGTAACGAAAGGCGGACATAGAGCGGTCGTAGAGCGGTACAAGAACGGAGCAGGTATGTTACATTGCTATGTAACATAGAACATTGAAATGTATATGTTATATGTATGATACAGAATTGTGTTTGCTGGGATGTTTCTGATCTGGATAGTGGATAATTGGTAAACATGCAGTTTAGGTATTCGGAAATCAAAACACGACGTGCGCATGCTCCGGCGATGTCATTCCGGGAGTATTGTTGCCAGATTAGGAAATTATTCCTGTATCGAAGGAATGTCATCGTAAATTAATGTTTCTTTCATACAGATTATAACTATAAAATATTGGATGCGATCAAAAATATATTCGAAGCAGTTAATAAGAACTTAGTCATCCCATAAACGGTAGGTTATAGATGAAAATGAAATATGTATATGTATATAGATTAATATGATTTCAGACTTTAGTAGGTTCATCATAAGAGTTGAAATTAAAATGGAATAAGTCGAATGTTCATGGGAATGAGATAAGTCAAGACAGTAGAAATTTCAATATTAATAATTCATAAGAAGAAAGTAAGCTAGTCAGTTCATTTAGAATGATTGGTAAAATTTGTTATTCCTATAGAGTAAATCCTTTTGATGAATCGTTGAGAAATATATTTATGAAATTTTTAATCAGCATCAACCAACTCGAAAAAAATTATAGATGCTATCACTCTATATACTATATAGCACTTTTACCAGATAAATGAATCATTTTACTAGAGGACCGATAATTGGACAGAAAGTAAGAGAAGATTCCACTCAAATCGATTATATTAGGCTTCTGCACAATCTGGCAACAAAAGTTCCGAAATTACACGTCAACAATTGTCATTTCAATGTTTTGATTTCCGTATACCTAAACTGCATGTTTACCGGATAATTCAATTGATGGTGTTCCTCCAATCACATATATGGATATTGCAATGTATTTGGATTATTATATACCACAACCTACAAGACATTCATGCATTTTTGCTAATAAAGAGTTCATATCTAATAGCACAATGCTGGGATAATTACTTTGAAAACAAACAGTTATTACTACCAAAAAATACAAATTCAATTATTCACCTCACAGTCGCATTATTGTGATTTCGTTATATGATTTCCAAATAGTTGTTTCGAAGTACGAATCCTATAAGATCTGGAAATATGGGAAAAGAACTGCTAAGAAATTTCATTCAGAAGTTATTATGCCAGGGCTGATGGCGAAATATTTCACAACTGTAGAGGTTGCTGCAGATTATCGAGAAATGATCTTAATAATAATGATCATGAACCAACTGAAGAATCAATCAATTTTGAAGAAAAGTTTGATTTTCCTATTAAATATTACAACGTATTACAAAAATTGGAGAAATAGTAATTTAGACCTTGAGGAAATTAAAACAAAAGTGGTAAGTTTCACGATTTTGATTTGTGTGATGTATCCAAATGTTACATTCAAATAGATTTTTGTTCTCTAGAAAATTCATTGATACTACCACATTACTGGTTATCAAATTATTCAAATTTGTTCACATATAAAAATCCTCGATATTATTGTATGAAATTCTCCTGGAAATTAATAATGTATACTCCTATCTAACATATAGGATTAGATAAGTCCACAGCATACATATTATTATTTATGTTACATTTCGGTTGTTGTTTTAGGTTTACGAGTTGTCAAAAATTGGGGGCCTAAACACAAAGTGATAACAAAAGGAAAGGTTGATGACAAATGCTCTTGCTATGAACTCTAGCTGGTTAGGATTTAAGAAGAAGAATAATTTTTCGTCATTGATTTTTTCCGAAATAGTGAAAGGTAAGAATTTTCGAAGAATTTACTATGTTCTATAAGATAGATAAGATAAGAAATATATTTCTATGAAGAAGCAATGTTTGAGGGAATAACTAGTCAAGATATTTTACCGAAATCGCTTTACTTGGAATTATTGCGATAACTAAAATACATTAATACTCCATATTTGAATTATCTCTCATATTTTACAGAATCTGTGATGAACATTCATCGAAAGATTACAGAGTCTGATGCGGAATTGGTAATTAAAAACTGGTTGGTTAAGGCGAAAGAGAAGGAGGAAAAGTTTCAGAAATTAGACCCCAAAACTATAATCTAGTGAAGGTAGGAATATTAGTTGTACTCAATATCATTCATACCATGAAGCAATATTTTTTGATTATTCTACTAGCTAAAATTTGGTTTGTTGCCTTGTATTTCATTCTGATCTGGGTTTACACTGAAAACTATTAAATTATTCAAGGTGCCTAGTAATATTTCATTTCTTCTCTTCCAGAATCTCTGATTTTGAAACCAAAAGGCTGGTTGGTAGCCAAAAATGATGGAGAAGGATAATCTCGCGAATATTATTTTTTTTATAAACAATATATTTTGTTATTATTCTTTTGAATTTATTTCAGGAAATGTCTTCCTAAAAATAAGACTGATGACTTGAATGATGTATTATTATAAAATGGATTAGTGTTGTTTGACCTCGAATAATATTATTATATTATTTGTGAAAAAACTAGGCTTATGCTCAGAATCAGCATTCTGATGATTTTTTATGGGATTACGAAAAATAAATAAGAATTTCATAACCATTCAATGTGATGAGTCTATGAAATCTCAAAGTTTAACTAAATTAACAAAACATTTTAATTTTAAAATGAATTATAACAAAAAAGCATTCAATACCGTTAATTTATCGTTGAACACAATTTTTTTTTAGTTTTTCAGTTGGGGTTCGGTATTATTAATTCCCGCAGGGAATGCGGCAGGAATTAATAATACCAATGAATTTATAAATTCCACCAAATATTTTCGGAATTAAAGTATATTTTCGGCAACCGTCCGGGAAGTGCCCACTTCCCGGACGCTTTTTCTTTGAGAAAGAAGCATTTCCCGGCCTAGTCCGGGAAGTACGTACTTCCCGGACTAGGCCGGAAGAATCACGTCGTTTTGGTCATTGTAAATATGAAAATCTTGGTAGGTATATTTTTGATAAATGAAGTTACCATAGCACTGAGAAAACGGCTGACAGTTCATATAAAATTAGAATGTTTCTGTTAACATGTGATATTTTCTGTTCTGTTTAATTTGAATTAGAATCAAAATATATAAAAAGAGATGTGTCGTCTCATTGATTTGTTATTCTACACGGTTGCCGAAAAAATATTGTACGCAACACGCTCGAAAAAGGTTTTTTTGGACTCATAGACTTCTAGGACTCGCTTACGCTCGTCCTAGAATTTTGTCTATTCGTCCAAAAAAAACCTATTTTCCGGACTTGTTACGTAAATTACTATTCTGGGAATATTTATAGAATGAGTGGGAATCTCCATAGAATATTTGGAGTAATATTAATAGGACATTTTTTGAAACGTACCTGGAATATTCTCAAGAATATGCCTGAAATATTATCAAGAACATTCCTAGAAGGTTCTAGAATATTCGGGAGAACATTCATAGAACCTTTATAGAACCAGAGTTCCTCTCTCACTTAATAGTGCATGGAATGTTCTAAGAATGTGTGAGGTCTCTTGTGAGGATATTCTATGAATATTTGAACATTCTGGCGGTATCTTCTGAGAACATCCATATAACGTGTGTGTGCTATCTGGGATGGCGCTTTTCATGGTAAAATTTCAGAGAATGCAAATAATCCAATTGAAGTCCCTAATAAAGTTTTAGATCCATTTTTGCAGAGAAAATTACCTGATCTCTATGAATCCGTACAACGGAAAATATTTCAGGCTTATAAGAGGAATTCTAATCGATATAACTTAAGAAAACGTGATGTTCAGTTTCATGTTGGTGACAGGGTTTGGAAAAAGAACTTTGTACTTTCCGATGCGACTAAGAATTTCTCAGCTAAGCTCGCTCCTAAGTTTGTGCCTTCCATTGTTCATAGAGTCGTGTCTCCATTAGTTTATAATTTGAAAGACTTGAGTGGAAATGATCTTGGCGATTTTCACGTAAAACATATTAAATTGGACGTTACACAAAGTGACGAAAGTGGAGATGATTCAGGATGGGGACGATGATTGTTTTTTTTTGTATCTTGAGTTCCTAATACCTTTCCTCCTTCCTCTATCGCAAGGCAAGTGTCTGTCTAGTTGGTACAAATGTATATATATATATTTTTTTTTCTTGTTTACCTGACAATTTCATGAGGGTTGAGATTCATTATTGAAGTTCACAGCAGCTATGCAGTACCTTGATTGGAAATTTGAGCGTAGTCTGCAGTTTGCTTTGAAGCTTTCTCAAGCCTTCAATTTGGCAACTATCTTATCTCTTATGTCTTATGACACTTACCGTTTATCGTGTCTTATGACAATTATCGAATCTTTTCCTGCCTGACGGCAATTACCGTATCTTTCTGCCCATCAATTTTTTGAAGTTTAGAGCGGCTATGCAGTACCTTATTGGAAATTTGAGCGTAGCCCGTGACTTACTTTGAAGTTTTCTTAAATCTGTGAGTCGCGTAGATATTCTTTTGGTTGTATCTTTGGATACAGTTGTTGTTTGTACCGACAGGCGGACACTTCTCTTTCCTTAACTTACCTATTCCTATTATCTATCCCTATTACCTATTCCTATTATCTATCCCTATTTCCGCTACCTTATAAAGAACCTAATTCGCGATTCCTAATCGCTGGCGCCCAAACTTATCTTTCCTTTCCTACGCATTTCCGGGATTTTGAGCTGTTTCTCTAATTTAACTTTCATTATTTTCAAATATTAAGTATCACTTCATAGGAGAGGCTGGGTTGGGAAGTGATCTCTTGATATTATTAGTTAGATCATCTACACATACACATTTAACATCTACTGTGAAATAAATTAGCTGTAAATCTTGAGCTTTGGAAATTGGAGAGACCCCTCGGAATATGATCGATAGTACCTAACCTGATATTTTTTGTTACAATGCATCACACTCCTTGTCCTTTAAAAAAAAATTAATTTTGTACTTATTTTTTGTCTACACCGTGCCACTCGTCATTCTTCGATGCTCCAGGAAGAAATATCTTTACCTAATCCACCATTGATTTTTGTCAATTATTACTGATTTTGAGTACCTTAGTCTGGATGATCTCAGGTTTTGATTCGTGTAGACTATCTTACCTGTCGATGAGTCGATACATACCTCTTCTTATATCTACACGTCTTAGATCCTGTCTTTGTCTAATGACTGCTTTAACTTTATAACAACTATTACCTAACGCTAATTCCGCACTTGGCATCAGCTTGTGTTCACACAGGATGTGCAAGTATCTCTTCCCTTGCCTGATTATTGACATTGTCAATTATTACCGATTTTGACTGCCTCGCTAGGTGATCTCGGGATTTGGCTCGTGTGGGTATTGTTTTACAATAACTATACGCGTCATCTTCCGATTTTCACCTGCGAACTTACCGATTTAGTACTTTTTTGCGCGTATGTTCTGGGGAACATACGCGTTATAGTTTTGCCCAATGAAATTTAATTCTGTGGTGCCGTCCGGCCGTCCGTTGCCACGATAATTTGAGAACGAAAAGAGCTAGCGACTTGAAATTTTCAGGGTGGGTGGCGCATCGTAATACGACGGATAAGTTCGTTAATGGGCATAATCGGCCCAGTGGTTTCCGAGTAATAATTTTGTTTTCAACCAAAATAAATCCGATCGAATTTAAACTTGGTGAATAGTTGTAGAATATAGACCTAAGCACGTTTGTGAAATTTTGTGAGAATCGTATTGCTAGAAAATTATTAAAAAATTATTAAAAAATATTTTTGTTGTCACGATAACCTGAGAACGGAAGGAGATAGCGGCTTGAAAATTTCAGGTTAGGTTGTGCATCTGAATGCGACATTTGAGTTTGTTTATGAGCATAATCGTCCAAACGGTTTTAGAGTTATAGCCATCTAAAATTTTCTGAAATTTGGTAGTTTTTTGTTCCTCATTAACTCGAAGAATACAAAACCGATTGAATTCAAACATTACTATCAGTTGAAGAATACCAACGCGAAAATTCTCGCAGAATTTCGTGAGGATGGTATAACTAGAAAATTTAAAAAAAAATAGTTGAAAATTATTGAAAACAAATCTATATATCATAAACTATTCGTCCGGCATGGCTGAAATTTTGGAACAGCCTTCAGAACCTAACTCTACTGCAGAATTCCAAGTTTGAACACGATCGGATCTATATTGTTGGAGAACCGCGCAGCCTTTTGTGAGTTCGGTAGGAGATGCGAATCGTCGTATGATATGTTGTCTATGGTCGTATTTTTGCGAGAACCTTCAGTTCAAAAATAAAAATATGAATGTCATGATGACATATCTTTTACGCGTATGTTATGGGAAAATCGTATTATGTATTTCATCACAAATCTATGGGAGATGATAGCCCTACATCGCATGCGCCCCGTTTTAACCTCAACATCGAATCTGTCTCCGATCTGAATGTGATCAAAACACAAATACAAAACGTAAACAAAATATTCTCAATCCACGAAGTACGAACGAGTATTCCTTCTGTTGAAAATAATCGAGATTACCTTGTATTTGAAGATTGGAGGAATCTAGAAATATTGTTTACGTATGTGAAAGAAATTCCAAATTATGGAGAACTGTGGAAAAGTTGTTCAGAAAGAAGATATCTGGTATATGTCCTTCAGGATTTCTGGCTAAAAATCAGCAGTAAGTAATAGAAGTGAATTGAATGAATTACTTTACTCAGAGAAATCCAAGTCTTAATATTTCCTTTCAGGTTGGAATGAATTAAGGTCCAGTTGACATAGAGCAAAAAAGTAATGCTTTTCGACAAATAGAATGCATGAGTTACTCTTGGAGTTACTGCAGATAGAATTCTTAAAAACAAGGTATATGGAACTTAGTCGATTGAATATTTGTGAAGATTAAGTATACCTCATGAGAAAATTTAATATTGATAAGAGGCAACCAAGATGACATGAACACTAATGGCGTATTCCATTGGTAGAACTCGTGCGCACTGAGTGCATGAATCGTATTCCATTGGGGAATTTCGTCAAGCATTTTGACACATTTTGACGTCCAGTGCAACATTTTTTGCACTCAGTGCGTGCTCAGTGCAGCACTGGTGCTGCCAATGGAATACGCCATAAAATTTCTGCACCTACCCTATTATTCAGATTTGGCCCTTAGCTACTTTTACCTGTTTACACATAACATTTGCATAATACTATTGCACAAAAAAAAACAGTTGAATTACGCTTAGACCAGTGAATTTTGAACACTTTTCTGTTTTCCTGATATCATGGGTCTCTTACGATCCATCATCAGGGTGTGTGGATGCCAGCGTGTACCTATATAATAGGAATCTTAACAAAACATTTTAATTTTTCTAATTGCAGAATATTTTAAAATATGGGAGTAGAAGGTGATGCAATATAACATGTGTGTAGGTATGTGCGATTGGCTCAGTGGTAGAGTAATTGACTTGGGAGCGGAAGCCCCAAGTTCAATTCAGAGGCTAGGAAAGAAATTTTCTAGTCACGGTAATCGCCACCATTCGCTGTTGGGTCAAAAATTAACAGTGCTGTGCCTAAGGTGGCGTAAGGACACAGTGACAAAGCCTACACAGAACACAACTGCTTCTCCTAACTCAGGGCAAGCTCTTAGAGCTTATGAGGGGTCTCCTTGTGGAAGACCCAGGAGGATCAGTATAATAATAATAATATATTATGTATATTGTTTTCCCGTGGAACTTCAGGTATATGTTTCTTAAATGCTTGTTGCTTAGCATGCTTAACAATGAATACCTCTGAAGAACAGATTTTACTAATATTATAATAGAATGGCTTGATAATTCAACGCTAACTTTGAAAATGATGTATCCTAGTGTTGCGGAGGAAAATCCAAGTATATTTTACAACGAGAAGTAGTATATAAGGAAATGGAGAAAGTCAGTTATCATATTTTAATAATAATCTATATACAAGTATTTATCCTCCCTGCAATGTTTCACGAATCCTCCATGATTATGTGGGCAGCAGTGGTCCAAACTCGAAAAAATGCATTGCATGCTGCTTGATGTAGAATTGAATTTTCAAAATGAATGTTATTCTTGATCTCTCTTGAAGTAAATAATCGAATATGTTAATAGAGTTTTATTCGAAATTATTTCCTTTGTTTGTATTACGGCTTCAGTGAGGTATACAATTTTTTTGTTCACTGAGGGCTGATATATTTTACGACCTGTAAACTGTCAAGTAGCCTTACCGAAAGGAAAGTAATCTGTAAATGTTCACTTTAAAGGGGATCAGTAAATTCAACGAGCACATAGTTGACGAATACTTTACGGAGAGGTTGAATAAATCGGCCCTTAGTAGATAGTATAAAACAATATATAGATTGGTATCTAAATAAATGAATCTTATTTTCACAATAACTCTTTTCCCCTAACCCATGAAAACAAATTTTCACAGACAATTTACATGAATCATTAGCTTCAAACGTTCATTATCTTGAAATACAAATGAATAAGTGGAAATTTAATTTTAATATTTCAATATTGAATGGAATATTTAGAGTTTATCTATAATTTCAGATATCTCATCTCATCAACGATTGACAAAAGTATTGAAATTGATTATGCATTAAACGATGTGTTCAAATGTCAAATTATTACCATATTCCATATCGACAGACATTCTTGTAATGATTATGAAGAATTATAAAGGTTTTTTTATTAAATATTTAAAACTGTAATTAGTTCTTTGAAATACCATTGAATGAAGAAATTCTTGTAAGTTAACAAAATATCTTTATTTGAACAATAAAAATGCATCATTTTATTAAAATGATAGTTTGACTATCCAATAATTGCTTATTTTCTTTATAATATTTTTGCTGTAAGTCAGTATAGCTTAGAACTTTCAAAGTAACGTCCAACAATATTAATTTAAATGATATTATAAATAAAAAAACAATATACCTACTTCAACAATGTTTCTTGAATTATAGACTTTACAGAATAAAATAGGTAGGTATACTTCTAATAGCGTAGAACTTTCAAAGTAACGTCCAACAATATTAATTTAAATGATATTATAAATAAAAAAAAAATTGGTTCAAGCACTGACGTGAAGTCAGGAGCTTTTGCGCGTATGTTCTATTGTCCATACTCCTGTAATGAACACTCTTCTTAATCGAATTTACCATGATGAATTCTATTGTCCGTTCTCCTGATTGGACCCTCTTAATCGAAAAAAAATTGGTTCAAGCACTGACGTGAAGTCAGGAGCTTTTGCGCGTATGTTCTATTGTCCATTCTCCTGTATTGGACACTCTTAATCGAAAAAAAAATTGGTTCAAGCACTGACGTGAATCAGGAGCTTTTGCTCTTCTTAATCGAATTTACCATGATGAATTCTATTGTCCGTTCTCCTGATTGGACCCTTTTAATCGAAAAAAAAAATTGGTTCAAGCACTGACGTGAAGTCAGGAGCTTTTGCGCGTATGTTCTATTGTCCATACTCCTGTAATGAACACTATTCTTAATCGAATTTACCATGATGAATTCTATTGTCTATTCTCCTGTATTGGACACTCTCTTCTTAATCGAATTCACCATGATGAATTCTATTGTCCATTCTCCTGTATTGGAGACTCTTCTTAATCGAATTTGCCATGATGAATTCTATTGTCCAGAATGGACAATAGAATTCATCATGGCAAATTCGATTAAGAAGAGTCTCCAATACTAGTGTTGAGTAGGACATACAAGAGGCGCTTCATTTGTCCCGGACATGACGTCAAAATGTAAGAGTGCCTCGAAATTTAAAATTGTACTACTTCAATTTATTTGTCGCGGTCGAGCGAGAGCGAGGCAGAGGCAGATAAAGAAATTCCATTTTGTGTCGGAACCTTTGATGTGAGGGTAGTAGAATTGCCTAATTTCATAATAATTGTACTAAACAATCAAATGTGGTTCATCCTCCTAATATCTGTCCGTTAGATATGTTCTTGCCGAAACCCTCATTACATAAGCTAAGCACTCTTACAACTTTCCAAGTTCGAGTGACAAACCTCCTAGAGAGCTTACTCATCAATACCGCAGTGACAAAAGCACGTCGCGTCTAACATTTGAGGCACCAGGAGGCGCGCATAATTCGTACTATAATAACTTCAAATGGTTCAGTACGCCTCGCCTCTTTTGAAGTGGGACATTGTACTGGCTCAGGACAAAAAAGAGGCTACTCTTACAAACTCTTTTTCAAGTCGTGTCCTACTCAACACTATCCAATACAGGAGAATGGACAATAGAATTCATCATGGTGAATTCGATTGAGAAGAGTGTCCAATACAGGAGAATAGACAATAGAATTCATCATGGTAAATTCGATTAAGAATAGTGTTCATTACAGGAGTATGGAAATAGAACATACGCGCAAAAGCTCCTGACTTCACGTCAGTGCTTGGACCAATTTTTCTTTTTTTAGCCTTCTCGGAATTGACATCGTCTTGTGTTCGCTGAAACCGACACAGGATGATGGGAGTCTTTTAGTGGTTTTGGTCTCCAATCCATAAACCTCCATGCCCTGGCCACTCAGTTCTCGTCTCGAACTGAGTGGTTCCCTTTTTTTATTATTTGCGGAGGCTATGATGACTAGTTTCGGAGCTTCTATGCACTTATTCTCTTTTTATTTGAGATGTTAATATTTTTTCTCAACCCCGATTCCTTCGAAAATTTCGAGAATTAAATAATTCTTTTCGTCATTGACTTTAGTTAATGCTTGGGCATGTGCGACGTTTAGTCGGCCGACAGCGTATGCTCCGCACCGCTCTCGACCCTTTTCCGATGGAAATGGCCTTCAGCGTCTAAACGGCGCTTTTAACCTTATCTCTTGTGTCGTATATCTATGTTACAGATCGGTGTAGTAAGGTTTTGTTGGAACGACGGGTATACGAGGATTTTGCTTATCTGGATTGCGCTTAATCGCACTGCTCGACTTGGGTGACGAACAACTGTCCACCCACTGCTAGTTCCGCAAACTTTAAACTCGTTTCTTTTTGAGTTTTGGTCTCTCTTTGTGCACCGTATAAACTTCACCTATATTTATGATTCAGTTATGCTGTGTGGCCTGTAAGTTTAACTTTTCTTCCAACGAATTGGCTTATCTTTCAATTTCGCATTTATCATTAAAAAATTTTCTCTTCCTCATTTTACAAAATTACTTAAAAAAAAAATGTTGGCATTTTATTTCTTTTGTAAAAAAAAATTTCTTCAACATTTTTTTTCCCCGGTAAGTGGTGTGTGTAACGTTACAAAACGCTCCACCATTGATTACCATTTTAATCGCGAAAAACTCTCTACGGGCAGCTTCGATTCAAAATCACGAACGCCTTGCCTAGATTCTATGAATCGCCCAGCGCGTTGATAGAGTTTATGTTTCGCATGCGCACGATCAGCAGCGTCATGCTGGTTCAAGCAGACATCTTTGTTTTCCTTTTCGAGTACTGGAAGTCAAAGCGTTAACATCTCGCCAGAGAGTTTAGCAAATTAAAGTACTATCGTAATCCATTAAAATCGTGCGAATTGGAAATTTATTTGTTTCTTACAAGACGTCTTTTTAAAAGGCGGTAAGTACTACGTAGATTCGGACTGCTATTTTCTGCTTTAGTGAATGCCAAGTTGTTATTTCCGTTTTATTTCATTTTCTGCAGGTTACACAGGTTAACACGTTTCTTTGTATAATACTTAATTTCTAGTGTCATTGTTGCGATCGAATAACGTGCTCTTATTCCTGGATTCTAGATATTTTATCTCATATTTATTGCTCTGTAAATAATTTCAAGTTCGTCTAGAGTTACTGGGAATGAGATCACGTGTTACATGCACTATCTTATGGGTCTGAATGTTGCAGTCTTAGTTCCGGAGACGACTTTCTTAGTTCCGGAGTGAACATTTGGAGATAACTTTCTTAGTTCCGGAGACGGCTTTCTCCGGATTGAACATTCCGGATTGATAATTCCGGATTAGTTCCGGATTGAACATTCGGAGACGACCTTAAAATCTGGAGAACTTTCTTGGTACCGGAGCATAAACTGGTGGAATACCTTAATACCTCAACACAAATCTGGTGGAATATATTAATACCTGAGCACAAATCTGGTGGAATATCTAATACCTGAGCATATATCTGGTGGAATCTGGTGGAATAGGAACAACTTTGTCCTGGAATAACAGTTGAAGACAACTTTCTTACTGCCGGAGTACCTTTGTTCTGAAGAGAACGTACATCTACATGTGACATTTTGGACGGCCCTACCTCATCTATCGAACCCAGACTGCAAAGATAAGTGCCTCATCGATCTCAGACTTACCATTGATCCTTGTATATGTTACCGAAATATTTATTTGTAAAGTTGGAATACATAGATAGGGAATAAGAGGTTTTAACTTAACCATCAGATCAACGACTTGGGATACATTCAGGAGTAGTGTACTTTTTACTTAGGCGCTCTATGAGGCATTTTACTTAGGTAAGATGTTTCCTAGGCGGACGAACTAACTTGCTAACATAAGTCACTGAGCTAGTAACGGGCAAGCTAGTAAGTTTGATTTCAACATCGCGTTATAGTTTTGCCTAAATGTCTGTAACTTTCGAATTTTTTGACGAAAATGGTCTCAAACGATTAAGTTCGACTCCCCAATGAAGAATTCGACGTCAAATTTGATTCTGTCCGTCCGGCCGTCCGGCCGTTGCCACGATAACTTGAGAACGAAGAGAGCTAGTGACTTGAAATTTTCAGGGTAGGTTGCGCATCCCAATACGACGGACAAGTTCGTTAATGGGCATAATCGGCCCAGTGGTTTCTGAGTAATAATTTTGTTTTCAACCAATATGAATCCGATCAAATTGAAACTCGGTGAGTAGTTGTAGAATATGAACATAAGCACGTTTGTGAAATTTTGTGCGAATCTTATGGCTAGAAAATTAAAAAAAAATTATTAAAAGATATTTTTGTTGTCACGATAACTTGAGAACGGAATGAGATAGCGGCTTGAAGATTTCAGGTTAGGATGTGCACCAGAATGCACCATTTCAGTTTGTTTATGAGCATAATCGGCCAATTGGTTTTAGAGTTATAGCCATCTGAAATTTTCTGAAATTTGGGGGTTTTTTGTTCCTCATTAACTCGAAAAATACTGAACCGATTGAATTCAAACATGGTTATTAGTCGTAGAATGCCAACGCGAAAATGTTTGCAAAATTTGGTGAGGATAGCATTCATAGAAAATTTTTAATAAATCATTGGAAAAAAAAAAAAAAAAAAACATCTATATATCAGTAACTATTCGTTTGAAATTGCTGAAATTTTGCAAGAGCCTTCATAACCTAACTCTACTGCCAAGTTTCAAGTTTCAATACGATCGGTTGAATATTGTTGGAGATTCGAGCATTCTTGTGTGAGTTCAGTAGATTGGTGGCCGTTGCCTCGATAACTTTCGAACGAAAGCAGATAGGGACTTGCAATTTTCAGGGTAGGTTGCGTATCCGAAAGGGAGAGTTGAGTTAGTTTTTGGGCATAATCAGTCTAACGGTTTCCGAGCTATACCCACCTGGAATATTATTTCCTTAATAACTCAAAAAATAGATATTCGATCGAATTGGTGCTTGGTAACTAGTAGTAGAAAATCAACACAAAGACGTGTTTAAAATTTTGTAAGAACCGTAACCCTAGAAAATTAAAAAAAAATGTCGAAAAAAAAATTTTAAGAACTGTACCCCTAGAAAATTTTAAAAAAATCACGAAAAAAAAATTAGTCAGAAGCTTTTGCGCGTATGTTCTATTGTCCATTCTTCTGTATTGGACACCCTTAATCGAATTTACCATGGTAAATTAAGTTGTCCATTCTCCTGTATTGGGCACTTAATTCGAATTTACTATGGTAAATTCGAATTAAGTGTGTTCAATACAGGAGAATGGACAACATAATTTACCATGGTAAATTCGATTAAGGGTGCCCAATACAGAAGAATGGACAATAAAACATACGCGCAAAAGCTTCTGACTTCACGTCAGTGCTTGAACCAATTGTTTTTCTCACTAGAATGTTTCCATTTCAAACCCAAACAAATTTAAAGTTCCTGTCCCTGGCAGCCTCCTTAGTATCCCTCAACAGGGACTTCAACCTAGTGGTTAGATGTTCATTTATGAACAGATTCTTCGACACACTTTCAATACCAGGAGTATCACTTTCACGCCTGAGTCTTTTGGTTGCGGCTAGTATCGAATCTCTTTTATGTTTGTTTAATAGTTTGACTATGATGGGCTTCACCCTCTGAGCTGACGATGGATTAGGTGCAACACGATACACGGTATCGACATCTTCCTCAACAATAGGACACTTAATATACTCACGAATCTTATTCAAAATGTGTAACAGATTTTCATTATCCTTGAAGGGCACGCCTTGAATTTCTAAGTTATTCGCTCGGGTCTGCTGATCCAAGAAATCCACCCTGGCATGTTACTGGGATACCTCATTTTTTAAGTCAGCATTTTCTCGGTTCGCTTTTTCCAAGGAGGCAATTTTCTCGTTCATTTTACTCATAGCTGTTTCGAAAGTGCTGATCTGATTGCTGCAGAAATTAACAGCGTCCATAACGTCCTCATATTTCCTATTCAGAGAACGCAGATTCTCCTGAATATCCCTCAATATCGAAATTACCGATGAAGGCACTGATTCAACATCAACATCACTACCCTCGGTTCCAATCACAACAGATGTGCTAAGTGTCACATCCCTAGAGCTTGGGCATACCCAATGCACTCCATGCATAAGAAATTTATTGAGATCCTGCTTGCTTATATCTACACATCTACCGTGGTAAAACTTTCGACATACCCCTGTACACTGCAACCAAGGTGATTTATTGTTTATACCTGAAGTACATGATTCACAAACCGGCATCTTGAGGGGAAATGTGTTATTCTTTCTTATCACGTCGAGCCGTCTGCTATACCAACAATTCGATGATAAGCGACTTCACCCGTTCAACTCTGACACACCACAATAATAATAATTGATTTAAAAATGTTATTACGAATATCTGCCAAGGCTCAACCAAGTATCAACTTCCACCAATATATCGACACAACTATTGCACAGGATGTTAAGAAGTTATACGGAATTTGAACAAGTATTTCTACTGTATCAGGAACAATAATTATATGGAGCGATCAACAATACGTGTGATCAACTCCGCTCGTCTCACAATACTGTAGGATTAAGAAGTATTTCACAGTGACAATGGGTTATTCATCATTACAATGATTTTTGGTAATATGTAGTTTAAACTGAAGCAAGCATATTTAAAAAATTTACACTAATATTAATAGAGTAAAAAACACATTGTATACTTTATAATTTATTTACAACATTTATCATGTCTAAGCAGTTCTTTTTAAATAAATTAATCTACAATATACGTTTTGCTTTGTAACAGCCTTATTCTCGTTTTTGTTCGCTTGGTTTGAACCTGGCATCAGAGTTGGGAAAATTAAATTTATTTATCACGAATCAACTACATTAGATTATAAAAAATAACAGATAAATTACATACACAATCATATTCTATAATGGAACCCAATCAGGATGATTTTTATCGGACAAATCTGCTGGCTTACCTAGTGAAAACATGGTGGACAATTTTCTATATTCTAACATAAGAAACAACTCAAAATTTTATTTCCTTCCATATTTAAATGAAAATGTTTTAAATAAATTATACCAAATTTGAGTTTCGAAGCTGTTAAGTCGAATCTCTTCAGCAGACAAATCCATAAATCTCTGGTTTTTGCTGAGGTAACAACTTTTGCGAACTTTATCAAAAACTGATGAAATCCTTTCAATAAAGAACTCAAATTAATTAAGAAATTCATAAAATTTATAATGAAATATTATAGATTCTTACATTACTATTCATGCAGCTAACTAAGTGAAACATTTTTATATATATTAATATGTAAGCTGATCCCGTACATTCCTCAAAGGAAACATATTGCAATATTGCATAGTTGCGAGCGGTAGTGTTGACCGCCAGAATGCTTATTCATAGTAGTTCACGTAAGGTGGATACCTCGTAGGATAAGGCAAGTCTGTAGATAACCATCGTATCGATTAGATCGTTGTATTTTTTCATTAGAATAAACTGCTTTCAATAGTTCTCCATATTTTTTAAAAAAGTGTTTTCAATTTGTTATTATATTTCTGGCGACGAGGATGGGATGCTGTTAGTTTTTTTTTGAGAAAAAAAATACGTGAAAATCATTTCTTAGAACAGTATCCAAAAAAAAGTTGCGAGAAAATTGTGACGTTAATCCCATACCGGTGAAACTGATCAAGAACCTACAACCAACCCACGAGTGAGCAAGAGATCAAGAAGAAAGGCTGAATCCCAGACGAACAGAAAGGTGAACCCTCTCCGACCTGCTTGTGAACTTTTCAACATTCGAAGACACCCTTAGACTGATCGAGTAGCGCCTATCAGCAAGGATTGGAAGAACTGAAAGTAAGTTGGTCTATGACTTCCTAGTTTTCCTATTCCCTAGACCAAAGGAATATTAGATTAATTTTTTTTATTATTTTGTAAGAAACAAACTGAGTATATCTCATATTCCAAAATTGAGAATTTATTAGAGCAATTTAAGAATTTAAAAATGACTCAACCAACAGTTAGTCTCGCTAACGCTGATATTAATGATTTAAAATTATTCGGAGATCTCTTACCAAAATTTAGTGGAAATTCTCATGAATTACAATCATTTATTGTAGAAATAGAAAATTATATAGAACAGTTTGGTTCAACAGGAAACTCTAGAATAACTCAATATTGTTTTGCCATGATAAAATCTAGAATCATTGATGAAGCTCGAATAATTATGAATTCAGGACCTATTCCAAACTCCTGGGTAGAATTGAAACAAGCATTAATCAATAAATTTGGATTTAGAATCAATTTTGATGTATTGCAAGATCAATATCAAAATTTGCGTAGAACACATAAAGAATCCCTTTTAGATTTCCTTGAAAGAATTAAACATACGAAATTACAATTTGACTACCAATTACAAATGCAAGGCTTTAATATGAATGAACTCGTAATTTATAGAAATATATCGGAAAAAATTGGACACAGAGTTATTTACAACAACGTAGATGAAAATATCAGGAATCTTTTAGATAGTAATGTTAAGAATTTCGATGATACCTGCAAAATGTTGGAAAATCGAGAAATTAAGCGACAACAGTTGAATTTCATTCCAAATTTTAAGTCATTTTCGCTTAGTCCTCCAATGAAGAATGAAAAAATTAATTTCCCAAATCATAATATACTTCAACAAACAAATTATAATCAAAATAGAAATTTTTCAATGCAACCCAATCGAAATTTAGCTCAATCAAAATTTTTCACAAATAACGAAGGGTATAGTAACTTTCCAAGTCAACCCTTACAAATGCAATCAAGTAGAGATAATACCCAACCAAAATTTTTCACGAATGATCAAGTGTTTGGCAAACCACCCGATGTGTTCAAACCTAATCCCAATTATAGACCGAATAACAGACCGGAACCAATGTCCGTAAGAACAAGAATTTTGCCAACTAAACGACCAAATGAGTCAACAAGCATAAGACAGCAAAAGCCGAATTATCAACCTAGAGAAAATCATTTTAGGCCCAATGCACCACCAAATTTCATTTCAGAAGAATTGTATAACACGGAACAACAAAATGAATCATTTGAAACGGAACAATATGACGTAGATTTCGATCAAAACCACGATACGGATTATCAAAATTCGGAACAAGTTCAATCATATAATGTAGATGCAGATCAAAATTTTCAAGAAGCTGCCTACCAGTCACACATGACCTAAATTTCAACCATGAAAGAATCGCTAGTCTCCCATATATAAGGTTAGAAAACCCCCCTTGTAAATTGTTAGTAGATTCAGGTAGCTCCATTTCCATTATTGATCCAATGATTGCGTATAATTATTTTCCTAACTCAATCTATGAAGAAATGACGAATTTCACAACAGCTACAGGAAAAGACTTCTGTAAAAATAAACTTCTATTTCCTCTTGATATGTTTGGTTGTGACACAACGTACCCATTCGTAGTTTATAAATTCCATCCCCAATATGACGGCGTTATAGGATATAATTTGATGAAAGATTTGCAACTCAATTTAGACCTTAAAAATAAAATACTGACTAATGGAATCGTTTCCCATGAACTCCATTTACAACAAGTAAAACCTCGAGAGAAATTATCAGTAGATTTAGATCACTTAGATGAAAATATGAATAACCAAGTCACCAAGATTTTACAGAGTAATGAATCGGTTTTGCAATTACCAGGACAACCTCTTACTTTTACCAATAAAATCAAACACAACATGAGAACTATCGATGACTATCCAGTTTATGTAAAACGCTATAGATATCCGGAAATCCATAAAGAAGAAGTAAAAAACCAAATTGAAGATCTTTTGAGTAAAAATATAATTAGACCCAGTATTTCCCCGTGGTCATTTCCAATAGTAATTGTTCCTAGTTTACATGGACGACATTCTGATATTTTCGAAAGATCCGGACAAACATTTAGCTGATATCCAAACGGTTTTAGAATAACTAAAAAAGGAAAATTTGAAAATACAACTGGACAAATCATATTTTTTCAGAAGTGAAGTAATGTTCTTAGGATTTAAAATTTCTGACAAAGGAACAGAACCTAATCCTGAAAAGGTAGAAGCAGTTAAGAATTTTCCAATTCCAAAAACCCCTAAGGAGATAAAATCATATTAAGGCATGATAGGATATTATCGGAAGTTTATTCCAAATTTTTCTAAACTCACAAAACCCCTAACTCAATGCTTAAAAAAGGACTCGAAAATCAATATAGATGACCAAGACTACCAACAGGCTTTCAATACAAGAATTCCCAGATTTTAATCAACCCTTTATACTAACAACTGATGCTTCAAAATATGCAGTAGGTGCAATTTTGTCACAAGGCAACCCACCTAATGATTTACCCCTATCGTTTGCAAGTAGAACCCTAAATAAGGCAGAAATTAATTATTCAACCATTGAAAAAGAATTACTGTCCATTGTTTGGGCTACGAAACATTTTCGACCATATGTTTTCGGCAGAAAATTCACAATATACACTGATCATCGACCACTTACATGGCTGTTTTCTTCAAAAGAAACTTCATCGAGACTAATGCGTTGGAGAATTAAGTTAGACGAATTTAATTTTGAAATAAAATATCGAAAAGGTGTTAACAACAATGCTGATGCCCTTTCAAGAATTAAACCAGAAGAATTTAATATTTACGAAAAACAACAATTATTATCAGATTTAGAATCTATTATCCCGAATGTTGCTCATGAAGATTTGGAGTTAAGAGAAGAAGACTTCAAAGAGCTATTAGAAATTAATGATGACGATATGTCAGATACAGGAACTGTTCGTTCAAACGAGGAAAATCCTATTCTGGAAATTCTTTATACGGAACAATATAATCAAAATTTAAAAAACATTTCTGAAGTGCTAACGAATAACAATAAGAAAAACGAAATCAGAAGGCAGAAGGAAAATCAGCACCGAACAGAAAATGTTGTTCTTGACGAAAATAGAAAAACGTATTTAAAATTACCAGCAGATGCAAAATTGAAACCTCGATTTAAAGAATCAATAATAAAAATTTTGGATAATATTCTGATAAAAGAGCCTGATAAAGGCCATATCTATCATAAAAATAGAATCAAACGTCGAAAGAAATAAACATCATTTGTTTCAGGATGATTACTCCCCTCATAGTACCTCTCCTACCATTTCTGAAAATCTCCATTTGCCTTAAAACGGAGGAAATCCACAATAATATTATCTCTTTCAATGGCCCCAAAACATATATCGTAGAAAAGGATCATATTTTAATGTATCACTATAATCTCTCCCAATTTAAATTAATTTTGAGCAAACATGAAGAAATCATCAACGAGATAACTAATAAGAATGAAACCAAAGAAATTATGGTTCAGTACTTACTAGATTCTTCATTAAACCAACTCATTTCAAACAAGCAAACTCTAGAGGAGTTAATTCCAGCAAGGCATAAAAGAGGATTAATAAATATAGGAGGAAGAATATCAAAATTTCTCTTTGGCACATTAGATGACGAAGATGATATCAAGAGTATTTTCAAAAATTACAAAACAATGTAGGTACCACTAGTCAAAATCAAGTTATAAGTGTAATTAATTCTATATCCAATAGATTCCAAAATCAAACGAATATCATGGTACAACAAATGAATAAGTTCGTGAAACTTCAACAGATTCTAGACAAAATTATTCTTTTACAATTCGAACAAATTAAAATATCTAGGATATTCTCAGAAATCAATACAGCCGTTAGTTTTGCTAGACTACATTTGTTGCATGTATCAATATTACCTTTAAATTATTTCAGAAACTATGTCCAAAATAATGATTTACTTAGGCATTTGATATACTTGAAAGATTTCTACTCAGTATGTTTCACATCAGTTAAAATTCAAAACGAACAAATATTATTTGTGATTAGAGTACCTTTGGTAAATCCCATTCCTTTCGAAACCTATGAACTTAAATTTATTCCCTTCCTAAATACCTACCCTATAGATCAACCGAAGTATCTATTGATCCAACAAGAAGAAATCAAGTGGTCCCTATATGAAGATTGTCAACATGTAGAAGAATGGATGTTGTGCCCGCAGAATAAACTAGTGAAACCACCTTTATGTTATAGTGAGTTTGTGAAAGAAAAAAGAGAAAACTGTTCCAGACAAAGTGCTCAGGCAGTGAACGACTTGATACTATTACCTGATGGAAATTATCTATCTGTATTTAATGATTTGTTGAAAGAAAATTGTTCAGGACATTTATCATATGAACATGAACCAAGAAAAATTCTTTTAGTAGAGAGTAAATGTCACATATCCAATGGTCACAAGACATTTCATCCATCAACAACTAATCATGTGTACAATCAATTTCAATTGAATAATATGAATTTCTCACATATTCAGGATTCAATCATAGAACCCTTGAATGTATCATATTTTGCAGAATCCAACTTGTATAAGTGGAATTTACACCCTAATTATATTTCCTCTCTTTATTTCATTTTCCTAATAATCTGTTTAATTGGAATTTTCATTATATTATATAAGGTATTCATAATTAAATTTTCAAAACTGATTGATAAACAGAGTTCAACCATTGAGATTGAACTCAGTTCTTTAAAAGGGGGAGGTAATATGTAAGCTGATCCCGTACATTCCTCAAAGGAAACATATTGCAATATTGCATAGTTGCGAGCGGTAGCGTTGACCGCCAGAATGCTTATTCAGCATAGTAGTTCACGTAAGGTGGATACCTCGTAGGATAAGGCAAGTCTGTAGATAACCATCGTATCGATTAGATCGTTGTATTTTTTCATTAGAATAAACTGCTTTCAATAGTTCTCCATATTTTTTAAAAAAGTGTTTTCAAGTTGTTATTATATTTCTATATGTACCTATAATTATACAGAATTGACAAGCTTGAAAGTGTTATTTGTCTTCTAAATTTTCCAGTTTCCAATCGTAGTGACATACTAATGCAATAGAATTCTTGCCTTTGAAAACAATATACCTAGTTCTTTCTTATAATCTCTCAAGGTGATCGGTTAAGGTCAGCTCTACATCATAGACCTTATAAATTAGGTCTATGCTCTACTTCATACAAGATTCAAATTGAAACCAAGATATTCAAATAGATCTATACCTTACTCACTTTCTTACGCACTTTCTGCATATAAATTTACGTGAAAAATGTGATATTTGTAAATTTTTTAATTCGCCCTTGCTACTGCAGCTCATGAACTTGCAAAAATTTGGCATTTTATTACTAAAAATTAATGTTTATGGAACAAATAAAGATAGCAAAATATTCACTTCACTTCATAAACAGCAATTCAATTGATATAACACTCACAAATATCGAAAAATCCAGGAAAATAAGAGCAAAACAAACAATAACTGTACTAATTCCTGCTTTGTTGGTCCTCCAATGTCGCGTCAACTGTCAGAACTGCACGTAACCCATTTACGTGCCTGTATATTTCTTAGTATGCCAAATAGTTGTTTCGGTTTTAGTTACTCCTGGAATGATGTCCACCCCAAGTGAAAATTTTTCAAAAAGAAATTTACTTAACAAACATTATGAACGGTTTAAACGCCAGAAAACACACGCTTCTCAAGAAGCACCAATATATTCTTCCTGCGTTGGAGAACCTTCATCTTCATATGTTTTTCAAGAAGCATCAACATCTGCTTCCATTACTTCTCAGGATGCATCGTTATCAGCTTTCCTCACTACTTCTCTAGAGGATTCACCTATTCTTCACAGTGACAGTGAATCGGACAATGAAATTGTGGAAAATCATACCAATAGAGAATTAGATATTGCAATAGATAGAAACCGTGGAGAATCTTCTTCTCAACCAACTCTTTCGGAACAATTGTCAAAGCCATCCTTCTAAATTCAACAGGGCATGTAATTAACCCACCTAATTATATTAAATTATTATTTATTTGTCATCCACATAAAAATGACTTATGCATATATAAAGGTCACTGGATTCAGACAATATTAATGTTCACTCCACATTCATTAAAAAGTTAATTATTTTGGCCATTTTAGGGGACTATGCACTAGCCAGAACTAAAGCGAAGAAGGCCGGGTTCACCAGCGATTTAAATACTGACACAGAAGGCCAAAGAAGGAGAATAAAGAGATTGTTTTCTTCATCTGATTCATCTGGTTCTGAAAATGACATCTCCAATAAAAAGAAGAAGAACAAAAGATTGCATTCCCTTCCACCACCCCCTCAAATGAATTTATATACCCTCTTGAGTGAAGAAGAGATTTGCATTGGTAATTACATTAATTTTAGTTTACCTGGTATTATTTGATTTTAAGATCAGAAAATAAAATAGTAACGGTGGGTTTCACGAAACTCTAATTCCACGATTAAGCGCTTAATCGTCAATTAACTATGAAATTCTATGCTCACAAACATGACATCTACCAAATTTGATCCCGGATTAAGGATTTAGCAACTCGATTAAATAATCGAGAATTAACGCATCTTAATTCCCGATTAAGCTCCAAATGGGTTTCACGAAACATTTTTGTCATGCGATTAACTTAACAACGGTACCTGATTGGCTGTCTAGTTAATCGGAAGAATTTGGGCGATTAACAAATTAACATAGCTCACGACAACAATATAAAGTTATATTATTTCGAAATGTTTTCGGACATCAGTTCATCTTCATCAGAAGAATTTCAATTTAATGAAGATAATATTCAATTACGGAGAATACGGAGATACAGGACTATCAGAGATAGGAGTGACCCTTTTATAAATTAGAATGAAAGTGAATTCAAAAACCGCTTCAGATTTAACAAGAGTACAGTTATGGAACTGGTACATGAAATTGGATCAAAAATTGAACCACGAACTAGAAGAAGCAAATCAATCGATGCGAGATTGCAAATATTAGTTGCGTTGCGATTTTATGCGACAGGAGGTTTCCAAATGACGATAGGAGATCACGTCAATCTCACAAAATCAACTGTATGTAGGATTGTCAACAGGGCATCAGCTGAAATTGCTAAGTTGAAACCCCAATACATTTTCATGCCAAGAACCACGCAAAAAAGGCTGGAAGTAGCTGCAGGCTTTCACCATATCAGTGGATTACCAAGAGGTTTGGGAGCGATCGATTGCACCCATATCCGAATCACCTCACCTGGGGGTATAAATGCAGATATTTTCAGAAATCGAAAGGGCTACTTTTCGATCAATGTGCAGGTAGTGTGTGATGCGAATTTATGCATCATGCATATTATAGCTCGTTGGCCAGGTTCAGTCTATGACTCGACCATCTTCAATGATTCCCCGTTGATTGTCGAATTGGAGCAGGGCAGATATGGCAATGGATATCTTTTGGGTGACAGTGGTTAAGCTTGTAAACCATTTCTTTTAACGCCAATTATCAATCTGCAAAGTGAAGCTCAGAAAAGATACAACAGGGCCCAAATAAGAGCACGAAACCCAGTTGAAAGGTGTTTTGGAGCATTAAAAAGGCACCGGTGTGAACTTCGCGGCGTTTTTCTAGCAGCACTTTCACCGAGCGCGACCGATGTGCAGCTCCATTGGCGTACCGCTGCCCTCGCACAATCGTTCTTCGGAGAGCGGAAACTTGTAATCCGCCCCGAGATGAATCATACTATTCATTCTATTACGTCGTAATTTGGAATTATAAATTATCATTCGGCTACAACGAAATACGATTCTGATGAATATATATTTCAAACACACATAGCAATAATAAGGGAATTAAATTCAAGCAGTTCAATCATATATTATTGTTTGTGGAAAAGATCGCGGCAAATCATCCTGATGTTTCGGAATTCGTTCGCAATGGACGGTAGAAGAATCTGAATAGCTCTTAGATTTTCTAACCATGCAGAACAAGTTTTTGAAGCCATTAAATTTTATATTCTATACCAGATGTGTCACATCGTATTTTATACCCTTAAGAAACATTTCAACGGACCTTTGAATAGGGGAGATATGAACGAATCTGCCGCTGAAAATGTCATCTTCGATTCAACGTTTTAATTTCCACAACAATTAAGGAAATGTATTTTTGTTTTCAGAACCTACAAAAGCATATAGTTATCATATTTAGTCACCCATAAGAAAATTTTCAACCGACCTTTGAGTACGAGAGATATGAATAAATGTGCCGCTAAAATTTTCATATTCGATTTCGCGTTCTCATTTCCACAAAATTCAAGGAACTGCATTTTTATTTTCAGAACTTACAAACGCATATAGTTATCATAATTTTTTCACCCATTAGAAGAATTTCAACGCAACTTTGAGTACGGGAGAAGTGAATAAATTAGCAGCTAAAAATTTTATTTTCAATTTCGCGTTCTCATTTCCACAAAAATTAAGGAAATGCATTTTTGTTTTCAGAACCAACAAGACCATATAGTTATCATATTTTGTCACCCATAAGAAAATTTTCAACCGACCTTTGAGTACGGGAGATATCAATAAATGTGCCGCTAGAATTTTCATATTCGATTTCGCGTTCTTATTTCCTCAAAATTCAAGGAAATGCATTTTTGTTTTCAGAGCCTACAAAAGCATATAGTTATCATCATTTTTTCAACCATAAGAAAAATTTAAAAGGAACTTGAGTACGGAAGAAGTTAATACATTAGCAGCTGAAAATTTCATTTTCAATTTCGCGTTCATTTCCACAAAAATTAAGAAAATGCATTTTCGCTTTCAGAACCTACAAAAGCATATAGTTATCATATTTTGTCACCCATAAGAAATTTTCAAACGGACCTTTCAGTACGGGAAAAAGGAATGAATCTGCCGCTTAAATTTTCATTTTCGATTACGCGCTCTCATTTCCACAAAAATTGAGGAAATGCATAATTGTTTTCAGAACCTACAAAAGCATATAGTTATCATAATTTTTCCACCCATAAGAAAAATTTCAACGGAACTTTGAGTTTCAATTTCGCGTTCTCATTTCCACAAAAATTAGGGAAATGCAATTTCGCTTTCAGAACCTACAAAAGCATATAGTTATCATATTTTGTCACCATTAAGAAAATTTTCAACCGACCTTTGAGTACGGGAGATATGAATAAATGTGCCGGTAAAATAAATCTGCAGCTAAAAATTTCATTTTCAATTTCGCGTTCTCATTTCCACAAAAATTAAGGAAATGCATATTAGTTTTCAGAACCTACAAAAGCATATAGTGATCATAATTTTTTCACCCATAAGACAAATTTCAACGGAACATTGAGTACGGGAGAAGTGAATGAATTAGCAGCTAAAAATTTAATTTCCAATTTCGCGTTCTAATATCCACAAAAAGTAAGGAAATGCATTTTTGTGTTCAGAAACTACTGAAGCATATAGTAATCATTTTAGGTTACCCATAAAAAAATGTTTAACGGAATACTAATGAGGACTAATCCCTATCAGGATTTTTCTAGAAATTGCATGAATTTCCTTCCAACTTTAATTTACATTCTTTTTCTGGCTTACCCTTCATAAAATAATTCCCTAATGTATTAAAAAAAGCATCGATGACGTCACCAAACCTATACTAATGACGTAACGTCACGTAACGTGATAAAACATAAGTTTAATCAAAGGTTGGAGAAGAAAATAGTGAGCAGTTTAAAGATTTGCCTAGAAATGTATTCGATATTCAACCTCATCGTTAATTCCTTTTTTGGGGTCTCTCTGTAGAAATCAACCTGTAAATGTAATTATCATGTATTAGAACTGAAGAGCTTTTAAAGAAGGTATCACGTGACCATTTTGTTTTGTATAAAAAAAAGGTGACCTACATCGATGTCGTGATCACTTACAATCATGCATCAATAGTTGGTTACCACTATCAGGACTTTTCTCGAAATTCGATGGATTTCCAAGTTCCATTTACATTTTTTCTCCGGCTCAGCCTACATAAAATAATTTTTTTTTGCATGTTGGTATGGTGAATACAGAAGTGAAATACCTTCTACATGAGGTATCATACGACATTATGGTTGCATTTGAAAAAACATCGATGACGACATCAAACCTACAAGGATGAAGTCATCACTAAAATATTGTCATTCAAAGTTGGGGAAAAAAAGGCCCAACCTGTAGAAAACAATTTCTCAATGTACTTCATCATGAATGCAGAATCGAAAAATCTGAAGACGTAATCACGATGAAAGTTGAATTAGAAGATTGGTTTATTCAAAATAACACTTGATTTTTCACGAAATTCGATGGAATGCAAGGAAATAAAATTATTCCAACCTATACGTGTTCACCTGCATATCGAAGTTCATCATATTTTTCTTATGGGTGACAAAATATGAGAACTATATGCTTTTGTAATTCAGAAAACGAAAATGCATTTCCTTAATTTTTGTGGAAATGAGAACGCGAAATCGAAAATGAAAATATTAGCGGCTCATTTATTCACATCTCCCGTACTGAAAGGTCAGTAGACAATTTTCTTATGGGTGACAAAATATGATAACTATATGCTTTTGTAGGTTCTGAAAACAAGAATGCATTTCTTTAATTTTTGTGGAAATGAGAACGCGAATTTGAAAATGAAATTTTTAACTGCTAATTTATTCACTTCTCCCGTACTCAAAGTTCCCTTGAAATTTTTCTTATGGCTGAAAAAATTATATTAACTATATGCTTTTGTAGGTTCTGAAAACAGAAGTGCAATTCCTTAATTTTTGTGAAAATGAGAACGCGAAATCGAACATGAAAATTTTACCGGCACATTTATTCATATCTCCCGTACTCAAAGGTCGGTTGAAAATTTTCTTATGGGTGACAAAATATGATAACTATATGCTTTTGTAGGTTCTGAAAACAAAAATGCATTTCCTCAATTTTTGTGGAAATGAGAACGCGAAATCGAATATGAAAATTTTACCGGCACATTTATTCATATCTCCCTTACTCAAAGGTCGGTAGTAAATTTTCTTATGGGTGACCGAATATGATAACTATATGCTTTTGCAGGTTCTGAAAACAAAAATGCATTTCCTCAATTTTTGTGGAAATGAGAACGCGAAATCGAATATGAAAATTTTACCGCCACATTTATTCATATCTCCCGTACTCAAAGGTCGGTTGAAAATTTTCTTATGGGTGACAAAAAATGATAACTATATGCTTTTGTAGGTTATGAAAACAAAAATGCATTTCCTCCATTTTTGTGGAAATGAGAACGCGAAATCGAATATGAAAATTTTACCGGCTCATTTATTCATATTTCCCGTACTCAAAGGTCAGTAGAAAATTTTCTTATGGGTGACAAAATATGATAACTATATGCTTTTGTAGGCTCTGAAAACTAAAATGCATTTCCTCAATTTTTGTGGAAATGAGAACGCGATATCAAATATGAAAATTTTACCGGCAGATTTATTCATATTTCCCGTACTCAAAGGTCGGTTGAAAATTTTCTTATGGGTGACAAAATATGATAACTATATGCTTTTGTAGGTTCTGAAAACAAAAATGCATTTCCTCAATTTTTGTGGAAATGAGAACGCGAAATCGAATATGAAACTTTTACCGGCACATTTATTCATATCTCCCGTACTCAAAGGTCGGTTGAAAATTTTCTTATGGGTGACAAAATATGATAACTATATCCTTTTGTAAGTTCTGAAAACAAAAATGCATTTCCTCAATGTTTGTGGAAATGAGAACGCGAAATCGAAAATGAAAATTTTACCGGCACATTTATTCATATCTCCCGTTCCCAACGGTCGGTTGAAAATTTTCTTATGGGTGACAAAAAATGATAACTATATGCTTTTGTAGGTTCTGAAAACAAAAATGCATTTCCTTAATTTTTGTGGAAATGAGAACGCGAAATCGAATATGAAAATTTTACCGGCACATTTATCCATATCTCCCGTACTCAAAGGTCGGTTGAAAATTTTCTTATGGGTGACAAAATATGATAACTATATGCTTTTGTAGGTTCTGAAAACAAAAATGCATTTCCTCAATTTTTGTGGAAATGAGAACGCGAAATCGAAAATGAAAATTTTACCGGCACATTTATTCATATCTCCCGTTCTCAACGGTCGGTTGAAAATTTTCTTATGGGTGACAAAAAATGATAACTATATGCTTTTGTAGGTTCTGAAAACAAAAATGCATTTCCTCAATTTTTGTGGAAATGAGAACGTGAAATCGAATATGAAAATATTACCGGCACATTTATTCATATCTCCCGTACTCAAAGGTCGGTTGAAAATTTTCTTATGGGTGACAAAATATGATAACTATATGCTTTTGTAGGTTCAGAAAACAAAAATGCAATTCCTCAATTTTTGTGGAAATGAGAACGCGAAATCGAAAATGAAAATTTTACCGGCACATTTATTCATATCTCCCGTTCTCAACGGTCGGTTGAAAATTTTCTTATGGGTGACAAAAAATGATAACTATATGTTTTCGTAGGTTCTGAAAACAAAAATGCATTTCCTTAATTTTTGTGGAAATGAGAACGCGAAATCGAAAATGAAAATTTTAGCGGCACATTTATTGTCATCTCCCGTACTCAAAGGTCGGTAGAAAATTTTCTTATGGGTGACAAAATATGATAACTATATGCTTTTGTAGGTTCTGACAACAAACATGCATTTCCTCAATTTTTGTGGAAATGAGAACGCGAAATCGAATATGAAAATTTAACCGGCACATTTATTCATATCTCTCGTAATCAAGGGTCGGTTGAAAATGTTCTTATGGGTGACAAAATATGATAACTATATGCTTTTGTAGATTCTGAAAACAAAAATGCATTTCCTCAATTTTTGTGGAAATGAGAGCGCGAAATCGAAAATGAAAATTTTACATGCACATTTATTCATATTTCCCGTACTCAAAGGTCGGTTGAAAATTTGCTTATGGGTGACAAAATATGATAACTATATGCTTCTGTAGGCTCTGAAAACAAAAATGCATTTCCATGAATTTTGTGGAAATGAGAACGCGAAATCGAATATGAAAATTCTAGCGGCACATTTATTGATATCTCCCGTACTCAAAGGTCGGTTGAAAATTTGCTTATGGGTGACAAAATATGATAACTATATGCTCAGGTAGGTTCTGAAAACAAAAATGCATTTCCTTAATTTTTGTGGAAATGAGAACGCGAAATTGAAAATAAAATTTTTAGCTCCTAATTTATTCACTTTTCCCGTACTCAAAGTTGCGTTGAAATTCTTCTTATGGGTGAAAAAATTATGATAACTATATGCGTTTGAAGGTTCTGAAAATAAAAATGCAGTTCCTTGAATTTTGTGGACATGAGAACGCGAAATCGAATATGAAAATTTTAGCGGCACATTTATTCATATCTCTCGTACTCAAAGGTCGGTTGAAAATTTTCTTATGGATGACTAAATATGATAACTATATGCTTTTGTAGGTTCTGAAAACAAAAATGCATATCCTTAATTGTTGTGGAAATGAAAACGTTGAATCGAAGATGACATTTTCAGCGGCAGATTCGTTCATATCTCCCCTATTCAAAGGTCCGTTGAAATGTTTCTTAAGGGTATAAAATACGATGTGACACATCTGGTATTGAATATAAAATTTAATGGCTTCAAAAACTTGTTCTGTATGGTTATAAAATCTAAGAGCTATTCAGATTTTTGTACCGTCCATTGCGAACGAATTCCGAAACATCAGGATGATTTGCCGCGATCTTTTCCACAAACAATAATATATGATTGAACTGCTTGAATTTAATTCCCTTATTATTGCTATGTGTGTTTGAAATATATATTCATCAGAATCGTATTTCGTTTTAGCCGAATGATAATTTATAATTCCAAATTACGACGTAATAGAATGAATAGTATGATTCAACTCGGGGCGGATTACAAGTTTCCGCTCTCCGAGGAACGATTGTGCGAGGGCAGCGGTACGCCAATGGAGCTGCACATCGGTCGCGCTCGGAGAAAGTGCTGCTAGAAAAACGCCGCGAAGTTCACACCGGTTAAAAAGGCGTTTTCCGTGCTTGTATCTCGGACTGAGGAACAAGATGGATACACTGCTATGCATTATAGTCGCCTGCAGTGTGCTTCATAATTATGCACTGACTCAATTTGATGATATGAGGGAATTGGAAGAATTCACCACCGAAGTTGATGAAAATATTCAAATTGATCCTGCTCATCCTGGTCATAAAGTATGCAGTACGAAATGCTTTGATATCAGACATTTTTGAGAGGTATGTTTTCAGTAAGATATGATGACAACTGCATAATTATCAATATACTTCCAGATAAAGTGTCCGTATTGCAACGAGGAGGGTACCCCATTAGCTTTGTGTTCTTCCAGTGGATTTCTTTTAGATATGGCTGCATTTGATTACTGTGGAGTCACACACTACCTGCATATTGATTGAAAAGTAGCCCTTGCTATTTTTGATAAACTCTGCATTTATTGACCCAGGTGAATATGGGTTTAATCGATCGGTCCCAAAACCCTTCGTAATCCACTGATATGGTGAAACCCTCTAGTCACTTCCAGCCTTCTGTGAGTGGTTCTTGGCATAGAAATGTACTAGGGATTCAACTTGGCAATGTGAGCTTGTACCCTATTGACTATTTTACATGCAGATGGATTTGTGATATTGACATGATCTCCTGTCGTCATTTGGAAACCACCTTTGCTTTAAACGGCAAGGCAACTAAAATATACAATCTTGCTACTATTTATTTGTTTCTTCTAGTATGTGGTTCAATTTCTGATCCAATTTTAAGTATCAGTTCCTTAACTATACTCTTGTTAAATCTGAAGCAGTTTTTAAACGCTAACATAATTTAGGGAGGGATCCCTCCTATATCTGATATTCGTGTATCTCCGTAATTGATTATTGTCTTCATTAAATACTACTGATGTCCTGTAAATTCGAATAAAAGTCCAATATAAATGTGTAAATAAAAAACTACTTTCTATAATATTTTGTAATTACTTTATACTGGATCTACATATTAGAAGTGAGTGAGCTACATCCGCCATTCCATTTCATACTCACTGTTTTATCTTTCGATGATATTGAAAAAAATCACCATCCTCTTGAAGTTTCTTATGAGTATTTTTTTTATTTCAGACAGGTCTCTGATATTTGAGTTCAGTAATTCAAACCTTCGAAATAAAGAGAATTTGTAATCTGGAATCGATTAATAGATTCCTTTTTCTATGAAGTTCAATTTTGTGTACAAATTTCAAAACTATACTTTTGTTGAATTCATTAGATTCATACATAAACTAATATTTGCAATCTATTAGACCTGAGATAAATTCTCAGTTATACTCTTATATTTAAGGAAATAATCTACAATTTTTTTTTAATTCAAATGGAAAATGCAATTAAACGTGTAGATAGTTATGTGCATGCAACAGTTACTAATTTGTATATTACAGTTACTAATTCTTATAGCAATCATAATGTACCAATAATATAGTTTACAATGGAAATTACTTTCCGTCTCATGTTATTCATGAAAAGTTTTGAGGTCAGAAGTCTTCAATAATTGTTA
Source organism: Halyzia sedecimguttata (assembly GCA_937662695.2). Classification (NCBI taxonomy): domain Eukaryota; kingdom Metazoa; phylum Arthropoda; class Insecta; order Coleoptera; family Coccinellidae; genus Halyzia; species Halyzia sedecimguttata. The sequence goes on from OW569412.2 coordinate 115,192,312, forward strand.
TTTGTGTTAGCAATTCTTCTATATTGTCATAGTATTATGCAAACTCATTTTGCACTTTGAATTAAACATTTTTAGTTATGTAAGTAGTTTTCCTATTGAATTTTCAAATGTATGAGGCAATTGGAAAATGAAAGACAAACTTCTGAAAGGAACCAAAATTTATTTGAAAAAAATACAAAATTTAAGTACCTAATTGGCCAATCCTTTTTTTTCCTTTTCGAGCCTTATTTTCTATATCTCTTGTTCTATTTTGGCATTCTCTAACTTTACTAAATAATACCTGTCTTTAGGAGACAGAAAATTTCTTTTTTTGCGAATAATCTGTCTTCGTCTGGTCTTTTTTGCGCGCGTGTTCCGCAAGGAACAGCGTGCTATCATTTCGTCACTATGTCTGTATTTTTCGAAGTCTTTTTCGTAAATGGTCTCAAACGATTGGGTTCGACTCCCTGATGAAGAATTCGAGGTCAAATTTAATTCTGTCCGTCCGGTCCGGCCGTTAGCACGATAACTCTCGAACGGAACGACTTAGAGCGTTGAAAATTGCAGGGTAGTTTCGTAGCGTAAATATCTCGGACAAGTTCGTTAACGGGCGAAATATGATAACTATATGCTTTTGTAGGTTCTGAAAACAAAAATGCATTTCCTCAATTTTTGTGGAAATGAGAACGCGAAATCGAATATGAAACTTTTACCGGCACATTTATTCATATCTATCGTACTCAAAGGTCGGTTGAAAATTTTCTTATGGGTGACAAAATATGATAACTATATCCTTTTGTAAGTTCTGAAAACAAAAATGCATTTCCTCAATTTTTGTGGAAATGAGAACGCGAAATCGAAAATGAAAATTTTACCGTCACATTTATTCATATCTCCCGTTCTCAACGGTCAGTTGAAAATTTTCTTATGGGTGACAAAAAATGATAACTATATGCTTTTGTAGGTTCTGAAAACAAAAATGCATTTCCTTAATTTTTGTGGAAATGAGAACGCGAAATCGAATATGAAAATTTTACCGGCACATTTATTCATATCTCCCGTACTCAAAGGTCGGTTGAAAATTTTCTTATGGGTGACAAAATATGATAACTATATGCTTCTGTAGGTTCTGAAAACAAAAATGCATTTCCTCAATTTTTGTGGAAATGAGAACGCGAAATCGAAAATGAAAATTTTACCGGCACATTTATTCATATCTCCCGTTCTCAACGGTCGGTTGAAAATTTTCTTATGGGTGAGAAAAAATGATAACTATATGCTTTTGTAGGTTCTGAAAACAAAAATGCATTTCCTCAATTTTTGTGGAAATGAGAACGCGAAATCGAATATGAAAATTTTACCGGCACATTTATACATATCTCCCGTACTCAAAGGTCGGTTGAAAATTTTCTTATGGGTGTCAAAAAATGATAACTATATGCTTTTGTTGGTTCTGAAAACAAAAATACATTTCCTTAATTTTTGTGGAAATGAGAACGCGAAATCGAAAATGAAAATTTTACCAGCACATTTATTCATATCTCCCGTACTCAAAGGTCGGTTGAAAATTTTCTTATGGGTGACAAAATATGATAACTATATGCTTTTGTAGGTTCTGAAAACAAAAATGCATTTCCTCAATTTTGGTGGAAATGAGAACGCGAAATCGAAAATGAAAATTTTACCGGCACATTTATTCATATCTCCCGTACTCAAAGGTCGGTTGAAAATTTTCTTATGGGTGACAAAAAATGATAACTATATGCTTCTGTAGGTTCTGAAAAAAAAATGCATTTCCTTAATTTTTGTGGAAATGAACGCGAAATCGAAAATGAAAATTTTAGCGGCACATTTATTGACATCTCCTGTACTCAAAGGTCAGTAGAAAATTTTCTTATGGGTGACAAAATATGATAACTATATGCTTTGGTAGGTTCTAGAAACAAAAATGCATTTCCTCAATTTTTGTGGAAATGAGAACGCGAAATCGAATATGAAAATTTTACCAGCACATTTATTCATATCTTCCGTACTCAAAGTTCGGTTGAAAATTTTTTTATGGGTGACAAAATATTATAACTATATGCTTTTGTAGAATCTGACAACAAAAATCCATTTCCTCAATTTTTGTGGAAATGAGAACGCGAAATCGAATATGAAAATTTTACCGACACATTTATTAATATTTCCCGTACTTAAAGCACGGTAGAAAATTTTCTTATGGGGGACAAAATATGATAACTATATGCTTTTGTAGGCTCTGAAAACTAAAATGCATTTCCTCAATTTTTGTGGAAATGAGAACGCGAAATCGAATATGAAAATTTTACCGGCAGATTTATTCATATTTCCCGTACTCAAGGGTCGGTTGAAAATTTTCTTATGGGTGACAAAATATGATAACTATATGCTTTTGTAGGTTCTGAAAACAAAAATGCATTTCCTCAATTTTTGTGGAAATGAGAACGCGAAATCGAATATGAAAATTTTACCGGCACATTTATTCATATCTCCCGTACTCAAAGGTCGGTTGAAAATTTTCTTATGGGTGACAAAATATGATTACTATATGCTTTTGTAGGTTCAGAAAACAAAAATGCAATTCCTCAATTTTTGTGGAAATGAGAACGCGAAATCGAAAATGAAAATTTTACCGGCACATTTATTCATATCTCCCGTTCTCAACGGTCGGTTGAAAATTTTCTTATGGGTGACAAAAAATGATAACTATATGTTTTCGTAGGTTCTGAAAACAAAAATGCATTTCCTTAATTTTTGTGGAAATGAGAACGCGAAATCGAAAATGAAAATTTTAGCGGCACATTTATTGTCATCTCCCGTACTCAAAGGTCGGTAGAAAATTTTCTTATGGGTGACAAAATATGATAACTATATGCTTTTGTAGGTTCTGACAACAAACATGCATTTCCTCAATTTTTGTGGAAATGAGAACGCGAAATCGAATATGAAAATTTTACCGGCACATTTATTCATATCTCTCGTAATCAAGGGTCGGTTGAAAATGTTCTTATGGGTGACAAAATATGATAACTATATGCTTTTGTAGATTCTGAAAACAAAAATGCATTTCCTCAATTTTTGTGGAAATGAGAGCGCGAAATCGAAAATGAAAATTTTACATGCACATTTATTCATATCTCCCGTACTCAAAGGTCGGTTGAAAATTTGCTTATGGGTGACAAAATATGATAACTATATGCTTCTGTAGGCTCTGAAAACAAAAATGCATTTCCATGAATTTTGTGGAAATGAGAACGCGAAATCGAATATGAAAATTCTAGCGGCACATTTATTGATATCTCCCGTACTCAAAGGTCGGTTGAAAATTTGCTAATGGGTGACAAAATATGATAACTATATGCTCAGGTAGGTTCTGAAAACAAAAATGCATTTCCTTAATTTTTGTGGAAATGAGAACGCGAAATTGAAAATAAAATTTTTAGCTCCTAATTTATTCACTTTTCCCGTACTCAAAGTTGCGTTGAAATTCTTCTTATGGGTGAAAAAATTATGATAACTATATGCGTTTGAAGGTTCTGAAAATAAAAATGCAGTTCCTTGAATTTTGTGGACATGAGAACGCGAAATCGAATATGAAAATTTTAGCGGCACATTTATTCATATCTCTCGTACTCAAAGGTCGGTTGAAAATTTTCTTATGGATGACTAAATATGATAACTATATGCTTTTGTAGGTTCTGAAAACAAAAATGCATATCCTTAATTGTTGTGGAAATGAAAACGTTGAATCGAAGATGACATTTTCAGCGGCAGATTCGTTCATATCTCCCCTATTCAAAGGTCCGTAGAAATGTTTCTTAAGGGTATAAAATACGATGTGACACATCTGGTATTGAATATAAAATTTAATGGCTTCAAAAACTTGTTCTGTATGGTTATAAAATCTAAGAGCTATTCAGATTTTTGTACCGTCCATTGCGAACGAATTCCGAAACATCAGGATGATTTGCCGCGATCTTTTCCACAAACAATAATATATGATTGAACTGCTTGAATTTAATTCCCTTATTATTGCTATGTGTGTTTGAAATATATATTCATCAGAATCGTATTTCGTTTTAGCCGAATGATAATTTATAATTCCAAATTACGACGTAATAGAATGAATAGTATGATTCAACTCGGGGCGGATTACAAGTTTCCGCTCTCCGAGGAACGATTGTGCGAGGGCAGCGGTACGCCAATGGAGCTGCACATCGGTCGCGCTCGGAGAAAGTGCTGCTAGAAAAACGCCGCGAAGTTCACACCGGTTAAAAAGGCGTTTTCCGTGCTTGCATCTCGGACTGAGGAACAAGATGGATACACTGCTATGCATTATAGTCGCCTGCAGTGTGCTTCATAATTATGCACTGACTCAATTTGATGATATGAGGGAATTGGAAGAATTCACCACCGAAGTTGATGAAAATATTCAAATTGATCCTGCTCATCCTGGTCATAAAGTATGCAGTACGAAATGCTTTGATATCAGACATTTTTGAGAGGTATGTTTTCAGTAAGATATGATGACAACTGCATAATTATCAATATACTTCCAGATAAAGTGTCCGTATTGCAACGAGGAGGGTACCCCATTAGCTTTGTGTTCTTCCAGTGGATTTCTTTTAGATATGGCTGCATTTGATTACTGTGGAGTCACACACTACCTGCATATTGATTGAAAAGTAGCCCTTGCTATTTTTGATAAACTCTGCATTTATTGACCCAGGTGAATATGGGTTTAATCGATCGGTCCCAAAACCCTTCGTAATACACTGATATGGTGAAACCCTCTAGTCACTTCCAGCCTTCTGTGAGTGGTTCTTGGCATAGAAATGTACTAGGGATTCAACTTGGCAATGTGAGCTTGTACCCTATTGACTATTTTACATGCAGATGGATTTGTGATATTGACATGATCTCCTGTCGTCATTTGGAAACCACCTTTGCTTTAAACGGCAAGGCAACTAAAATATACAATCTTGCTACTATTGATTTGTTTCTTCTAGTATGTGGTTCAATTTCTGATCCAATTTTAAGTATCAGTTCCTTAACTATACTCTTGTTAAATCTGAAGCAGTTTTTAAACGCTAACATAATTTAGGGAGGGATCACTCCTATATCTGATATTCGTGTATCTCCGTAATTGATTATTGTCTTCATTAAATACTACTGATGTCCTGTAAATTCGAATAAAAGTCCAATATAAATGTGTAAATAAAAAACTACTTTCTATAATATTTTGTAATTACTTTATACTGGATCTACATATTAGAAGTGAGTGAGCTACATCCGCCATTCCATTTCATACTCACTGTTTTATCTTTCGATGATATTGAAAAAAATCACCATCCTCTTGAAGTTTCTTATGAGTATTTTTTTTATTTCAGACAGGTCTCTGATATTTGAGTTCAGTAATTCAAACCTTCGAAATAAAGAGAATTTGTAATCTGGAATCGATTAATAGATTCCTTTTTCTATGAAGTTCAATTTTGTGTACAAATTTCAAAACTATACTTTTGTTGAATTCATTAGATTCATACATAAACTAATATTTGCAATCTATTAGACCTGAGATAAATTCTCAGTTATACTCTTATATTTAAGGAAATAATCTACAATTTTTTTTTAATTCAAATGGAAAATGCAATTAAACGTGTAGATAGTTATGTGCATGCAACAGTTACTAATTTGTATATTACAGTTACTAATTCTTATAGCAATCATAATGTACCAATAATATAATTTACAATGGAAATTACTTTCCGTCTCATGTTATTCATGAAAAGTTTTGAGGTCAGAAGTCTTCAATAATTGTTATTTGTGTTAGCAATTCTTCTATATTGTCATAGTATTATGCAAACTCATTTTGCACTTTGAATTAAACATTTTTAGTTATGTAAGTAGTTTTCCTATTGAATTTTCAAATGTATGAGGCAATTGGGAAATGAAAGACAAACTTCTGAAAGGAACCAAAATTTATTTGAAAAAAATTTAAGTACCTAATTGGCCAATCCTTTTTTTTCCTTTTCGAGCCTTATTTTCTATATCTCTTGTTCTATTTTGGCATTCTCTAACTTTACTAAATAATACCTGTCTTTAGGAGACAGAAAATTTCTTTTTTTGCGAATAATCTGTCTTCGTCTGGTCTTTTTTGCGCGCGTGTTCCGCAAGGAACAGCGTGCTATCATTTCGTCACTATGTCTGTATTTTTCGAAGTTTTTTTCGTAAATGGTCTCAAACCCTGATGAAGAATTCGAGGTCAAATTTAATTCTGTCCGTCCGGTCCGGCCGTTAGCACGATAACTCTCGAACGGAACGACTTAGAGCGTTGAAAATTGCAGGGTAGTTTCGTAGCGTAAATATCTCGGACAAGTTCGTTAACGGGCGAAATCGACCGAGCGGTTTCGGAGTTAAGGCAGTTTTTAGTAAAAACGTTTTTTATGAATATTTCCGTAACCGATCACTCGATCTTTTTGAAATTTGGCATCAGATTGTAGAATCATGACCTTTATATGCCTGCGAAGGTTTGTGTTGAACGGACGGCCCTAAAGTGGCAAAAAAAAATTTGAAAATTTTGTTTTCACGATAACTCGAAAAATACTGATCTGATTAAATTGAAACTGAGTAGTTAGATGCAAAAGACCAAAGCAAACACTTTTGCAAAATTTTGTGAAGATCACGTGACATGAAAAAAATTACTACTATTTTGCGGAATACTTTGCTTTTAATGCCGAAACATATGTTTTTGAGGTTCATGCTGCCCTTTCCGGGCATTTTCCGTATTGCGCATGCGCAGATGAGAAGTCCTTTAACTGCTGTAGTTTTCGTCAGAGAGGATTGGGGTTTTGGGGTGGCGGATGCTATTCCTCCATAGAATTCAGATCCCTGATGAGGGTCTGCGCATGCGTAGATTAAAGATGCGATATCTTCCGAACCACAAGTGTTGGAGAATCGGAGTTTTTTGTAAGGTGTGTTATTTTGAGAGGACTATTAGCCGCCAGTAGATTGCGCATGCGCAGAAGAGAAGTGACTGTTTTTGGGTTGGATGGGTTATGTTGGGAGTGCTGAGTCGATATTATGAGGTTTTAAAAGAATATTCATAGCAATTCAGTGCAAGGACAAGTCAGTTTGGGGATGTAGCGTTGTTTCCGAGTTAAAGTGTCCGTACCGTGGCCCTGGGGCTAATTTTGAAATTTATGTTACCCCTTACAGGCATTTTTCGTTATGCGCATGAGCATACCATCAGTGATTTAACTGGTGGTGTTTTCGTCAGAGAGGATTAGGGTTTTGAGGTGGCGGATGCTATTCCCCTATAGAATCTCCTGTTGAGGGTCTGCGCATGCGTGGATTAAAGATGTGATATCTCCTGAACCACTAGTGTTGGAGAATCGGAGTTTTTTGTAAGGTGTGTTATTTTGAGAGGACTTTTAGCCGCGAGTAGATTGCGCATGCGCAGAAGAGAAGTGACTGTTTTTGGGTTGGATGGGTTATGTTGGGAGTGCTGAGTCGATATTATGAGGTTTTAAAACAATATTCATAGCAATTCAGTGCAAGGACAAGTCAGTTTGGGGGATGTAGCGTTGTTTCCGAGTTGAAGTGTCCGTACCGTGGCCCTGGGGCTTATTTTGAAATTGATGTTACCGCTTACAGGCATTTTTCGTTATGCGCATGAGCAGACCATCAGTGATTTAACTGGTGGTGTTTTCGTCAGAGAGGATTAGGGTTTTGGGGTGGCGGATGCTATTCCTCCATAGAATCCCCTGTTGAGGGTCTGCGCATGCGTGGATTAAAGATGTGATATCTCCTGACCACTAGTGTTGGAGAATCGGAGTTTTTTGTAAGGTGTGTTATTTTGAGAGGACTTTAAGCCGCGAGTAGATTGCGCAAGCTCAGAAGAGAAGTGACTGTTTTTGGGTTGGATGGGTTATGTTGGGAGTGCTGAGTCGAAAATTGAGGTTTTAAAAGAATATTCATAGCAATTCAGTGCAAGGACAAGTCAGTTTGGGGGATCTAGCGTTGTTTCAGAGTTAAAGTGTCCGTACCGTGGCCCTGGGGCTAATTTCGAAATTGATGTAGCCCCTTACGGGCATTTTTCGTTATGCGCATCAGCAGACCATCAGTGATTTAACTGCTGGTGCTTTCGTCAGAGAGGATTGGGGTTTTGGGGTGGCGGATGCTATTCCGCTATAGAATCCCCTGGTGAGGGTCTGCGCATGCGTGGATTCAAGAAGCGATATCTCCTGAACCACTAGTGTTGGAGAATCGGAGTTGTGTGTGTGTAATTTTGGGAGGACTTGCAGCCACGAGTATACTGCGCTTGCGCAGACGAGAAGTGAATGGTTTTGGGTTGTTTGGGTTATGTTGGGAGTAATGAGCCGATATTGTGAGGTTTTAAAAGAATATTCATGTCAATTCAGTGCACGGACACAAGTCAGTTTGGGGGAAATAGCGATGTTTCCGATTTGAAATGTCTGTATGGTGGCCCTGAGGCGAATTTATAAATAACTATATTCGGTAGATCTATATTAAAATACGTTCGGATTTGGAGAAGATGCAATTGCGTCCCTAACGGAGGACCCACAACCGCATTTTTTTCCGATCTACGGTAAAGCTAACAGCCAAACTGTATTGATAGCTATATTTGTTAAAGGAACTTGAAAAACAAAAGCACTGACGTGAAGTCAGTACTCTTTGGCGCGCGTGTTCACGGTGGCTCATTTGAATTGAATGATGAGTACTTCAAGCTCAGTGGATAGAGCGAGCCGAAGATCTACCCAAAGGATAGTGGACACCATTCACTGTCGGTTCAAAAATTAACAGGATAGAGTAACAAAGTTGGAAAAGAACACAAGTGACTCTCCTTAGTCGCACAAGCTCCTAAAAGATTTGGGAGGGTCAGTATAATCCTAATCATGTTTATAGCACGCGCGCAAAAGCAGATTGACTTAACAATGAAAGAAAAAGTGTAAAAAGTCAATCTGCTTTGGCGCGCGTGCTATAAACAAGATTAGGATTATACTGACCCTCCCAAATCTTCTAGGAGCTTGTGCGACTAAGGAGAGTCACTTGTGTTCTTTTCCAACTTTGTTACTCTATCCTGATGGCAGCTTAGATACAGCACTGTTAATTTTTGAACCGACAGTGAATGGTGTCCACTATCCTTTGGGTAGATCTTCGGCTCGCTTTATCCACTGAGCTTGAAGTATTCATCATTCAATTCAAATTAGCCACCGTGAACACTCGCGCCAAAGAGTACTGACTTCACGTCAGTCAATAACAAATTTATGTTTAATACTCTGAGGACGTAAGCTAACTAAACTTACGAAGGCCATATAATCTGTGATGGCTATCCCCGAGTGATATGAAGTTTTCACCAGTATCCTAGTATCGCAAAGTACCTATGTAATTACTAATTTCGGTTTTGGAGAAATCCTTTCGGGAATTACATTGTCTTTTTTCTGTATGTGAATTTGCACTCTATGTAGTAGCAGATTGAACGTTTCTTCGGACATTCTTACAACACTATGGTATTGTTTTAAAAATATACGAACAAAACAAGAACTTGAGGTAAATATGTCAATTTCTTCAACGTTTGCAGCTCTGAAATAACTGCCTGAAACAAGCGCAAAAAAGCGTGGTGTAATTTGGGGGGAAATTCAACCAACAAATGGCCATGATAATAGGCACAAATATAGACATGAAAAAGGCTTACCACCGTATTCACAAAGCATTCAATCTCCGTTAAGTCTTAACTGAGGTCCTCAGTTAAGGATAAATAAGAATCGCAACCTTAGTTAACGTATACTCCATTCACATTTATAAAGTCTCCCGGTTGGCCATGAAAATTTGACACATTTCACCATGTATATTTTGAAAATGTTAGGTTATAGTTATTTTCCTGTCAGATAACTACGCAACGTTGTCCTCTCTACATAGAAGTCCTAGTAATTACGTATTTTCACAATGTGAATTTACTTCGGAAAAATAATGAATTTGAGAAAATATTATGTGAATTCAATAAGCCCTGGCGACTGTAGAAGAAAATTTTTTACTTTGTTGTTACTGGAAATTTTTCACGTATATAAACTGTTTGGAATATTCCATTATGCTATTTTCTTGCATGGAAATCAAGAATCAAGTGTTGGAATTTTATTGAAAAATAATGAATAGAGTACCCCGTTACTTTGTTATAGTTAATTTGAAAAAAGAATAAAGTACCTGAATAACCCGGCAGGAAAACTTCTAAACGAACAGACGTACCTATGGAATTCCCCACTTTTCGAAATTCTCAAGAAATAAGCCTATAGAAGACATTAAAATACCTTGTTTCACAACTTGAAATACACCAGTTTTTAAATATAGTAGTACTACAAAACCCGAGTCATTCTTATACCTGAATAAAATATAATGATAGGAAACTAACCCCCGGTTTCTGAAAGGCTGGTCAAAGTTAACAGAACTGTTAATGTCAAATCAGTCCCAGTTTTTGCGCTTTGCGCAACTCAGATGAGGGTTAACAAGAGATTGATCACTGATTAGTTAACATTTGTGTTGATCAGCTCTTCAGAAACCGGGGGTAAGTCATTTCATTCGAGAGTTCAACATATCAGAATGAAGTTTTCCTATTGCAGATTTCGGTTCTGTTCTTTATTATATTCGAAGATAATGGTCTGTGAAAATATCTTGTCTAAGATTAAGTTATGATTATGTTGAGAGTAGAATTGGCAAAGTCTCGACGGATTGTTTTGACCTTGACGATATTTCAGCAGTGCCAACCTTCTGAGTTTTAGTTACAAAAACGTGATAGACCTAAATCATGGCCAACCGGGAGACTTTATAAAAGTGAATGGAGTATATGTAACGGTGGTAAAACAGGCCTGTTTCACGTTGATTTTCACGTTAACGGAGGTTGCGATTCTTATTTATCCTTAACTGAGGACCTCTGTTAAGACTTAACGGAGATTGAATGCTTTGTGAACACTATGCCTTTTTCATGCCTATATTTGCGCCTATTTTCATGGCCATTTGTTGGTTGAATTTCCCCCCAAATGAGTGGCACTATTACACCACGCTCTTTTCACGCTGGTGTCAGGCAGTAATTTCAGAGCTGCAAAGAATAAATGAGCAATCTGAGAATGAGAAGTGCACCATGGAAGAAATCAAATTAAAATAGCTGAACTGAATTTGACCCTCTCTTATAGAATAGGATGAAATGTACGAGTATGATCACATCTATATTTATAAAAGAAAGTCGTGTTAGTTACTTCACTTATAACTCAAGAACGGCTATACCGATTTGGCTCAAAATTGGTGGGGAGGTAGCTTAGAACCAGGAGACGGACATAGGATACTTTTTTGTGATATACAGGGTGTTTTTCTTTTAACGTCAATTAAAACTTACTGTTTTTCCTGCCATAATCTCACAATTTTAGTCATGTGTGTTTAAAAATAAACTTTCGAGGCATACACCATTGAAAATGAAGCATTACTATACAGGGTGTCCTTTTTCTCATGGCACAATTGTACGTGATTGAAGTGATTTGTGTCACAAACAAAGCATTAACTAAATAGGTACCTTGGATGGATTCTCATAATGTATTCGTCCGAAATCTCCATACAGGGTGTTCTTCTTTTAACGTCAATTGCAACTTGCTGTTTTCCATGCCACAATCGTACAATTTCATTCATTTGTGTTAAAAAATAAACTTTAGAGGGATACATCATTGAAAATAAATCCTTACTGTACAGGGTGTTATTTTCTCTAATTGCTCAATTGTACGCGATTGAAATGATTTGTACCACAAACAAAACATTAACTCAATAGGTACCTCAGATAGATTCTCATAATATATTTGAATAGGGACCTTATGCGACCGAAGAAGCGGCGTCGATTATCTTCGGATGTTGCAAAGTGATATATGATTAATTGGACGCAGTTAAGCAGAAATATATGATTATATATTATCGGTTGTAAAATCAACTCTTTACCATTTGCAGCAAACGTCCTAATGAAATCCCTGCCCAATTTGAATATATTTGCTATAATGCTATGTCACATATGAGCTAACTTGGTTTTTTATTTGTGTAAAACATTAAAGTAATTTGTATGACTTCTATGCAATATATACTTTGGCTAATAATAAATGGTTGAACCGTCTTGAGGGTTGGATATATTGTACCAATAAAATTAGATAAAAATGGGTTCAAGTCCTGTGGACAGGAGCTATCTGGCGCTCTAGTTCAAACAGACAAATTATATCTCCGAAAGTATTGGTTTCTCTGAGTTGGGAATTATATCAATGTATACATATGATAGAGCTGCATCATAAAGGAAATTCAATTCGAATAATAGTTTATTTATCAAGATTAAATGAGCAATCATGAGAATGAGAACTGCACCATGGAAAAAATCGAATTAAATCTCGCCAATTTTGCCCAATAACAAAATTAACCGAGATATCAATCTCCCTAACCTACTCTGAAAATTTCAACTACCTAGCTCATTCCGTTCGAGAGTTATTGTGGAAAAACTTTTTTTAAATTTCAAAATTTTTTTTTTACACTTTGCGGTAATCTGGTCAATACAAAACTTCACATGCGTATAAAGGTCATGATTCTACAATTTGATGCTAAATTTCAGATAGATCGAACGAACTTGTCCGGGATATTTACGCTCCAAAACCACCTTGCAATTTTCAACTCCTTTCGTTCGAGAGTTATCGTGCCTACGGCCGGTCGGCCGGCCGGACAGAATCGATTTCGCACTCGGATTCTTGATCAGTGAGTCGAACCAAATCGTTTGAGACCATTTTCAGCCAAAAATTCCAAAATTACAGACACTTGGGCAAATTGATAAGCACTCTGTTCCGAGGAACTAGAGCGCCAAAAAAACAAGTTTCGTATGACAATTGCCCAAAACAGGTTTAAAGTACCTACAAATAGTAGGTATTCCATAAAACATGTATGAAAGAAGATGAGTAATAATATGAAAGAAGATGAGTAATAAATAAAAAATTACCTTGTAATCGATCAAAAATTTCCTGATCCACGTTCACCAAATTTTCTCCTCTCTCGAACTACAGAATTATGCTTTCAATATTTACGTAATATTTTCAAACATTTTCGGGTGAGGTCCCCGTTGCATCGCTAAAATACGAGTATTTCAATCCCAATATTTTTGAAGTTACAATATTCCCTTCTGTCAAGTTGACATTATGACAATTCATACATAGAATAATTATATCAATGTGTGAAATACGATTTACATTGAAATTTTGAAGAATCATATCTCCGAAAGTATTAGCTTGTTAGAGTTAAAAATGATATGAATGGATTCTTATGATAAAACTTCTTATTAAAAAAGATTTAATTTGGAATTTGTTTCGTAAAAAAAATATTTTTTTTTTGTTACTCCGAAACCATCTGTCCGATTTTGCCCAATAACGAACTTAGCCGAGATATTTATCCCCCACACCTACTCTGAAAATTTCAACTCTCTAGCTCATTCCGTTCGAGAGTTATCGTGCCTACGGCCGGACCGGCCGGACCGGCCGGACAGAATGAATTTCGACCACGGATTCTTGATCAGAGAGTCGAACCAAATCGTTTAAGACCATTTTCATCAAAATATTCGAAAATTACAGACATTTGGGCAAATTGATAAGCACTCAGTTCCGAGGAACTAGAGCGCCAAAAATATAGTGTATTTACTCATATACTTCAAATTGAAATTCCTAAACAACGATTTGTGGGTTGGATCCTTTATGCTTAACTACATCCAATTAACGTTCAATTATTGAGACATAAAGGAATTGTATAGAAACGGTGAATATAAACTATCTATATTTTATGACAAACGTGTATAATAAAATCTAAAATCTGTTTATTTATTGCCTCTAAGGCGGAACAGAGTTCGCTGGTTCAGCTAGTATCATATAAAAATAAAAAACAAGCACTGACGTGAAGTCAGTACTCTTTGGCGCGCGTGTTCACGGTGGCTTATTTTAATTGAATGATGAGTACTTCAAGCTCAGTGGATAGAGCAAGCCAAAGATCTACCCAAAGGATAGTGGACACCATTCACTGTGGGTTCAAAAATTAACAGTGCTGTATCTAAGCTGCCATCAGGATAGAGTAACAAAGTTGGAAAAGAACACAACTGACCCCCCTTAGTCGCACAAGCTCCTAGAAGGTTTGGGAGGATCAGTATAATCCTAATCATGTTTATAGCACGCGCGCCAAAGCAGATTGACTTTTTACACTTTTTCATTAATTGTTAGGTCAATCTGCTTTTGCGCGCGTGCTATAAACATGATAAGGATTATACTGATCCTCCCAAACCTTCCAGGAGACTGTGCGACTAAGGGGAGTCAGTTGTGTTCTTTTCCAACTTTGTTACTCTATCCTGATGGCAGTTTAGATACAGCACTGTTAATTTTTGAACCCACAGTGAATGGTGTCCACTTTCCTTTGGGTATTGACCTGGAAAAAACAGTCGAGCAGGTCAGTGAGGCAATAATGGGGGCTTTTCACTCCAGCTGCGCATTGACCAAAGCTCGACTAAGTAAGGAAGCTCCTTGGTGGAATAAGAACCTGTCAATCCTCAGAAAGGAGGTGCGTCGGCTCTTTAATAGGGCTAAACGAGACGATAATTGGCAGGGGTACACTGAGAAACTCACTGAGTACAACAAAGAGATAAGGAGGGCCAAGAGGCTTAATTTTCAAGCATTTTGTGAAAATATCACTTCCACTCACACAGCAGCCAGACTGCAGAAAGTCATGGCAAGAGGGGGAACTAACCCAACAATGTCGCTCAAGAAGCCAGATGGGTCATACACTGAAGGAGAAGAGGAGCGATCGACTCTTCTTCTCAAAACACACTTTCCAGGTAGCGAACCCGTAAGTAGTACTGAAACAGCAATGGAGCATACCAAGAACGCCCGCAAGGATGATCGGGATATTGCTAAGGAACTATTTACAAAGCAACGTCTTGAATGGGCAATAAGTACCTCTCAGCCGTACAAATCCCCAGGAGTGGATGGAATTTTTCCGGTACTCCTGCAGAAAGGGATGGAAGAAATTCTACCCCATCTGCTGAAGATTACTAGAAGCAGCTTAGCATTGGGCCACACACCTAGAAAATGGAGAAGGGCTAGAGTAACCTTCATTCCAAAAATAAGGAAAACAGACGGGACTGACCCTCGATCATTTAGGCCCATTTGCTTAACATCATTTTTACTTAAAATGATGGAGAAAGTAGTGGATAACTACATAAGAACGGAGAGTCTGGAGAATAAACCACTTCACAAATGTCAGCATGCCTACAGGGCGGGTCGATCAACAGAGACTGCCTTGCATCAACTGACTGAAGTCATCCAGAGAACTCTGAATAGTAAAGAAATCGCAATGTGTGCATTCCTGGACATATCCGGGGCCTTTGACAACACAACACACGTGTCTGTCAGAGAAGCACTTAAAAGGCGGGGTGTCAACAATACCATAATAAAATGGATGTATGACGTGCTGACAACGAGGACAGCTGAGACATTGGGGGGAAATCAACCCATCTCTGTCAAAGCCACTCACGGGACACCTCAAGGGGGGGTATTATCTCCCCTCCTATGGAGCCTGGTAGTAGATGAACTACTACACAGGCTAACGGAGCTTGGCTTCGAATGCGTAGGCTATGCTGACGACATAGTTCTAATAGTGAGAGGCAAATTCGAGGGCATCTTATGTGACTTACTACAGGAGGGCCTCAGAATTATTGAGCAGTGGTGCCAGTCGGTGGGGCTGAGTATTAACCCAACCAAGACCACAGTAATTCCATTCACCTGGAAAATAAACCTTCCAGCCATAAAATCCCTCTCATTAAATGGAGAAGTGATTGACTGGAAGACTGAAGTTAAATATCTGGGAATAACTCTGGATAGAAAGCTTCTGTGGAACAAGCATGTGGATATCACTGCAAGTAAAGCAATAAGAGCTCTGATGGCGTGCAGAAATCTATCCGGTAAGACTTGGGGCTGTAGCCCTAAAATACTGCGATGGATGTACGTCATGATTGTGAGACCAATAATTACCTATGGGGCAGTAGTCTGGCATGCCAAAGCAGATCAGACAACTACTAGGAAAGCGCTTGACAAAGTGCAAAGGCTAGCTTGTGTGTGCATCACGGGAGCTATGAGAACGTGTCCAACCAGGGCACTTGAGATCATCACAGATCTCTCACCTCTGCATCTAGTGATTGAGAGGTTAGCCCATGAGGCCACCCTCAGAATATCTAAGGAAGGTACAGGAACTGAGAGGATTAAATGTCAGAGAGCCTGGACCTCTTTAACTAATTACATCCCATCAGTGAACCTTCCTAGTGATGCAATGGTCAAAAAAGTAAGCATTGAGAAGAACTTCACCACGATGATAAGTAGAAAGGAAGAATGGGAAAGGGAGTTCACCACCCAGACTTTCAAAGAAAATACCATAAAATGGTACACAGATGGCTCAAAAACCACGACGGGAGCTGGCGCTGGGGTATATGGGACAGGCACCAAGTGCGCACTGTCGGTAGGCTCCCGTTTGAGTATCTTCCAGGCAGAATTACTCGCAATCGAAAGATGTGCAGATATTAACCTAGAAAGAAAATATCAGAAATGCGACATAGCAATCCATTCGGATAGTCAATCTGCTATCAAAGCACTGAGCTCCCATGCCATCGATTCAAAGTTGATATGGGAGTGCCGAAGAAAACTAAATGAAATTGGCAAGAATAATAAGGTCTTTTTAGTCTGGGTCCCCGGTCACTCGGGAGTCAAGGGGAACGAAGAGGCCGATACACTTGCCAGAAAGGCAGCACGAACTCCTTTTATCGGCCCAGAACCTTTCTGCGGTATAGGAAAATATACCTACAAGAAAGAGTTTCTGGAGAAGGAGGAAACCAAAAGAGAGACACTCTGGCGGAATCTTCCAGGTTTGGTTCATTCCAAAAAGTTCCTTAGGAACTTTAAAGAAGTGTAATCCAAAAGGTATCTGGATCTCTGTAAGAATAAGTTACACCTGGTTACTGGCTTCCTCACAGGACACTGTCGCCTCAGG
This sequence comes from Halyzia sedecimguttata, assembly GCA_937662695.2. Lineage (NCBI taxonomy): Eukaryota > Metazoa > Arthropoda > Insecta > Coleoptera > Coccinellidae > Halyzia > Halyzia sedecimguttata. The sequence goes on from OW569412.2 coordinate 115,209,406, forward strand.
AAGCATTTGATGAGAATAGGTTTATCAGATACTGACGAGTGCAGATTCTGTGGGGAGGAGGAAGAAACTCCTCTTCACCTTGTTACAGAATGCCTCGCCATTGCAAGTCAGCGAAAGGAATGCTTTGGACAGGAAACTTGTAGGAGTGAAGAAATAATATCCTTGAAGCCTTCCCAGATATTGAGGTTCATTTATACTCTGGAACTGGAGGGCGAGCTGTAGATGGCGTAATGGTGAGAACAGCTCTGATGGGGGGCACAATAGATCTCAAGGTCGCGGTGCAACGTAACCCCTTATCAATAATGATAATAAAATGAAAAATCCTTTGGGTAGATCTTCGGCTTGCTCTATCCACTGAGCTTGAAGTACTCATCATTCAATTCAAATTAGCCACCGTGAACACGCGCGCCAAAGAGTACTGACTTCACGTCAGTGCTTTTTTTTAATTTTTTTCTCTTGCACTTGTGGTGCAGATGCATAGGAAGAATGGGGTTCTTTCAATTGCACATTCATGGGAAGGGGGGAGGTATTGTTGTTAACAGGAGCAGGATCTTCTTCTTGGGTCGTTATGCTGGTAGAGGCAGGATGTATAATTGCTTGGGTGATAATAGGGTTGGCCTCTTGTGGGATAGGAATAGGATTAGCTGAAAAGCAATTAAATTTAGTAATTAGCATAAAAATGCAATGTTAATTCAAAAGGTCTCATCCATTGAATACTATTTTGAGATAAATCTATATTGAAACTTAGTTACTATCATTTAACAGGGCATAGTACTCCAACGTAAACATCTTCCTTCCATTTTTCTTAACAGTGAGAATTTGATATGGCTTTCATCAGAACTGGACCAAAATATCATAGGTACAGGTATAAATACAATATTCATACTATAACAAGCATAATTTACTTCATTTATATGGTGGGTTTCACAAAACTTTGATGTTCATTACGATTTTATGTTGGATTTCGGTTAATTTTTAAAGCAACCATCGAATTAAATCTATAGTCTAGTAGATCTTGTGAAACCCGGCTATAGACTAACTTACAAATGAGAAAATTACCTATTCAATTAATTTATCGATGTGAAGTGCTTTCCAAGGAACTAAATGGACGGACTTATGTATGTAAGATGAGCAATGCCAGAGCCGATTCAAGCTTTCAGGCCCTGTGCGCAGAAGATTTACAGGCCCCCTTGGCACTGACAGATCTCTTGGATTCACTTACTAATCATCAAAAAAGGCACCTCCAGGCCTCGGACCCAAGCACCCATTGGATATACCGGCACTGACCAAGTCTAATCTATCTATGCACACAATCCTGACATACATATGTACATCCATTTAGTTTCATGGAAAGGGCCTATTATATATAAACCCATGTTTGTGCAATCCACTTATATAAACAATATGCATGAATTAATCAAGAACGAGTAAGTAAGTTGTAAGGATATTTCAATTGAAACTTACCCAATATTCCAGATTTGTTTGTACCGTAGATAATTCAAACACAGTAACTTACCAAAGTATATACTTGCATCATCATAAGGATTATCCCAGGGCCTTATATTATCACCCAAAAGTGATAGCATCCTGTGATCACTCTTCGTCAGTGATGTATTGAATATTCCTCCTCCTGTTTGATATATTTCTTTCTGTAATATAAACATCAAGATAAATTTGAATCATAAAATGAGTTAGTGACTTCCATGCAAGACTGTAGCCAGAAAAAAAATTTGGAGTGATCTGTAGACCTGAGCATGACAAATATGAGTCGAATTTAAGCAAGTAACCAGAACAGAGCGGTTAAGACCAATCCCTTGCTATTATAACCGATCGGTTATGTTTAGCAAGAGATTGGTCTTAACAGCACTGGTTACTCGCTACAATTCGACTATATTGTGGACTTAAATCAATCTTAGTATAGTGTGCATGTTTAACATAATTTCCTCTTCTGGTTATGGCTTTGTTTCCATGTACACTGATCAATGAATTCACCAAAACTCAAAACGTTAATACATGGGCTTACTTTTCCCTGTCTGGCTCTTTCTCTTAATTCAATCAGCTCAGCGTCCAATTGCCGAGAATGGATTGAGTCGAGATCCTGTCCTTCTAAAAATAAATACATACAGAATAAAATTTAATCATTTTATTATCACAAACGTTTTGCCTGGCCACGTCCTTTTTCGTTTCCCTTTTGATATTAGCATATAGGGTTTTCAACTGATCGGTAGTCCTCAGTACTGTCGATCCGGCATTGTACCGGGTTTTTCACTATAATTTGACCCCCCCTTTAACTTTGTTACTAAAGGGGATACAAAAAATGTTTCATACAAAAATTTCACGAAATCAACTGAGGTTTTTTAATATACAAGGTGTCCAATATATTGATGGCAACTTCATTTTTTCAAATGGAACACCCTGTATATTTTCCCATATTTGGTTAGCTCTTTTTTCCCTGATTTCGAATATGTAACACATATTGATCTATCTCTTTTATTCAGTTATTCAGTTATTCAGAGTTTCATATTTTACACCCTGGCAAGCTCTGTAATCATTTTTCAAGTGGCAGACTGCGTTTACTGAAAATGCCCATTTTTGGAGTTATGATAACGTCAATTGGAATATATACAGGGTGAACAACATATTGAATGCAACTACATTTTTTCAAAACAGGGTGTCCTGTCCTGTTTATTCTTCCATCTCTTGATAAACTATTTCCTCCTGATCTCGAAATTGCTCGAAATGACCACCTTCATTCAATACACATTGTTCATATCGTTGTCTCAAGTTGTTAATACTATTTTTGATTGCATTGTTATGGCTCTGATTCAAATCAGAAATTAAAGCTTCAATTTTGTTTTTAATCATTACAATATTATCATTATTGCTGAAGTATATTTTTTCCTTCAAGAACGGCCATAAAAACGTGCCCAACAGTGTTAAATCGGGACTATTTGGTGGCCATGAAATGGGTGCGCCATTACCAATCCAAAGATCAAATTGGCCACTTAAATGTTCACGAACTTCCAAAACGCTATGCGGGGACGCTCCGTCCTGTTGCCAAATTATTTATTCTAATTCTTCAGCAGAAAACAGTCGCTTCAAAAGCTCAGCTACCTCTGGCAATATATTTTCTAAATATGTTTCACGTGTTAATTTGTAGTCGAAAAATATAGGCCCCACAATTTTATCATAAACAATGCCACACCAAACGTTAACAGATTTTCGTCCGGATTATCTGATTTCAATAATTTTTCGTTGTCTTCTATTTTTGTTTTCCCAAGAATGTCTATTTTTTCTGTTGAATACACCTGCTGTGGAAAACGATGATTCACCCGTCCACATTATGAACCTGAATAAATTAGGGTCTTCACCCAGTCTTTGCAGCATACTCTGACAGTATTCTAAGCTATTCCGCTTTTGGTCTTCTGTAAGGAGTTGAACTGGTAATAATTTGTATGGCCTATATTGGTTCTTTTTCAGGACTCTATAAATTCTGGAATAACTGATTTCCAGGTCACGCGACGCTTCCTTCAAACCATTTTCCGGAAATTCTATAACAATTTTATAATTTGTGAGGTTGTTTCGAATAGAATGTCAGCATTGAAAAACAAACAATTAGAGTAACACTACCTTCAAAATAAAGTAATATGTCCAGTTCTTGATTTTCATTACTCGGGATGCAACGCCTCTTTCTTTTGAAACTTTTTAAGTCCCTTGCACGGTTGTGAATATTGACAAATGTGTTTGCACTTGGAATTGTATTATTTGGATGCAACCTCATATATTCCCTCCTTGCTGCTTTCTTATTTTTATTATTCTTCACATACAGTGAAAATATTTCAAATTTTTCTGCTTCCGTGTTACTAAGGAGATAACTCCAAAAACGGGCATTTTTAATAATCGCAGCCTGCCACTTGAAAAGTTATTGCTGAGCTTGCCAGGTTGTTCTTGAAATTTGAAACTCTGTGGTGCTCAGAATAAGAGAGATAGACCAACATATCTTACATATTCGAAATCAGGGGAAAAAGAGCTAGCCAAATATGGGAAAATATACAGGGTGTTCCATTTGAAAAAATGAAGTTGCCATCAATATATTGGCCACCTTGTATATATTTCAGTTCGTGAAGTCATATTAAAAAGCCTCAGTTGATGTCGTGAAATTTTTCTATGAAACATTTTTTTGTACCTCCTTTAGTAACAAAGTTAAAGGGGGGTCAAATTATAGTGAAAAACCCTGTACATATTGGCTATGTAAGACCACGCCTCCTTCTTGGCCTCTGAGCTGACCTTATTTGTTGTTTTACATTCAACAATATTCTTTTTTCTGAAAAAAGATAGGGAACCAAGAAATTCTTGAGGTATATCACAACGGTAATTCAATCATATATTCTACTTACGACTCTACTAGAGACAAAAGTAAACTTCTGTCCTCAGAAGTAAAATTTTTTCCCCTGATCATTTTCTTCTGACTTTCCATTCTAAAATGTACACGCAACTATTCAAATTCACCAAACACCAAACTAATTTTCAAATCTCGAAATAATCATGAAATAATCAAACCGACGCTGCGACATAGAAATATGAAATTATTCTAATAATAATTACATTTCTGTGGCTGTCCGTGTTAAATTAGAGTGAATGCGAGGTTGTCAGATTGTTTTCCTCGATTAATTAATTGACGATTTAGATACCATCGAAAACCTTTGTGAAACCCGAATTCCGTTAATCGACTTGTTAAATTTTACAGAGGACTTTGTTAATCGTGAATTTATTTATTTTATTTATTTATTTATTTATTTAGAGAATTGGGGATACAAACAGGTGTGGAACCCAGAAACAGCATCCACTATACAGAACATGAACAACATTTTAACTCAAAAAGAAAAAAAAGTAGGTCATACAATAACTTAAGATGCATCAATACATTAGGCATAACATAATCAAGTTGAGAACAAATTCACAAATGAGATACAAAAACAACTATAACATATAAGTAAAAAGCTGACTGCGAAAGAAATAATCTAATAGGCAGAAATTATTGATTTTTTCAGGGTCATTTTAATTTTTCGCTGTGTGAGGTGAAATATGTCGAATAAGTGCTGAGACTCGTTGGCGGAACGTAGCATTCTTACGAGCGGACCGTGTTTAGTGTAATTACAGCGCCTAAATTCAATATGAAATAACTCGTGTTGCCTCAGATTAAATGAAGGAATGTTAATTTTTATCCTCTCAAGAATATCAGCAGCCTGCAGATCGCCGCCCAAAATTTTAGACAAGAACAAGACGTCGTTCATTGTACGTCTGTCTTCGAGAGATAATATTTCAAATTTCTTTCTCAAAATGGGATAGCGATCAACATTATGCTGTAGTAACAGATTCTCTCTGAAGGCAATGCGTTTAAGGAATCGATTCTGGACTCTTTCAAGGCGTGAGATGTAGATATTATATTGAGGGTTCCAGATTACCGAGGCAAAGTTCAAGCGACTAAACACGTATGCGTAGTAGACATTTATTAGGGGTAGAGTTTTTCTGAATGGTTTGCATTGCCTGAAAATATATCCGAGCATTTTACTAGCAGATCCGATGATGCTCTCAATATGATAGCTGAACAAAAGTTTGGAGTCAAGTATAACACCTAGGTCTTTTATTTTGGTTACTCGAGTCAGCACCGTATCGCCAATTTTGTAATTGAAGGAAACTGGTGATCGACTTTTTGAAAATGAGAGGACGTGGCATTTATTAATATTCAAGAAGAGATCATTCTGAGTGCAGAATTCTAGGAAAGAATTTAATTCTTTCTGAATGGTAAGGCAATCCGCTAGGTTTCTGATGGAATAGAATATTTTCAAATCATCTGCATACATAAGAAAATGACAAAGTTTAAAAACAAAGTGTACGCTATTCACATAAATTAAAAAGAATAGTGGGCCCAGATGCGAGCCCTGGGGAACGCCAGACGTGCAATCAACACTCTCCGACATAAACTCTCCAATTGATACGCATTGACCCCTCCCGAGCAGGTATGATTTAGTCCAGTTTAACAGTGAACCGCCGATTCCGACAGCATCCAATCTCATCAATAATATATCATGATTTATTTTATCGAAACATTTCGTGAAATCCGTATAGACCACATCAACTTGAAGTCTTTCATCCAAACTTTTACAAGTATATTCGAGGAAATTAATTAAATTTGTCTCTATCGACCTCCCCTTAAGAAAGCCGTGCTGTTCGGGTACGATCAAATTCTTGACGAGAGAGAAAATATACTTATATACGAGTGATTCAAATAATTTCGCAATTACGCACAATTTGCTTATTGGTCGGTAATTCTCAATGCGAGTCTTGTCCCCACCTTTGTGGACCGGTATTACAGTGGCTCGCTTCCAGATGTTAGGGAAGTTGCCATGTTCTAATGATTTATTAAAAATAATTTCAAGAGGTATACAAAGGGAGGGACAGCTCTGCACAAATTGAGAGGGGATACCGTCAGGACCGGACCCCTTACGACGATCGAGAGATCGTATAGATTTTCTATTTCCTCAGCCGTCAAGACTATTGAAGTCAAGTTGGGAAAGTGACGCCCGGCACAATCATTCGAAGCTGACGGACGCCTCGTCGACTTTACAAAGGCACTTTGGAAAAAACGCGCAAACAAGTTGCATATCTCAACCCCGCCGGTAGCTACTCTATCACCCAATGTCATAGCGGAAGGAAATTTGCTACCTCCGGTTTTGCTCTTTATCGGTGTAATGTTGAAAATTAACTTGGGGTCATGAGAAGTTTGATCTTCTAGGTAAGTAATATACTTAAAATAGTCCTCTCTTATCAGTGCCTTCGACCGGGCGCGCAAAGATCTATAGCGGATGAGGTCACAGGTATTACTATAAATTTTCCATTTTTTGTGAGCACGATTTTTCAATTTGATGAGTTTAATAGTTCGCTTGGAATAAAATCTTGGAAACTTTCCGTTAACTCTTTTCTTAGGAACAAAGTCCGCAATAGTTTCGTTGATAATATTGTATAATATTTCTACATCCTCATTGACATCATGGTTTTTTAGAAGAGTCGGCCACGGGAAAGATGAAAGGTGCTGATTTATTACATCAAAATCAGCTTTTTTATAATTGAACATGGTGCATATTCTATTATTTTTCAGTTGGCGGTTGTTTACTTTTAATATGAGTTCTACGCTAGGATGATATTGATCCTCTGTTACTAGAGGGTGATCACTTTGATCTAGGAAATTTATGCGGTCTTTGTTACAAAAAATCAAATCCAAAGTTTTGTTTTGATGGTTAAGCAAATAGTTGAACTGGTCAAATTCACAGAAGGATAAAGTGTCTATTAAATTGGTATATTGATTTTCAACAACTTCTGCTTCAAGTGGAAACCTTTCAGTTGGTATTCGAGGCGTCCACCCTATCGACGAGCAGTTGAAGTCTCCACATATGAGCACCAAGTTGTTCTCAAGATTACCTTTAATTGAGTCCAACCTGCGTGAGAAGGTATCCATAGCCAACCTGTCCCCAGGGGGAAGGTAAACGCAACATAAGTAAACAGGAATGTTATCAATCATTAACTTCACCCACACGTCCTCCGCGCCACTCTGGAAATCACCAACAAGAACCGCACTGAGTACATTCCTCACCGCGATGAAAACACCGCCACCAGTCTTCTTTTCAAATGCTGTAGCACAAGTTTCTCGGTCACGCCGAAATATGCTGTATGTTATGGGATCAACTACTTCATGGTCCAAAATACCACTGTGTAGCCAGGACTCAGTCACAAATATTATGTCACTGTTGTTAGCTAGAGCATTCAGCCTAAAATCTGTCAGCTTGGTCCGAAGTCCTCGGACATTTTGATATGTGATGTTTAGAGCCATCTTGAACCGATGTTTAAAATGTTGGGTATCTTGGACGTACAAGTTATTTTATATTTTTGAGGTCGCTTAGTTTACTGATATGGATAATCTTACTGGAGTCGTCTTTACGCATGAGGATGCTCCCATTCTGTACCCAAGTGAACTTATAACTTCGCTCTTTCGCTGTCTCGCGAGCATCCTTAAAGAGTTGCTTATTAATTGCAGTTAGATGTTCATTCAAATATATTTTATTATTAGACAGTGATTCAATCTTCATACCAGGATCATTCGACTCCTTACGTTTGAATTTGGATTTGGCTACAAACTCATCGCGTTTCATTCTCGACAAGAATCGTACAATTATGTGCTTTGGCTTCTCGGAGTTCATGGTAGGTACCCGAGTAACAAAATCAATGTCAGATTTATTGACGGTATAACCCACGTGTTTTCCAACGGTTTCCACAACATTTATAAGATTTTCACCTTTCCTCTCTGTGACACCCTGTATCTCAACGTTGTTTGCCCTACTGAACTGTTCTGCATTGTTAACTTTCGCACTCAGGGATTTGACCTCTTCCTTCAAAAGACCGTTTTCCTTCTTCAGATCTTCGGTAGTTTTACATACATTTTTGAAATGAATCAACTGAGTTTCGAAATCGGAGACTTTTTCCGAGCAGAAAGTAACGCACTTTCGAAGTTCCGCGATTTCCCCTCGTAGGAGGGAAATCTCGCTGCGCAGGCCGCCCTCATCATCACCTCCAGCACTCGGGGTCCTTCGTCGAGGTAGACTGGGACGCGAAGCACGCGCGGGCGGCGGGCTGATCCGGTCAGTTCGACAGCTCCCACAATGCCATCGACCACCGGGAAGATTGACGAGAGACAGCTGATGTTTGTTTATATCCGAACATACGGAGTTAGCGTGAAAGAACAATCCACAAAAACCACCGCACCGGATACCTGGTGCCTTCTTGGAGACTGCTATGTCACACACACTGCACTGATTACTCATTTTTCCTTTTTAAAATCAATACTACAATATTCAGATGTGAGTTTAATAACGATGATGCAATTTTTGGAAATTAGATTTAGTTTTACTAGACCGTTACTTTTTGAGCTGCACAGATACACGTCATACTCATACGATGCACTGTATATATTAAGCGTATCTTCGTGAAACCCACCGTATATCTTTCTTATACTGAGCACATCCTCGGGCGACCAATCTGGCTTTAAATTTGCCATTTTCTTTCACCTTGAATATCCATTTACTGGTGAGTATTTATTTTCCTTTTATTTCATCTTCATTAACATACGTCTAGGTTTTATTCTTTATCAAAGACTCTTTTTCTTCTTGTACAGCCTTCTTTCATTGATCTCTATCTTTTGACATTATTGCTTCATTATAAGTCATGAAATAAACTTCTTCCTCTTCTTCATTTTCCAAGTTCATTTTATTGGTAGTTTTCTTTATCTTCTTGGTCTTTCTTCGCCTCTTCTTTCTTCATGTGTACTTTCTTCTCTCACCTGTTCATTTCTTTCTTTTTCCCATCTTCTTTCTTTATCTCTTCCTTCTTCGTATCTTTCTCCGTCATCTCTTCTTTCTTCATCCATTATTTCCTCATCTATTATTTCCTCCTCATCTTCTTTATATTCACTTTGATACTTCCTCAGACTTTTTATTTCTATAAATACTCCCTCCTGTCTTTGATTTTCTTCATATTGGTTGGTAAACTTTATATCTCTTGCAACATAAACTTTTCTCGTTATTGGGTTCCATACTCTATATCCATTTAGGGAATATCCAACGAATAATCCTTTTTCACTTCGGTTATCCAGTTTTTTCAAATATCCTAGGTTCTTTGTATATACTACCTGTCCAAATTCTCTTAGGTTTGATAGATTCGGCCTCTTCCCATACCATTTCTCCGCTGGTGTAATATCTATTTTTGTTGTTGGGCTTCTGTTTAATAAATATGCAGCAGTTAATACAGCATATCCCCACATTTTGTTTTCCAGTTTTGCTTGCAACAGCATTGCTCTTACTCTGTTGAAAAGGGTTTAATTTAGTCTTTCTGCTCTTCCATTCAGCTCGGGTGTGTGGAATTGTGTAATCGAGTTGTATTCCTTTTTCTCTACACCATTGTCTGAAGTTATTGCTTGAGTACTCTCCTCCATTGTCAAGTCTCAACTTTGATGTCTTAAGGTTGAAGTAAGCTTCTTATTCACAAATAAATTCTTTGAGGTACTCTTCAGCTTCATTTTTGGTACGTAGTAGATAAACTTTCAGGAAATGTGTGTAGGCGTCAAGGCATGTCATTACATATTCTTCACCGTCATATGTTGCAGGTGATATTTTCCCACATATGTCTGTGTGTACTATTTCCAAAGGTCTCTTAGCTCTTGTTATTTCTGTATCTAATGGTTTTCTTGTTGGTTTTCCTTTGGCGCAAGAATCACAAAACTCTTATTTGCACTTTGTTATTGTATCATTAACTCCATCACAAAGCTTAGGGACTTTTCTCAAATCTTGGAAATTAAGGTGTCCCAGTTTATTATGCCATTCTGTGGTTTTTTGTTTTTCTATTAACATAGCTTCTTCATCAATACTTAGATCAACAATATATAAACCATTTCTTTGCTTCTTACCTATGAGCACAACATCTTCTTCATCGTAAGTCACATTGCCATGTACAAATTTTACTTGCTTGTCATCAAAAACTGCTATACCACCATTGTTTGTCACCATATTTATTGATAGAAGATTTCTGGATAGTTCTGAGGTATATGATACATTTGTTAGAGTAACAGTGTCTCCTTTTACTTTTCCAGTTGATTTTGTCATTAGATTTGCTCCCTTCTTTGCACATCCAATTTTTACTTCATCCTGCTTCATGTCTGAAAGTAGGCGTTCTTCATGTGAGATGACTTGAACCACTGTCAACTACAAATGTTGTGTCTATCTCATCATTTTCACCTCATACGAATACATGAAGTAGCTCACATTGTTGTTTTGTCTTCTGAATTGATTTTCCTGATCTCTTTTATAAATACACTGTAACGGGTTCTTGAGAATCCCGTTTGTATTTGAAAGTTTGATTGCATTTTGTGTACCCCGGTTGTATTGGTTGGGACGCCCCTGACTTGTTGAGTGCGTTAGATCTACTCCGAGATCGATTCTGTGGTCGATGTCAATTGAACGTCAGCGCGGTCCGCTGGAGCCCCCCTCCAGCGTTAGTTGGTTAGTCGAAGCGAGGACGACGATCTGGAAATCATTTTTGTTAGGCAGCCGTGGAGTTTTAGTTATCTTGAGTTGTGGCCATTTTCCTTGAGTGAAGGGTTCTGAATCTGGTAGGTTTTAATCCAATTTGCTTCCAATTAACGACATGTTCTGATGCACATTTAGTAATTAATTCATTATTCTTTCAGCTTACTTTTCGATAATATTTTTGCTGTATTATGATCGTATTTTTTGCTTTCCGTTGTCTGACCGCGTGGCCATTTTGAGCTCTAGTTTTTACCGGCAATTATTATCCATTATTCTCTTTCAAGAACTAATTCATCCTTCAGAATCATTTAGTGAAAATAGATAGCCGGATTGATGTTTTTCCAGTCGTTTTGTAGTTTTTAACTGGAATAATTTTATGACCACTTTGTAACTTGAATGAATCACATTGTCATTATATCTAAATTGTGAACTAGAACTCGAAATGGGCACGTTATTTGCGAGGATAAAGTCTAAGAATTATGTATCTTGCAGGAACCCTTTTTTAGTACCTTATTCTGTAGCTGTTGGATTATCTTCGAATTGCTTCCATATAAAGGAAGTTTCATAAACCTGCTTTGAGAACCACCTGTCAGGCACGTACCTCGAGTTATTGAGTTGGAGGAATATCTACGCTGTTTCCCAGGACAACCACCTGGTTGGAGTTATTTCGTTTGGATAGAGGGACCTAGCAATCAACGAGGAAGACCAGTCTCGAGTTCCATGATATCCAGTTCCTGTTGCTAATTTGGGGAACCTGATTGGACACTTAGACTGACTCATTGTGAAGTTGCCCATAGTGACTCTATTTGAAACGATTCCAAGATAAGTAGTTTAAGCATTTCATTTGTGATCAGTCTGACTTAGTATTTATATTTTATATTGCATGTTTCACATTGGCCAATCTTGATACTGTTGATTGAATAAATTTGTAAAATATAATTCGAGTTTTTCTGAAGTTGGAGTGTCTGGCGCCCACTTAACATCCATATTTTAGTTTTGCTGTGAGCTAGTAGGGTCCTGTAGAACCTCAACCACCTCTAATCTAATCTGCGATTAGGGGAGAGGCTATACAATTGGCGCCCAACGTGTAAATTTTTTTTATCCAACTTAGCAAAACCTTTCTAAAATTGACACTCGAACTTCGGAGAACCGACTGGTCAGACATCGATTCGGTTTTCTCTAACTTGTCTCATCTGGGTATCATACGGTGTGTTATTTGATATAGTTCGGTTAAGTTAAATCTGATATAGTACGATGGATGTAAGATTTTTGAGAACCAGGGAATAGAATTATGAATTGTCAATTAGGGGGATCAAGTTTGATAAGGAAAAAGTTGATGAGAAAAAGAAAATCCTCCGTGGATTGCTACACCAGGAACGTCATCAACGTTCTTTAGTTAAGATTCAGGATCCTTTTCCTTTTGGTGTGAATGAGAGAGAGATCGGTGAAACCTTGTCTGACGTGAAGTCTTTGGTAGATGCTTTTTCTGATTCTAGGGATAGTGAAGCTTATCGTAGGATTGAATCGTTACTCAATCATCTTTCACATAGAATTAGTCTCATGGATGTTGTTCGGGATGAAGAAAGAGCCATCCATTTAGCACTGTCACAGGACTTATTATTGGTTGAAGGGGATTTTGAAGATAAAGCTTCTGATTTTGCCATTCGACAAACAGATAGGGAAGAGGCTCATCGCAGGATGTCAGTCCAGCCTTTAGCTTCTTCTAGTCCAAATGCTAAATCGACCTACCCTGCCGATCCAACTCAGTCGTGCTCTCAGTTTGTGCATAGTAGTAATTATACGCCTGTTTCCAAATGGAATTTGAGATTTAATGGGGATGTCACAAAATTCAGTATTAAATGTTTTTTAATGAGAATCGAGGAACTACGTAAAGCCAGACATGTGTCTTTTGAAGACTTATTTGATTCTGCCTTCGATTTGTTTGAAGGTCAGGCTTTGACTTGGTTCCGTCGAGTCCAATCCAAGGTTTCCTCTTGGAATGAGTTAGTTGAGCGTCTTAAGCATGATTTTGTGGACATGGATTATGATGAGGATTTGTGGCAGGAGATTAGGGCTAGAACTCAGGGTAGTAATAAACCAGTTGTCGTCTTTATTTCATCCATGATGGGTTTATTTGACCGTTTGAATGAGACCCCTACTGAGGAAGTTAAATTTAAAGTAGTGAAGAATAATTTGTTACCCTTCTTTCATCCCCATTTGGCATTGAGTAAAGTTGACAACTTGGATGATCTTGAAGTTTGTTGTAAGGTACTTGAACAATCCCACATTCGTGCTTCTAGGTACAAGCCACCACCGTCTTGCTCTGATCTTCTGGAACCTGATTTGGCCTGTTTGAGCTATGCTTCTACGTCGCAGGCATGTGCAGTGACCGCATCCAATTCTCCAACTTGTTGGAATTGTCGAGAAACTGGCCATCTGTATCGGCAGTGTAGGAGGCCCCGGAGAACTTTCTGTTTTAGATGTGGCAGACCCAACGTTGTTGTGAGAACTTGTCCAGGATGTCAGCCTGGTTTTGTTGCCCCTGAGTCAAAAAACGTAATGGGCGCTCCTGGAGTGGTAGGCAGCGTAAAACAGTAAAATCCACTCGTCCAGCTCAGTTTAAGTTGTCTGAATGGAGGGACTGGTTGGGTGAGATCAATTCTTTTTATTCACCTAAATCTGTATCGCCTATTTTTGCTCAGTTACCTAATGATGACCGCCATTATCTTAGAGTTCAGGTGGGACCTTTTTGTTTGAACGCCTTATTTGATTCGGGTGCTAATGTTTCCATAGTTGGTTCTTCGGGAATGTATATTATTGACTCGTTGAAGTTAGCTCCAGAGAAGGGGCTCTCTCCCTGTCAGGTAAAGACAGCTGATGGTGTTCCACAAACTGTGTTATGTTCTGTTGTTGTACCCTTTAAAATTAACAATGTTGCTTTTAAAATGATGTGCTTGGTGGTCCCCTCTATTAGCCATGCTTTGATATTGGGTATAGATTTTTGTCGACTCTCAAAGATGCGTGTGAATTTTGAAGATAATTCCTTTAATGTGGTTGGTACTGATTTGATAGTTAACGCGGTTGAGTCAGTTCCGCCCGCGGAGGGTCTCGGTCCTTCAGATCAATTTCGGTTGGGACAGGTTATGTCTAAGTTTAAATCTCTATCAAATACCGGTCTGGGTCATACTTCTCTTATTCAACATCATATCGATACGGGCGATGCTGCGCCAATTCGTACTAGACAGTATCCTATTTCTCCGGCTCTTAAAGAGCACATAAATCGCGAAATCGACGACATGCTGGCAAAGGGAGTAATTGTTCCCTCGCACTCTCCATGGTCTTCACCCATGTTATTAGTAAAGAAAAGTTCAGGGGAATATAGGGCCTGTTTCGACGGACGCAGTTTGAATAAACTCACGGTTAAGGATAGTTACCCTCTCCCGACTGTTGACTCAATTCTCAGTAGTTTACGTGAAGCGCGATTTTTGAGTAGTATTGATTTGAAACAAGCATTCTATCAGATCTCACTTACGCCTGAGTCTAGGCCTAAAACGGCTTTTCAAGTACCTGGTAGGGGGTTGTTTGAGTATACTCGTATGTGTTTTGGCTTAAAGAATGCTCCCCAAACTATGCAAAGGCTGATGGATGCGTTGTTCCCACTGGGTGACAATAGAATATTTGATTATTTAGACGATCTTATTGTGGTTAGTACTACCTTTTACAAGCATTTGGATACCTTGAATAAAGTCTATCAGAAATTGAACCAATCAGGGCTCACAATAAATTTGGACAAATGTCAATTCTGTCGGCCGTCTTTAAAATATCTTGGGTTTATTGTTGACTCTACTGGCGGTTTGCGTACTGACCCTGAGAAGGTTTCAGCTATTGTTAATTTACCTACTCCGAAGACCACCTCTGACATTAAAAGAGTGATTGGGTTAATTTCATACTATCGAAGGTTTGTCAAAGATATGTCATCCGTAGCTTCCCCCATTAACGATCTTTTACACGGTAAGAAAAAGGGACAACCTATTAGGTGGACACCTGAAGCTGATGTTGCTTTCGGTGAATTAAAGAATAGTTTGGTATCTGCACCAATTTTGGCTAGCCCTGACTTCTCCAGGCCCTTTGTGATTCAATGTGATTCCTCGGATAGAGGTCTTGGTGTTGTTTTGATTCAGGAATTTGACGGATTAGAACATCCCATAGCATATGCCTCCCGATCATTGACTAAAACTGAGCGGAAGTATTCGGTGACGGAAAAGGAGGCTTTGGCAGTGTTGTTTGGTATTGAGCATTTCCGTCCATTTATTGAGGGGACTCACTTTAAAGTCATAACCGATCATCACTCCCTTTTGTGGCTTAAAAACTTAAAAGACCCGGCCATGAGATTAGCACGTTGGAGTTTAAAAATGTCCCAATATTCTTTTGATATTGAGCACCGGAAAGGCTGTTTGAATTTAATGCCCGATACTCTTTCACGTAGCGTAGATTTGATTGATGTTGCTAAGCTGACGCCTGACACCTGGTATCATGATATGTTGGGAAAGGTTACTAAGTTCCCACATAAGTACCCCGACTATTTAATTAAGAACAATTGTCTTTACAAACATGTCGCACACAGTTTCAATATTGATTCCAATTTGTCAGAATGGAAGCTGGTTGTTCCCACGGCTAATCGGTCAGAAGTCATTCGCGAAAATCATGACTCTCCTACTTGTGGTCACTTTGGTATTTCTAAAACGTTAGCTCGTGTCGCTGAGCATTATTATTGGCCTCTTATGAAACGGGCGGTACAAACGTATTGTAATGGTTGTGATGTGTGTAAGGCCAACAAAAGTTCTAACCAGGCTAGAATAGGGTTAATGGGATCCTATAAGAATATAAATTTCCCTTTTCAATTATTGTCGTTAGATTTGATGGGACCCTTTCCTCGGTCAAAACATGGTAACAAGTATTTGCTAGTAGTGGTGGATTGGTTCACTAAGTTTACATTTGTGCACCCACTTCGGGATGCTAAGGCCAAGCCAGTTATTGCGTTTTTGGAACAGAATGTGTTCTTGAAATTTGGTGTACCTCAGATTTTAGTTCAGGATAACGCCACCATGTTTGTTTCCAAAGATTATAAACAATTTATGGAGTCTTATAAGATCACCCCGTGGTTTAACGCGAAACGACCCCTCAGGTTAATCATAGTGAACGTTCTAATAGGACTATTTTGACTGCAATGTGTTGCTATATCGCAGATAATCATACTGTCTGGGATGAAAATATACAACAGATCGCCCACGCTATCAATACGGCTAAGCATGAAGTTTTGGGTGTTTCCCCCGCCTTTTTGCTTTTTGGACGTCGTATTCCAAATTCAGGTGATGCTTATGGTAGGGTTGATCAAAATTTTCAGAATTTAGATGAAGTCTCCCGTCGATTAAAATGGAGTGACGACCTACAGGGACTGCCTCCTATTTACGCCAACATGCGACAGCGCTTACATGATGCCTATTTGAGAAACAAACGGTTATATGATTCGGGAAAAAGGGATATCGTTTTTCAAGTGGGTGACCGAGTTTGGAAACGCAATTTCACTCAATCAGACGCGGCTAACAAATTTGCATCCAAATTAACTAGCTCTTTCGTTCCGTGCACTGTTCGTGCAGTTGTTTCTAGATTGGTCTATAATTTAAGAGACTCGGATGGTCGTGATTTGGGCAACTGGCATGTTAAAGATCTGAAGCCTGACTTGGTTGATGTTTCTGAGTCGGAGGGTGGCGATTAGCATGATGAAACTGGGAAACTAGTCTTCGGACGAGAATTTCTTGTAAATTCGAATTTGTTTCCCTTCTGAAAATTTTCGCCGTTCTTCTTCTCGGAGATATTCTCCTCTCTACGCATCGGAACTATTCGCCGCCATCTTGCCTCGGAGTTATTGGCCCTTTTCCCTTATCAGAACTACTGGTATGTAGTTGTTATTTTGGTAACCGTTTAGTACTACTGGACTTGAATCCGTGTATTTCATTCGTTCGTTTTGCGACGTTTTTCCCTTTAAGTCTGAAATTTAAGATTCGTATATTGCGGTATATTTTTGTTTCCTCCAGCTGCTATGATCATGCCGGTCTTGAAGCGTCGCACCTATGTGTCACCTGTGATGAGTTCCTGTTCTATTTAGGCCCGGATTGAACTTTTCCTGATTTTGACTGTTTTTAGGCTCGAATTTGGTTCATTGGATGAACATTGATTGGTGATATGGGTGGAGTATGGTCTGGTCATGTTCTTTCGCCTGGTTGTTGTTTTGAGGGTTTAAGACGCCTCGTGGTTTTGACGTTGAAGTCTACCTGTTAAGTTTGAAAGAGAATTTGTCTTCGAACCGTGGGGGAGGATTTTGTCGTCAGTTGAGATTTTTTTTTATTTCGATTTTGGGACTCGTGAGTGCAGTCTATTGTTTAGGATGGAGTTGGAAATGATCGGACCATGTTTCGCTCGATGTCGCTAATTTATAGCCTACACGGATTTGACGTTTTTTTTTTCTTTTTTTTCCCGGATTTGACATCGCTCGCTGCCGCTGGAACCGGCTTTGGGTGATGGAAGCGTTTTTGAGATTTTGTCGCTAAAACAAAAATCTTCCATGCCCCCCGCTTGACCGCATTGGTGCCTCCCGGTGCTGTCAAGTTTCTCTTTTTAGTTTTTCTTTTTTCCCCTACCGCTGGGGGTCTGGAACAGTTGGAACAATTGGGTTCCCTCGGTTCCAGATATCAATTTCAATTCGTTAACATCCTTGGTTGAGGTCAATCTGAGTAGAGACGAAGTTCTCTGTATGAAGCTGATTTTTAGTGGACGACTACGTTCCCGCCGGGCATGACCCCTTGTTCATCTGGGTGGAGTCAAATTGGCATCCACCCCTAATCTCTCGGATACCGGTGGTATCCCAGAGACAGGCCTTCAGCACCTGAGCAGGGTTTCAATTTTTTTGGGGTTTGGGGTTTTTTTAATGGGATTTCACTCTGAGTTGTGAGTTGGTTTGTCTAGATGAACGAGGCCTTGTCTACTGAATCACTTGGCGCAACTTCTAGACCAGTGTCGAACATCTGACTACTGTATTGATATTGTCGGTTTTTTTCATCTTCCCTTGCAAGTGGTTTTCTGCTTCGTCTGGCCTGCGCTCTTCTTGGTGAGGGGGTGTAACGGGTTCTTGAGAATCCCGTTTGTATTTGAAAGTTTGGTTGCATTTTGTGTACCCCGGTTGTATTGGTTGGGACGCCCCTGACTTGTTGAGTGCGTTAGATCTACTCCGAGATCGATTCTGTGGTCGATGTCAATTGAACGTCAGCGCGGTCCGCTGGAGCCCCCCTCCAGCGTTAGTTGGTTAGTCGAAGCGAGGACGACGATCTGGAAATCATTTTTGTTAGGCAGCCGTGGAGTTTTAGTTATCTTGAGTTGTGGCCATTTTCCTTGAGTGAAGGGTTCTGAATCTGGTAGGTTTTAATCCAATTTGCTTCCAATTAACGACATGTTCTGATGCACATTTAGTAATTAATTCATTATTCTTTCAGCTTACTTTTCGATAATATTTTTGCTGTATTATGATCGTATTTTTTGCTTTCCGTTGTCTGACCGCGTGGCCATTTTGAGCTCTAGTTTTTACCGGCAATTATTATCCATTATTCTCTTTCAAGAACTAATTCATCCTTCAGAATCATTTAGTGAAAATAGAAAGCCGGATTGATGTTTTTCCAGTCGTTTTGTAGTTTTTAACTGGAATAATTTTATGACCACTTTGTAACTTGAATGAATCACATTGTCATTATATCTAAATTGTGAACTAGAACTCGAAATGGGCACGTTATTTGCGAGGATAAAGTCTAAGAATTATATATCTTGCAGGAACCCTTTTTTAGTACCTTATTCTGTAGCTGTTGGATTATCTTCGAATTGCTTCCATATAAAGGAAGTTTCATAAACCTGCTTTGAGAACCACCTGTCAGGCACGTACCTCGAGTTATTGAGTTGGAGGAATATCTACGCTGTTTCCCAGGACAACCACCTGGTTGGAGTTATTTCGTTTGGATAGAGGGACCTAGCAATCAACGAGGAAGACCAGTCTCGAGTTCCATGATATCCAGTTTCTGTTGCTAATTTGGGGAACCTGATTGGACACTTAGACTGACTCATTGTGAAGTTGCCCATAGTGACTCTATTTGAAACGATTCCAAGATAAGTAGTTTAAGCATTTCATTTGTGATCAGTCTGACTTAGTATTTATATTTTATATTGCATGTTTCACATTGGCCAATCTTGATACTGTTGATTGAATAAATTTGTAAAATATAATTCGAGTTTTTCTGAAGTTGGAGTGTCTGGCGCCCACTTAACATCCATATTTTAGTTTTGCTGTGAGCTAGTAGGGTCCTGTAGAACCTCAACCACCTCTAATCTAATCTGCGATTAGGGGAGAGGCTATAACACTTATCTTCAGGATGGTTATTCTTCTTGCAGTATTTAAAAGTTGGAAATGTCTTACCATTCCAGCAGTTATCTTCTGTGTCCATTCATGTTGCACTTATTGCAATGTTTGTAACTTCGTTGACCACTTTTGTGCGATTTCTCTTGGTTGTGATTATTTCTGGTCCCTTTATTGCTATGATTATTTGGGTTTGACCTGCACTCGTTCATTTTATAGCCAGCTATTCCACAAACATTACAAATACCCTTGAATTTGTAGGTTTAAAATGCCACTCTTATATCACTATGATTTACATTCATTTTCTCTTCTTCCTTAAGCAATCGTGATCGTACATTGTCTATTTTTTTCTCGTTCACAGGAGTCGAGTCCCATGCTACACCAAAATATTTGTATTTTTCTGGTAGGGTTAGCAAAATTTTAGTTATGAGCATTTCCTTATCCATCGGAAGACCTATATATTACTCAGTTTGAAGCTGAGGGTTTCAAGTCATGCAATATTTCCCAGCACATCTTTATTTTCATCATATTGTAAACTTAGAAACTCTGCCATCAGTTGATTTTTGGCTTGTTCAGTATCTCTTTCGTATACTTTACTTATGGCTTCATACATATCAGCTGATGTTTGGGCAGTCAATATGTGAGCTTTTAAATTTTGATCAATGGTCCTCAAAATAATGTGTTTTGCCAATACATCCTGGGTTTTCCATTTAGATATTTCTTTCTCATCCTATCCTGGATATTCAACAGTTCTATCTACAATGCCTTTCAGGTTCTTAGTTCCGAAGAAAATATTTATTTCAAATTCCCAAAGAGCAAATGATTGGGTGTCTGTGAGCTTCGATATTGATTCAATTTCTTTTTTGTTAGTCTATTGGTTATTGAAAACGTTTTATTAACAGTATATTATCAGTTTTGTATTAATTAGTCTTTATTGATGACTTTTTGGTTTCACTTTTTTTGGTGCACTGGGCCCATAACCTGTTGATTTTTATTGTTTTTATGTATTATTCCTTGTTAATTTTGCAGAAATAAATGTTACAATTCACACAAACTTGGTATTTTTATTTTATATTCCGTACACACGCTCTTACTAACCAACTAACCTAACAATCTATTTCTTTCTTATTCTAGAACATCTCATTCAAAATATTCACTATGCATGCAACCAACATTACACATTAATGTATTATTAATTAACTAATACAGAATTATCTGGCTGAGTTTATAAAACAAATATTTGAATATTCAGCAGTAAGAACACATATCATATAAGAATTCATAGATACAAAATTAAGTACAGCATTCTGTGAAAACGTAGAAGTACGATTCATTATTGAAATTTCGAAAAATCATATCTCCGAAAGTATTAGCTTGTTAGAGTTGAAATGATATCAATGGATTTTAATGGTGAAACTGCATCTTAAAAAAAATTGAATTAGAGATTTGTAACGTAAACAAATTTATTTTTTCGTTACTCTGAAATCATCAGGCGGATTTCGCCCAGTAACAAACTCAACCAAGATATTTATCTCCCAAACCTACTCTGAAAATTTCAACTGCCTAGCTCATTCTGTTCGAGAGTTACTGTAGAAACAGAATTTTAAAATCTTAAATTTTTTTTGACTCTTTACGACAACCCGATCAACTTCTCATGCATATAAAGGTCATTATTCTACAAATTGATTGTAAATTTCAGATAGATCGAGTGATTTGTTTCGGAAATATTCATAAAAAATGTTTTTACTAAAAACGGCCATAACTTCGAATCCGCTTGGTGGATTTCGCCCGTTAACGAACTCGTCCGAGATATTTACGCTCCAAACCTTCCCTGAATTTCAATCCTCTAACTCCTTTCGTTCGAGAGTTATCGTGTTAACGGACGGCCGGACAGAATCGATTTCGACCACAGATTCTTGATCAGTGAGTCGAACCAAGTCGTTTTTTTTTTCAGCCAAAAATTCGAAAATTACAGACATTTGGGTAAAATTGATAAGCACTCCAAGGAACAAGAGCGCCAAAAACGATCTTGCGAGGATATCAGCTGCCTCTTCAGGACCACCATAAGTTACCAGAGTCATCTCTGATAAGTGGGACACTCACATTAGTGTTCAAGGACGATTTAGCATATTTGAAGAATTTCTTCCTGCCTTTAGATGAGGCCAACTTATTTTATTTTCGAAGTCATTTTTTTAATTTTAAAGAAAAGTCGAGGGATATAGTTCGAAAAGTTACGATACGTGTTATAGTCGTCTGTTGATCGAGTTCGCAAGTACCTCTGCCATAGATATTTCTTCTTTCTGCTGTCATGAGGTGTAAGCAGCGACTTCCAATCAAGCCTCAGCAATTCCACACTGATGTTGTCATAGTTGATTTTTTATGGCTTTCATTTCTTGATGGCGGGCACTCATAGGATGAAACTGTAATTCAGTGGAAGGGGTGATATGGTCAGTTCCGATGTGAGTTGAGGATCGGAGATAAATACCAAGTCAAGAAGAGAAGGGGTTTGACCTATTCGATATCTAGTGGGACGCGTTGCAATCTGCTGCAAACGGGCATTCAAGACGAACTCCGCATATGTAAATGATGGGGACGACGTCGAAGGTGATTGCGTAACCGGCCAATTTAAGTCGGCGCAGTTAAAATATCCTGTGATGAAAATGTTATCATACCTTGTGGATAGTGTGGAATGAAAACCAATGCAACTACTGTCCGCGCCTCAGGGACGTGGTCTGTATATACATCCGACAAAGGCAGAGAATAGCTCATTGGAAATTTTCAGGAATTTCAATATCGGTCCAGTCATTACATACTTATTCAATTTTATATGAATCTTCTATGTGCTTGCTAACATATATGCAAACACCCCGATATCCAGGTGCGTTACAACTGTCGGCCCTGTGGACAGAATAACCCGGCATGTTAACTACTGAGTCAGGAATGGATGAAGAAAGTCAAGATTCAGAGATGAAAATTAAAAGAGGATTGTGTAATTGCGCATACGCAAGGATTTCTGAATGTTTGGACAAGAGTGACAGTGCGTTGGTGTATATGATGGGCCAAGAATTTAGGTTGTTGAGTTTTTTGAATTTTGAACTGTGGAGGATGAAGAAGTTCTGATAATTTTCGGGGTCCCTTCGAGATATTTGATGGTCAAATCATTCTCACCTGCTGTTAACCTCTCCCTCAATTCCGCCCTTAGAGAAGATAACTGGGTCAATTGTTCTTTGGTCTTATCATCCTGAGTTTTTATTGAACGATACTGAAAACTGCCCAACACTGAATTTTTCCTCCTGAGTATGGTCTGAACCACGTCACAACTTGCAAAAGAAACTCGTATCCAACGGGGTCGAGTAGTGTCTCTAGATTTTAGTCGAACCACATTAGTGATGTACCTACTGGAGGATACACTTATAAGGTCGCAAATACCTGACACAGTGGCTAAATCTGTTGCTACATCTGACTCAGGGACATTGGACATGATCAGATTGAACGACCGATTCACGCGATCTACAACCTCAGGAACAGTGACCTCTCCTGCGCTACTATTAGAAGCAACTCCCGAGTCCAGGTCCAAGACTTTATCAGTCAATGATGAGATGCTCGCGTTGACTTCAGTCTGAGCTTGCTTCAATATTGCCACGTCACTTTTACAAGTATCGATTTCTGACTTCTCCAAACTAGCTGTCATTTTGCGCATCTGTTCCATCAAGAGCTCGAAATGCCTCGATGTAAACGTCGTTCCAGTTGTTTCTGGCGAAGAGGAGTTATGCAATGGTGAAACAGCAGTCAGAATGTAAGGAATTCTTGCATTTAGAACATGTGGCGGAGATGCTCGAATCCACAATGGGCTTAATACAGCAAGTACAGCTACGGGGCATCCTGAAGAAGGAATAGAAAGAAGGATGGTGGAAACAGTTAGAATACTATTCACTTCCCTGGGCCCTTAAGGAAGACTTCGACAGAGTGGTAACGCCTCGGAAAGGTAAACTTAATGAAGAGATAGGATCACGCAAAGTGGTTGAAGAACTACAGGTATCTTACAAATACGCGCCCGGATACTCGATAAACGTTGTAGGTACACTTTATGCAATATAGAATAAGATATGTGTAAATAAATCGGCATGAATGGGTCAAGGTCACCAAACTGAAGATCGAAGAAGAACAAGAATTGCTATTAATGCGGTTGAAATGCCAGAATAAAACCATACAAAATGATCGTTATGCCGTGTTCAGAGAACAGAAAAAAATAATCAATGTCTACCTGGAATATTTAACTCACTAAATCAATCATCAACTGATATTGAGCAAAAATTAGAAAATTTCACTGGAGCACTAAACAACACGCTAACTCGCCAATATGTCGCCTGAATGCTTGCCGGCGTCCTTCTCATCACTACAACTTAATAAATCCTTACCTGGTAATTCCGATGTCTAGGTACTGATATGAGCGTTAACAGCTATTCCACTAGGAACATACGAATTCTCTCGGACAGTCAGGCAGTACCTAAGGGGTTACATGGGTTTCGTCGGGGTAGAAAAGGCCAATTTTCAATATTTTTTTTCTATGTAAAAAATTATTTATTTAATTCAAATTTTTTTCTGTCTTATAGATACATATTTAAAGAATAATTTCTGAAATAAAAAAAAAATTAAAACTCCTCCTTTGTGACGTCATTTCCGGTGACCCCTCGGAAAAAAGGTGCGTCCGCGTTGTCAGCATAACGCCTGACAAAATCATCTAAAATAAAAAAACAAAAATATGTGTTTCAGTTAAGACCATAAACTCGTGCTTGAACGAAGGAAAGAAAAAAAAAGTAAAAAAAGGAATTTTGGCAGACATTTTTCCAAAAAAATAAAAATTTCGGTCAAATTTGCTTGACATTTTGTTTTTTTTAAATAGTTGTAATTGAAAAAAAGAATCCTACGTTCAAGCACGAGTTTATGGTCTCAACTGAAACACATATTTTTGTTTTTTCATTTTAGATGATTTTGTCAGGAGTTATGCTGACAACGCGGACGCACCTTTTTTCCGAGGGGTCACCGGAAAATCACAAAGGAGGAGTTTCAATTTTTTTGAAAATTTCAGAAATTATTCTTTAAATATGTATCTATAAGACAGAAAAAAGTTAAGTTAAGTTAAATAAATAATTTTTTACACAGAAAAAAAAATATTGAAAATAGGCCTTTTTTTACCCGACGAAACCCATGTAACCCTTTAAGGCAATAGCCAGCTGGAGAATTAACTCCAGGCTTGTGCTGGAATGCTGACAGCACCTGGAAATCTTGGTTGCCAGAAACCGTGTTAAGCTCGGGTGGGTGCCGTGGCATACGGGGGTTGAAGAAATTGAAAGAGCTGACGCATTCGCTAAAGAGGGCTCAGATATCCCCCTCTTCGGACAGAGCCGGGAGTAGGGGTGACCAAATCGGTTGTGAAAGGCGTCAATGAGGAATGGGTGCTTATTGCACAGCACACACGGCGCTGAAATGAAACTTCAGGCCAGTGGCATAATAAGTTTATGGTGGAGCAGGCCTGTCCATTACTAGCTAAATAAGTCCCACTATTGAGCAGGACTAAGCTCAGGGCAGTAACTGGCCTAGTGTCAGCTAAAAGGAGACCGACCGAGGTGCAATAATCCTCTCCTAGGCTGTAGCACGGGCTAATCGCTCAATCGGCATTGGTCTAACACAAAAAAGAAGAAGTAAAAAAGTAATGACTTTCATGATCGAAAACCTCTGTTTTGTCAGATGGGTAAAGAAACTAAGGTTTCACATAGGGCTTTAATTCAGATTCATTTTTACAATATATGATATACAAAATGATTCAAACTCTAGTTGGAATATCCAAAATTACAGATTCAAACATTACTGCGATAAACTTCGACCTAATTAGATTAAAAATAGATTCACTACATATAAAATATATCGAGTAAAACGATCAAAAATGTAAAAATTCCACTTCATTACGTCATCAAAATTCAGCAGAGATATTTGGGGTTCAATTGTGATATGTTAAGGAAATAATTCAAATCTTTTGTTTTTATCATAAACAGATTTCAAAGTTCCACCGAATTAATCTCCGATGCTAGAAGGGAATATTGCCATAATTTGAGCACTACCATTGAGCTAATAACGTTTTTATTTGACAAAAAATATGAGAGTTTAGGCTGCTCGTATACCAAGACGAGGAGACCGCAACGCGACCGCGACGATACTTTTTAACGAGGAATTTGCATCGCGTCGTCGTATCATTGGTGTGGGCGCTTCTATCACTAACCTCGTACCGCGACTTCTAAGGCCGCTCGTATACCAGCACGACGAGACCGCTACGCTACCGCGATTTCGTGTCGCTTAGAATTCGCGGTACGAGGTAAGTGATAGAAGTGCCCACACCAAAGATACGGCGATGCGACAGAAATTCCTCGTTAAAAAGTATCGTCGCAGTCGCGTTGCGGTCTCATCGTGCTGGTATACGAGTGGCCTTAGCGACACGAAGTCACGGTCGCGTTGCGGTCTCGTAGTGCTGGTGTACGAGCAGCCTTAGTTTAGTGATTGTTCACATTTTTGAGTATCCAGGTTTTAGATAGAATCAGAACTTTGAAATTTAACACTAATTAAATCAGCTCATTTAAGTATAAAGCGAATAATTGGATCGTGTTCAAATATCTTATGATATAATATTAAACGGTACATCAAGAATCTTCAATTGGCCATGATTTTTGTACCAAGATTGAAAGTAATATTGTCTGTTTTTCCAATATGATACTTAATATTCGAAGAGATTAAAATATCCTATAATCAGTTTTTGAATATGAGACGTTCAAACATTTTTGATTTGAGTTTCATCGTTCTGATATATGCAACCTACCCTAGAGACGTAGCACGCTTCCTGACAGTGTACAATTAAGAAAAAATTAACACATGGTTTCAGATTGCATGTGTAGACTAGCTTTGGAGTCTGCTTTCTGAAGTTTAACTTCTCTTTGAATTGGCAACTGTGAAGAATCCATCACTATGGAGGGTCTCTTAGGTGGTGGTGGTGGTTGACTTATAAGGGTAATGTCACCAGAATCCATGGAATCTTGACGTTCAGTCGAAGTATCCGGGCTGAAACCTAAAAACCATAATAAACTGATTAATAAAACCCTGAAAATTGTCAAGGAATCAAGATGTTTCCGGAGTTTTTTTGACAGTATTTATAACTAGTCGAAATAAACCATTTCAACTGAAATTGCCTTTATAAATGCCCTAAATAAAGGAGTAGACGGGATAATAGACTCGGTTAATGGAAAGCGATTATAATTTTAATCAGAATCGTGAGGTGAGAATATTTTGGCGAACATCACGAAGTCCCAAGTGCTCGGAAAAATGCAACAAATTTATGTTTTGGAGATATACTCGAAAAATCCCATTTCCATTGATTTCATTGAAGATTTTGGCTTATCTTTGATGCAATTACCTAGAGTATTGCATCTTCGCGTATCACAAATTTGTATGTCTTCACCCATTAATATAGGGTGACCAGATGTCCGTCATTGCGATGGACATCCGTCATTCGTACAAGATGTCCGTCATTGTGTCCGTCAAAGTGCGAGTCACGATATTTTCGCAATCTTGTATCACGCGAAATAAGGGGCTGCGAGACGGGTGAAATTTCATCGTGACCAAAAAGGTATTGTGATGTCAGTTCTATGGACCCCTGAAGTACAGCTGTTTCCTGTTCTAAGGTTTTTTTTCGAATTCCTAAACATCCTAAACTCCTGAATTGCACAGGACTGTTCAATTGCGGAAGTAGGTACCTTTTTTTTTGTCTTCACAACAGGTCCGTCCGTCATTGCATTAGGTATGATCTGGTCACCCTACATTAATACATCGTCACTAAGATGCATAGAATAACAAGGTGTCGACACTCCCTGCTAAATCCTGTCAAAATTTTCGGCCGAAAAACGGACCTAGAATAATTGTCAAATCGAGTACTTTATGTACTACTTCACTTTGTTAACGATGGTGCCGCTAGAGTCGATTTCGAAGATTCTGGCAAGCGAATAAATGAAAACTGCCTAGCGACAAAGTTCACTTTCCAGTCTTTCCGCCGTTGCTAGTTCTTAAATCCAGATTGAAAGAATATAATGAAGCAGTTTATTGAAAAATCAATTCACTTTTTGATTAATCAGACATCTGTTCGGACATTATATGTAAACCCCATTTGTTTGGAACAGAAAATTCATTTTACCAAGACACAATGAGGTTGAATAAGGGATTTATCAGTAAAAGAGTTTCATTGGAACATTTTGAATGGAACTGTAAATAGAGAAATCTGTGAAATAATTATTTTCACATTACAAAAGATCACATCCAATGTCTTTAGAATATATCTAAGCATTTAATTTGTGTATCTTGAAATACATTGAATAATACAAAATTTTCTGTAATACCTCTACATAATATCTTTCGATATCATATTATTATTCAAATGTATTAATTAACTTTATCATGTACAGCTCATTTAAATTGAACATTTTACTTATTATTTTCGATGTATAATTTGAAACTTCATCAAAACATTATCATGTATATAGCATTTTTTCACCCAATACCCCTTGGCAACTTTTTATGTTCTCAGCAATTGGATGATTAGATTGCAAAATTCGATAGCTATTATTCAGAACTAAGTATACTGATGAAGTATAGAAAAATGATTCACTAAATTGAAAAACTAACCAAAATAGAGGGTAGTTACTACGTTTGAATATTTTATTCAATATATATTTGGTAGAAAAATGTTTTGAACAAACAAATGTTTTAATTTTCAATACCCTTCCTCTACTAGTTGCCATTCTTGTCGTGTAACAATATCCATGAAACAAATAATATAGAATAAGAGCGCCAAAAAGAATGACGCTTTAGGAAAGCTATTCAACTTTGATGAAATCACACTGTGTGGTTGCTCTAAACTTTGTTCTCTGCTAGTCCTTTCATCGTTGACAAATAATATTGTTAGTTTTCATAACATATCATTTCATTCCTTCTCAATATATAACTGAATTGTATAATGAATATAATTTGATTAATAGAGATATTCCTTATTGTTCATCAACCGGCAAGATTATAATAAATCAACAAGTCTAAGCGTTTTCCTATGTTGATTTATTAACAACGGTATCAGCGATCTTTCCATATTATTAATATTATAATTAATACCTATCTTGATACTAGAAATGTGCCCCTGATCCGGTATTCGAATTTGATTTGACTTGACACGTCGATAATTTTATCCATAAAATTTCCACTGCCGGCATCTATCGTCGAAAACTGAAGTAGAACAAAATCCTTGTATTTTGACAGTATTTGGACCGCAAATCGGCCGAAAATATGTCAAAGAGTGTCTTCACCATGTTTTCTATGCATCTATATCGTCACCATAGAGTTGTTTCATAAATTGTGTGTTTCGGTGAGAGTTTCTCAAAATTTAAATCATAATTTACTGTTGCTTTTCGCATCGATGCGACAATCACTAGGGCACTAACGCAATAGCCATTACCGCATTAGTTAGGTTAGAATCATTATCTTGGCGGGAGATCCTTATTCAAATTTTTTAACATGGCAGTCTTATGGAGGTTCAACTTTGAGATGAAACCACCCTATTTAAAAGATAATTTTAGTATAGAGACATCAAATATTGGGTACCTTCATCAATAGTGTATGTTTTCATGTTCTTTCCACATTAAAATCTACTTCTATTTATCCTTGAATCAGAATTGAAACCAGTGTAGTCGTAGATGACTTCTGTTGTGCGTCATTACATGACCGAAGGGTTATGTTAATATTTTTGACTGATTTCGAGTGAACTAAATCTGTTTCAAGAGAAATAAACCTTAAGAGATCAGCCAAAGTATCTAAAAACAGGCAAGAGATTCGCGTAAATTTTAGGTCCATAAGAAATGCATGGGATCCACGGGTGGATCGTAATTCAAAATTCCCGCCTAACTAATGCGGTCTATAGGTCGGCTTGTAGACATCTGCTTGTCATGCTGTTTCGGCACAACCTCAGTGACGGATATACTTCTTCAATTCAGGCATTCAGCAAAAATACCACAACTTTGTCGTGTGACGAATTGGTGACACCATTAGAATGTGATATATTTGCTTTTGTACGTACCTTATATACAGGATGTCCATCTCATACGAGCCACCCCGTATATTTCTTATCCCATAGTGCTTGGAAAAATTTCCCGAAACACGTCGAATGATTTTGTTTGGGGGACATCTTTTGACGTATATTTGAGGCTTGAACAAGCAACCCCCTAAGAGGGGGTGCTTCAACTCCTCAAAATTTGACAGAGGAGAGGGGTTGAGTGATACTTCATTTAAAAGGTTTTGGAAGCCTCTTTACAAAGGTGCATGAAAAACGTGATCTTGATAAACCGTTTTCGTCAAAAATAATTTTTTTAGCTCAAATGAGCCACCCTTAATTTTTTGCGTATTTTTACAATGTACCAACCCATTTTTACCAAGCACTTTTTAGAAACTTAAAAAATCATAAAAAATATCATTCTTGAAAAAATTCAATTGTTTTATCATGCTTAATATATAAAAAATAAAATCTGCGTTTTTAAATCAAATGTTCAAATTGCTCTAATTAACTTCCATACAATAATACAATCTTGATTGAAAACCATCTCTAACATGGTTCAGCATAATTGGAGAGTAGATGTCCATTTTTACATGTAAATTCCTAAGGAAATCTAAGGTCCATTTTGCAAAAATTGTACCCTTTTGAACGGGGCCGTATACGCGTAAGTCAGCGTTCTCAAGGTCATTTGATAGTACGACTCTTTAGTCGTACTAGGCGTAGCTCCACGCCCCCTGAAACTAGATATCTTGGTAGGGTGAGATTTCAGCGAGTGATGCTAAGTGGAAGGCGATGCATGCGTCATCTGAAATACTTTTGACTTTGCTAGGATTCGAACCCGAGACCTACAATGTTAAGAGTCCAGTCCTAAGCCGCAGTAGTTAGGGGTACACGGATTTTGGCTCAGAATTTGAACATAACCTCACTTATTTGGTTTAGAAGCATGGAAACATGATTGTCGCCATGACAGTTGCAACTATCACAGCGCCATCTAGACTTGGGTAGTGGAATTTTTGGAAGTTTGCTCTTTTACTACTAGAATATTGTTGGAATTTATGAAAAAATTCTCGGAAGCGTTGTTATTCGAACCCATACCGATTAGGTACATTTTATGCTCCCAAAGACTTTTGCCCCTGGGCCACGCACTCTATCCGATTGAAGTATCCCGCGCATGTAGTTTTGGGTCTCATTTATCGTTCATTTGAATAGCATCTTATTAATTGTGCGTTTGAATTGGGGTGAAATTAATCTGAATTCTTATAGAAGTATACATATATTCAACTTCGGGAACTAGAATGATATCGTTTTGTGAAAGAATTTATTATAGGAGGTTTCTGTCAATTCTATATATATTTAATGTACCTCGAGTATAGATGGCATTCTTGTATTCTCTTTTGATGACATCTGAGATTCAGTGTGAAGAACAGTAGTTAAGTTGAGAAGTCGAAGAGCAGTATTGTACTAGTGGAAGTAATATGTAAATCAATAGTAATAAAGTGTTTTACTCAATCAATTAACTAGCGATCCACGATCACATCAAGAGGTTATGGGCCCTGAGACGAACCTAGTTAATTGAGGAATAAGAGTATTCACGGAATAACTGCGGAATTAGCAGGAACGAAAAAGTTTGGTTAGGAAAAGCACGAGGTGGAAATTTCTGGAAGGAAAAATGGTGGACAAAGGGCAAAGTCACAATGTAAAACCTTTTGACGGAAATGCCTTCTCAAACTGGCAATTTAGAATGAAATTATTGCTGGAACAACATGAAGTTTTGAAAGTTTTACAGACACCACGACCTGACGAATCAAAAGCGACTGAACTATCTAAATGGAAAAAGGATGATGTAAAGGCCAGATCAATGATTGTACAGTGTTTATCAGATAATATTCTGGAATCTGTGAAAACAAAATTGACTGCAGGAGATATCATGAGAAGTTTGGAAAATACTTATTCCAGGAAAGGTATTTCAACTCAAGTTATGCTTCAGAAAAAGCTTAGAGACCTGAAGTACACAGAGGGAACTCCATTAAGCACATTTCTGTCTCAATTTGATAATACGATCTGTGAGTTAAAGGCAGCAGGTGGAAAAATTGACGAGGCTGAGTTAAGGTAGAGACAGACTATGCCCACGTACGCAACGTACGCAACGCATTATGATATCTGGCCCCTTGAATTTACATGCCTAGAAACACACTACACAGACGCTATCATACGCAACACTATCCCACGCGGCCCACGCAACGCGGTATCCGCCGATCCAGATCGACGTGGGAAGGTGGAGGGGATTGCTAGTGTGTTTCTATAGAAACTTGCATTCGCAGTACGTCAATTTGAATTTTGAAAAATAGTAGATGAACAATTCATTGATTTGGTTGAACGATAATATGTCATTGATACCTAATATTAAATGCACTGAATTTCGTGACACAACATTACGCAATGCAGCATGGGAATATATAGCAAAACAACAGTGCAAGCCTGCCAAGTACCTACCTGCTACTATATTTTCCTTTAACATAGGTATTTATTGTACTGTATGAATTGGATAGGTGTTGTAAGTATTTATATTTATCCACTATGTAGGTACGTTTAATACTGAATAAATTAATATGAGTGGGTACCTGTTTCTTTATACATATATACCGTGTATCCAATATCTTCTCTTCTTTTTGTTCTTGTGGCATGGACATATCGAAGTAAATATAAATAACAAACATAATATATCGTCCTCAAATTCACTCTCAGAATCAGAAAACATACTCGTAGTACACTATAATGCACCTGAGAATTGACCACAACGTCTGATGTCAATATGCGTTGCATACGACGGACACAGTACCCACACTGATAAATGAAAACGTCTGATAGTAGGGGAGCCCAAGCGGGGATTTTGGGATTTACTAAAGCGCGGCAGATTAATATATTGGGGGATACCTTGTACCTGGGCAAGTTTTTCCACCAAACATGAGCCATATATATATGGCCGCCCGTCAAGGATGAAGCATCAGATTAGTAAAAAAAAGTTGATCATCGGAAATTCTCGAGCGCGTCAGATTAAGGTAGGGTGAGTTAGTTACATGCTAAAAAGTGTATGTTCCATTAATCTGACAATTTGAGAGTGACGTAAAGAAGGGGGAGGGTTACAAAGTTGTAAAAAAAAACGACATCTTGACATTCTCGAGCGTAGTAAATTTTTTTGTTATTTTGAAGGGAATAATGCAAGAATTACGAAAAATATATAATCTGACGATTTTCACAAGCCGAAGTAATAAAAATTAATTGATAAAGTTTAATGCGTGCAGCTATGCCATGCCTATATTCCCCTCCCCGTGTTTCTATTCTCCTCTCACTCTTTCTCTATCTATTGCTCTCTCACTCCGTCCCACTCCGGTTTCTGTTGCCATGACAGCTGGTCACGCAGACTCGTTCGCGGTATGATCTTGTTTACAACGGATTTCCAACGTATTAGGTTATTTTGCGATTTTAATAAAAGTTATGTGAATTATAGTTACTAAATAATTACTATGAGTGATTGAGTGATATTAATGTGAATTGTTTATTTTGTGGTGAAAGTTCTTTACAAAAAACAATCAAATTTTCATTAGATACTTTACAAAAATGTATCATTACTTTGGAATATCGTCGGAGCTAACCGATTCTTCGAAAATCACGAAAAAATTAAATTTTGTATAATTGATATTTGTATAAATATTCTCCTCAAAACAACATAAGATTTCCATTTGCACGCTATTTCCTGAGCTATTCGATTAATTAAGTTCAATGATTTGAAAAAACTAAAAAAAAAAAAATTTTTATGGTCAGATTTAGCGAATCCCTCCAGACAATCGTCAGATTAGGAGACAGCCGGTCTAGGCCATATTGATGAACCACATATATCTTAATCTGACGCGCTTGAGTATTTCTAAATGGCAATTTTTTTTTTGCTTATTCTAATAATGACCACGAGTTTGCGTTACATCCCAATCGTCAGATTATTATACAAGAGCATCTTTTAAGGTTCACTAAACGCCCCCTCAGAAAATCAGACGAGCTCGATAAAAAAATTTTTTTTTTCATTTTCAACCCTTACGTATGATCACCTCCATCTTGGAAACGGTCAGATTAACATATGTACATGTTTTAAAATACGTAGGACACAGATGCTATCAATATCTGACGCGCTCGAGTATGTCCACGTAACGGTTTTTTTTTACATTTTTGGAAATTTATATCCGCTCACCCCACCGATGAACAGGTATATATTATATAACATTTTTTTGGCGCTCTAGTTCCTCGGAACTGAGTGCTTATCAATTTGCCCAAATGTCTGTAATTTTCGAATATTTCGATGAAAATGGTCTTAAACGATTTGGTTCGGCTCACTGATCAAGAATCCGTGGTAGAAATTCATTCTGTCCGGCCGTCCGGCCGGCCGGTCCGGCCGGCCGGTCCGGCCGTAGGCACGATAACTCTCGAACGGAATGAGCTAGAGAGTTGAAATTTTCAGAGTAGGTTTGGGGGATAAATATCTCGGCTAAGTTCGTTATTGGGCAAAATCGGACAGATGGTTTCGGAGTAACAAAAAAAAAATTTTTTTTTACGAAACAAATTCCAAATTAATTTTTTTTTGATAAGAAGTTTTATCATAAGAATCCACTCATATTATTTTTAACTCTAATAAGCTAATACTTTCGGAGATATGATTTTTCAAAATTTCAATAATAAATCGTATTTCAACGTTGTCACAGAATGATATTATTCTATGTATGAATATGAATTGTCATAATGTCAAATGATGTTCCTACATTATCGAAGAATTGTGAGCGAAGTGAGAAAAATCTCAGTTGTTTGCTCCGAAATTAGTTTTTCTCAGAAAATTCTTACATTTCGGAACTGAACATGAAGTAAGAGATCTGAGAGTAGTGAGACTGCTTTTCATCCATAGACATAGATATAACTCTCGAACGGAATGAGGTAGGTAGTTGAAATTTTCAGAGTATTTTAGGGAGATGAATATCTCGGTTAAGTTCGTTATTGGGCAAAATAAGCCAGATTTAATTTGATTTCTTCCATGGTGCTTTTCTCATTCTCATGATTGCTCATTTAATCTTGATAAATAAACTATTATTTGAATTGAATTTCATTTAGGATGCATTTCTATTATATGAATACATTGATATAATTCCCAACTATGAGAAACCAATACTTTCGGAGATATAATTTGTCTGTTTGAACTAGAGCGCCAGAAAGCTCCTGTCCACAGGGCTTGAACCCATTTTTCTTCTTATCATCTAAGCTTGACAACCCAATAGCTCTCTATGACGCTCGAGTAAATCCCGAATTAGCCTCGTGGGCTCCCCTACTATGATGTCAATATGCGTTGCATACGTGGGACAAGTGTGCACACAAGCTCTCCCACGTTGCGTCGCATACGTTGCGTACGTGGGCATAGCTTTCAACAATGCCTGAATCTTATCAAAGTGTTACCACAGCAATTGACGTAATGTTTTGTCAAAACCAGAATGCTATTGACTTGGATTTTGTGAAAAACAAACTATTGATGGAAGAAGCAAGAAAGACGAAAGTTAAACAAGAAGAAAACCCAGGAACGGCATTCATGTCAAGAAATTTTAGAGGTAATTGGAGGAAATTTACTGAGTTCCAGTAATATCCAATAAAGGATAAACGTTGCAAAAGAAGGGCAATCAATTATAGCAAAAAAAAAGGGAAATTTAGAATTACAAACAAAGGCAGGAAGAACAGTAACAATCAAGGATGTATGGGTATGTGAAAATTTACTTTACAATCTATTGTCTATTAGAAAATTGGAAGAAAATGGTCTAGAAGTAAAATTTTTCAAAGGGTAAGTTGTCATAATGAAAAATAATGTATGTATCTTAGAAGGAACTATGAAAGGAAAATTATATATTGTTAATTTCAAACTGAATAGAAATGCATATGCAGGTTTGACGTCAAAGTTCCCAGCACCAGGTTTATGTGATGTATGTGTGAAGGCCAAACAAACCAAGTTGCCTTATGAAGAACTTAAGAAAGAACGAAAACCATCAAGAATATTGGAAACTCTCTCGACAGACATTTGCGGACCAATAAAACCACTTACACATGATGGTAAGTCATATTTCATGACGGTGATTGATAATTATTCCTATTTCTGTACCGTTTATCTATTGAGTAACAAGAGTGAAGCTCTTCAAAAATGTAAATGTTATGTTTCAATGGTTGAAGCAAAATTCGATAGAAAAATAGAAAAATTAAGATGCGATAATAATGGAGAGTATGTTTCTAAAGAATTCAAAGAGTTTTGTGTCACGAAGGGAATTAAATTGCAATACACAGTGCCACATTCCATCTCCACTCAAAATGTATAGGTTGATTTTATTGTATTTTCCAAATAAATCATTACCTACACTTCATGAATAATTTCTCAGATATATAGTTAGAACAAAAGCTCGTCATGGTGTTCAACTCACTTTTCACGAGACATTTTGGTGGTAGGTACCAGGAATTGCCCAACATTTCATAAAAAAATCGGTCTAAAACAACAAAACAAGAGAAATTGCAGTATTACATTTATCTGAGGGAAACATTTACTATCTAGCAACAAAAATTAAATATTTTTGAAAATACCAATCTTGAGCTCACTCGAAATCTGTGACTGTTTTGCGAGGAAAATGAAGATTGCTTATAACAATTCTCCTTTATCCTCGAGTCTTTTTAATTGGGTATCTTCCTATATATATTCGGATATCCTCGTATGTATTCGGGTATTTTATGAATCTCTAAAAGTTGAAACAAAGATGTTTTCATTTCAGTTGTATAAAACTGTTCAACATGAAAGGTTCTATTGGAGCTATAAAGTCGTTGATGGCTCTATTCATTACAACAAATGATGAAACTGTCTTTATCGATGGGTTGAAGCTGTGCGAAGAAACAACAAAAAACTGAAAAATGCTACGACTATTAGAGAAAAGCAAAGTCTGTTAAGTACCTTGAATCACGTGAAAAGTTGCAGATCTAAATTGAAAAACTTGCGTAAAAAGGGATTTGGCATCAAAGAATGAAGGGAAACGTTAACATATAGAGTTAAATGGGATGAATCTACATCTGCATTCGAGTCAAGAATTCAAACTGGAGTTATTACCAATTTGAAACATAAAGACATGAAAGATTTCCTGGTAGATGCCGAGGCTATCTTATGTAGACGATTGATGATCTCTCTCAAAAAAAAAATTGGCAGTAAAGGTGAATGCGGTGTTTTGTGGAGAGTTCGAAGTAATGACAGCTAATAAAATTCAAACAGATTATAAATACTTCACTACATCTAACGCTGTTATATACAGGGGCACCAATTTGAGTGACTGGTTTCAACAAAAAAGATAGTGGCTGGAGTCTTGCGAATATTGTTAGCTTGGGAGTCAATATAAACAAGTTCACACCGCAACTCGGATCTTCATACGTCGAACTTCCTCCTCAAATTCGAAATAAAAAAGCCTGCCTCAATGAGGAAGAAGCTTGTTTTGCATGAGCTGATACTTCTGCATTACACCCCGTTGAGGAAAATCCGCAACTCCCCATTACTCAAAGATATTAAAACTGGAAGGAATACAGTTTCCAATGACACTGAAACAGATACCGAACTTTGAGAAACAAAACGCAAATATCTATTAATGTTTACATCATAAAGAAAGAAAAATATTTCATCGCACTGACAACCTTCCTAACTAGAGATGTGCCGGATCATTGAAAATATGAATCCGCGGATACGGATACCGATACGGATCACCAGTTTCTAGATCCGCAAATACGAATACGGATACGGATCTAGACCCTCTTACGCATTCGATCTCGGTGCGCGTGCGCGTGGTCTTGGACTGACTTGACTGTACTTGTTGTTGGTTAGTTCTAGTCTTCTAGTTAGTTTAGTTCACATAGTGGTGTGTAAAGTTTCATTAAGTTTGGAAAGAATGTCTGCGAAGAAGTTCAGTAGTACTATATGGAAATACTTTACAGTTATTGACGATGAAATTGCCAAATGTAATATATGTGACGGAAACTATTCCCGTAAAGGCAAAGGCACAACTTCTTTGAGAAATCATTTACAAAGGAAACATTCAGAACAATTCGATTCGTTTTTGAAAGAAGATATGGATAAGAAGAGCAGAACTTCAACTTCTCAGCCAGGAACGTCATTAGAAACGCTAAAGAGAGAATTAAGGCAAACTAGTTTTATAGGAATACATAGACAAGGCCAAAATGTGGGATAATACGAATCCTAAATCCACTAAAATCGACTACTTAATTGCTGAAATGATAGCTTTATCTGATTTACGTTTTCAACACGTAGAAAATTTAGGATTTCGACGATTGATGGACCATGCAGTTCCTTATTATGTTTTAAAAGGTAGAAAATATTTCACGGATCTCGTATGCAGTGAACTTCATGGTAAAGTATCATTCAAAATAAAACACATTATTCAAGAGTTTGAGAAAGTTTCCTTCACGTCAGATATCTGGTCAGATTCTTCATCAGGAGCTTCACTGTAGTCCTTAACTTGTCATGGTATTACCACTGATTTCATAAGAAAAAATATCGTTTTAAGAGCGGAAGTATTCGAAGAGCGTCACACGGGAGATTATATTTCAAAAAATTTTCAAAGCATGTTAGAAGAATGGGGAATTCCAAACGAAAAAGTACACTGTATGGTAAGAGACGGCGGATCTAATATGAAGCGTGCCTGCAATTTATCTGATATAAAAAATATTGACTGTACAGCACATCAGTTACATCTGGTGGTCGAAGAAGCCATTAAAAAGAGTGATGAGATTTCTACATTGCTGGCCAAATGTAGAAAAATTGCAGGACATTTCAATCATTCAACAATGGCAAAACAAGAATTGGAGAAAATACAAGTTCGACTTGATCAGAAACGTTCAAAAGTATTGCAAGATTCACCAACACGCTGGAATTCCAGCTATCATATGTTGGAAAGATTAGATTGCATTAAAGATTCACTGTCGCTCTATTCTTCTAAAAATAAAATAGAACAGCTTAATGCCGAAGAATGGATTCTTATTCAGGATTTGGTGAAAGTGCTGAAGCCTCTGGAGGATACCACAAATAAACTAAGGTCACAGAACATATGTTTATCTGATGTTATTCCTCTAGTGCGAGCATT
This sequence comes from Halyzia sedecimguttata, assembly GCA_937662695.2. NCBI lineage: Eukaryota > Metazoa > Arthropoda > Insecta > Coleoptera > Coccinellidae > Halyzia > Halyzia sedecimguttata. The sequence continues at coordinate 115,248,322 of OW569412.2, forward strand.
AAATAGAGTATATGATCAGATTCAACTTTCGGCCGATGATGGAGATAGTCTCAACTATCCTAGACCCTCGATACAAAGGCAAATTCTTCAGCGACTCTTTTCTCAAAGAAATCAAACAGAAAATCATCATGGCTTTAGAAAGTGAAGCAAATATGACAACACTGACAACGAAAAGTATAGATAAAGAAGAACCAATTTCTGTTAGAAAAGAACAGTGCAATAGTTTGGAGGATTATATGGCCAACATGTTAGATAGTGACGATGACAATATGGAATCTGAAAATCAAACATCAGATTCTAAAGCCAACTTGTTAACAGAATATGCCAGGGAGAAGAGATTGAGCAGAGACCAAGATCCATTAAAGTATTGGCACATAAATGGTAAGAAGTTTAGAGATCTCAGTCACGTCGCGCGGACATACTTATCTTCTCCTGCTATAAGCATTCCAAGTGAGCAATTTTTCAGCGCAGCAGGAATTGTTTACGATCCGCATCGTAATAGGCTGGTTTTCCTGTCACGCTGACGGTCGGCGCTGACGGTCAGCGCTGATCGGTCAGCTCGGATCCTTTTAGTATCGCGCTGATCACAAAAAGAAATAGAAGGATGCTATTGTCTCTGGCTAACTGAATGTGGAGGCTTGTCGGCGCCAGCTAGTCAGCGGCGCCGACGCGCCGGCGCGTACGTGCGCGTATGTAGATCAGCGCTGACGGCCGTCAGCGCCGCGTGACTCGAAAACGCTACCTATAGCTACATACATATTGACTCATCAGCGCCGACCGTCAGCGTGACAGGAAAACCAGCCATAGACTTCTGGGGGACAAAGCTGCCAAATTACTTTTTTTAAATTATAATCTACCATTATTCAATTTCGATTACAGTTTATAAAATTTTTAGAGTACTCCTTATGTAGAATGAATGCTGTTAAGTTTGACAATTTTATTTTTATTTTTATTATTATTCAGAATACCAGAGTACTAGAAATGGTACAAAGAATGTTTAATTATTTGATTTTGGATTTGAAATGTGCAAAATATAAGTATGTATTATTTGAAAATAAAACATATGAATAGTATTTCGTTGCTAGATATTCAACCTCACTGACAATTTCGAAAGTCTAATAAACTATAAAACTCAGTCAGATCCGTTCGAGATCCGCCAAAAAATGGCGGATACAGATACGGATACAGATCTTTTTTTTTCTTCGGATATCCGCGAATACGGATAAGATACGGATATCCGGAACATCACTATTCCTAACTAAGAACAAAATGGGCACATAAGTTAATTTACTCCAATTACAAGAACGCTATACAGATGAAATTCCTATCCGATACCATTACGTATGGATCAAAAATTTATCAGGACTTGTATCGACTCAGTTGAGTAAACACAGTGGCCAGAAATTTATTTGTGATAGATGTCTACGATACTTTCGATCCAACGAAAAACTTCATAATCATTCAGAAGATTTTGGTAATATGAATGAAACAGCTATCAAAATGCCTACATCGAAGGATAATATTCAGAAATTTAAAAATCATAAAAACAAGAAGAGGGTTCCTTTTATTATTTATGCTGATCTCGAAAGTATATCAATACCAACAAATACCAAATATAATTATCAAGAACATAAAGCTGCTGCAGTTGACTATCATGTGAAGTGTTCATATGATGATACTCTGAGTTTCTATCGTTCATATCGATGCCCCAATTGTATGAAATGGTTTGCAGATGAGCTGAATCAATTCGCTGAAAAATTTTAAACTCTTTTCCTATGCCCCTATGTTATCAATATGTCACATCAGTAGAAAGCTGGATTCCAGAAAGCTTCACAATGACATATTTGTGAAGAAATGTTCAAACCTAAAGATAAAAAGGTACGAGACCATAATCATCTTATAGCAGGAAATAATTATCGCTGAGCAGCTCACGAAGGATGTAACATCAACTACAAGGATAGTCATTTGATTCCTGTAGTATTCCACAATCTGAGTGGGTATTATGCCAATTTTCTTATATAAGATATCGCTGTGAGAATGGAAGGAAAGATCAGCTTGTTACCCATAACGAAGGAAAAATATATCAGCTTTACTAAACATATCGACAATCATCAAATCAATTTCAAATTCATTGATAGCTTCTGATTTATGGCTTCCTCACTAGATCGGCTCATCAAACTTGGAAGATTTCCCTAATCTCAAATTGCAATTCCCTAATGAGCCTGAAAAACGTATCAATCTCATCACGAAAAAGGGGGTTATGCCATATGATGATTATATCGACTATAGCGATTGTTTTAATGAAACATCTTTACCACCCATAGAGGCATTTTACAATAAATTGGAGGATAGAACATGTCCTCGAAGGATGTTTATGAGAGCCCAGCTTGTATGGAAAGAATTTCAACATCAGAACATCACAATATTCAGATCTTTATATGAAAACAGACATTCTATTGTTGGCTGATGTATTTGAGCATTTCCGTTCAAGCTGTTATAAAACTTATGGATTGGATCACGCTCATTATTTTACCTTACCAGGATATACGTGGGATGCAATGCTGAAACATACGAAACAGGAATTGGAAGTTCTCACATATGTTGACATGTTTTTGTTTGTTGAAAGAGGAATCCGTGGTGGTCTGAGTCAAGTTTGTAAAAAACGAGGAGCTCATGCAAACAACAACTATATCCCTAACTATGATCCAACTAAACCAGAAAACTACCTTATGTACTTCGATATCAATAATCAATAGGGATGGGCTATGTCGCAATGTCTAGCATATGGAGAATTCCGATGGTCTGATACAAATATAGATTGTCATTGAAATAAAAGTAAGTGGCTCCATCTTTGAAGACGGTGGATAACTTCAGATCTATTAATAACATTAATAGAAACTGAAGCGAGAAACTAAATCAGCTTCTCTTTGCCAACGCCACGCTATTTCACCTAAGATCGAGGTGTGCGAAATTTTTACAGAAATGAAGTTACTTGACTTCCTCGTCTTCGACCAGCCCCACAGAAGCAGATCGCGATTTCGGTGTTATTTCACCTCATCAGTGCAACATAGTGGATAGGGTCCGAAGACGACGAAGTCAAAAATGTTCGTAAGGTTATAAACCTTGGGAGTGCTTGTCATTGAAATAAAAGTAAGTGGCTCCATCTTTGAAGACGGTGGATAACTTCAGATCTATTAATAACATTAATAGAAACTGAAGCGAGAAACTAAATCAGCTTCTCTTTGCCAACGCCACGCTATTTCACCTAAGATCGAGTTTCTATTAATGTTATTAATAGATCTGAAGTTATCCACCGTCTTCAAAGATGGAGCCACTTACTTTTATTTCAATGACAAGCACTCCCAAGGTTTATAACCTTACGAACATTTTTGACTTCGTCGTCTTCGGACCCTATCCACTATGTTGCACTGATGAGGTGAAATAACACCGAAATCGCGATCTGCTTCTGTGGGGCTGGTCGAAGACGAGGAAGTCAAATAACTTCATTTCTGTACAAATATAGATGTTACTCAAATGTCAGATGATGCCCCAGAAGGATATATTTTGGGAGTTGACCTTGAATATCCTAGAAAATCACACGACAAACATAAAGATCTGCCTTTCTGTCCTGAACATTATAATTCTAAAACTCGAACACCCGGTTATGCTTCTCAACAAAATGTGAAACTTATGGCAACGGTGAATTCTAAGAAGAAATATATTATTCACTATCGTAATTTGAAGATGGCATTGAAGAATGGATTTATTCTAACAAAAATACATCCGAGTACTCAAATATCTTGTGTTTCTTACGCAGAAGCAAATCACAAAATAATTAATTTTTATTCTATAGATATTTTTCAGAGTTTGGGAGAGAAAACTAAAGAAAACCTTTCAATACCGAGTACTCAAGTTCAAACAATCTGCATGACTCAAATCATATATCGACCTTAATACTAACTTGGGGAAATAAGGCAAAGAATGAGTTCGAGAAAAATCTCTTCAAACTAATGAATAACGCTGTGTTTGGTAAAACGATGGAGAATATTCGGAAGAGGTTTAATGTTCAGCTTTGCACAAAATGGGAAAATCGTTATGGAACTGAAGCTTATATTTCCAAGCCGGAATTCAAGAATTCTGTTATTTTCAATGAGAACTTAGTGGCAATTGAGCTTCGAAAACTGGAAATATATTTGAATAAGACAATTTATGTTGGAATGAGTATTCTAGATTTAGCTAAAACCATCCTTATGGAATATTAAGAAGAGTTTGCCATAAATACTTCGATACTTCCGACTTTGCTAAGGATAATCCAAGGGCGTAGCCAGGAATTAATTTCGGGGGAGTTTTGAAATAGGAATTAATTTCGGAAGGGGTTTTGAAATTTTTGTAATTGACTTTATAAGGGCAGGTGCTTTCTGTAGCAAGTATTTTTGTGTTTTTAAGAAAAAAAAATTACATTTCGGGGAGGGGGGTGGGTTTGAACTATTTGTCTTAGAGAGAAAAAATAACTTTATTGAAGTTGTACAAATGAGTGTAGATATTTTCTTACGAGAAATAAATATTCCCTATCAACCAAAAAGATATCAGGTATATTTCCATGATATCTTCGTAAAAGAACTACTATATCTACCATCTAATATCTACTATCTACTCTCTGCTATATGCTATCTACTCTCTACTAGCTGCTATCTACTATCTACTATCATCATAAAATATTTGAGCCAGCATTCTACAACTAATAACAATGGTTGAGTTGGATCTGTTTCGTATTTTTCGCGTTATTGAGGAAACAACAACCAATTTTCAGATGGGTATAACTCCAAAACCGTGTGGCTGATTATACCTATTAACAAACTAAATTGTCGCATTCAGATGCACAACCTACCCTAAAGATTGCAAGTTACTATTTCTTTCCGTCCTCAGATTATCGTGACCTATACAATTATGAGACATTCTGTTGATACATAAAAATGAGACTGATAAGAATACGGGTTGAGTACACTTTATATCCACTGCATACATTTTATATATCCACCATCTAGCCATTATCATATCAACTAAATCCATTATTATATCCACTATAGTCATCATTATATCCACTATATCCATTATTATATCCACTATAGTCATTATTATATCCATTATAATTTCCACTATATACAGTTGTATAGCTGTTTTATATACGTTTTGCATTCACTTTATAGCTGAATATGTATGCATTCATGCATCTCAGGACGCACTTTATGCTTTGCATAATGACAAATTAATATATTCATGAAATCCTATGTTAGTAATAGATCTAATATTCCCAGCACAATCATAACGATATATCGAATTCCTTTCAATATACAACGATTCATATTTTGTATCTTGATTTCATTCAGAAGATTACTCATTACAATTGGCTTTACACAATATACTGTTTACGGGAGTGGGAAAGGGTGGGGGAAAACAAATTTCAACAAGAACAGGGCACACAATTAGTGTGGTGCACCTCAAACACATTCTTCATAGAAATTCAATAGAACACGGGATCATTACTTCTTACCATATTTATTGTGTACATAACAAAATTGAGATTCAATGACAAGAAGTTATTAACAAACCAGCGTTTCACAATTATTAGCGCTTCTTCTTGACATGATGGATAGTGTTGATCACTAATCATTTCATTTAATTTTTCGTTACAAATCATCTTGAATTATTCTGATGAAGTTACAGTATAGGAATATCTTTACGAATTAAAAAACTACTACCTGTTTATTATTCATCATCGTCTGTTGATCAGAATAATTCAAGATGATTTGTAATGAAAAATTAAATGAAATGATTAATTATAAACTATCCATTATGTCAAGCAGAAGCGCTAATAATTGTGAAATGCTGATTTGTTAATAACTTGTTGTCGTTGAATCTCAATTTTGTTATGTACACAATGAATATGGTAAAAAGTAATTATCCTGTATTCTAATGAATTTCTATAATGAATGTGTTTGAGGTGCACAATGTAGTTCTACCACACTAACTGTGTGCCCTGTTTTGATTGAAATTTGTTTCCCCCCACCCTTCTGATAATTTACTCCCGTGTATTGTAAAAAGCCAATTGCAATGAGTAATCTTTTGGAAGAAATCAAGATACAAAACATTTATTTCGAATTTGAAAATGAGATAATGAATCTCATGCTGGAATTCTTAATATTTTCAATCGTTGTATACAGGGTCTTTCACGAGGAACCTCACCCATATTTATACGGGAAACTACTGAACGTATTTTCATGAAATTCAGCACTTATAAGTATTTCACGATGCTGATGAAATCTAAAATATTTTCAAGGCATGAGCACCTCCGGTTTTTCCGGAAATGACGTCAACTTCCGTTTTTCAAATTAGAACACCATTTTTTTATTGCAGAAATAGATTCCTTAGAAAATTTCAAGTTATTTTGATGTAACATTTTTCAGTTTTGGTTGGAAAATTCTCTCTGAGCGGGAAAATTCGAAAAAAAAATCGAAAATAGAGCTCCGCTGAAACAAGAATAACTTCGAGGTTTTTGGATGGAAAATTTTTGGGATTTTTCAAGATGTAAGATTGATGTATCCACTTTAAAAATCGAAATTGCGATTCATGATACAGGGGGTGCAAAAATCGCTTTCAAATTTAGGGATGACAAAATTGTGAAAAATCAATTTTTTCAAATTAGAACCCCATTTTTTTATGGCAGATATTGAATCTACGTTAAAAAATAATGTGAGTGTATGCATCACACCCTTGCCCTAAAATGGATATTTTCTGAGTTATTCACAAAAAACTGTTTTTCGTCTTGAATTTTCAGCTATTTCTTTTCCCTTCACGCCAAAAAGATGAAATTTTCAGGAACTGTTATTTGAACCATGCTGCAGATTTTTCACCCCTTCTTGAAACCGACTTCAAGTTACTATTAGGAGAACCATGGCAAACTCTCCCAGTTATAACTAGAGAAGATGCTCAAAGTTTTGACCGTTAATTTCTAGACATTTATTTATACGTCTCAGGAATGCTTCGTGCGTTGCTCTTCTTATTTCATCGGGAGGAAGAGATCTGCAGAAGTGTTTAAAAACCAAATTGAGTTTCAGAACTATGAATCTAAAAATCTAAACAAACCTGAACGCATTTCTGACTCGTTCTATGCAGTCCTCTTTATCAGTCAGGGGAGTTGAGTAGACAATATTTTTTATCCTACCCCAAACATAATAGTCTAAAGGAGATAAATCGGGAGAACATGGTGGCCAAAGATGTGGACCATTGTTCGCCAACCATCGATCTTCAAATAGCCTGTAGAGGATATTTGACACATTGAGTGAATTGTGTGGAGGCGCGCCATCTTGTTGATACCATAAGTCATTATGGTTCTGTACTAGCGTCTCAATTATTTGAGTCAATATGTCAGAATATCTATCTCCTAAGGGAGAACATTCTTTAAATAATGCAAACATGCGTAGTGTTCTATCTTACCAGTTAAAGTCCCATCATAAATGTGAACATCGAGAATTGCATTATTTTTGATGGCGCAAAAAACATTGAAACTCCAGGTCTCTTGAAAGTTTCATTGTCTGAAGTGGTGGTTGTTCTCTTCATCCCAATAATGACTGTTATGCCTATTGAAAGAACCATTCTTTGTGAATTCAGATTCATCTGTCCAAATTATACAGTCCAAAATGTTTTCATTCTCTTGAAATCGAATCATCATAGCTTCGCAAAACTCTGTTCTCTTGACGAAATCAGTTTCCTTCAAATGCTGTACCCTATTGAATTTATATGGGTGCATTTTATGTTTTTTTAGTATTAACCAAACACTCGATTGAGATAATCCCAGATCAATCTCGGCATCTTTGAGAGAATTTTGAGGATTCACACGAAAATATGCAAGAACTGTAATTTCGTTGTTCTCATCTTCTACTACACTTTTTTCTCTGTGTATAGTTTTCTTAACGAAAGATCCGACATTTCTCAAGTTTGTCATGGTTCTGTTAATGGTATCTCTCGTTGGACTGGGTCGGTCAGGAAACCTCTCAATCAACAGTCAAATCGTTCTATCTACAACTTTATTACATTCTCCATGAAGTAGAATGAGATTTAAATAATCTTCATTGGTAAAATTAGGGATAGTGATCGATTTTATAACTTAATACGAATTATCACCAAATTAATAGTAAACACAAAATGCTACTGAATAAAGAGGAATTTGGCAGATATAATTAATGATATCTATCATTAAAAAAAAAGAATGTAAAACATGGTAAGTTTTTGCATATGGTTCATAAGGAATTATTTATTTATCACTGTAGAGAAAACCGATGGCCGATTAGTTGAAATAAAGAGGTTTCCGATACAAATTCGCCATCTATTTAGGAACAACCTGTAACTTTATTCTCTTGCATATTAGGGTAGTAAAATCTAAGACATGGTTTAAGTAACAGTTCCTGAAAATTTCATCTTTTTGGCGTGAAGGGAAAAGAAATAGCTGAAAATTCAAGACGAAAAACAGTTTTTTTGTGAATAACTAAGAAAATATCCACTTTAGGGCAAGGGTGTGATGCATACATTCACATTATTTTTTAACGTAGATTCAATATCTGCCATAAAAAAATGGGGTTCTAATTTGAAAAAATTTATTTTTCACGATTTTGTCATCCCTAACTTTGAAAGCGATTTTTTCACCCCCTGTATCATGAATCGCGATTTCGATTTCTAAAGTGGATACATCTATCTTACATCTTGAAAAATCCCAAAAATGAGAATTTTCCATCCAAAAACCTCGAAGTTATTCTTGTTTCAGCGGAGCTCTATTTTCGATTTTTTTTTCGAATTTTCCCGCTCAGAGAGAATTTTCCAACCAAAACTGAAAAATGTTACATCAAAATAACTTGAAATTTTCTAAGGAATCTATTCCTGCAATGAAAAAATGGTGTTCTAATTTGAAAAACGGAAGTTGACGTCATTTCCGGAAAAACCGGAGGTGCTCATGCCTTGAAAATATTTTAGATTTCATCAGCATCGTGAAGTACATATAAGTGCTGAATTTCATGAAAATACGTTCAGTAGTTTCCCGTATAAATATGGGTGAGGTTCCTCGTGAAAGACCCTGTATTGAGATGAATTCGATTGATCGTTATGATTGTGCTGAGAATATTAGATATATTACTAACGTAGGATTTCATGAATATATTGCTTTGTCATTATGCAAAGCTGATATGAAGTGCGTCCTCAGATGCATGACTGCATACATATTCAGCTATAAAGTGAATGCAAAACGTATATAAAGCAGCTATAAAAATGTATATAGTGGATATAATAATGACTATAGTGGATAAAATAATGGATATAGTGGATATAATAATGACTATAGTGGATATAATAATGGATATAGTGGATATAACATAGTGGATATAATAATGGCTATATGGTGGATATGAAAATGGGTTCAAGCCCTGTGGACAGGAGCTTTCTGGCGCTCTAGTCCAAACAGATAAATTATATCTCCGAAAGTATTGGTTTCTCAGAGTTGGGAATTATACCAATGTATTCTTATGATAGAACTGCATCATAAAGGAAATCCAATTCAAATAATAGTTTATTTATCAAGATTAAATGAGCAATCTGAGAATGAGAACTGCACCATGGAAGAAATCGAATTAAATCTGGCCAATTTTGCCCAATAACAAACTCAACCGAGACATTCATCTTCTCAACCTACTCTGAAAATTTCAACTACCTAGCTCATTCCGTTCGAGAGTTATTGTAGAAAAACTTTTTTCAAATTTTCAAAATTTTTTTTTACACTTTGCGGTAATCTGGTCAATACAAAACATCACATGCGTATGAGGGTCATGATTCTACAGTTTGATGCTAAAGTTTAGATAGATCGAGTGATCGGTTTCGGAAATATTCATAAAAAATATTTTTACTAAAATCGGCCGTAACTCCGAAACCGCTTGATGGATTTCTCGCATTAACGAGCTCGTCCGAGATATTTACGCTCCAAACCCACCTTGCAAATTTAAATCCGCTAACTCCTTTCGTTCGAGAGTTATCGTGCCTACAGCCGGCCGGCCGGACAGAATCGATTTCGACCTCGGATTCTTGATCAGTGAGTCGAACCAGATCGTTTAAGAACATTTTCATCGAAAAATTCGAAAATTGCAGACATTTGGGCAAATTGATAAGCACTCAGTTCCGAGGAACTAGAGCGCCAACAAGTTTCGTATGACAATTGCCCAAAACAGGTTTAAAGTACCTACAAATAGTAGATTTTTCATAAAACATGTATCAAAGAAGAGTAATAATGAAAAAAAAATTGGTTCAAGCACTGACGTGAAGTCAGAAGCTTTTGCGCGTATGTTCTATTGTCCATTCTTCTGTATTGGACACCCTTAATCGAATTTACCATGGTAAATTATGTTGTCCATTCTCCTATATTGGACACTCTTAATTCGAATTTACCATGGTAAATTCGATTAAGGGTGTCCAATACAGAAGAATGGACAATAGAACATAAACGCGAAAGCTTCTGACTTCACGTCAGTGCTTGAACCAATTTTTTTTTTCGTGATTTTTTTAAAATTTTCTAGGGGTACGGTTCTTAAAATTTTTTTTTTCGTCGTTTTTTTCAAATTTTCTAGGGGTGCGGTTCTTACAAAATTTTAAACACGTCTTTATGTTGATTTTCTACTACTAGTTACCAAGCATCAATTCGATCGAATATTTATTTTTTGAGTTATCAAGGAAATAATATTCCAGGTGGGTAAAACTCGGAAACCGTTAGACCGATTATGCCCGAAAACGAATTCAACTCTCCCTTTCGGATACGCAACCTACCCTGAAAATTGCAAGTCCCTATCTGCTTTCGTTCGAAAGTTATCGAGGCAACGGTCACCCATCTACTGAACTCACACAAGAATGCTCGAATCTCCAACAATATTTAACCGATCGTGTTAAAGCTTGAAACTTAGCAGTAGAGTTAGGTTATGAAGACTCTTGCAAAATTTCAGCAATTTCGAACGAATAGTTACTGATATATAGAATTTTTTTTTTATTTTCAATGATTTATTAAAAATTTTCTACAAATGCTATCCGCACCAAATTTTGAAAACATTTTCGCGTTGGCATTCTACAACTAATCACCATGTTTGAATTCAATCGGTTCAGTATTTTTCGAGTTAATGAGGAACAAAAAACCGTTTGGCTGATTATGCTCATAAGCAAACTGAAATGTATCGTTCTGGTGCACATCCTAACCTGAAAACTTCAAGCCGCTATCTCTTTCCGTTCTCAAGTTATCGTGACAACAAAAATATTTTTTAATAATTTTTTTTTAATTTTCTAGCCATACGATTCGCATAAAATTCCACAAACGTGCTTAGGTTCATATTTTTCAACTACTCACCAAGTTTCAATTCGATTAGATTCATATTGGTTGAAAACAAAATTATTACTCGGAAACCACTGGGCCGATTATGCCCATTAACGAACTTTTCCGTCGTATTGGGATGCGCCACCCAGCCTGAAAATTTCAAGTCGCTGGCTCTTTTCGTTCTCAAGTTATCGTGGCAACGGCCGGACGACCGGCCGGACAGAATCAAATTTGTCCTCGAATTCTTCATTGGGGAGTCCAACTAAATCGTTTGAAACTATTTTCGTCAAAAAATTCGAAAGTTACAGACATTTGGGCAAAACTATAACGCGATGTTCCCCAGAACATACGCGCAAAAATTACCTTGTAATCGATCAAAAATTTCCTGATCTACGTTCACCAAATTTTCTTTTCTCTCGAACTGCAGAATCATGCTTTCAATATTTACATTCTATTTGCATTCTATGTCTATGGATGAAAAGCAGTCTCACTACTCTCAGATCTCTTACTTCATGTTCCGTTCCGAAATGTAAGACTTTTCTGAGAAAAACTAATTTCGGAGCAAACAACTGAGATTTTTCCCACTTCGCTCACAATTCTTCGATTGATTAGAAAATGACATGTCTCAGGAAAATGAGTTGATATTATGACAATTCATACATAGAATAATTATATCACTCTGTGAAATACGATTTATCATTGAAATTTTGAAACATCATATCTCTGAAAGTATTAGCTTGTTAGAGTTAAAAATGATATAATTGGATTCTTATCGTAAAACTGCTTATTGAACAAAATTTAATTTGGAATTTGTTCTGTAAAAAAAAAATTGTTACTCCGAAACCATCTGTCCGATTTTGCCCAGTAACGAACTTAGCCGAGATATTTATCCCCCAAACCTACTCTGAAAATTTCAACTGTCTAGCTCATTCCGTTCGAGAGTTATCGTGCCTACGGCCGGACGGCCGGACCGACCGGACACAATGAATTTCGGCCACGGATTCTTGATCAGTGAGTCGAACCAAATCGTTTAAGACCATTTTCATCGAAATATTCGAAAATTACAGACATTTGGGCAAATTGATAAGCACTCAGTTCCGAGGAACTAGAGCGCCAAAAAATGTATGTTGTGGATATGAAGTGTATTCAACCCGTATACTTATCGGTCTCAGTTTTATATAGTAGAAGATCCGAACCTTCACCGAGCTGATAATAGAATGGAACATATTTCATAATATATTTAGTATATTAGATAATATACTTAAAATGGGTTGGCTGGAAAAATCCTGGACAGACTATTTTTAATTATTAAAAAAAAAATATTTTCAATTGAATTTTGCAACATCGAGATAATAAGAAAATTTGTATTCTGACCTATAGTATAAAACGTATAGAATGTGCAGCCGTTGAGTGGCATATTATTTACCTGGACGAACTACTGGTTTGCCAGGTACAAACAGGTATGTCGATGGCAGTTACTTTCACTTGAACGGATAATAGAAAAAAATTAATATCATCATAAGCGCTGTTTTATTGCGAACACATCGATATAGGGTTGTCTGCAAAAGGTTTGGTCCTTATAGGGGTTTTCGGATTTTAAATATTCAAATTGCAACGCGAGTGGAAATGTGTGACAGAGAGATCCGAGGTAAGTATACCGTGTACTAATAAAGGACCCAACATTGCAGTCGCACCTGATGGGACAATATATGTAAATTCTATGTGGCTTAATGCAACTGATTCTATTGGCGAATTCCATAGGCAAAACCAGTGGTGCACTGGTGTTTCACTGGACGTCAAAATGTGTCAAAATGCTTGACGAAATTCTCCAATGGAATACGATCCATGCACTCAGTGCGCACGAGTTCTACCAATGGAATTCGCTATAGAGGGTCTTTCACGAGGAACCTCACCCATATTTATACGGGAAACTACTGAACGTATTTTCATGAAATTCAGCACTTATAAGTACTTCACGATGCTGATGAAATCTAAAATATTTTCAAGGTATGAGCACCTCCGGTTTTTCCGGAAATGACGTCAACTTCCGTTTTTCAAATTAGAACACCATTTTTTCATGCAGAAATAGATTCCTTAGAAAATTGCAAGTTATTTTGATGTGACATTTTTCAGTTTTGGTTGGAAAATTCTCTCTGAGCGGGAAAATTCGAAAAAAAAATCGAAAATAGAGCTCCGCTGAAACAAGAATAACTTCGAGGTTTTTGGTGGAAAATTTTCATTTTTGGGATTTTTCAAGATGTAAGATTGATGTATCCACTTTAAAAATCGAAATCGCGATTCATGATACAGGGGGTGAAAAAATCGCTTTCAAAGTTAGGGATGACAAAATCGTGAAAAATCAATTTTTTCAAATTAGAACCCCATTTTTTTATGGCAGATATTGAATCTACGTTAAAAAATAATGTGAGTGTATGCATCACACCCTTGCCCTAAAGTGGATATTTTCTGAGTTATTCACAAAAAACTGTTTTCCGTCTTGAATTTTCAGCTATTTCTTTTCCCTTCACGCCAAAAAGATGAAATTTTCAGGAACTGTTACTTAAACCATGTTTTAGATTTAACTACCCTAATATGCAAGAGAAAAAAGTTACAGGTTGTTCCTAAATAGATGGCGAATTTTGATTCGAATTTGTATCGGAAACCTCTTTATTTCAACTAATCGGCCATCGGTTTTCTCTCCAGTGATAAATAAATAATTCCTTATGAACCATATGCAAAAACTTACCATGTTTTACATTCTTTTTTTTTTAATGATAGATATCATTAATTACATCTGCCAAATTCCTCTTTATTCAGTAGCATTTTGTGTTTACTATTAATTTGGTGATAATATATTGCTTTGTCATTATGCAAAGCTGATATGAAGTGCGTCCTGAGATGCATGACTGCATACATATTCAGCTATAAAGTGAATGCAAAACGTATTTATAAAGCAGCTATAAAAATGTATATAGTGGATATAATAATGACTATAGTGGATAAAATAATGGATATAGTGGATATAATAATGACTATAGTGGATATAATAATGGATATAGTGAATATAACATAGTGGATATAATGATAGGCTTGTTTTGGTTCGCAGTAGGAACAGTTCCGAATCGGTTCTAAAGATTGGGCCAAACGTAGCGTGTGAAAGATTTCGCCCATTCGCGCAAGTCCCATTACAATAAACGACTCTGTGACTAGTTTGAACTGTTCTAGGACAGTCCGAATTGCGAACCAAAACAAGCCTAATGGCTATATGGTGGATATAAAAATGGGTTCAAGCCCTGTGGACAGGAGCTTTCTGGCGCTCTAGTTCAAACAGATAAATTATATCTCCGAAAGTATTTGTTTCTCAGAGTTGGGAATTATACCAATGTATTCTTATGATAGAACTGCATCATAAAGGAAATTCAATTCAAATAATAGTATATTTATCAAAATTAAATGAGCAATCTGAGAATGAGAACTGCACCATGGAAGAAATCGAATTAAATCTGGCCAATTTTGCCCAATAACGAACTCAACCGAGACATTTATCTCCCCAACCTACTCTGAAAATTTCAACTACCTAGCTCATTCCGTTCGAGAGTTATTGTAGAAAAACTTTTTTCAAATTTTCAAAAATTTTTTTTACACTTTGCGGTAATCTGGTCAATACAAAACATCACATGCGTATGAGGGTCATGATTCTACAGTTTGATGCTAAATTTTAGATAGATCGAGTGATCGGTTTCAGAAATATTCATAAAAAATATTTTTAATAAAATCGGCCGTAACTCCGAAACCGCTTGATGGATTTCTTCCATTAACGAGCTCGTCCGAGATATTTACGCTCCAAACCCACCTTGCATTTTTCAATCCGCTAACTCCTTTCGTTCGAGAGTTATCGTGCCTACGGCTGGCCGGCCGGACAGAATCGATTTCGACCTCGGATTCTTGATCAGTGAGTCGAACCAAATCGTTTAAGACCATTTTCATCGAAAAATTCGAAAATTACAGAAATTTGGGCAAATTGATAAGCACTCAGTTCCGAGGAACTAGAGCGCCAACAAGTTTCGTATGACAATTGCCCAAAACAGGTTTAAAGTACCTACAAATAGTAGATTTTTCATAAAACATGTATCAAAGAAGAGTATTAATGAAAAAAAAATTGGTTCAAGCACTGACGTGAAGTCAGAAGCTTTTGCGCGTATGTTCTATTGTCCATTCTTCTGTATTGGACACCCTTAATCGAATTTACCATGGTAAATTATGTTGTCCATTCTCCTATATTGGACACTCTTAATTCGAATTTACCATGGTAAATTCGATTAAGGGTGTCCAATACAGAAGAATGGACAATAGAACATAAGCGCTTAAGCTTCTGACTTCACGTCAGTGCTTGAAACCAATTTTTTTTTTCGTGATTTTTTTTAAATTTTCTAGGGGTACGGTTCTTAAAATTTTTTTTTCGTCGTTTTTTTCAAATTTTCTAGGGGTGCGGTTCTTACAAAATTTTAAACACGTCTTTATGTTGATTTTCTACTACTAGTTACCAAGCTTCAATTCGATCGAATATTTATTTTTTGAGTTATCAAGGAAATAATATTCCAGGTGGGTATAACTCGGAAACCGTTAGACCGATTATGCCCGAAAACGAACTCAACTCTCCCTTTCGGATACGCAACCTACCCTGAAAATTGCAAGTCCCTATCTGCTTTCGTTCGAAAGTTATCGAGGCAACGGTCACCCATCTACTGAACTCACACAAGAATGCTCGAATCTCCAACAATATTTAACCGATCGTGTTAAAGCTTGAAACTTAGCAGTAGAGTTAGGTTATGAAGACTCTTGCAAAATTTCAGCAATTTCGAACGAATAGTTACTGATATGTAGAATTTTTTTTTTATTTTCAATGATTTATTAAAAATTTTCTACAAATGCTATCCGCACCAAATTTCGCAAACATTTTCGCGTTGGCATTCTACAACTAATTACCATGTTTGAATTCAATCGGTTCAGTATTTTTCGAGTTAATGAGGAACAAAAAACCAACAAATTCCAGAAAATTTCAGATGGCTATAACTCTAAAACCGTTTGGCTGATTATGCTCATAAGCAAACTGAAATGTCTCGTTCTGGTGCACATCCTAACCTGAAAACTTCAAGCCGCTATCTCTTTCCGTTCTCAAGTTATCGTGACAACAAAAATATTTTTTAATAATTTTTTTAAAATTTTCTAGCCATACGATTCGCATAAAATTCCACAAACGTGCTAAGGTTCATATTTTTCAACTACTCACCAAGTTTCAATTCGATCGGATTCATATTGGTTGAAAACAAAATTATTACTCGGAAACCACTGGGCCGATTATGCCCATTAACGAACTTTTCCGTCGTATTGGGATGCGCCACCCAGCCTGAAAATTTCAAGTCGCTGGCTCTTTTCGTTCTCAAGTTATCGTGGCAACGGCCGGACGGACAGAATCAAATTGGACCTCGAATTCTTCATTGGGGAGTCCAACTAAATCGTTTGAGACCATTTTCGTCAAAAAATTCGAAAGTTACAGACATTTGGGCAAAACTATAACGCGATGTTCCCCAGAACATACGCGCAAAAATTACCTTGTAATCGATCAAAAATTTCCTGATCTACGTTCACCCAATTTTCTCCTCTCTCGAACTGCAGAATTATGCTTTCAATATTTACATTCTATTTGCATTCTATGTCTATGGATGAAAAGCAGTCTCACTACTCTCAGATCTCTTACTTCATGTTCCGTTCCGAAATGTAAGACTTTTCTGAGAAAAACTAATTTCGGAGCAAACAACTGAGATTTTTCTCACTTCGCTCACAATTCTTCGATTGATTAGAAAATGACATGTCTCAAGAAAATGAGTTGATATTATGACCATTCATACATAGAATAATTATATCACTCTGTGAAATACGATTTATCATTGAAATTTTGAAACATCATATCTCTGAAAGTATTAGCTTGTTAGAGTTAAAAATGATATAATTGGATTCTTATCGTAAAACTGCTTATTGAACAAAATTTAATTTGGAATTTGTTCTGTAAAAAAAAAATTGTTACTCCGAAACCATCTGTCCGATTTTGCCCAGTAACGAACTTAGCCGAGATATTTATCCCCCAAACCTACTCTGAAAATTTCAACTGTCTAGCTCATTCCGTTCGAGAGTTATCGTGCCTACGGCCGGACGGCCGGACCGACCGGACAGAATGAATTTCGACCACGGATTCTTGATCAGTGAGTCGAACCAAATCGTTTAAGACCATTTTCATCGAAATATTCGAAAATTACAGACATTTGGGCAAATTGATAAGCACTCAGTTCCGAGGAACTAGAGCGCCAAAAAATGTATGTTGTGGATATAAAGTGTATTCAACCCGTACACTTATCGGTCTCAGTTTTATATAGTAGAAGATCCGAACCTGAATCAACCTTCACCGAGCTGATAATAGAATGGAACATATTTTATAATATATTTAGTATATTAGATAATATACTTAAAATGGGTTGGCTGGAAAAATCCTGGACAGACTATTTTTAATTATTAAAAAAAATATATTTTCAATTGAATTTTGCAACATCGAGATAATAAGAAAATTTGTATTCTGACCTATAGTATAAAACGTATAGAATGTGCAGCCGTTGAGTTGCATATTATTTACCTGGACGAACTACTGGTTTGTCAGGTACAAACAGGTATGTCGATGGCAGTTACTTTCACTTGAACGGATAATAGAAAAAAATTAATATCATCATAAGCGCTGTTTTATTGCGAACACATCGATATAGGGTTGTCTGCAAAAGGTTTGGTCCTTATAGGGGTTTTCGGATTTTAAATATTCAAATTGCAACGCGAGTGGAAATGTGTGACACAGAGATCCGAGGTAAGTATACCGTGTACTAATAAAGGACCCAACATTGCAGTCGCACCTGATGGGACAATATATGTAAATTCTATGTGGCTTAATGCAACTGATTCTATTGGCGAATTCCATAGGCAAAACCAGGGGTGCACTGGTGTTGCACTGGACGTCAAAATGTGTCAAAATGCTTGACGAAATTCTCCAATGGAATACGATCCATGCACTCAGTGCGCACGAGTTCTACCAATGGAATTCGCTATACAGGGTCTTTCACGAGGAACCTCACCCATATTTATACGGGAAACTACTGAACGTATTTTCATGAAATTCAGCACTTATAAGTACTTCACGATGCTGATGAAATCTAAAATATTTTCAAGACATGAGCACCTCCGGTTTTTCCGGAAATGACGTCAACTTCCGTTTTTCAAATTAGAACACCATTTTTTCATGCAGAAATAGATTCCTTAGAAAATTTCAAGTTATTTTGATGTGACATTTTTCAGTTTTGGTTGGAAAATTCTCTCTGAGCGGGAAAATTCGAAAAAAAAATCGAAAATAGAGCTCCGCTGAAACAAGAATAACTTCGAGGTTTTTGGATGAAAAATTTTCATTTTTGGGATTTTTCAAGATGTAAGATTGATGTATCCACTTTAAAAATCGAAATCGCGATTCATGATACAGGGGGTGAAAAAATCGCTTTCAAAGTTAGGGATGACAAAATCGTGAAAAATCAATTTTTTCAAATTAGAACCCCATTTTTTTATGGCAGATATTGAATCTACGTTAAAATATAATGTGAGTGTATGCATCACACCTTTGCCCTAAAGTGGATATTTTCTGAGTTATTCACAAAAAACTGTTTTCCGTCTTGAATTTTCAGCTATTTCTTTTCCCTTCACGCCAAAAAGATGAAATTTTCAGGAACTGTTACTTAAACCATGTTTTAGATTAAACTACCCTAATATGCAAGAGAAAAAAGTTACAGGTTGTTCCTAAATAGACGGCGAATTTTGATTCGAATTTGTATCGGAAACCTCTTTATTTCAACTAATCGGCCATCGGTTTTCTCTCCAGTGATAAATAAATAATTCCTTATGAACCATATGCAAAAACTTACCATGTTTTACATTCTTTTTTTTTTAATGATAGATATCATTAATTACATCTGCCAAATTCCTCTTTATTCAGTAGCATTTTGTGTTTACTATTAATTTGGTGATAATTCGTATTAAGTTATAAAATCGATCACTATGCCTAATTTTACCAATGAAGATTATTTAAATCTCATTCTACTTCATGGAGAATGTAATAAAGTTGTAGATAGAACGATTCGACTGTTCATTGAGAGGTTTCCTGACCGACCCAGACCAACGAGAGATACCATTAACAGAACCATGACAAACTTGAGAAATGTCGGATCTTTCGTTAAGAAAACTATACACAGAGAAAAAAGTGTAGTAGAAGATGAGAACAACGAAATTACAGTTCTTGCATATTTTCGTGTGAATCCTCAAAATTCTCTCAAAGATGCCGAGATTGATCTGGGATTATCTCAATCGAGTGTTTGGAGAATATTAAAAAAACATAAAATGCATCAATAAGATGGCGCGCCTCCACACAATTCACTCAATGTGTCAAATATCCTCTACAGGCTATTTGAAGATCGATGGTTGGCGAACAATGGTCCACATCTTTGGCCACCACGTTCTCCCGATTTAACTCCTTTAGACTATTATGTTTGGGGTAGGATAAAAAATATTGTCTACTCAACTCCCCTGACTGATAAAGAGGACTGCATAGAACGAGTCAGAAATGCGTTCAGGTTTGTTTAGATTTTTAGATTCATAGTTTTGAAACTCAATTTGGTTGTTAAACACTTTTGCAGATCTCTTCCTCCCGATGAAATAAGAAGAGCAACGCACGAAGCATTCCTGAGACGTATAAATAAATGTCTAGAAATTAACGGTCAAAACTTTGAGCATCTTCTCTAGTTATAACTGTGAGAGTTTGCCATGGTTCTCCTAATAGTAACTTGAAGTCGGTTTCAAGAAGGGGTGAAAAATCTACAGCATGGTTCAAATAACAGTTCCTGAAAATTTCATCTTTTTGGCGTGAAGGGAAAAGAAATAGCTGAAAATTCAAGACGAAAAACAGTTTTTTGTGAATAACTCAGAAAATATCCATTTTAGGGCAAGGGTGTGATGCATACACTCACATTATTTTTTAACGTAGATTCAATAACTGCCATAAAAAAATGGGGTTCTAATTTGAAAAAATAGATTTTTCACGATTTTGTCATCCCTAACTTTGCAAGCGATTTTTTCACCCCCTGTATCATGAATCGCGATTTCGATTTTTAAAGTGGATACATCAATCTTACATCTTAAAAAATCCCAAAAATGAAAATTTTCCATCCAAAAACCTCGAAGTTATTCTTGTTTCAGCGGAGCTCTATTTTCGATTTTTTTTTCGAATTTTCCCGCTCAGAGAGAATTTTCCAACCAAAACTGAAAAATGTTACAATAAAATAACTTGAAATTTTCTAAGTAATATATTTCTGCAATAAAAAAATGGTGTTCTAATTTGAAAAACGGAAGTTGACGTCATTTCCGGAAAAACTTGGAGGTGCTCATGCCTTGAAAATATTTTAGATTTCATCAACATCGTGAAATAGTTATAAGTGCTGAATTTCATGAAAATACGTTCAGTAGTTTCCCGTATAAATATGGGTGAGGTTCCTCGTGAAAGACCCTGTATAAGTTTCTCTGAAGTGTATGCCCCATTTATAATAACACACTGATTCCTGCCAGTAAGGTAAGATTTGGCCCAATTCAACAGGGAGCCTCCTACACCGACTGAGGTGAGATTGTTCACCAAAATACAGTGAGATATTTTGTCGAAACATTTCTTGAAATCTGTATATACGACATCTACTTGAAATTTATTATCCAAACTCTTATGAATGTATTCAAGAAAAGTTATTAGGTTGGTTTCGATGGATCTCCCTCTCATGAATCCATGCTGTTCAGGTATTATTTGATTTTTAACAAGGGAAGATATATATTTGTAAACTAAAGATTCAAATAATTTGGCAAGGATACACAATTTACTTATTGGTCGATAGTTTTCAACACAAGCTTTATCGCCACCCTTGTGGATCGGTATCACAATGGCAGACTTCCAGAAATCCGGAAACATACCACTTGTCAGAGATTTATTGAAGATAATCTCGAGAGGGATACACAGAGAGGGGCAATTTTTAACAAAAAGTGACGAGTTGCCGTCAAAGCCGGGTCCCTTACGTTGGTCAAGAGATCTTATGCCTTTTTCAATCTCCTCGGCTGATAATATTATTTTAGGTAGGTATGATGAGTGGTGAGTTATCGTGTTAACGGACAGCCGGACGGCAATTTTGATCTCGGATTCTTGATCAGTGAGTCGAACCGAAACGTTTGAGACCATTTTCAGCCAATAATTCTAAAATTACAGACAATTGGGCAAATTGATAGGCACTCTATTTCGAGGAACAAAACCGCCAAAAAAATAGTAACACAATGTCACTTCAGATAGAAATTTCCCAGTTCTAACTATTTCTTCAACAAATTCAACCACCAAGTATGGCTAATTCAATTGAGCAATTTGGGAAATTGTTTTGTCTGTTCAACAAAATACAAGTCGACTCCTTATGTTTCCTTTTTATGTCAGTAGTACTCCGTCATCAGAATCTTTGTTTTGACCTAATCCATTATGTCGATCTTCATAGATTGTACATACATATTCTGCTATTTGTGGTGCTTTTGTTCTTCGGAACAGAGTGCTTATCAATTGGCACAAATGTCGGTAATTTTCAAATTTTTGGCAGAAAATGGTCTTATGATTTCAAAGAATGCTCTAGTTCTGAGATGCATCAAAAAAATTTTATATTTAATATTTTTATGATGCAGTTTTATCACAAGAATCCATTGATATCATTCCCAACTCTTACGATGGGTTTCACAAAGCCTTGACAGCTCTTGGTTGCCAAATCAGGTAGACAGCTTTGCAGTCCCTGACCCTCTGACGGCAACAGCATGAACGTCACTGAACATCGCTTAAGGTTTCCGCATCGCAGAGGGTCAGAGTTCGTAAGGATTTCCCCAGATTCAGCTGATGAGATTTTCATCCTACCTGTTCGCAACAACTGGGATTAAGTTTCCTAAGACTCCTTCAGTGTGGCTAAGCTAGGCTGACGATTGCTAATAACCATGAAACCTGTTCGTATTTACCCCTGAATGACGCTTTCCTCTTTAGGGGAGCTCTGAACGGTGAGGTGAGCAGCCCGTCTCCAGGGAATATTTTTTGATGGTTGAAATCAATGAATATTTGCCCGTGTGTCTTTCAGCTAATACTGTAATTTGCAGTGTAACAAATTTCTGAATAAGTGTCTACAAAAAATAATTGCGAAAGTTTTCGCTTTGTGTCTGATGAAGTAGTCTGATTTAGTCTCCGAAATATTACAGAATAATTTCGTTACTGTTTATTATGTTCATTTTTTTCCAAAATGATCCATGAAGACATGATATTTGTCCTCAACACTACTTCAGAATTATGATTGAGAATTCGAAATAAACATCTCCCATAACGACGACTCCACATACCGGGCTTGTATAAGCCTTCATAAGTGTGAATTATATACAGCGAGCTAATGTCAGCAGAAGCGCCCTCGCACTGGCCAAAGTCTGAAGCTTTTCTGTATATAATATGATGTATCACCGCTTGTTCAGACCCGTCTGAAAATTCACCCCTGACATCCCCTAACGTCCCTGAGTACGATTCTATAGGTAAACGTTACCAGACCCGGAGTCGGGTCTGAAAACGTCACTTTTGGACTGTATAGTCGGTAAAGTATATCGATTTGGGTCGAACAAATCTATCTATATATATACGCATATGGCTATCTATACCAAGCCCGACACATACCTTCGGCCACTCGAAGCCCAGGTAAAGCCCCCCTTACCTGGGCTTCGAGTGGCCGGGGAGTGTATATAATTTATACGTTCATGAATATGTTTCCCTAATGATCAGAGATCCAGTATATTATCATTGTTACGCAAAGCCCATCTGTATAAAATTAAATGTTCCTATGTGCAAACGAAGCCCTTGCGGTGTTGCCGGAATAATTCTGTTGGATATTGCATTTAAATGCTTTGAACTGGATTATTTCGATATCTGTTGAGTGTTCAGATATATACACGCTCCACGAAATGAGATCATTTGAAGCCAGAGTAATACATAGTTTGTTGCCGCTAATAAATAATTCCCTTCACCGTTAATTTAATACTGATAATATGGAAATAGGGAGCGTGAAGATGTAGTAAAGATAATGAAATTCATCTTTTGAATGGTAAATTATTGGGGGTAGATTTCACAAGGTTAGGACTTGAATGAATACAAACAAAGTCGACGTTTTGTCGATATTTTTCGACTTTCTCAAGAGTCTCGAGACTAAAAAAAATGGTTCAATCACTAACGTGAAGTCAAAAGCTTTTCCGCGTATGTTCTCCTTCTCTTATATTCTCCTGTATTGGACACTCTTAATCGAATTTACCATGGTGAATTCTATTGTCTGTTCTCCTGTATTGGACACTCCTAATTGAATCTACCATGGTAAATTCGACAACTAGTTACCAAGCTTCAATTCGATAGAGTCTACATTGTTTGATTTATCGAGGAAATAATATTCCAGATGGGTATAACTCCGAAACCGTTGGGCCCATTATGGCCAACACCGAACTTAACTCTCCCATTCATATGTGCAACCTATCCTGGAAATTGAAAGTCCCCATCTCCTTTCGTTCGAGATTTGTCGAGGCGACGGTCACCCATCCAGCTACTGAACTCACACAAGGCTGCTCGGATCTCCAACAATATAGATCCAATCAAGTTCAAACTTGGAACTTGTTAATAGAGTTAGGTTCTGAAGGCTCTCGCAAAATGTCAGCGATGTCGGACGAATAGTTTCAGATATATAAATTTTTTTTCAATAATTTTTTATGATTTTCTAAGAATTTTCTGCTTATACGATCCTCACGAAATTGTGCAAGAATTTTAACGTTGCCATTCTACAATTATTAACCATGTTTGCATTGGATCGGTTCTGTATTTTTCAAGTTATTGAGGAAATAACAATCAAATTTCAGAGGGGTATAACTCTAGAACAGTTTAGCGGATTATGCCTATCATTCAGATTCTCAACCTAACCTGAAAAATTGAAGTTGTTATCTCTTTACGTTCTTAGGTTATCGTGACGTAAATAATATTTTTGCGCGTATGGTCTGGGGAACATCGCGTTATCATTTTGCCCAAATGTCTGTAACTTTCGAATTTTTTGACGAAAATGGTCTCAAACGATTAAGTTCGACTCCCCAATGAAGAATTCGAGGTCAAATTTGATTCTGTCCGGCTGGCCGTCCGGCCGTTGCCACGATAACTTGAGAACGAAAAGAGCTAGCGACTTGAAATTTTCAGGGTGGGTGGCGCATCCCAATGCGACGAACAAGTTCGTTAATGGGCATAATCGGCTCAGTGGTTTCCGAGTAATAATTTTGTTTTCAACCAATATGAATCTGATCGAATTGAAACTTGGTGAGTAGTTGAAGAATATGAACCTGAGCACGTTCGTGAAATTTTGTCCGAATCGTATGACTAGAATTAAAAAAAAAAACAATTAAAAAATATTTTTGTTGTCACGATAACTTGAGAACGGAAAGAGATAGCGGCTTCAAGTTTTCACGTTAGGATATGCACCAGAACGCGACATTTCGGTTTATTTATGAGCATAATCGGCCAAACGGTTTCAGAGCTATAGCCATCTGAAATTTTCTGAAATTTGGTGGTTTTTTGTTCCTCATTAACTCGAAAAATACTGAACCGATTGAATTCAAACATGGTTATTAGTTGTAGAATACCAACGCGAAAATGTTTGCAAAATTTGGCGAGGATAGCATTAGTAGAAAATTTTTAATAAATCATTGAAAAAAAAAAATTCTATATATCAATAACTATTCGTTTGAAATTGCTGAAATTTTGCAAGAGCCTTCATAACCTAACTCTACTACCAAGTTTCAAGTTTCAATACGAACGGTTAAATATTGTTGGAGATTCGAGCATTCTTGTGAGAGTTCAGTAGATGGGTTACCGTTGCCTCGATAACTTTCGAACGAAAGGAGATAGGGACTTGCAATTTTCAGGGTAGGTTGCAATCGAATTTACCACGGTAAATTCGAATTAAGGGTGTCCAATACAGGAGAATGGACAACATAATTTACCATGGTAAATTCGATTGAGGGTGTCCAATACAGAAGAATGGACAATAGAACATACGCATAAAAGCTTCTGACTTCACGTCAGTGCTTGAACCAATTTTCAATGATATTTTAAAAATTTTCTAGCGATACGATTCTCACAAAATTTGACAAACGTCCTTTTGTTTATATTCTACAACTACTCACCAAGTTTCGATTAGATCGGATTAGTATTCGTTGTAGAAAAAATTATTACTCGGAAATCATTGGGCCGATTATACCTATTGACGAACTTGTCCGTCGTATTGGGACGCGCCACCTACCCTGAAAATTCAAGTCGCTATCTCTTTCCAATCTCAAGTTATCGTGGCAACGGCCGGCGGACAGAATCAAATTTGACCTCGAATTTTGAATCAGGGTGTCGAACCCAATCGTTTGAGACCATTTTCGGCGAAAAATTCGAAAATGACAGACATTTGAGCAAAGTGATAACGCGATGTTCCCCAGAACATACGCGCAAAAACAGAATTTATAATTCAGACTATGAAACTTAACAAGAAAATGTTGATTTAGACAGAAGGAATGGAAAAATAAAATAACCATTAATTAAAATCTGTTTCTCACAGCGACAATCTACGCATCAACAAGAAGTACAACGTGATTTATAAATATGGGCGACGGCCACAGACAACATTCAATATCCTGTACACAAACGATCCAACAAAGAATTCAGGGGAACTATTTCAACGATACTTATTAAAGATAACGTTTTGACTAATTGGTTCAAGGCCTGTGGACAGGAGCTTTGGCGCTCTTGTTCAAACTTTGACGAGATTCGTTGTTATTTATCAAGATTAAATGAGCAATCTGAGAATGAGGACTGCACCAAGGAAGAAATCAAATTAAAATAGCTGAAATGAATTTGACTCTTTTTTATAGAACAGGATGACTTGTACGAGTATGAAAATATATCATATAATAATTTATAGATAGAATAAGGTGAAAATATGTGAAAACATAGAAGTA
Source organism: Halyzia sedecimguttata (assembly GCA_937662695.2). NCBI lineage: Eukaryota > Metazoa > Arthropoda > Insecta > Coleoptera > Coccinellidae > Halyzia > Halyzia sedecimguttata. The sequence continues at coordinate 115,274,912 of OW569412.2, forward strand.
TGATTAATTATTGAAATTTTGAAAAATCATATCTCCGAAAGTATCAGCTTGTTAGATTTGAAAATGATATCAATGGATCTTTATGAATGATGATCTTAAATTAAAATTTAATTTGAAATTTGTAAGTTAAAAAAAAATGGTTTCCGTTACTTTGAAACCATCATCAACCGAGATAATAATCTCCCAAATCTACTCTGCAAATTTCATTTGCCTAGCTCATTCTATTCGATAGTTATTGTAGAAACAAAATTTAAAAATAAAAAAAAAATTTTACACTTTTCACGGCAACCCGATCAATACAAAACTTCGCCTGCGTATAAAGGTCATCATTCTACAATCTGATGCTAAATTTCAGATAGTTCGAGTGATCGGTTCCGGAAATATTCATAAAAAATGTTTTTACTCCTTTCGTTCGAGTGTTATCGTGTTAACGGACGGCCGAACATAATCGATTTCGACCACGGATTCTTGATCAGTCAGTCGAACCAAATCGTTTGTGACCATTTTCAGCCAAAAATTCGAAAATTACAGACAATTGGGCAAATTGATAAGCACTCTGTTCCGAGGAAAAAGAGCGCTAAAAATGAAATTAGGTGATTGTTATGAATGGGATAATACTTGAGTATCAAATGACATTTGATCTAAGTTAAATTGATGACTTGTGCTGAAAGTGTGCCAAGTTAGCTAAATTTGCTGTCTTTATCCTAATATTTTTCTTAGTAGTCATTTTTATGTTGTTTTATTCTATTCGAAAGTAACTGTTTGGTTTGTCCTGTGTATTTCCACAGTTAGTGAAGGGAACTTTGTAAATTAAATTAGAGCCGGTTTCTCAATTGCGAGTTAACTCGAGGTTGCGAGTTACGCATGTATTTAGCGATATTGATGAACGCGTAACACTTGGGTTACCCCTAACCTTGAGTTAACCTGCAATTGAAAAACCGGCCCTTGGAGTTATCAGGATTTTTTATGTTATCCTTCAGTTTAGAAAAGAGTGCCTTCCAATATTAAAATTGTCAAAAATAAGTGTTGTATTAATTTACACTTTTTGTATCAAGTTGTGTTATATATTGGAAGACAATTTTGTTTTGAAAGGAAACCCAAAATGAGAGAGGTTCTCTTGTTGTTGGCTCAATTTACTATCAAGAGCAGATGGGGACCGATGATTCCATTCCATTATCTAATTAAGTGGGGCAATGGTTCATCAAGAAGTATTTATTTTATTGAAATTTTCTATATGGAACTCAATGCTGCGTAGATTGAAAGCTTTGTTTAACAAACTTTTGCTCGTGTTGAATCTGAAATTCATCAATTTTCTTGAACTTGCAGATGGACCTACTGGATGGTCCATTGCGGAGCTATATATAGAATATATTAGAAGAATTCACCATCAAGCCGAAAATAGCTTAAATTGTAAATTGAATGGATTATTCTAAGAAATAACTGTTTATAAATTTCTGTGCACGCAGTAATGTAATGCCAATTTTCATTTATGATTTTTATGAATCAGTTCCTTTAGGGTTGTTGATCAACAATGATACCATATCAAGTGAAACTGGCTCATAGCCGTCAGGTATTGTTGAATCACTTAAGGAGGCAACGAACTCGAAGGAATTCCTTTCTGTGTACGGACACTTCTTGTGTGTCTTATGTTAATTTTGGGCTTATGGAAGTAGTAATACTACAGGGATTCTGGACCAAACAATAGAAATCATGACGTCACATTTTGGTTGACCGCTTTGTAGGAATTAATGAAAAAATTCTCGGCGACGTAGAGATTCGAACCGGCACCCTTCAGATTATGAGCCCGACGTGTTACCCGACCCGGCCACTGAGGCTCGACGTTATGGAACCGTCTTTGGAACTACATATAGAGATCGAGCAGGTAGCACCTTTTCAGAGGAACATTCTAGAACTAATTAACATGTTTGAATAGACATTGTGGGTGGGGTCGAGTATTTTCATTGTGAAATGCCTGTTATCGGAATCATTCAATAACATATTCCTATATACTAGTTAGGATTGAATGCAAAATGACCAATGAAATAACGTAATCAGCTATGATTATATAATTTTCAGAGTATATTTGAGAAATTAATATCGTGAATAAGTTCGACATTATTGGGTAAAATCAAGAACAATTTTAAAGACATTAAGTATTTTTATTGACATAACGTGAAATGTATATTATCCACATCATTCAATACCTTATTCTTATAGTAGTATCGGAATAATTCAATAACATATTCGCATGGAACCTACTTACACATTATCAGATTGATTAATTCTATTAAATGCATTTTTGGTTATCACGAAATAAATGTAGGTTTTGTCTGTATTATTTCACAATGTGCAGGCATTTATTTCCTTTATTCAAAATCATGATATAAAATATCACTGGTTTTAGAAGAAAACAAAGTAGTTAGGATTGAATGCAAAATGACCAATGAAATAACGTAATCATCTATGATATTATCATATATTTCAGAGTATATTTGAGAAATTAATGTGAAATATTTAATCCTCTTCTGAAATATTTCTAGTACCTATGTGATATCTATGGCCATAGACAAACAATTGCAAGAGTTCAGTTTAAGTTTCACACGAAAAACCCTCGCTATTATTCGATAAATCGCAGGTAGATTGAACAGAATCTAGTTTGAAACCCACACAAATATTCTAGGATCTTTTGTTCCCAAAACTTTACGATCGTTTCCTAAAACTATTCATGGGATATTTTATGTTGGTCGTAAATATTTCAATACTCTCATATTAAGCTTAGAAGGAAACAATTCAAACATGAACAAATCCCACGCAACATTATTAGATGTGATCGTAGAGAATTCTTTATTGTATTGGGGCGGTTTCCGTTTGAGTATGTTACAAAAAATTCTTAATTCTTATTTACATTGAGATTGGAATTTGGGCGGATGAATGGATAATTCTTTATTGTATTGGTCAGGTTCCTTTTTGAGTATGGTATCAAAAATTCCTAATTCTTATTCACATTGTGATTGGGAATTATTTACATTGAGATTTGAATTTTGGGTGGATGAATGGTTAATTCTTTATTGTATTGGTCAGGTTCCTTTTCAGTATGGTATCAAAAATTCCTGGTTCTTATTCGCATTGGGTTTGGGAATTTGGAGGGGTGGTGAACGTTTTCTAGAACAAATTATGTGTAATTTATGAGGATTTTCAGCATATAAACTGGAGCGCTGCAATTCCAAAGGACAGTTTTCAACGAGTCTCGATACTGGAATCAACTTAGTTCTGTTTGCAATTTATACTGCTAAAGTATTTGTCAGATTTCACTATTTGTGTTCGGTGTTAGTGTTTGACATGTAAGTATTTGTAAATTAGATTTATATCATTTTGTGTAATATCTACTTTGTCTTTACAGTACAAACAAATAACAGAACGCTCAAGCCACAATAATAACATCAAATATTTTAAGCCAGCAACTTCTCTATATAAACAAAAGTGAGTTATTATACATTGTCTTTTATGAATGTTTTTTCAATTTTTTCCGCATTCGTGTGTTTTTAGAAATGGATTTTCTTGGAAAAATTAATTCTGCTTCTTTAATTCCCGACAGGAAACCTGTCAAGAAGCTTGGAGAGCTAGAAAGAAATCTCGAACACCCAATATTGAAGTGCAGAGTTGTGGACACGAAATTTGGCGAAGCAATATTGTTGGTGCTGAAGGATTGGGTGACATTTCTTCCAAAGAGGCTATTAGAAGAATATAGGCCTCATACAGTGGAACTGTCGAGTGGAAAGTACCACTTGATATATCGAGGTCAGACATCTACGGGCAAATCGCATCCAGCGGATTCATTTGAAATTATTCGGCACTGAGCATATTAATTTATAAGGTAATAATTTTCTATATTAGCATACCCATTTTTATTTTCTGTGAAAACAAAATCAAAATGAATAACTTTGAAGGTACCTTTACTAAAATTGATCAAACGCTAAAATTAATGGAACAAAATTATTCTCCTTCAGATGCAAAAATTTGGTTACGCCGAATGTACTATCATATTCATCGCTGCAATTTAGCTTTAAAAAAAATTAACTTCACTATTGGGCAAAAACGTAAAATATATTCTAAAATTGCACAACTGAAAAGAATGTGCTGTTTTGTAAAATATTATCTACCAAAACAATACGCAGGATTGGGATTAGTACAGAATCAAAGACGTGTAACTTGGCGCACAATTAATGCAATTTTTAACTCTAGGGTCAGAACGGGCATTGTAATAAATTTAACGCATATAGATGTTAAACCATTTTTGGAAGATGCTTTTTACCTATTCAAAAATAACATTTCTAGAATTTTAAAAGAGATGCCACTGTTGAAGGTGAACTCAACCTTTTGTGCGGATTTCGTTAAAAATAGTCCTAGTAGTCAAGGGGGTGTGGAGGAAGTTGTTGATCGGAAATTTTTTACTACCCCAAATGCTGTAATTGATGCTTCAACTGAATTGAAAACTTGGTTTGATTTGCATATAATTGAACGTATTGCAACGGATATAGAGGATATGAGTAACAAGGGAAGTAGCTGGGCATTGAGTAAAATAATTCATTTAGAAATTGCGATCAATAAATTCGAAATGGGTAATAATTTTGGGGGATCATCTTTCATTAAACTACCTGATCAAATTTAACGGAAAAAAGCATGCATCAACGTTCAGAATGACGATAATGCATGTTTTTTTTGGAGCGTTGTTAGTGCACTTTATCCTACAAGAACTCATTCTAATCGTACTACGAGTTATCCTTTTTACTCTAGTGTTCTCAAAACCGACGGCTTAGAACTACCCATGAAATTATCACAAATTGCAAAATTTGAAAAAATGAATGATATTTCGGATGAATGTTTATGGCTTGGAATTAATAGAAAATGAAAAGCAATCACTTTTTCAAATTTTGCCGATAAGACTTACACAACATCATGTTGCGCAAAATCATGTTAACTTATTGTTAGTTCAAGACAAATATTACCCAAAATTGAGCGATTATGATGTAGAGCCTTTGGAAACAGCAAGTAGCGGTACCGAAATTCGATATCACTATTGTTACATTAAAAACCTTTCACGACTTATCTCAACTCAGCTCTCGAAGTTTAAGGCGAAGAAATTTATATGCGACAGGTGCTTGATTTATTTTTCGACTGAGATGAAATTGAATGAACATTTTGAATTGTGTAAAGATTTAAATAATCAAAAAGTAACTTTTCCAAATTACGATTATGTAGAATTTCGAAATTTTGTTTATAAACAAAAATGTCCATTTATTCTTTATGCAGACTTTGAGTCATTACTCAAGCATTGCAATAAAAAAATTAGCGAAGGATCATTCAAGTACCAGGAACATGTGCCTTATAGTGTAGGTTATTATTTGAAATGTGCATATGACGATAGTTTTTCACGTTACGATAGTTTTCGCGGTGAGACTTGCTCAGATTGGTTTGCTGATGAGATAGATAAAATTGCAAAATTTGTTTATTCTAATATTAAGGAGATTAAACCAATGATAGGCGCACCAAGTGAAGTTGGCACCCATTGCCATATCTGTGAAATTAAATTCAGCAATAAGGATGTGATAGTAAGGGATCATGACCATTTTTCGGCTGAATTTAGGGGGTGGGCACATCAAAAGTGCAACCTTAATTTTAGAAAGCTCTTTATTGTTCCAATAGTTATTCACAATTTATCTAATTACGATGCTCATTATATTGTCAAATCTCTATTACCTCGGGGCAGAATCGCAACCTTACCTATCAATAAAGAAAAATACATTTCGTTCACATATTATCATGAGGAAACCAATCTCAGATTCAGGTTTATTGACTCTTTCAAATTTATGGGAGCTAGTATGGAAGAATTAGCGTCGACATTAATTCTTGACAATTTTCAAAATTTAAAAAAAGAATTTGCAAGTTTTTGTGATGACGACTTTGAACTCCTAACAAGGAAGGGTATTTTTTGTTATGATTACATGACGGACTGGGACAAGTTGAATGAAACAACACTACCATCAATAGACAAATTTTATAATAAATTGAACGATGCGCACATTGACGTGAAAAGCTATCGTCATGCTCAAAACGTTTGGCAAAAATTCGGTATAAAATCATTGGGTGAATACAGTGACCTATACATGAAAACAGATATACTTTTGCTCGCTGACGTGATGGAAAATTTTAGGCAAACAGCATTAACATACAAACTTGACCCAGCATGGTATTATACTATGCCTGGGTACAGCTGGGACTGTATGTTAAATTATACTAAATGTAAACTGCAATTACTTAAAGATATCGATATGATCATGTTCGTGGAAAAGGGTATACGAGGGGGTATGAGCTGCTGCATGCACAGATTGTCTGAAGCCAATAATCCCCAGATGCCTAATTATGACGTCTCAAAGCCCGAGTCATATCTGCTTTATCTTGATGTTAATAATTTGTATGGCTGGGCAATGAGTCAATATTTACCATTTGGGGGTTTTGAATGGGTAGACATATCTGTAGATGTGAGCATCATTCCTGACGATTCTCCTGAAGGCTATATTCTTCAAGTAGACCTGGAATATCCTCACCACCTACATGATCTGCATAAAGACCTCCCGCTGTGTCCGGAGCACAGCATCCCCCCAGGCTCAAAGTTTTCCAAATTACTCTGCACACTCTCTGATAAGAAAGACTATATAATTCATTATCGGAATTTGAAAACTGTTTTAGAATTAGGTTTGAAAGTAACACAGATTAAAAAAGTTTTGAAATTTAAGCAGTCTCCCTGGCTAAAACCCTATATTGACCTTAACACGGAATTGCGAGCAAAAGCAACAACAACATTCGGAAAAAATCAATTTAAATTTGCAAATAATTCAATTTTTGGTAAAACGATGGAAAATATTAGATTGCACAGAGTTGTACGCCTGGTATCCAAATATGAAACCAGGTACGGGGCAAAGCATTGGATTAGTTCGCCAAGATTCCATAGTCGCACAATTTTCGGTGAAGATTTGATGGCAATCGAACTTAATAAGAATGAGCTCTTATTTAACAAACCACTTTACATAGGTCAGGCAATATTAGATATATCAAAGGTGTGCATGTACAATTTTCACTACAAGTATATGCTGCCCAAAAATCCTGGGGGTTGCAAAATAATGTATATTGATACAGACTCTTTTTTCTATGAAATTAGTGGTTGCAACCCCTATGAACTAATTAAAAATGATTGTCACACTTATTTTGATACCAGCGATTACCCCAAGGATAATGTGTACATCATTCCATTGGTAAATAAAAAGGTTCCCGGCTTAATGAAAGACGAAACGAATGGCAAAATTATTACTCATTTTGCAGGGTTGAGATCAAAAATGTATAGTTTCAAGGTTCAAGGTGGAAAGGTAATAAAAAAATCAAAAGGCGTAAAATCGTGTGTCGTTAAAAATAAAATATCATTCGAAGATTATGTTAGATGTCTCAAAGAAAATTCTGAAGTAGTTTTGTGCCAAAATACAATCAGGTCCTTTGCTCACGACATATTCTCTATCCGTCAATCAAAAATAGCATTGAGTGGTCGTGATGATAAACGGTACATAATTCCAGGATCTTTCGATACGCTGCCTTGGGGGCATTATTTATTACAAACACCAACATCATCTCAACCACTACCGGAATAGTGAGCAATTTATGTTTCATTTCAGAAGGGCAGATATTCAGCAATTTAATCCGTAAGAACAAAGAATCATGCAGAAGCAACACCAGTTTAATCTTCAACAGATGGCAATAAAAGTGATTATTGAAAACGTACATTCAGTACATCATGTTTCCTTCCTGAATTTGCCGAAACATGTAACTCTTGAAATTTTGAAGAAATTTAGTTTTTATAAGTGGAAACAGATAACAGAAGAAGAAGAAGAAACGTCAAAAAATTCAGCTCTAGTCCCGACATTGTTTGATTTTAGTATGAGTAGAAGTGTGGGTAGTCGTGAAGCTCAAACTTTTCTTCTCAACAAACGCGATTGGGGCGATGAATATGGTGCTGAAAATGTATGTGTTTGGCGAAATTACTATCACATTAAGAAGTTTGATTTGTTCCTGTGTAAAACTCATTTAAAAATTTTTGTGAAAGTATTGAAAAGAATAGGGTTGATTTCAAATATTTTTAGCATTCGTGATCACGTCCATTTGTATATTGAAAGCAATAATCTACGGCAGTTGTATAGAAGTAGAGACTCTTGGTGTAACTTTGACTTTAATGAAGTACTTTTTGATATTTATGAAAAGGACGATTGTTGCGATAGATTACATAATCCAATCCCAAACAGTTTGGGTCTACAAAGTAATCTGAAACTATATTGCAAAAGGTTCATAGATTCTGGAGATGAGGATACCGATATAGATTAATTATTAGTGTTGATTTATTTGTAAGGGAAAAATGTAAATGAAAATTTTTTTTGTTCAGATTGATTTTGCTTTTCTGGAGATGATGATGATGATGAGGGTATCTATATAGATTATTATTGCCTATTTATTTATGCGGAAAATGTGAATCAATATATTTTGTCAATTTTATTTTTCTGTCGATATATATTATTACTATTGGTGTAGATTTATTTGTAAGGAAAATGTAAATAAACATATTTTATTCAAAGTTTTTTTTTTTTTTATTATTATTTTTTATTTCTCATGTACTGATACAATAGACAACCACATCTGCATGAACCAAACGATTCGCAAATAATGCAAGCCATTCCATCCACAACATCTAGACTCTGGTCTGTACCGATACATTTGAGTGGGCAGCAATATCTGCGACCATCTATGATGTTGTCACCTCTTTCCTCATTCATTTTGCTGCACATTAAGTTACTAGTACTTTCCATGCAGAATAGAGTTAGTCCACAACTAAGACATTTAACATGTTCTTTATCAAATAAAAATTTGCTACTCGGGCACAGAACATTTTTCATTAATTTCAGACAGTGAATTAATGTTAAAAATAAAAGTGAACTGAATAAGTATAGTGTGATAAAAATACATCTCACGATAATTTCGTTGAATGATTCTTCCATGGTGACTGACATTAAGTAAATAAGATATATAAGGTGGTAGCAGGTAGTTTTAAACTCATTATAGTATGTTGACGTTTAAAATTTGATTATACATCTTGTTTCTTGTGGAAGATCGGTGAAACTGATTAGTATGCGCTTTGTATGAGCTTTGTATCCGCTTTGTATCCGCTTTGTGTGAGCTTTGTATGAGCTTTGTATCCGCTTTGTATGAGCTTTGTATGCGCTTTGTATGAGCTTTGTATCCGCTTTGTATGCGCTTTGTATGAGCTTTGTATCCTCTCATCCGTTGTAAGTTTACTTTTGGTCAAGAGACATCTACCACAGACTTTCATTGAATGCTTCTTCCATGGTGACCAGCATTAAGTAAATACGGTATATCAGGTGGTAGCAGTTAGTTTCAAACTCATTAGTATGTTGGCGTTTAAAGCGGGAGGAGGGATAGTTAATACACTCATTAACAAGTTACCTGTTGAACTACACATACCTGGTGGTTACAGATTCTGCGGACCCGGTACAAAGTTGGAAAAACGTTTGCGTGAGGGCCAGAGAGGTATCAATCCTCTAGACGAGAACTGTAGGGAACATGATATATTTTATTCACAACACAAGAACCTAGCGGAAAGACATAAGGCAGATAAAATCCTAGAAGATAGGGCTTGGCAGCGTGTAAAATCAAAAGACGCTTCAGTAGGCGAAAAAACTGCTGCATTTGTAGTTACAGGCGCAATGAAAGCTAAACGCATAGCCGGAATGGGGTGTAAAGCAAAAAAGAAGACGTTCAAGACTTGTTTAATAACACCATTAACAAAGGTGCTAAGCAAATCTTCTCTCGCTGGTGATGTGAAAAAGTCCTCATTGATAGCACTAAGAGCAGCTCGATCTGCAATCAAGAAATGTGGGTGAAGAAGAACATCAGAGTACCGCGCATTATCCCATTCAAGTCTGGGGGTATATTGCCATTGATACCTATTCTTGCAGGCTTGAGCACCTTGGGGAGCTTACTTGGGGGTGGAAGCGCTGTTGCCAAGACTTTCATTGATGCTAAGAATGCAACAAAAAAGTTGGCTGAACAGAATCGTCACAACAAGGCAATGGAAGCAATAGGACATGGTCTATATGTAAAAAAATATAAGAAAGGATATGGACTCTATGTTAAAAGGCAAAAAAACTCGCTGTGAAGCTACCCAATAGAGCACTGTTCGACTATGAACTGATCAATTTTGCAAAAAAATTGAAAATATCCCACTTTAGGGGTGTATTCATGCGTGATAACTTGTTAGGAATGAGTCCCCGGATGCATGAATGCGGTATAATCAATTTGGATTCATCAGACGGTCCTGGAACACATTGGGTAGCTTATAGCAAAAAAGGAAACAAGACAGAGTACTTTGATTCTTTCGGGAATCTTAAACCTCCAAAGGAATTGGTTAAGTACCTAGCGGGTGATGGCGGTGGTAAGAAAAGTGAAATTATCTACAACAGAGATGTATATCAGACGTATAGTTCAACAAATTGTGGTAAATTATGCTTGAAATTTTTGCTTAGTAAAAATTAGTGAAGCATAAATAGTAGTATTTTTATAAACCATGCCCAGTCATGTCGCTAGTATTCACTTTGAAAGGACGTAGCTCAACGCTGACAACTGATTTCGTTCCACCTATCGAGCTAGATCAAAGATATCAGTATGGTATAGCATTAATTGGTTTTTATTCATATAATACTATACCAAACATTGGAGAGAATACATATCTGTATTATTCAGATTCAGTAGGAGGAGGAGGAGGAGGAGGAGGAGGCGAGGAGAAAGCGTTACATATTCCTAGTGGTACATACGAAATTTCCGATATTGAAAATTATCTAAGTAAATACTTGGTTAAAGAGAACGAGACGAGTGAAAGAGATAAGGTCTTTTACTTGAGGCCCAACAATACAACTTTAAAGTGTGAGATTTTTCATAGGTCCATATCTATCGATTTCACTAAAACTATTGCACTGGGCAATCTTTTGGGTTTTTCTCGAAAACATTTGCAGTCAGGTGTTGAGCATCAGTCTGATTTACCAGTCAATATAGTTCCTGTACGCTGCATCCATATCGATTGCAGTCTCGCTCAGGGATCTTTCTACAACGATAAAATTTGTCACACAATATATGAATTCTCAGTTGGCGTCGATCCTGGCTACGCTATAGATATAACGGCACAACACTTGATATATCTGCCTGTGGGTAGCAACGGAACAATTGATAACATCACCTTGAATATACTCGATCAGGATTTCAACTTTGTTAATTTTCGAAGTGAAGAGATTATTGTTCGTTTAGAACTTAAGAAATGGGGTTGAATTTTCCTCTGCGTCAGCATCAGCAGCAGCAGCAGCAGACACATCGTAATAAATACTTGTCTCAGACAGGGAATTCGTCATTAGTACAGCATCGTCTCTTAGAGAAGCAGCAGCAGCAACGTCATCATACAAGTATAACTCTGAGAAATAGAAGAATACTACAATCGCTTGGCTATGTTGTCCGCTCAAACGTTTGATATTTATCAACCATTAGATAAAGATGAAAGTATCGTACGTGTGGAAAATCGCACCTACCTACCCTTTATAAAATCTTTCAACAACAATGATAGCATTGAAATTGCTATTAACCGACCAGATATATGGCTTTTGATGTATGACTCGGCACTTTTCATAAGGGGACAATTGAAAAAAACCTCAGGTGCAGGAACTTTAAAGTTGGCTAATAATTATGGTGCTTTTCTTTTTGACTCGATAACCTACGAGTTATGCGGTACAGAAGTAGAAACCGTTAAAGACCCTGGACTAGTATCGCTAATAAGAGGTTTTCTGTGTTATGAGAAGGGTGCCAATAGTGAATTAAATGAAGCCGGATGGAATTTTCCTGATGAACCACTACAAAACGCTGATGGAACATTTGCTATACGCATTCCTCTTAAACATTTGCTCAACGTATTTAATGATTATCAAAAGGCAATATGCGGCAAACAATTGATTAGATTAGTCCGAGCTCGTAACGATAGCAATTCTATGGTAATCACTGCTGGTACAGGAGAACATCCTGGAGCGACAAAGGGCGAAATTACAATCAGCGATATAGAGTTGAGAGTTAAACACGTGCACCCAAACGATGAGCTAAAACTTAATCTGCTTTCCATGATAAAAAGTGATAAACCTATCCTGCTTCCCTTTAGGAAATGGGAAGTTCATCAACTCCCTACCTTAACTGTTGGAGCTACTCAAGAATTATGGAGCATTAAAACGGGTGCAGTTGTAGAATGCCCCCGATATGTCATATGTTGTTTTCACTCAGATCAAAAAGGCAATCCCACTAAAGATCCAAATTACTTTGAAAATATTGACATTTCCGATATACGTGTTTTGCTCAAAGGCGAATATTACCCCCAAGAAAGGCTGCGTCTGAATTTCAATCAAAATGACTACAGTGAAGCTCATTATAATTATTGTGAGTTTGCAAACACTTATAATGGTAGAACAGGAAGTACGGCAGTGTTGGATTATGGTAATTACAAGTCCCGTTTCCTATTTGTCATTGATTGCTCTAAAAGGGATGAAAACTTTAAATTTTCCACTGTGGATGTCAAATTAGAGATTGAAGCGAGAAAAGGTTTTCCAGCCAACACCAGAGCATATTGCGTCATCGTTTACGATAACGTAATCGAATATCATCCCCTCAGTGAAATTATAAGAAAATTAGAAAACTTTTGAGATTTCATTGCAGTACGAGCTGTAGCAATAACAAGATGAAAGTAGCTGTAGTAGATTTTCAAGGTTTCATAATTGATTGTAACTTTCAACCCAAAGAGATAAGCATTAAAAATATCGACAAACAAATTGCGCATTTCATAGTGAAACCAGCTGTAGAATTCTCTTGTTTGAGTGTGCGAGATAAGAAGCAAGCAAGATGGCTGGAAAATAACTACCACGGCTTAAAATATAATTGTGGTAGTGTAGAACTTTGTGATGTTGGTGCCATTTTCAAAAGATTACTCTCAGATATAGATATAGTATATGTAAAAGGTAATCAAAAGAGGAAATATTTGATTGAGTTGGGGTTACCACTCGTGGTTATTGATCTAAAGCATCATGGTAATACACCAAAATTAACGATTCAGCGACCGATGTGTATGTATCATGATGGTAATGTACCCCGCATGTGCAGCATGACAAACTGCCACAACCTGTTTGATTGGCTTTGGAATGTTAGTCCATCCGCATGGGTCATACAGAAAAGATGACTCTTGATGAATTTCTAAAAGAACTTGCTCTACTCAAAACTATGATTAGTTCCTATGAAGAACGTAAAAACATGATTAGGCAATTTGAGAAGCTTTCCTTGCATCAGCAGCAGCAGCAGCAGCACTCACCATCAACATGTATCTGGGATTCTGCAGTTTTCCGTAATAAATCTCGATTTGACAATCTATCATCCTTGACATGTATTAGTAAGAGAAGAGTTGTTCTAAATAAAATATCTTAAAAAATAAATTATCTTTGTATTTAAACATCGCTTCCCACCCTGAAACTTATTAGATGCAATCAAGATGCGAATTGAGCAGCATCGCAGTACTTTGCCTGTAGAAAATTTAGATATTTTCGAAGATCAATCAAAATTCAGTAGAAATGGTGATTTATTTCCAAATAGTTGCAGATTTTTAATAGTTGGTCCTAGTGGCTGTGGAAAATCTAACGCACTCCTATCCTTACTTCTTCATCCTAACGGTTTAAGATTTGAAAATGTGTATATATTTTCGAAAAGTTTATATCAACCCAAAGATCAGCTGCTCGAAAATGTTTTGAAGAGTGTCCAAGGTATGGGGTATCACAGCTATAGGGAAAATGATGATATCATAGATACCTCAGAGGCTCAAGAAAATTCTGTATTCATCTTTGATGATATATGCAACAGCAAGCAGGATAAAATCAAGTCATATTACTCTATGGGTAGACATAAAAAAATAGATGTCGCTTTTCTTTGTCAGACATATGTGTCAATAAATAAGCATCTTATTCGTGACAATGCAAATATAATTGTTATATTTAGAAGTGATGATGTGAATTTGCGTCACGTTTTCAATGAGCATATAACTCCCGATATGAGTTATGAAAAATTCAAAGAAATTTGCTCAGTATGCTGGAGTGCTGATAATTATGGATTTTTAGTGATTGTAAAAGACAGCAACTTGCATGACGGGAGATATCGACATGGTTTCGATAAATTCATCAACATAAAGGATAATTAATCAGTTTATAAGCATCATGCCATGCAACCAGTCAACCCACCAAAATCGCAAACTTAAAATAAGACAGCTGGTTAAAGATGTCAGAAAAAAATATATTGCATTCAAATTGGGTCGTTCTGAAGAGGATGAGTCGATAAGTCGAATGGTTTTTCCTATTACAAAACGTATTGATGAGGTGAAAGAACAATTTAAGCAGAAACCCCCACTCACCACCGCCACCACCACCACCAAAACTGAACAACCCGAGGCTAAACCATCAAAAACCGACAAAAAAGAACTAGACTATTACAACAAGTCAACTATACCATTTGTGAAAGAGAATTATGATGATGACGTAGATAATGATGACTATGATGATGATGATGATGATGGCGATGTTGAAGCTTCACAAATGCCCCACAATGAAATGCATAATTCTAACAAGCACTTGGGGGCCTATCCAAAAAATATACGGAGCTATATTCAGAAATCGTTGAAAAGAGATCCTCAATTAGATTTCATATATGGTCCTAAATATGAACACCGCACATCTACGTGAAGTCTAGGTGGTAGCTCGGTCGATTTTGATTTACATAGTGGTGATATTATTATCGATGGTAATTATAATTTTCATAGCAGTGATGGTCTACTCAAACTGCTATTCAACAAGGATCCTGTAGGATTTAGCCACGAAGATGAAGAAAACTATAAAAAGATATTAGACATCACCAGCGTACATAGAAGGCTGTTTAATCCATCGAAACAAATCAAAACAAGCAATTCACACAAATATAAAAATATTATAAAGAAGCTGGGCAAAGGGATGATGCAATACAATGACAAGCCTATAGAGTATCGATATTGGGATAGCGTTAGTGAATTAGTTGACCGCCTGGGTTTATTACATGCATCTAAATCAGCAGGCAACACATCAAACGATAACGAAATCGAAGCAATCGTTGAAGAATTGCGCGAAGCAGGAATTATATATTAAGTGGTGCTTATTGCCCTGAAATTCATTTTACCTACTACAATGGACAAATTTGGTAGGGTATCATCCTCTCGTAGGATATCCGCAACGAAAGTGTTGAGGGCTGGTTATACTTTTCCCATGACCGGTGATGGCGATTACGATTTTACCCACCATAAATTGTGCAACGTTAAAGAGCCTACAACAAAGTCCGATGTTGCCAACATGAATTATGTTGATTTAACGGCAAAAATTATACATGAAGACCTTGGTAAATTGGGCCTTGTATTTTATCAGTTTAAGGGTGTTATTGAGACGAAATGTGCACAGCTTGGTGTCAAATTGGCAAACACTAATAATGACAATATTGAAATGTTTAAGAAACTTAATGAACAACTTGATTACGTTTCAAAGCAGATACACAAGATCGAGCAGCAATTGTTGCTGAAAGATTTGATATCGATAGAAAAATAAACGAAATAAAAGCTTCAATCGAAACCACGAATCGTAAGTTGAATACTGGAAAGCACAAAGATGACACCCTCCAAAGAAATAGTTCAAGTAATCAATGAACTTCATCGACCTGCACGCAAAAATTTTCCTCGAAGAAGAACAATTATTAAAGGGTTAGACGATCTCTGGCAAATGGATTTGGGTCAGCTTGATAAGCTCGCCACAAGTAATGATGGCTACAAATATATTCTCGTTGTAATTGATTGCTTTTCTAAATTCATATGGGCTAGAGCATTGAAAAGGAAAACAGGAGAAGAAGTGACTAAAGCTTTTCTCGATATCCTCAAGAATGGGCGAATCCCAACCAACTCGCAATCTGATCAAGGAACCGAATTTTTCAACAGACAATTTCAAAAACTTGTAGTTAAAAATTACCATATAAATCATTATCATACGTATAGTGATAAGAAAGCTGCAATAGTGGAGCGGGTAATAAGGGCGTTGAAAGAGTCTCTTTACAAAAAATTCAGTTTGAGTGGAACTTATCGATGGATTGATATCCTTCAAGATGTTGTAGTTGAGTATAATAATAAAAAACATCGAACTATTGGCATGAAACCGTGTGATGTTAATACAAAGAACGAAAGTAGCCTATATAAATTCGCCTACAGTCACATAAAAATTGCCGGGCCTCATAAATTTCAGAAGGGCGATATTGTGCGTATAAGTAAATTCAGGCACGTTTTCACAAAAGGGTATCTGCCTCAATGGACTACTGAACTATTTAAAATCACAAAAGTTCAACTAACCAACCCTGTGAGTTACCTACTTGAAGATTTCAACGATAGACCAATAAGTGGTGCTTTCTACCAAGAAGAATTGCAAAGAACAAAGCAACCTGATGTTTATTTGGTCGAAAAAGTATTGCGCAGACGTGGAGACAAAGTATTGGTGCGATGGTTGGGAATGAATAAAGAACACGATTCCTGGATTCAGTCCTCGAACAAACTTTGATCAAAGATGCATGCCTCACCACAAAACAACAATATTAGCAGCAAATCAGAAGATAAATGTACTTTATCACAATGTGTCACGTCATCGCAAGATGTAAATGTTTTTGATGCTGAATTGGAGCGTGTACTAGAAAAATATGATGCAGCTGTGAAAAACGAAAAACACTACCTTTTGAACAGACATTTCCACCTGGAAATAGAATGTGGATCTACTTCTATTGATTGTGGTATAAGCCCCGCAAGGAATTTTGAACCTGCAGTGAAGCTGTGTTCTAATGAGTGTATGATATCTTTTGATGATTGGCAATGGAAAGCATTCATTGCATTAATTGAAAATGACTTTGATCAACGTGATTGTGGCGTCGAAGTTACAAGATCCAAAAGTATGAAAACACGCGTTGCCAAATGGGAAAACTACCTGTATTTCAGTGATGCTGAATTGAATAAGATCATCCAATTGAATACCCTACTAATTTCTCCTCGTTTAGAGATGCTGAAAAATCTACGAATATCATTTTACTACTACAAGTTCTTGGATATCATCAAAGATTTGGTTTGGAGCACCAGCAACATCAGCAGCAGCAGCAGCACTAATGAAAATTCAATCGAAGATTTAATAAATGCTTTTTGTAGAATTAATCCATCTGTTGAAAGTTATGTAATCTTAGAATGTATGTACTACTATAAGAATAAGGTATTGAATGATGTGGATAATAGACATTTCACGTTATGTCAATAAAAATACTTAATGCCTTTAAAATTGTTTTTGATTTTACCCAATAATGTCGAACTTATTCACGATATTAATTTCTCAAATATACTCTGAAAATTATATAATCATAGCTGATTACGTTATTTCATTGGTCATTTTGCATTCAATCCTAACTAGTATATAGGAATATGTTATTGAATGATTCCGATAACAGGCATTTCACAATGAAAATACTCGACCCCACCCACAATGTCTATTCAAACATGTTAATTAGTTCTAGAATGTTCCTCTGAAAAGGTGTTACCTGCTCGATCTCTATATGTAGTTCCAAAGACGGTTCCATAACGTCGAGCCTCAGTGGCCGGGTCGGGTAACACGTCGGGCTCATAATCTGAAGGGTGCCGGTTCGAATCTCTACGTCGTCGAGAATTTTTTCATTAATTCCTACAAAGCGGTCACCCAAAATGTGACGTCATGATTTCTATTGTTTGGTCCAGAATCCCTGTAGTATTACTACTTATGGATTTTCCGTAAGCCATATAGTTTAGGTGGAACCGAATTATGACGTCTCGTCGCTAAAGCTAAATTGCTATAAATTACATTGGTTGTTTAGAAATCATTAATTAGATCATTTGTTCTTGTTTCAATTTCGTTGCTAGGTTATCTACCGATGTTTACGTATATTGTGTCGTCTGACAGCATTTCATTCATAAAATCGTGGGATTCTGACTTTAGCATAATCACTGTTAAACTACCCTTCTCTGATTTCATTACGATCAATTCAGGATGTTACCAGAGCAAAAACTTTGTATTATTGTAAGCTTTTCGAATTGGTCTAGTATTCGAGTTAGGATGGAAACTATGCTAAAAGAACATTACAGGTGTTCCAAGTTATATGTAAAATTGGAGGCTGGAAATTGGTATTATTATTGTAACAAAAAAATCTTAAAAGACACTGACGTGAAGTTAGGAGTTTAGCGCGCACGTTTCAATTTTTATTCACGCCTCATAAAAAGTCGATAGAGTTAAAATTCTGCACTTGATCGTAAAATTGTTGCACCAAACTATGTGCAGAATTTCAACGGATTCTAGTTTCTGAAACGTAAAAAATTTTTTAAGAAGACATTTTTTTATTTCTTTTCAAGCCTCAAAAAATTCCTCAGAAAATAGTACGTTGGCATTCTAGCAGTAATTAGAAAGTTTGAATTGGATAGGATTTGTATTTTTTGAGTTATTGAGCAATAACAAGAAAATTTCAGAAAGGTATAATTCCGAAACCGTCTGGCTGATTATGCCCGTTAACAAACTTAACTGTTGTATTCGAATGCACAACATACCCTGATAATTGCATGATGCTATCTATTTCTGTTCGAAGGGTATCGTGGCAACGGTGACCCATCCAGCTACTGAACTCCCCCAAGAGCACTCGGCTTCCAATATTTTTTCAATTTATTCAAAAATTTAGATCTGAATTTGTTCAAATTTTGAAATTGACTGTTGAATTGAGTCTGAATGCAGTCGAAAAATTTCACCAATATTGGACGGATAATTATTGACATACAGATTATTTTTCAATATTTCTTTTTGAATTTTCTATGATACGATACTCACGGAAGTTTGCACAAATCTTTTTGCTGACATTCTACAACTAGTACCCAAGTTTCAATTCGATCGGATATGCATTGTTTGAGATATTTAGAAAACAAGATTTCAACCCTGAAACCGTTTGGCCGATTTGCCTGGTACCCATCTCAATCGTCTCGTTCAGATGCGCAATATACCCTGAAAATTTCAATGCGCTACATATTTCCGTTCGAAAGTTATCGTCTCAATGGATGGCTGAACGGAATCGAATTTGACCTCGCATTCTTCATCAGTGTGTTGAAGCTAATCGTTTGAAGCCATTTTCAGCAAAACATATTTACAGACATTGCCAAAATGTTAGCATGCTGTTCCAAGAAACATGCGCAAAAAATCATTGAAAAATGGCGTATAACTATCCACAGGCTGTGAAGAAAAGGAAATGATCAAGCACGATTAAACCAACGGTGAAAACTATTTTCAAACGCGTTCACAGTCACATACTTTACAACTGATGAGGGCAACTCATTCCAATAATTTAACACGCGCTTCACTAAACAAGCCCTGTGGACAGGAGCTTTCTGGCGCTCTAGTTCAAACAGACAAATTATATCTCCGAAAGTATTGGTTTCTCAGAGTTGGGAATTATATCAATGTATTCATGTGATAGAACTGCATCATAAAGGAAATTCAATTCAAATAATAGTTTATTTATCAAGATTAAATGAGCCATCATGAGAATGAGAACTGCACCATGGAAGAAACCAAATTAAATCTAGCCAATTTTGCCCAGTAACGAACTTATCCGAGATATTCATCTCCCTAAGCTACTCTGTAAATTTCAACTACCTAGCTCATTCCGTTCGAGAGATATATCTATGTCTATGGATGAAAAGCAGTCTCACTACTCTCAGATCTCTTACTTCATGTTCCGTTCCGAAATGTAAGACTTTTCTGAGAAAAACTCATTTCGGAGCAAACAGCTGAGATTTTTCTCACTTCGCTCACAATTCTTCGATTTATTAGATAATGTCATGTCTCAGGAAAATAAGTTGACATTATGACAATTCATACATAGAATAATTATATCATTCTGTGACAACGTTGAAATACGATTTATTATTGAAATTTTGAAAAATCATATCTCCGAAAGTATTAGCTTGTTAGAGTTAAAAATGATATCATTGGATTCTTATGGTAAATCTGCTTATTGAAAAATATTCAATTTGGAATTTGTTTCGTAAAAATTTTTTTTTTTTGTTACTCCGGAACCATCTGTCCGATTTTGCCCAATAACGAACTTAGCCGAGATATTTATCTCCCAAACCTACTCTGAAAATTACAACACTCTAGCTCATTCCGTTCGAGAGTTATCGTGCCTACGGCCGGACGGACCGGCCGGACAGTATGAATTCGACCACGGATTCTTGATCAGTGAGTCAAACCAAATCGTTTGAGACCATTTTCATCGAAAAATTCGAAAATTACAGATATTTGGGCAAATTGATAAGCACTCAGTTCCGAGGAACTAGAGCGCCAAAAATTCTGTCGTTGCTCGGTCCTAAAATTTCCTTTTTGCGCGCGTGTTCCGCAAGGAACAGCGTGCTATCATTTCGTCACAATGTCTGTATTTTTCGAATTTTTTTGCGAAAATGGCCTCAAACGATTGGGTTCGACTCCCTGATGAAGAATTCTAGGTCAAATTCAATTCTGTCCGTCCGGTCCGGCCGGCCGTTAGCACGATAACTCACGACCGGAGCAAGTTATAGCGTTAAAATTTGCAGGGCATGTTGGGAGCGTAAATATCTCGGACAAGTTCGATAATGGGCAAAATCCATCGAGCCGTTTCGGAGTTACGGCCATTTTTAGTTAAATCGTTTTTCGAAAATATTTCCGAAACCGATCACTCGATCGATCTGAAATTCAGCATCAAATTGTATAATCATGACCTTCATATGCCTGCGAAGTCTCTTAATGATCGGATGGCTGTAAACTAAAAAAAAAATAGTTAAATATTTGAAAATGAAATTGAAATTTTGTTTTCATTATAACTCAAAAAAAACTGATCCGATTGAGTTGAAGCTCGGTAGTTATATGCGAAGTACCAACGAAAACACTTATACAAAATTTCGTAGGGGTAGCATGAGTAGAAAAAATTAAAAAAATGTTTAACTATCAGCGGAATATTTTGCTGGAAATTCCGAAACCAAATATCGGAATGAGTTCAGTTTTGGCACTTCGGTGACCAATAATGACCTCTTGGGGTGTGCAAAATTTCACTGCGGACAGACCACTAGGAGCCTCAAAAAAAATTTATAATGTTGAACTTCTAAACTGGACAAATTATATTAATTTCATTTCGAATTCCTACATGGAATATCTCCAACATCAGGTGATTTCGTTCCGACGTATTTTTTGCGCGTGTATCTGAATGATTGCGATATGTACGAGGGCAACTGGAAATATGGACTACTTACTAGCATGACAATTGAATTAATGCGTAAACGATGTGTGGAATTTTAAATTGGATTTCAAAATTAGTCTGAACTGTGAACGACTGGGGTGTAACTGCCTCTTTTGGGCATTTTTGCGCGTATGTTCTGGGGAACATCGCGTTATAGTTTTGCCCAAATGTCTGTAACTTTCGAATTTTTTGACGAAAATGGTCTCAAACGATTTAGTTCGACTCCCCAATGAAGAATTCGAGGTCAAATTTGATTCTGTCCGGCCGGCCGTCCGGCCGGCCGTTGCCACGATAACTTCAGATAGAAAAGAGCTAGCGACTTGAAAATTTCAGGGTGGGTGGCGCATCCCAATACGACGGACAAGTTCGTTAATGGGCATAATCGGCCCAGTGGTTTCCGAGTAATAATTTTGTATTCAACCAATATAAATCCGATCGAATTGAAACTTGGTGAGTAGTTGTAGAATATGAACCTAAGCACGTTCCTGAAATTTTATGCGAATCGTATGGCTAGAAAATTAAAAAAAAATTATTTAAAAATATTTTTGTTGTCACGATAACTTAAGAACGGAAAGAGATAGCGGCTTGAAGTTTTCAGGTTAAGATGTGCACCAGAACGCGACATTTCAGTTTGTTTATGAGCATAATCGGCCAAACGGTTTTAGAGTTATAGCCATCTGAGATTTTCTGAAATTTGGTGGTTTTTTGTTCCTCAATAACTCGAAAAATACTGAACCGATTGAATTCAAACATGGTGATTAGTTGTAGAATGCCAACGCGGCAATGTTTGCAAAATTTAGTGAGGATAGCATTTGTAGAAAATTTTTAATAAATCATTGAAAATAAAAAAAAAAAATTCTATATATCAGTAACTATTCGTTTGAAATTGCTGAAATTTTGCAAGAGCCTTCATAACCTAACTCTACTGCCAAGTTTCTAGTTTTAATACGATCGGTTAAATATTGTTGGAGATTCGAGCATTCTTGTGTGAGTTCAGTAGATGGGTGACCGTTCCCTCGATAACTTTCGAACGAAAGCAGATATGGACTTGCAGTTTTCAGGGTAGGTTGCGTATCCGAAAGGGACAGTTGAGTTCGTTTTTGGGCATAATCGGTCTAACGGTTTCCGAGTTATACCCACCTGGAATATTATTTCCTTGATAACTCAAAAAATAAATATTCGATGGAATTGAAGCTTGGTAACTAGTAGTAGAAAATCAACATAAAGACGTGTTTAAAATTTTGTAGGAACCATACCCCTAGAAAATTTGAAAAAAATTACGAAAAAAAAATTTTAAGAGCCGTACTATTAGAAAATTAAAAAAAATCACGAAAAAAAAATTGGTTCAAGCACTGACGTGAAGTCAGAAGCTTTTGCGCGTATGTTCTATTGTCCATTCTTCTGTATTGGACACCCTTAATCGAATTTACCATGGTAAATTATGTAGTCCATTCTCCTGTATTGGACACTTAATTCGAATTTACCATGGTAAATTCGAATTAAGAGTGTCCAATACAGGAGAATGGACAACATAATTGACCATGGTAAATTCGATTGAGGGTGTCCAATACAGAAGAATGGACAATAGAACATACGCGCAAAAGCTTCTGACTTCACGTCAGTGCTTGAACCGATTTTTTGTTATTCGCATAAGCAGACGAGAAATAATTTAACTGTTCGGGTTTTCTTCTGAGAAGTTTGGGGTTTTGGGGTGGAGGATGTTATTCCTCCATAGAATCCCCCGGTGCCGGTCTGCGCATGCGTGGATTCAAGATGCGATATCTCCTGAACCACTAGTGTTGGAGAATCGCAGTTTTTTGTGACTGACAGGATGGCCATAAAGTGACAAAAAAAATTTCAAAAATTTTAAAATTTTGTTTCCACGATAACTCGTAAAATACTGATCTGATTGAATAGAAACTCAGTAGTTAGATGCAAAAGACCAAAGCGAACACTTTTACAAAATTTCGTGAAGAGTACGTGACATGAAAAAATTAAAAAAACTACTCTATTTTGCTTGAAATTCCGAAAAATATTTATTTGAAATTCATGCTGCCTTTTCCGGGCATTTTTCGTTATGCGCATGCGCAGATGGGAAGTCATTTAACTGCTGTAGTTTTCGTCAGAGAGGATTGGGGTTTTGGGGTGGCGGATGCTATTACTCCATAGAATCCCCTGGAGAGGGTCTGCGCATGCGTGGATAAGGGATGCGATATCTCCTGAACCACTGGTGTTGGATAATCGGAGTTTTTTGTGAGGTGTGTAATTTTGGGAGGACTTGCAGCCATGAGTATATTGCGCATGCGCAAACGAGAAGTGAATGGTTTTGGGTTGTATGGGTTATGTTGGGAGTAATGAGCCGATATTGTGAGGTTTTAAAAGAATATTCATGTCAATTCAGTGCACGGACACAAGTCAGTTTGGGGGAAATAGCGATGTTTCCGAGTTGAAATGTCTGTATGGTGGCCCTGAGGCGAATTTATAAATAACTATATTCGGTAGATCTATACTAAAATACGTTCGGATTTGGAGAAGATAATTGCGTTCTTAACGGAGGTCCCATAACCGCAATTTTTTTCGATCTACGGTAAAGCTAACAGCCAAACTTTATCGATAGCTATATTTGTTGAAGGAACTTGAAAAAAAAAAGCACTGACGTGAAGTCAGTACTCTTTGGCGCGCGTGTTCACGGTGGCTAATTTGAATTGAATGATGAGTACTTCAAGCTCAGTGGATAGAGCGAGCCGAAGATCTTCCCAAAGGATAGGGGACACCATTCACTGTCGATTCAAAAATTAACAGTGCTCTATCTAAGCTGCCATCAGGATAGAGCAACAAAGATGGAAAAGAACACAACTGACTCGCCTTTGTCGCACAAGCGAAGATTTGGGAGGGTCAGTATAATCCTAATCATGTTTATCGCACGCGCGCCAAAGCAGATTGACTTAACAATGAAAGAAAAAGTGTAAAAAGTTAATATGATTTGGCGCGCGTGCGATAAACATGATTAGGATTATACTGACCCTCCCAAATCTTCGCTTGTGCGACTAAGGAGAGTCAGTTGTGTTCTTTTACATCTTTGTTACTCTATCCTGATGGCAGCTTAGATACAGCACTGTTAATTTTTGAACCGACAGTGAATGGTGACCCCAAAGCCCTTGCGGTGTTGCCGGAATAATTCTGTTGGATATTGCATTTAAATGCTTTGAACTGGATTATTTCGATAACTGTTGAGTGTGCAGATATATACATATACGAAATGAGATCATTTGAAGCCAGAGGGTTACATAGTTTGTTGCACACTAATAAATAATGCCCTTCATCGTTAATTTAATACTGATAATATGGAAATACGGAGCGTGAAGAAGTAGTGAAGATAATGAAATTTATCTTTTGAATGGTAAATTCTTCTGAACTTGTTCTTTCGACAATTGTACTTCTATGAAGAAGTTGATGGTAATTCCGACCAAATTGACTATTCATATTTTCGTGAAATCATGAATTGTGTTTCACGTCCTACCATAATTATTGGGGGTAGATTTCACACAGTTAGGACTTGAATGAATACCAACAAAGTCGACGTTTTGTCGATATTTTTCTACTTTCTCAAGAGTCTCACGACTAAAAAAATTGGTTCAAGCACTGACGTGAAGTCAGAAGCTTTTGCGCGTATGTTCTATTGTCCATTCTTCTGTATTGGACACCCTTAATCGAATTTACCATGGTAAATTATGTAGTCCATTCTCCTGTATTGGACACTTAATTCGAATTTACCATGGTAAATTCGAATTAAGAGTGTCCAATACAGGAGAATGGACAACATAATTGACCATGGTAAATTCGATTGAGGGTGTCCAATACAGAAGAATGGACAATAGAACATACGCGCAAAAGCTTCTGACTTCACGTCAGTGCTTGAACCGATTTTTTGTTATTCGCATAAGCAGACGAGAAATAATTTAACTGTTCGGGTTTTCTTCTGAGAAGTATGGGGTTTTGGGGTGGAGGATGTTATTCCTCCATAGAATCCCCCGGTGCCGGTCTGCGCATGCGTGGATTCAAGATGCGATATCTCCTGAACCACTAGTGTTGGAGAATCGCAGTTTTTTGTGACTGACAGGATGGCCATAAAGTGACAAAAAAAATTTCAAAAATTTTAAAATTTTGTTTCCACGATAACTCGTAAAATACTGATCTGATTGAATAGAAACTCAGTAGTTAGATGCAAAAGACCAAAGCGAACACTTTTACAAAATTTCGTGAAGAGTACGTGACATGAAAAAATTAAAAAAACTACTCTATTTTGCTTGAAATTCCGAAAAATATTTATTTGAAATTCATGCTGCCTTTTCCGGGCATTTTTCGTTATGCGCATGCGCAGATGGGAAGTCATTTAACTGCTGTAGTTTTCGTCAGAGAGGATTGGGGTTTTGGGGTGGCGGATGCTATTACTCCATAGAATCCCCTGGAGAGGGTCTGCGCATGCGTGGATAAGGGATGCGATATCTCCTGAACCACTGGTGTTGGATAATCGGAGTTTTTTGTGAGGTGTGTAATTTTGGGAGGACTTGCAGCCATGAGTATATTGCGCATGCGCAAACGAGAAGTGAATGGTTTTGGGTTGTATGGGTTATGTTGGGAGTAATGAGCCGATATTGTGAGGTTTTAGAAGAATATTCATGTCAATTCAGTGCACGGACACAAGTCAGTTTGGGGGAAATAGCGATGTTTCCGAGTTGAAATGTCTGTATGGTGGCCCTGAGGCGAATTTATAAATAACTATATTCGGTAGATCTATACTAAAATACGTTCGGATTTGGAGAAGATAATTGCGTTCTTAACGGAGGTCCCATAACCGCAATTTTTTTCGATCTACGGTAAAGCTAACAGCCAAACTTTATCGATAGCTATATTTGTTGAAGGAACTTGAAAAAAAAAAGCACTGACGTGAAGTCAGTACTCTTTGGCGCGCGTGTTCACGGTGGCTAATTTGAATTGAATGATGAGTACTTCAAGCTCAGTGGATAGAGCGAGCCGAAGATCTTCCCAAAGGATAGGGGACACCATTCACTGTCGATTCAAAAATTAACAGTGCTCTATCTAAGCTGCCATCAGGATAGAGCAACAAAGATGGAAAAGAACACAACTGACTCGCCTTTGTCGCACAAGCGAAGATTTGGGAGGGTTAGTATAATCCTAATCATGTTTATCGCACGCGCGCCAAAGCAGATTGACTTAACAATGAAAGAAAAAGTGTAAAAAGTTAATATGATTTGGCGCGCGTGCGATAAACATGATTAGGATTATACTGACCCTCCCAAATCTTCGCTTGTGCGACTAAGGAGAGTCAGTTGTGTTCTTTTACATCTTTGTTACTCTATCCTGATGGCAGCTTAGATACAGCACTGTTAATTTTTGAACCGACAGTGAATGGTGACCCCAAAGCCCTTGCGGTGTTGCCGGAATAATTCTGTTGGATATTGCATTTAAATGCTTTGAACTGGATTATTTCGATAACTGTTGAGTGTGCAGATATATACATATACGAAATGAGATCATTTGAAGCCAGAGGGTTACATAGTTTGTTGCACACTAATAAATAATGCCCTTCATCGTTAATTTAATACTGATAATATGGAAATACGGAGCGTGAAGAAGTAGTGAAGATAATGAAATTTATCTTTTGAATGGTAAATTCTTCTGAACTTGTTCTTTCGACAATTGTACTTCTATGAAGAAGTTGATGGTAATTCCGACCAAATTGACTATTCATATTTTCGTGAAATCATGAATTGTGTTTCACGTCCTACCATAATTATTGGGGGTAGATTTCACACAGTTAGGACTTGAATGAATACCAACAAAGTCGACGTTTTGTCGATATTTTTCTACTTTCTCAAGAGTCTCACGACTAAAAAAATTGGTTCAAGCACTGACGTGAAGCCAGAAGTTTTTGCGCGTATGTTCTCTTGTCCTTTCTTCTGTATTGGACACTCTTAATCGAATTTACCATGGTGAATTCTATTGTCTGTTCTCCTGTATTGGACACTCTTAATCGAATTAACCATGGTAAATTCGATAACTAGTTACCAAGCTTCAATTCAATAGAGTCTATATTTGTTGATTTATCGAGGAAATAATATTCCAGATGGGTATAACTCCGAAACCGTTGAGCCGATTATGGCCAACAGCGAACTTAACTCTCCCATTCATATGTGCAACCTATCCTGGACATTGGAAGTCCCCATCTCCTTTCGTTCGAGAGTTGCCGAGGCAATGGTCACCCATCCAGCTACTGAACTCGCACAAGGCTGCTCGGATCTCCCACAATATAGATCCAATGATGTTCAAACTTGGTACTTGGTAATAGAGTTAGGTTCTGAAGGCTCTCGCAATTTCAGCGGTGTCGGACAAATAGTTTCAGATTTATAAATTTTTTTTCAATAATTTTCTATGATTTTTTAAAAATTTTCTAGTTACACGATCCGCACGAAATTCTGCAAGAATTTTTGCGGTGCCATTTCTACAACCAATAACCATGTATTCATTAGATCGGTTTTGTATTTTTCGAGTTATTGAGGAAATGAAAATCAAATTTCAGAGGGGTATAACTCCAAAACTGTTTGTTCGATTATGCCTATAAACAATCTCAAATGGCGCATTCAGATTCTCAACCTAACCTGAAAATTTGAAGTTGCTATCTCTTTCCGTTCTTAGGTTATCGTGACGTAAATAATATATTATGATTTTTAAAAATTTTCTAGTGATACGATTCTCACAAAATTTCACAAACTTCCTTGGGTAGTTCTCACGAAATGTTCCACTTTGGTGTTCATGACAGTTTTCTGCTACATAAAACTGGTTTAATCGTTTAATTCTCTATATTATATCCTTTTGAAATGTAACAATCACTATAAAGAATAAAAAATTGCAAAATTTCAAAAATTTTAATTTTCAAAGCTAGTTTTCTTTCCTGAAGAATTGAAAACCTCACCTCCGTGACTGTTCCTCTTAGTTATCGCATTGTCCTAAACTTAAAATTATAGCATTAATGGAATTCTGGCACAGCGTATTTCTAGTTCATTATCCACAATTAACTAAATAATGTTGACATGATAAAATCTCAATAAAAAAATTATCGGTGTACGAATTATACTTATATTAGTCGATGTTCCTGCATTATCTATCACCTCCGTGAAGCGACATTGTAATTTGACTCTTTAATCGCAAGATGACGGTATCTTCATCGTGGACCGCCTGGAATATCGGTTGATGCGCAGGTAATACTTCAAAGTGTAACTTATTGGTTAAATTCTTACCCAAGTGATAAAGACGTGTATGGGAAATTTGGGATTCTCACTTCCGTGAAGATGAATTGTAAGGAGGAGATTATTTTATTCAATTATTTGTTATCTGAATATACTTAATTTCGAAAGTTATTTAATGAGTTAAAATAGTGTTTTGAAGCCTTTTTCTTTAAATGAGATATTCTATAAAAAAGTAAAATTTCTCACCTCCGTGAATCTCACTCTTCACGGATGTGATAATAATATTCTGTTCCTCCTTTCTGGACATGAATTCTAACATTATTAAAAAAAATAAGAAAAAAGTTACTGCATCTCATGAAGAACAGAAGAAAAAATAACGAAAATCTATGAGAAGACTTCATGAAGCCCGAAAAAATGATCCTGAATTATACGAAGAAGAAAAACGTAAAGAACGAGGGCTATTATAAAAGAAAAAAGGAAGGAAAAATATTCTGGATATGTCCGAAAGAGAAAAATTGGTTCAAGCACTGACGTGAAGTCAGGAGCTTTTGCGCGTATGTTCTATTGTCCATCCTCCTGTATTGGACACTCTTAATCGAATTTACCATGGTGAATTCTATCGTTCGTTCTTCTGTATTGGACACTCTCTTAATCGAATTTACCATGGTGAATTTCTATTGTCTGTTCTCCTGTATGAGACACTCTTAATCGAATTTACCATGGTGAATTCGATTAAGGCTGTCCAATACAGGAGAATAGACAATAGAATTCACCATGGTAAATTCGATTAAAAGTGTCCAATACAGGAGAATGGACAATAGAACATACGCGCAAAAGCTCCTGACTTCACGTCAGTGCTTGAACAATGTCTTTTTTATATTAAGGATATATGAAATTTTTTTTTTCATTTAAAATTTAACATTATTTCATTTCCGTGAATTTTGTCTCACATCCGTGAATGCCGGTTTCATGAAAATCTCATTATTTCACAAAATACCAACGAAAGTGTGTAACCTTAGGCATAAGATTAATAAGAATTAATTTCTGGTTTAGGATATCTAAAAATAAATTCGATTATTGTTAATTTATTTTTTTTTAAACTAAAATGCGAAAGGGGAACATTTGGTGGGAATTACCCCCTTATGTTTATACTCTACAACTACTCACCAAAGTTTCAATTAGATCGGATTAGTATGGATTGTAGAAAAAATTATTACTCGGAGACCATTATGCCTGGGCCGATTATGCCCATTGACGAACTTGTCCGTCGTATTGGGACGCTCACCTACCCTCAAAATCTCAAGTCGCTATCTCCTTCCGCTCTCAAGTTATCGTGGCAACGGTCGGCCGGGCAGAATCAAATTTGACCTCGAATTCTTGATCAGGGAGTCGAACCCAGTCGTTTGAGACCATTTTCGGCGAAAAATTCGAAAATTACAGACATTTGGGCAAAATGATAACGCGATGTTCCCCTGAACATACGCGCAAAAACAGAATTTATAACTCAGACTATGAAACTTAAGAGGAAAATGTTGATTTAGACACAAGGAATGGAAAAAGGAAACTTCATAATAAAATTACCATCAATTAAAATCAGTTTCTCACAACGACAATCTACGTGTCAACAAGAAGTACAACGTCATTTATAAACATGGGCGACGGCCACAGACAACATTCAATATCCTGCACACAAACGATCCAACCAAGAATTCAGGGGAAATATTTCAACGATACTTATTAACGATAACTTTTAAATAATTGGTTCAGGCCTGTGGACAGGAGCTTTGGCGCTCTTGTTCAAACTTTGACGAGATTCGTTGTTATTTATCAAGATTAAATGAGCAATCTGAGAATGACGACTGCACCAAGGAAGAAATCAAATTAAAATAGTGGAAATGAAGTTGACTCTCTCTTATAGAACAGGATGACATGTACTAGTATGAAAATAGATCATATAATAATTCATGGATAGAATAATTATAGAATTCTGTGAGAACATAGAAGTATGATTCATTATTGAAATTTCGAAAAATCATATCTCCGAAAGTATTAGCTTGTTAGAGTTGAAAATTATATCAATGGATTTTTATGAATGATGATCTTAAATGAAAATTAAATTTGAAATTTGTAAGTTAAAAAAAAAATTCCGTTACTCTGAAACCATCTGGCCTATTTTGCCCAATAACGAACTTAACGGAGATATTTATCTCCCAAATCAACTCTGCAAATTTCATTTGCGTAGCTCATTCTATTCGGGAGTTATTGTAGAAAAAAAAAATGACACTTTTTACGGCCGATCAATACAAAACTTCGCATGCGTATAAAGGTCATCATTCTACAATCTGATGCTAAATTTCAGATAGTTCGAGAGATCGGTTTCGGAAATATACATAAAAATTTTTTTTACAAAAAACGACCATAACTCCGAAACCGCTTGGTGGATTTCGCCTGTCAACGAACTCTTCTGAGATATTCTCGTTCCTAACCTACCCTGCTAATTTCAATCTTCTATCTCCTTTCGTTCGAGAGTTATCGTGTTAACAGACGGACGGCCAGACAGAATCGATTTCCACCACGGATTCTTCATCAGTGAGTCGAACCAAATCGTTTGAGACTATTTTCAGCCAAAAATTCGAAAATTACAGACATTTGGGCAAATTGATAAGCACTCCGTTCTGAGGAAAAAGAGCGCTAAAAATGATATTAGGTGATTGTTATGATAGGGATAATACTTGAGTATCACATGACATTTCATCGAAGTTAAATTGGTGACTTGTGCTGAAAGTGGGCGAAGTTAGCTAAATTTGCCGTCTTTATCCTAATATTTTCCTTTGCAGTCATTTTTATGTTGTTTTATTCTATTCGAAAGTAACTGTTTGGTTTGTCCTGTGTATTTCCAAAGTTAGCGAAGGGAACTTTATAAAATTAAATTAGGGCCGGTTTCTCAATTGCGAGTTAACTCGAGGTTGCGAGTTGCGCATGTATTTAGCGATATTCATGAACGCGTAACACTTGGGTTACCCCCAACCTTGAGTTAAACCGCAATTGAAAAACCGGCCCTTGGAGTTATCAGGATTCTTTCTTTTATCCTTCAGTTGAGAAAAGAGTGCCTTCCAATATTTAAATTGTCAAAAATAAGACAATTTTGTTTTGAAAGGAAACCTAAAATAAGAGAGGTTGTCCTGTGGTTGGCTCTATTTACTATCAAGAGCAGATTGAGACCGATGATTCCATTATCTAATTAAGTGGGGCAATGGTTCATCAAGAAGTATTTATTTTATTGAAATTTTCTATACGGAACACAATACTGCGTAGACTGAAAGCTTTGTTTAACAAACTTTTGCTCGTGTTGGATCTGAAATTCATCAATTTTCTTGAGCTAGCAGATGTACCTACTAGGTTGTCCATTGCGGAGCCATATATAGAATATATTAGAAGAATTCACCATTAAGCCGAAAATAGCTTAAATTGTAAATTGAATTGATTATTCTAAGAAATAACTGTTTATAAATTTCTGTGCACGCAGTAATGTAATGCCAATTTCCATTTATGATGAAATGAATCAGTTCCTTTAGGGTTGTTGGTGAACAATGACACCATATCAAGTGAAACTATCTCATAGCTGTCAGGTATTGTTGAATAACTTAATTGCCTCCTTAAGTTATTCAACAATACCTGACAGCTATGAGATAGTTTCACTTGATATGGTGTCATTGTTCACCAACAACCCTAAAGGAACTGATTCATTTCATCATAAATGAAAATTGGCATTACATTACTGCGTGCACAGAAATTTATAAACAGTTATTTCTTAGAATAATCAATTCAATTTACAATTTAAGCTATTTTCGGCTTAATGGTGAATTCTTCTAATATATTCTATATATGGCTCCGCAAGTCGAAGGAATTCCTTTCTGTGTACGGACACTTCTTATGTGTATTATGTTCATTTTGGGCTTATGGATTTTCCGTAAGCTATATAGTTTAGGTGGAACCGAATTATGACGTCTCGTCGCTAAATTGCTATTAATTACATTGGTTGTTTAGGAATCATTAATTAGATCATTTGTTCTTGTTTCAATTCCGTTGATCTACTGATTTTTACGTATATTGTGTGGTCTGACAACATTTCATTCAAAAATCATGGGATTCTGACTTCAGCATAATCACTGTTAAAGTACCTTTATCTAATTTCATTACGATCAATTCAGGATGTTACCAGAGCATAAACTTTGTATTATTGTAAGCTTTTCGAATTGGTTCAGTTTTTGAGTTAGGATGAAAACTATGCCAAAAGAACACTACTGGTTATATGTAAATTTGGAGGCTGAAAATTGGTATTATTATTATTATAACAAAAAAATCTTAAAAGACACTGACGTGAAGTTATGAGTTTAGCGCGCACGTTCCAATTCTTATTCACGCCTCATAAAAAGTCGATAGAGTTAAAATTCTGTACGCGATCGTAAAATTGTGGCTCCAAACTATGTGCAGAATTTCAACGGATTATAGTTTCTGAAACATAAAATTTTTTTTAAGAAGACATTTTTTTATTTCATTTCAAGCCTCAAAAAATTCCTCAGAAAATAGTACGTCGGTATTCCAGCAGTAATTACAAAGTTTGAATTGGATAGGATTTGAATTTTTTGAGTTATTGAGCAATAACAAGAAAATTTCAGAAAGGTATAATTCCGAAACAACGCAATATATAAACAAAAGCACAAATTTTGTCGCCAATATCGTCCACTTGCTATTTTCTGTATTATACCATTATAGATTGAGATCTCCGATGAAATTATAATCTTTTTCAGGAAGAATTCGAGTCGATGATTTGATTATTGTTAAAATTGTGATTTCGAAATTCAAGGAACTTTATGTATTAAATTACTCAAATTTTCACTGTAGACACACAATAACATTATATCTAAATCTGACTAATGTTTCTATCTAACATGTTGTCTAAGTAATACCTTCGTTTACGCATCTGAAGTTTACTTTTTGACACTCGATAATTACAGGCGATTATCTTTTCCGGCAATTTTCTTGCTCAGAGCAGAGTACCTAGTGAAAATATAGCTAGTGAAAAGAGTGGTTTTGGTTTCATATTTATACTCTGGTTTTAATCTACAGTTAAATTTGAAAAATTCATAATTTCAATGTATGTGAAAAAATTAATTAGATATGCTTATGTATTGTGATTGCATTAACTTATCAGTTTTCATAAAACGGGGTACTCTCTCACAAATGTAGAAGAAATTGGACTCAAAATTTAAAACAATGAGCATTACTATTCTGTGACTCAAAATTGAGAAGAAATTGAACAATTGTTAGAAGTAACTTTTTTTCTTAATCCCACTTGAAAAGTTATTGAATCCGAATAGCGCTGTTATTTAAATGTTGTTTGTTAATGATAAATAAGCTGCGTATAGGTACAAGTCAAGCAATGAATTAACTTATCACAAGTTACTTTTTCACTAACGCATTTTCATTAGCTGCGAATAACAAAGTTATTTGACATATTCGAACATCGACTTGCCGTAGGTATGTGTGTTTATTATAATAAGTGTAAAAAATATTCGTAAAGTAACCGATTTTAGGCGAAGAGCACCCGATCTCGTTGATTTTTGAAGATAGCCATTGGATGTTACATAATCATCATTCAGTCATCAGTGGTCAGAATTCAGAGCATTAAGATCAAAGGAATCATCATCCATAAGGAGTGGTTGAATTCGCACCCCGCCGGTATCGTCGAGTTGTGTTTCACTGATTACGAGAGTTTATCGCGATATTCTTTCGAATAAGGTCTGAGGTTATATCTATACCTACGTATAGTGTTAAAATTCTCCACTTTTACTTGAGCATGTTTATTGTATTTCCTTAAAATTGATTACGAAGACATCCTTAAGCAATTGGAGTTCGAACGTTACGTGGAAAATTCAGAGGTAAGTCAAACCTTTCACTGTTTTAGTACAATGTTCATATGTATGCATATTGAATGGTTTTTTTCTGGATTTTCTCTCCCAAACTCTGAAAAATATCTGTTAAATAAAATTTATTATTTCGTGAATTGCTTCTGTGTAATAAACACAAGATATTTGTCAGTAGCAATAAATTGAACAATGTTGCCTAACAAACGATAACGACACAACATCAACGATGAAACAACTAGATTTCTTAACGTTTCGGAGTCTAAATCAGACTGTTTCGTCGAACATACTTAACGAATTTTTTCAGAATTATTTTTGTTGATGGAGCTATTCTGAAATTCGAGAATTTTCCAATTAAATTTCTTAACGTTTCGGAACGTTTCAGAATAGCTTCATCAACAAAAAATAATTCTGAAGGTTCTCGTCAATAAGTGTCTGACGAAGGAGTCTGATTTAGATTCCGAAACGTTACGAAATTTAGTTGTTTCATCGTTGATATTTTGTCGTTATTGTTTATTAGGCAACATTGTTCGATTTATTGCTTCTGACAAATATCTTGTATTTATTACACAAAAGCAATTCACAAAATAATAATTTTTTATTAAACAGATATTTTTCAGAGTTTTGGAGAGAAAACCCAGAAATAAACCATTCAATATGCTTATATATATATATCAACATTGTACTAAAAACTGAACGGTTTCACTTACCTCTAAATTTTTGACAGTGTGTACTTG
Source organism: Halyzia sedecimguttata (assembly GCA_937662695.2). Taxonomy (NCBI): domain Eukaryota; kingdom Metazoa; phylum Arthropoda; class Insecta; order Coleoptera; family Coccinellidae; genus Halyzia; species Halyzia sedecimguttata. Next base: position 115,310,390 of record OW569412.2, read on the forward strand.
CGCTAAGTAACTGCGCCTCTTTAACGTAAACAAAACATGTAATTGCCAACACAAACTGTTTATTGGATCCAAGTGAAAAAGTTACTTGTAACAGACAGAGGTTTTCACTAACTGCAGTAACAAAAATACTTGCGATATGAAAAATTATGTGTACGTTCAAACGTTACTTACACCGAATAGCATTTTTAGTTCTGGTGTTTAACTGGATTTTCTATCAAGTAACACATGCTACTTGGATCAAGTCAATAAAGTCAGTTATTCTGAATAAAAATGAAATACTTATTACAATTAAATTTGCTAGCTTGTGATAGGCTACTCTTTATCAGATAACACGCAAACTTGTTGCAACTAAAAAAAGTTCTTTGTGTCTATAGCAAGTCGCAAATTTTATTTGTTGTAATTAAAGTTTTTTCTCAGTGCACCTGATTCCTTCATTTCAGTCTGAGTTACGGAAAAGGAGTGATTATCTCACATCGAATGCGTTGTTGCCAAACTTAAGGGCTTCAAGTATACACCAAAGTATAGTGGGATTGGAATGATCAGAGTTGTAACTGCACATTGTATATACTTATACAAGGCACGACTGGTGCACCACCTACAGTCAGATGGTTGCTGTTTCATTTCTAACATTCACCTTCAGTATTGTTTCATGTCAAATAATAATTTGTATGGCTGATTGATATTCGTGAATTTTGTGATACGAATCGAAAAGTTTATACAGAAATTGTTCATATTTTTTTAGTTTGAAATTATATTGTTATTATCAAACCAATTTTTTCCAGTTTCAAATTTGATTATTACACATTTTATTTTCGATATTTTCAGCCTGAATAATCTCCTAAATTTTATGGATTCACATTGAGACAATGCATTTTGGTTCACAGCTTTTTGAAAAGTACCATAGAAAAAGTATTCAGTTAGTCTATACATTCATGAAAACTATGGTGCGCTTTTATTCACATCAAATTAGCTAATCGATTAATCAGAAATATATTTTGGTTTACTTATTTTAATCTACTTTTCATTTTTCAATTTACTCGAGGATTTTCAGTTTCAACTTCAACCCAACAAATCCAACCCACTAAACTAATCGAGTTAGTGATTGAATTCATCAAACTTTCATGTTGTGATTAAGAATGTACGGCTATCCTAAAATTAACAGGGCACAAGTCGCTTCTACAGTTTAAATTTCAGACCAACATTAAGGGTTCTTTTATTACTGGAGTTACTAAACCATTTGCTCCGTGGCTAACTTATAGCTTGCGTTGTATGCTGAGGTTGCGTAATTCAGCCCTCACCAAGTACAAGCACTCCAAATCTATCACTGATTTTAATTCATATAAAGAACTGCGAAATGTCGTGACGGATGCTGTTAGGAGTGAAAAGGCTGCGTTTCTTCGGTACCATGCAAATAGATCTGATACATCTAAACTCTGGAAGACAATTGACTCCCTGAATATGAAAGGTAAGCCTAATCGTGAGATTCCTCCTCATTTGCGTAACGTAGACCAAATTAATAATCATTTTGCCTCAATATATTCTCCAAGAGACAGCTGTCGTGATACTGCCGCGCATTACAGTTCTAATAAACACAATCAACAACTTAAATTTACATTTCGTCTCTCCACTGTCGATGAAGTCAAGGATATTGTCCTGGGCTTGAGATCAAATGCACAAGGAAATGACTCTATTTCTGCTAAAATGTTAAAACTGTGTTTACCAGTCATAGCTCCTTATTTGACGCATATTATTAATTGCTGTTTGGAAGTCGGTTACTTCCCGGTAATGTGGAAACACTCTATTATCAAGCCAATTCCCAAGAAATCAAATCCGGCATCCCTTGATGATTTGCGGCCTATCAGCATTTTACCAGTCCTATCAAAGGTCCTCGAGAAGGTTGTAGCGAAGCAGGTTTATGATTATGTAGTTGACGGCGGTATCATTCCTGACCATCAATCGGGTTTCCGCAAAGGTTTTAGTCCCATTACAGCACTGCTTAAACTTACCGACGATATTATAAATTCCCTGGATAGAGGATGGGTTACCTCTGTCGTCCTTCTGGATTATTCGAAGGCGTTTGATACCATTGAACATCGACGAATTCTGTTCGGCAAAGTGTGCGATAAATTGGGATAGAATAGTGTCGGATTGTTATTGACGGTGTACAATAACGAAACTCTAGTTGATGCTTAGTCTGAATACTGAATTAACACATCAGGCATCAAAGCACAAATTTGTTGTGATTTTTCCGGCGACTTCATTGAGTAAACATAACCTCTATACATCATCTACGGTGGTTATTTTATAAAGGAGAGTACACACTATCAAATTCAATTGTGATGTCGCTGGAAAGAACTAAAGATGATACCACGCACGATTTCAGTCCTAAACGCCTGTACGAGGAAATAATCAGAAGTAGAGAGGACGTGAAGAGCTCTATCGCAGCAGCAGAGACAAGACTCGTTCTGGAAATTCACTCTTTAAAGAAAAGACTTGATAATTTGGAAAGAGAAAATAACATCCTGAAGAAAAGCATTGAAGACATAGATAGAAGAAGTAGAAGAAATAATATAGTAATATTTGGATTGAACGAACCGTTAACTACAACTACACCGGATTGGATCTGTGGCGAACTGCGTAGATTATTAGGAATTGATTTATATAAGAGAGATATAAATGACTGTTATAGGCTAGGGAGGACAGAAACTTCCCCCATAAAAGTAGAGTTGGTTTCATATCTGAATAAAAAAGATATTTTTTCCAAGGTGAAACAGTTGAGGGGAACTAATATTAGTATTGCCGACGATTTGACTGAGACTCAGCGAAGCGAGTACCGGGTGTTGAAGGCAAATCTTCTTCGAGCAAGAAAAGACACATCTGTCAAATCTTTTATAAGAGGAAATCGTCTATTGGTGGGCAACAGGGAATATACTATCGAAGACCTGCTCAATAGCAGTCAAGAACAGAAACCCCATAGTGCACCACCTACCCCTTCAGTTTCCGGTAAACCAGGAAAGAGCGAAAAGGCCGAAGATAGTGAGGATATTGAAACAGATTGGGAAACTACGGGAGTGTTTGTGGAGGGGGACAACTCATCTGGAAAAGCCACGAATATTGGTAAAACACCTAAAATCCAAAACACGGAGAAACCACCTAAGAAGAAATCATCGAATAAGAAGGATTCAAGATTGGCCATGAAACTTAGGACTGGGTCAACTAGAACATAATTGTATGTACCGATAAATTTTTTTTCTTATTTCATTATTGTTATTTGATGGATGGATTTTGTTTTTGTTGATTTATTTATGAAACTATGAATTCGTTTATTCGAGAGTATAAGGAGGGAAAATACGAGACGAAAATAATTAAAAATATCAACACCTTCAAACACAATGGTAGCAGGGGTGAGCTAAAAATTTTTCACATGAATGTAAGAAGCACCGCAAAGAACTTTGACGAACTGTTAGTTCTACTGGAAAAGCTTACATTGAAATTTGATATCATAGTCTTAACGGAAACTTTCCAGATGAGTAGTATAGAAATTTTCAACATTGATGGTTACGAAACTATATACAGTGAAGGTTTGTTCAATAAAAATGATGGCGTTTTGGTATATCTCAGAATACCCAACTATACATATAAAATAATCAAACTGGGGGAAAGTAGATCCTTAGAAATAAGTACTAGCGGAGATGATGACCTTACATTGACGGCAGTTTATAGATCGCCCAGAACATGTGTGAATGCCTTCAATTCGGATCTTTATTCGTATCTGGAAAATATGCACCATGTTAAAACACACGTGTTAATGGGAGATATTAATATCAACTTGCTGGACAATGATGACTTCGTTGATGAATATAAAAATATCCTATATAGCTTCGGATTCATATCGATAATAAATAGTTGCACAAGACCTGCGGGAAAAAGTTGTATAGACCATATATTCATTAAGATAGATCACTTAGAAGATAAATTGGAGGGTATCAGTGGATATGTTTTGGACTATCTAATAACTGATCATTTTCCTATCATATTGACCATGAGTTCTCGTAGTAGGGTGAAGACACATAAAATTAGGGAATCAAGGATAAAGAAATTTATAGATTTTAATAATTTGAGAAAAGATTTATGTAGAGAGTCCTGGTCGGAAATGTATTCAAAAAAAGATGTTAATAATATGGTAGATTCATACATTGATACACTAAAAAATCATATAGTGAACAACACTAACTCTGTTAAACTAAAAAAAGAAGAAATACCCCGTAAAAAATGGATTACTCCGACGATATTGAAAGCAATTACAAGGAAGAATGAGCTCTACTTGCAGTCAAAAAATAATCCTAATGACGAAATCTTAAGATCACAATATTCTAAATATCGAAATAGAGTTCAAATTTTAATAAAAAATTCCAAGAAAGAATATTTAAAGAAAATAGTCAATGCCAGTAAGTGTGAGTCAAAGGCAGTATGGGAATGCATGAAGAATCTATGTGGTAGCGTAAAAAACTCTAAAACTAAAATAACAGGCATAAATTATGGGGGAAAACTAATTCAGGATGGAGAGGAAATAGTAAATTTGTTCAATAAACATTACAGTCATATCGGAAAAATGTATGCAGATAAAATCATTTGTCCACCAGATTATATCGAACCGAGTAACAGTCAATGTAACACTTTTTATTTGGTTCCTGTTGACCCATTAGAGATAGAAGACATCATAGGAAGATTGAAGTCAGGAAAAGCCGAAGTTCTGGATACACTCAGGTCTGAAACATTGAAGGAGATAAAGCATGAAATATCAACACCTTTAGCCTATTTAGTGAACAAATGTTTCGACGCAGGATGCTTTCCTGACACATTGAAAATGGGTGTTATCAAACCGCTTTTTAAGAGCGGAGACCGTTCTGAGATTGTTAACTATCGACCTATAACATTGGTATCAAACCTAGCAAAAATTTTTGAAAAATGCTTAAAAAGTCGCATAATGAATTACCTGAAAAAATATAATATCATAGATAAAAGGCAATATGGATTCGTCGAAGGTAGCTCAACGGAGGATGCCATAAGGGAGTTAACAGGTAAATTGTACGAATGCCTGGATAAGAAAATTCCATCATTGTGCATATTTGTTGACTTATGTAAAGCATTCGACACTGTTTGTCATGAAAGATTGCTGGAAAAGTTACAAAAATATGGATTCAGAGGCCCCATATACGAGTTACTCAAGAACTATTTATCAAACAGAAGGCAAGTTGTGGAAATCGCTGGTTCGAGGAGTTCGGAGGAGAAAGTAACGTATGGAGTGCCGCAAGGTACAGTCCTGGGACCCATAATGTTTCTTATATACATCAACAGTTTGCTAAAGATAAAAGCAGCTGAGGATGCGATTTGTTTCGCAGACGATTTGGTTGTTCATCTCAGGGGATCTTCTTGGGAAGAGTTGAAGGAAGAAGCGCAAAGAAAATTCCAGGGGATAAATAAATGGCTCAAAAGTAATAAACTCACATTAAATATCGAAAAAACAAAATATATGGTCTTCAGCTCTTATTCTAATGATCTGCCTAGTATGGGAAATCTTGTGATTGACGGCAACACTTCTATAGTTGAAACTAAAAATATGAAGTATTTGGGAGTGACGATTGATCAACAGTTAAAGTGGGATGAGCACATCAAGAATCTCACAAATAGAATAAGAGGCTTGTTGTTCAAATTCAAGTACTTAAGAGCTCATTTGGATAACAGTAAATATTTGAAAATTTTCTACAAAGCATTGGTTCAAACACAAATTAGCTATGGTATTATGGCGTGGGGTGGAGCTTACCGAAACCACTTGAGACCATTGGAAGTTATTCAAAAATGGGTCTTGAAATTAATTCACAGAAAACCACGTTCCTTTTCAAGCCACGAGTTATTTAAGCTAGCCGAAGTTCATGATGTAGGACAATTGTATGCCATCAAAATCCTATCCCACGTAATGACAAAAAAAATATCAGTAAACCTCCTGCAACATGATTACGCAACCAGAAACAGAGATATTACTTACCGAACACCTAGATGCATGAAGACTATTGGCCAACGATGCTATATCTATCTTGCGCCAAAAATTCTGAGCGTAATTCCAAATGATTTAAAAAATATAAAAAATATTCAAACATTCAAAAGAAAACTAAAAGTATGGATGAATAGTAATACAAGGCTTCTTATCAAAAATGTAATAAATTTCAACTAAGAGACGTTTATTAACCGATGTTAAGTAATTTGAATTAAAAGTGCTGATAACGGATTGGACATTCGCTTGCCTGTTTTGAAGATTTAGCACCGAGGCTCGCTGTGGATGGATCTGACCGCTTGGATATTTCTCTCTTTGTTTTTTTTTCATTTTCTTTGTTGATTGTTTCTCTCATAGGGGATTTTAGAATTATTATTAATTTAATATTGCGTACAGGTTATAATTTCATTATATACCTCAGCGATGTATTCAGTTTATTTAGCCAAATAAACTTTATTATTGCCTTATGGTTGCTAAACTTGAATTTCTTGGTTTTGATCAAACTGCAGTAAACTTTTTTCGTTCATATTTGAGTAATAGATGCCAGAGAGTTGAACTTGACGGTGAGCTTTCGGATGTTTCAGAGGTGACGTCGGGGGTGCCGCAGGGATCGGTGCTTGGTCCCATTCTTTTTTTAATATATGTATTTGATATTCAGTCGTCAGTTAACCATACCACCATGCAGTCTTTCGCAGATGACACCCAGCTATATTGAAATAATTGTTGGATTGAGACCTTTGCTTTCAATGATGGAAGTTCGTTTACAGGATGAAGGTCTGGGAATTGATCAATAAAACACTTCTTAAAACAACGCCGACTAGTTTCGGTTTTATTCTAAAACCTTCTTCAGGGCTCTAAAATGAACACAAAATTTTTTCTATATAGTACACATTATTAAATTAACAACTAAAATTTAAAAAAAACGGGGACATTACAATTGTATATAAATAACATGTAAAGCTGTCTAGACAAAGAAGTAATATTACAATCAACAAAAGCAGCAATCAATCTATCATATCAACAGTCAACATTTATACTTTCAATTTTGACGAACAAATACAATTAAAAGAGGATCTGTGGGAGTTACTTACAGTTTTAACATGGTTTAGATGTCATAGCATTAAAAGTTGGAAATTAATACACCCTAGACAACATCAAAAGAGAACGATCAGAAAACAACTGGCACATTTAGTTAATATTTACAATCTGAAATATGTCATACCGATAACACAATATATAGGTGTTTGAATGTTGATTAAAAATTTTGAAATCAGGAACTAAGTCTTGTCTTTATTTTATCAATAAGGTAATAATAAGATGTATTTAAATTCTCTATATCAGTTCTCTTATTTATAGAATTTTCATCCTGTCTAATCGATATCATCTCATGAAGTAACCGTTTTCTTAAAATTTCTTGATGTCCTAATACCTTAACTGATTCTATGTTGAAGTCGAAGGAATGAAGCGTACTCGCCACATGTTCAACTAGCGCGGTGTTATTTTCCTTTTTCTTTTTCAGTGGGTTGAAATAGTTAAGGGAATCTCTTTTGTGTTCAGAAATTCTGTCTTTTAGATAGCGACCAGTTTGCCCTGTATAGGTAGACGGACAATCCGTGCAATATATTTTATAGATAACATTGCTAAGTAATTCTTTAGGAGTTGGAACTTTTATTTTTGTGAATAGTTTTTTAACTGTATTGGAAGATCTGAAAGCAATGTTGACGTTTAACGGTATTATTTTTCTTTTTATCTGTTCTGACAATGATTCAATGTATGTTAATGCGTAGAATTTCTTATTTTCATTGTCACTTTCACGAGGAACCCGCTGTAGATCTGTATTGGTTTGCTTTTTATGGATAATTTTGTCCATAATTTTTATCGGGTAATCATTTATCTTCAAGATGGATCTGATTTTATTTAAATTACTCTGTTGGAATTCTGTGGATGATAACTTCATTGCTCTGTTAACAAGATTATTTATAATGTTGATCTTCTGAGTAAAGGTATGCTTGGAATTGAAATTCAAAACTCTTCCAGATGATAGATTGATTGCTGATATGATAGATTGATTGCTGCATTTGTTGATTGTAATATTACTTCTTTGTCTAGACAGCTTTACATGTTATTTATATACAATTGTAATGTCCCCGTTTTTAAAAATTTTAGTTGTTAATTTAATAATGTGTACTATATAGAAAAAATTTTGTGTTCATTTTAGAGCCCTGAAGAAGGTTTTAGAATAAATCGAAACTAGTCGGCGTTGTTTTAAGAAGTGGTTTTTTGATCAATTCCCAGACCTTCATCCTGTAAACGAACTTCCATCATTGAAAGCAAAGGTCTCAATCCAACAATTATTTCAATATTCTCGAGGTAATCTGTATGACTCAAAATGAATAACACCAACACAGGTTTTTACGCACACATCAGGGAACATTACGGTCAAGACATGATAAATCTTATAAGAAGCTGGCAGTCAACAACTAGAAGGTTGGCACACTTTGAAAATCACAGGAAATTTCTACTCAGTTGTAAAAACCAGAATATATTTCCTAATCATGTTCAGCGGTCAGTTAATTGCAATTTGCTACTACATGATAAACCTATATTTTCTAACAAGTATAACATGATTGTCAACAATTATAAATTGAGGATCTTGAAGCTCGAAATTTCTGTAGTTCACTGGAGGTTGAAATGTCTTAGAGAGCAAACCAAAAAAGTTAAATCACGACTATGCAGTCAATTACCAGATGATATTACCAATTCATTACGTATTAAAGATGAAAGTATTTTCAGATCTGAATTCCTGAAAACTAAAAGAGTACAAATGCTAAAATTTGCAAAATTAAAGAAAACTCAGTTGAATTTGATACATACGAATGAATGTAAAGAAAAATGGTTTGTTAACTTGACGGATGTTCAGTTTCCGGTCAACGTTCAGTATTTGCTGAGTTTAGGAGAAAAATTTAACTTACCTTATACTAGATCTAATTTTCCCTTGAAGGATTTAATTTTGGATGTGGAGTTCATTTTGTCATCATGTAACGATGAAAACAGCGCAAATTTAGTTCGAAATTCCATTGTAAATTTGATTACTAATTTCATCAACTCAAGATCATATAAAGGAAAAAACTTAGATAACTCAATTATCAGGTGGTGTAGTGAAACAAAGCGTTTTCTGAGAACAAACGACAGTATCGTCATCACAAAATCTGACAAAGGCAGAACAACTGTAGCTATGTCTAGAGAAGAGTACAATGACAAAGCCCTAGATATTTTAAATGATAATTTAACATACTGTGAATTACTAGAAGATCCATCAAAAAGAATTCAAACACAACTCAATAAAATGATAATTCAACTCCACAAAGAAAAAAAGATAAGCGACACCACATATAAGTATTTAAGATGCAATAATGGTTTATGCCCTAAGATTTATTTTCAACCAAAAATACACAAGCAAGATCATCCTCTGCGACCAATAGTGGCATATGTCGGAAGTCCTCTTTATAATTAAAGTAGAGTAAATTCCTATCAAATTTGTTGAATCACGCTTTAGAAAAAAACGAAGAATATGTCAAGAACTCCTTTGAATTTGTAGAATACATTAAAACTGTAAATCTTCCCGACAACTATATCCTCATATCATTGGACATAGTGTCCTTGTATACAAATATACCTCTTGATTTGGCTTCAACTTTGATAGAGAAAAAGTGGAGTATGATCGAACCGCACACAACTCTGTCAAGCCTAGAGTTCTTAAAACTTTTTAATTTCTGTATTGAAAACAGCTTTTTCACCTGGAACAATAAATATTACAAGCAAGTTTTTGGTTTGGGAATGGGAAACTGCCTCGCTCCTGTAGTGGCCGATATTGTTATGGTTGAGATACAAAAGATAGCACTTAGCAGGTTGTCTTTTGAGATCCCATTCTTCAAGAGATATGTTGATGATATATGTACGTCCATACCTTTAGATAAAGGAGATGAAATCATCGAAGTTTTCAACAACATATACCCTAGATTGAAATTTACCATAGAACTGGAATCACGAGAAAACACCTTACCTTTTCTAGACATCCTATTGATAAGAGATTTTAATTCAATAAAAACTAATTGGTATCAAAAACCAAGTTCATCTGGAAGAGTTTTGAATTTCAATTCCAAGCATACCTTTACTCAGAAGATCAACATTATAAATAATCTTGTTAACAGAGCAATGAAGTTATCATCCACAGAATTCCAACAAAGTAATTTAAATAAAATCAGATCCATCTTGAAGATAAATGATTACCCGATAAAAATTATTGACAGAATTATCCATAAAAAGCAAACCAATACAGATCTACAGCGGGTTCCTCGTGAAAGTGACAATGAAAATAAGAAATTCTACGCATTAACATACATTGAATCATTGTCAGAACAGATAAAAAGAAAAATAATACCGTTAAACGTCAACATTGCTTTCAGATCTTCCAATACAGTTAAAAAACTATTCACAAAAATAAAAGTTCCAACTCCTAAAGAATTACTTAGCAATGTTATCTATAAAATATATTGCACGGATTGTCCGTCTACCTATACAGGGCAAACTGGTCGCTATCTAAAAGACAGAATTTCTGAACACAAAAGAGATTCCCTTAACTATTTCAACCCACTGAAAAAGAAAAAGGAAAATAACACCGCGCTAGTTGAACATGTGGCGAGTACGCTTCATTCCTTCGACTTCAACATAGAATCAGTTAAGGTATTAGGACATCAAGAAATTTTAAGAAAACGGTTACTTCATGAGATGATATCGATTAGACAGGATGAAAATTCTATAAATAAGAGAACTGATATAGAGAATTTAAATACATCTTATTATTACCTTATTGATAAAATTAAAGACAAGACTTAGTTCCTGATTTCAAAATTCTTAATCAACATTCAAACACCTATATATTGTGTTATCGGTATGACATATTTCAGATTGTAAATATTAACTAAATGTGCCAGTTGTTTTCTGATCGTTCTCTTTTGATGTTGTCTAGGGTGTATTAATTTCCAACTTTTAATGCTATGACATCTAAACCATGTTAAAACTGTAAGTAACTCCCACAGATCCTCTTTTAATTGTATTTGTTCGTCAAAATTGAAAGTATAAATGTTGACTGTTGATATGATAGATTGATTGCTGCTTTTGTTGATTGTAATATTACTTCTTTGTCTAGACAGCTTTACATGTTATTTATATACAATTGTAATGTCCCCGTTTTTTAAAAATTTTAGTTGTTAATTTAATAATGTGTACTATATAGAAAAAATTTTGGTTCATTTTAGAGCCCTGAAGAAGGTTTTAGAATAAAACCGAAACTAGTCGGCGTTGTTTTAAGAAGTGGTTTTTTGATCAATTCCCAGACCTTCATCCTGTAAAAGAACTTCCACCCAGCTATATCTTTCGTACGACCTGTCTAAATTCGACGATGCATCTATGCTCTTTAATGATGATCTCTCGTTCCTTGAAAAATATTCTAATGCTCATAATCTGTTTTTGAACCCAAGCAAATGCTGTCATATTGTGTTTGGTGCTGGTTCGGTGGCTGACGTTGACGGAGGTGCTAGCGTGCGGCTTAAGATTCGGGATCAGGTTCTGAAGGTCTCTCACAGTGCTAGGAACCTGGGGGTCATATTTGATTGCAAACTGCGTTTTGAGGAGCACGTGACACTGTTGGTCAAAAAATCATACCTCGTCTTGAGGCGTCTATACGCACACAGGCAGATAATGGATTTTCGCTTGAGGAAAAGACTTTGTGAGTCTCTAGTTTTATCCATTTTAAATTACGGCTTAGTATTGTATTTCCCTTGTATTCTGCAGACTACTAAATATCGCCTTCAAAGAATTCAGAATTACTGCTGCAGATTTGTGTTTGGTCTACGGAAGTACGATAGAGTTTCTGCCAAAATAAACGAACTTGGTTGGCTTAGAGTTGAGAATCTTTTCAGGTATCACATGAGTTCATTCGTTTATCGAGTACTTTCCACCTCTACTCCCCCGTACCTCAAGGATAGGCTAGTATATAGAGGTAGTTTGCATGACCGATCTATACGTCACTTTTATAACTTAGACCTGCCAAAATTTCGTCTTGCCAGTTCAAGTCGAGGTTTCACCTACAACGCAGTTACTGTGTACAATTCTGTACCCTTTACGTTTAAAACACGCTCGGAAGGATTTCTAAAAAGAAACTTTCGAGAATCATTGCTGGACACACAAGGAAACTTGTTTGCTGCATAGGTTCTTTCTGTTTCTAGTATGTGCATTATTGTATTTTTTTTTTTCTCTTTTTTCTTCATGGCTGCGTCCCATTTCATTTTCATTTTCATTTTCCCTTATATTTAATTTAATTTTTGACAGACTACATTTATTTGATTTATTATTTTTAGATTTTTAAGTACTCAAATTTCAAATTTTAATTTTAAGTTTTCTTTGTTAATTTTAGTAGAGGTTAAGTAGGAGTAGCTTTAGCTAAACTTCGCCTCTCCCCTTTTTTCTTGTACTGTATTATAAGTACGAAATGAAGGCAATTTATTATTATTATTATTATTATTATTATTATTCTTTAATAAAGTTGGGCCTGTATTTGAGTTTCGATAACTCTACTATTTCAAATTCTGTAATTTATTCAATGTCACAAAAATTAACTTGTACTTATAATAATGATATTAAAAGACATTTTATTCCTAGGTGATATGTCATCAGAAATCCCTGATATGATCAACGTTGATGTAAATACACCATCTACTTCCCTAACTGATTTGAATAAGATTGGTGACACCTCTAAGACCAGTAGCGATGATACTACAGTCCAAAATATCACATCAGATTCACAGGAGGGATCCTGTGCTCAAGGCTAGGAAGTACAAAAAACTTCTGCGAAATTGTACGAAAAAATACAATTTATTGAAAACTAGAGTAACTTGTGCTTGCAATGAAGAGAGTACGTTTTTTAGCATATTTAAAAAGTGTATCCCCAAGTAGCTATAGCGACGATGATAGGGAATTTTTAGCGATTTCATAGATATATTGGATGTAAAAGAACAATATAAATATGAGGATGTGAAATTACCAATTGATGTAGATAACTATACATTCAATCTGTCCTTCAGCAAAGTAAATTCTTTATATAATATTTGTGGTTATATCCTTAAAAGTATAAAGAACACATCTAAGACATGTACCACATGTTTGAATTCTGTAGGTTTAAAAATACCTATATACAAAAGATTCACAAAAGTTCAGCATAATTAAGCGCTTTAAAGAAGATTCTTTATTTTTTGTATCAGAAGTAGCATTTTATTTCTTCCTAGATATGGAAAACATATTTAGAAAGTATTTTGAGCATATTTCTAAACAGAATGTGAATCTAAAATAATTTTATTTCAAAGAAATGGCTAAGTTGGAATTAGATATTCCAAATTGCCACAATTTGAAGGATAAAATCACAAAAAGGTTTATTTCATGTCGATTGAAAATAAACTCAAAAAAGAAAAAATTGGTTCAAGCACTGACGTGAAGTCAGAAGCTTTTGCGCGACATAATTAACGACATAATTAACCATGGTAAATTCGATTAAGGGTGTCCAATCGAATATTTATTTTTTGAGTTATCAAGGAAACAATATTCCAGGTGGATATAACTCGGAAACCGTTAAACCGATTATGCCCAAAAACCAACTCAACTCTCCCTTTCGGATACGCAACCTACCCTGAAAATTGCAAGTCCCTATCTCCTTTGGTTCGAAAGTTATCGAGGCAACGGTCACCCATCTACTGAACTCACACAAGAATGCTCGAATCTCCAACAATATTCAACCGATCGTATTAAAACTTGAAACTTGGCAGTAGAGTTAGGTAATGAACGCTCTTGCAAAATTTCAGCAATTTCAAACGTATAGGTACTGATATATAGATTTTTTTTTTTTATTTTCAATGATTTATTAAAAATTTTCTACAGATGCTATCCTCACCAAATTACGCAAACATTCTCGCGTTGGGATTCTACATCTAATAACCATGTTTGAATTCAATCGGTTCAGTATTTTTCGAGTTAATGAGGAACAAAAAACCACCAAATTTCAGAAAATTTCAGATGGCTATAACTCTGAAACCGTTAGGTCGATTATGCTCATAAACAAACTCAAATGTGGCATTCATATGCACAACATAACCTGAAATTTTCAAGCCGCTATCTCTTTCCGTTCTCAGGTTATCGTGACAAAAAAAAATTGTTTTAATAATTTTTTTAAAATTTTCTAGCAATACGATTCACCCAAAATTTCACAAACGTGCTTAGGTTCATGTTCTACAACTACTCACCAAGTTTCAATTCGATCGGATTTATATTGGTTGAAAACAAAATTATTACTCGGAAACCACTGAGCCGATTATGCCAATTAACGAACTTGTCCGTCATATTGCGATGCGCCACCCACCCTGAAGATTCAAGTCGCTAGCTCTTTTCGTTCTCAAATTATCGTGGCAACAGACGGCCGGCCGGCCGGACGGACAGAATCAAATTTGACCTCGGATTCTTCATCGGGGAGTCAAACTTGATCGTTCGAGACCAATTTCGTCAAAAAATTCGAAAGTTACAGACATTTGGGCAAAACTATAACGCGATGTTCCCCAGAACATACGCGCAAAAAAATCAGAATCTAGAAAATATAGCAGCAAATCAGTAGCTGGTCATTTAATGTGAAACTGATCTGAATTGTCATCAAGTATGTACATACTCGTACAATATTATATTCTTTATAGTTCTGTGTATAGATATGTATGTATTATGTTTTTGAATTTTACAATATAAATTTGAAATTTTGTGTGTACTCTCTCTTTCTCTCTCTCCCTCTCTCCATTCTATAACGAATCAAATCATTCATTGATTTGTACGCATGATAACAGAAATGACCTAATGAATCATCAATTATGAATCGCATTTCATATATTAAAACCTGTGCTAAAGTATATAATATATACTCCATCATTGATAGCGCAGTGCTGCAAATCAGTTGTATCAGTATAAATGAATGAGTTTTGGGGTGTGATATTTCTGATACATTAGATAAAAAAAAGTGAGTGTATTTTATTTTTTATACTAGCGCTACGCATTAACGTTCGAAAATAGCACTTTTCAAAATTCGCACGCATATGCGTGTGGAAAAGGAATAGAAGGGGTTTTTTCCGGACGCAAAAATTAAAGAGTTAATTGAATTTCGCTATGTACTGAACTTTCGAAAATTTTTGCTAATCTCAGCTTCAAGAAGAAAAAATCTCCGTGAAAGGGTTTTATTTACCCTAGTAGGAAAAATATTGTTCCTAACTCTTGCGGAAAGTGTCTTTCCCGCCCTCAGCTGTTTGTCAAATTCGCTCCGCTCGTTCGAGCAACGACATTTTCGTGAGAAAAAGAATCACTTTCCGCACTTGTTAAGATAATAACTTTACCAAAGTCTTCTAGGTTTCTATAGAAACTACTTGAGGATTGTATGCGAGTTTGAAAAATGAAATGGAAGTTTATATGAATAATTTTGGGATAAAAATCGAAAAAACAGTTCACCACAAATGAAAATAATGTACATATTCAATATATATTTCAAATAACACAATAAGTCATCAAACTTATTCATTTATCTGCTATGTTTCGAAATCTTCTCATAAACTTATTCAAATTTAGCAAGACCATGGCGGGTGGGCGGTGCTTAGACTCAATTGTCGCCACTGTCTTTTTAGAGTCACTGTAGTCTCAACGACTATGCTCTGTTAAAGTATGTAATCCATAATACATCAACATGGAATTTGTTAGTATACAAACCCCCAATACCATGACATGCATTTGTTGTTATGGTAGCTTGATAAGCTCGCCCATACTGCCAAATCAAAAGTATACAACCCCCAATGCATAACATGGATTTAATGCTTGTGGCTTTTACTTGATGCAAATCCATATTAACTCAATGAAAAATTCGTATATAATTTTTCATTGAGTTAACATGGATTTGTTGATATCCTCAAGCATGACAGAATACTTGTCAACTTGCAATCTGATCAAGGAACTGCATTTTTCAACCGAAAATTTCTTGAACAATTTGTTAAAAAGCATCATATAAATGTAATGGCATACGTATAGTGATAAAAAAGCTTCAACAGTGGATCCACAAGTCCAGAGCGTTCCTGCCAATCGGGTCCTTCATGTTGAAATATTATCAAAAATTAATTTTATTAGTAATGTAGCGCCATCTGTGAGATAATATGTGAAACCATCACTTGTCATTGTTACTTAGTTGTCAACTTGAATAAAAGTTCTTTTTAGTCTTTGGCGAGATAGCAATTCGAACGGTTGTCTGATTTCTCCCGATCCTCGATTTAACAATAGGTTATGTGCCCAGGACGAGAAAAGTAGAAATAATAAGATAGTTACGTGTTGCTACGCAGATATAGACTGAAAGTGTTAGTTAACCTTATTACTAAATAAGGGGAAAATTATTTTGATTGAACAGTACAGTGCTGGAAGGATTAAGTAAATACATTGAATCTACAGTATCTGCAGAAACCGAAGCGGCGTCAATAGCTAAGACAAAGGCCAAAATTGTGCTATCTCTGGATCCTTCGTTGTACGTTCATGTGAGGGATCTTACAACTGCGAAGGAAGTTTGGGATACACTGAAAGAGCTTTACGAAAACAAAGGAGTTACAAGAAAAATTGGTTTACTCAGGGCATTGATTAATCTGAGACTTGAAAACTGTTCATCTATGCAAGAATATGTGAATAGTGTAATTGAAACATCGCAGAAGCTTGCCAGGTCGGGTCTTAAACTCGATTCGACGTTGGTTGGCAGTTTGCTTTTGGCGGGATTGCCAGAACGCTTTGCCCCTATGGTGATGGCCTTGGAACATGGCGGAATCGACATTACCACTGAAGCAATCAAGACTAAACTTCTTGATATGCAGGAAGATGGCAGCACTCAAACCAACTCGACAGGTGGCGCTTTTGCGAGTAGATCAAATCAACCATCGAAATGTCAAAGTCAACCGAAAGGTCGCCGTCATTTTGACAACAAAAACGTCAAAAACAAGGACAAAAGTGAAATAATCTGCTACAGGTGTAAACAACCGGGTCATTATATGTCAAAATGCCCTAGAAACAATCAGAATCAGAATAGAAGCGAAGATAAATCCAAAAGTGCTTTCACAGCAGTTTTTCTTAGTAAGGATTTTAATAATAAGGATTGGTACCTCGATTCTGGCGCCAGTGTGCACTTGACATGCAGGCAGGATTGGCTAACTAATAAAATGGAACCACTGATACGAGAAATTACAGTAGCAGATAATACAAAAATTCCAGTTGAAAATTGTGGAATGGTTGAACTCACTACCAAGGTTGGAAATGATGAATTCAAAGTAGATGTACAGAGAGTGCACTATGTTCCTCAACTAACTACGAATTTGTTAAGTGTTAGTGAACTCATAAAAAATGGAAACTTTGTTAAATTTGACATGGACTATTGCAAAATATACAATGCGAAGAAGATTCTGGTGGCTGTGGCTTTCTTAAATGATGGAATATATAAGCTAGATGTATCAAATAAATATGTGTTTGCAGCTCATGCAGTAGAAACTTGTGAAACTTGGCACAAAAGGTTAGGACACATAAACTGCAATTACCTGAGTAAAATGAAAGACGGATTGGTCCAGGGTATTTCTTATGATGGGAACACGCAGATCGAAAACTGTGAAGTTTGCTGTGAAGGTAAGCAAACACGTCAGCCTTTCAGAATTAATGGTAATAGGGCAACAGAATTGTTAGAGTTAGTTCACAGTGATGTTGCAGGAACCATGGAGACTGCTTCCATTGGCGGATCCAAATATTATGTTCAATTTCAGGATAATTTCATTAGAGTGTGTTTTGTATACTTTATGAAGACAAAGAATGAAACCTTTAGAAAGTTCAGGGAGTTTCAATGCTTAGTTGAGAACCAACTGAACAAGAAGATCAAAATCCTGCGCACAGACAATGGCGGTGAATATGAAAGTACTGAATTCAAGCAATATTTAAAAAATCAGGGGATAGTCCATCAAACCTCTAATGCTTATACCCCAGAACAAAATGGTTGTGCTGAAAGAATGAATCGTTCCTTAGTAGAGAAAGCCAGGTGTTTATTGTATGAAGCAGGTTTGGATTAAAGCTTCTGGGCAGAAGCGATAAACACAGCTTGCTATCTAAGAAACAGGTCAGCTGTGGCAAATGTGCCTAAAACACCATATAAAATTTTCTACGAACAAAAACCTGACTTGAGTCATGTTAGGGTTTTCGGAAGCACTGCCATGACCCACATACCAAAAGAAAAAAGGAGAAAGTGGGATAAAAAGTCAGAAAAAACAATTTTAGTGGGGTTTTCAGAAACTACAAAGGGATACAGGCTGTACAATCCAAGAACTGGCAAAGTACACACCAGCAGAGATGTCGTCATTTTTGAAAAGCATGAACAGATACCAGACATAGACATGAATCCTGAAGATAATAGTCTGGTTGTAACGGAATGTCAAAATCCAGAAGAGGAGATTTCAGTTTCAGTGGGGGACCAGAGCACACTACAGGAATCTGAAGAGAGTGCAGAGAACGAGACCAGTTTGGAAACTAATACAAGTGATGAAGAATACATTCCTCATGGTGCAGTCATTTCAAATGAACCCATCAGAAGGTCTAATCGTGAAAGAGTATCGAAGAATTATGATGATTATGTTACCTACATGTGCTCTAATATTGGCTCTGATGACCTTGTTGTCGAAGATACACCATTGAAGACATCGGACGCTCTGTCAAGACCAGATAGTGAACAGTGGAAGGCGGCGATGATGGAGGAGTTGAGATCATTTGAAGAAAACGATACTTGGGAACTCGTGGACGCTCCAGAGCAGGGGACAATAGTGGAGTGCAGGTGGGTATATAAAATAAAGTGCGACAGTGAAAATAACAAAACGTATCGTGCAAGACTAGTGGCAAAAGGCTTTGCACAGAAAGAAGGCATTGATTATGAAGAGACATTTGCTCCTGTTGTTCGTTTCAGTACACTTAGACTTCTGTTGGCGTTATCTGTAAATTTAGACTTCTAAATCACTCACCTTGACGTGAAAACCGCGTTCTTAAATGGTTTGCTGAAAGAGAACGTTTATATGCGCCAACGAGAAGGGTTTTTAGTTAAAGGATCAGAGAGCAAAGTGTATAAACTCAAAAGGGCTGTTTACGGAATAATCGAATAGACAGTTTTCTGAATAATTTTGGTGATGTAAAATCTAAATATGAACCTTGTATTTATATCAAACAAAGAAATGATTTAATCACAATAATTGCTTTGTACGTTGATGATCTTTTTATATTCAGCAATGATACTGAAAGCTTGTGTTCATTAAAAGAAAAATTGAGATCAGAATTTAAAATAAAAGACTTAGGTAGGGCTAAAGAGTGTTTAGGAGCTAGAATTAGGTATGCTAAGAATAAAATCAGTTTGGATCAAGGACAATATATAGATCTGATCTTAAAGCGGTTTAATATGTCAAATTGTAAAAGTGTTAGTACTCCTATTGACAATAGTTGTACAAAAGTTCAGGATACCACAAAATGTAGCAAGGATGTACCTTATCAAAGATTTATAGGTAGTCTTATGTATTTGGTTGTATTAACAAGGCCTGATTTGGCATATACTGTTAGCTACTTGTCTCAATTTAATAATTGTTATGATCAACACCATTGGAATTCTGCTAAACGTGTCCTGAGATACTTGCAAGGGACTAAAAATTTTTGTTTAGTATTTTCCAGAGATGACAAGCCTCTGATTGGATTTGTGGATGCTGATTGGGCATCGGATAGGACTGACAGGAAATCCTACACTGGTTATGTGTTCAAGCTGTCCGAAGGGTCGATTTCCTGGAAGTGTAAGAAGCAAACTACGGTTGCACTCTCAAGTACCGAAGCAGAGTATATGGCATTGAGCGAGGCTACTAAAGAGGCTGTTTACCTACGAAACCTACTTGGAGAGCCCACAGGCAGAATGAATTGTGTGAAAATATTCAATGACAATCAGTCAGCTCAAAAATTGTGTGCAAACCCTGTATTTCACGAAAGGACAAAGCATATAGATGTCAGATTTCACTTTGTAAGAGAAATTGTATCTAAGAATATTATAGAAATTGATTATTTGCAAACATCTGATATGACAGCAGATATTCTTACAAAAGGATTAAGTACTATTAAGCATACTAAGTTCGTTAAGGACTTAGGTTTAAAAGGTCAAAACGCTTAGTTTAGTTTATTTGTTAATTTTCGATAAGTGGGGGTGTTGAAATATTATCAAAAATTAATTTTATTAGTAATGTAACGCCATCTGTTAGATAATATGTGAAACCATCACTTGTCATTGTTACTTAGTTGTCAACTTGAATAAAAGTTCATTTTAGTCTTTGGCGAGATAGCAATTCGAACGGTTGTCTGATTTCTCCCGATCCTCGATTTAACAATACTTCATAAATGGCTTCGTATAGTAAATATACTTATGCATATATTTCACAAGTCAAATAGACCCCAGGGGGTTCACCGATTTGCCGAGAAAGCAAGAGCAGACGCGTTTCTGGCTTTTTGGCCTTCATCAGGACTCTGTAGCTTCTCAACAAATTCAACTAAACTGACCCGGGTTAAGCCTCTCAGAGCCGGCCTGGTCGATCGTACCTAATCGCCCACGCCACCTATGAGACAAAACACGGAAATCAGCCTTTCCCCACCAGTGAATATTTGAAGCGCGAAATCATATGCCACCATTCTATCGATATTAATCGAGAACGAGTCCCGTAGAGCTCAGACAGTATCTTCCCAATGGCCATGAACGCTGTTTAGCGTTTTCGACAGTGGAGCTGGTTATAAGAACGTTGAAAGAGGTGCTCCACAAAAAAAAAATCCAATGGGAAAACTGTCTGTATTTCAGCGATGCCTACTTGAATAAAATCATTCAATTGAATACTCTAGTAATTTAATGCTTGTGGCTTTTACTTGATGCAAATCCATATTAACTCAATGAAAAATTATATACGATTTACACTTATTTATTCAATATTGTGACGCGTTTCGTCGACACAGCGACTTCATCAGACTACATCATACTAAATTCTTAACAAGTTATTATCTCCCTATACCTAGATGACATGGACACAGAATCATTTAAAACTAATTACAACATGAGAAACTTATTTAAAACAAATTACATATAGACTTATTTAAAACTAATTACATGAGATTTCACTGCTGGTTTCACCGGATTTATCCGGTGTTTATCAATTAAATTGCGGGAGTTGTGACAAATCATATATAGGAAAAACTGGTAGAAATTTTGGCATAAGAATAAAGGAACATCATCACAGCTACAAAAACAACAAAATTAATTCAAATTATTCGAATCATTTATTAGCAGAAGGACATAAGTTTAACCCGGATTTCAAAATTCTACACAATTTGAATAAAGGTGCGCAACTCAATTACTGGGAAATGGTCGAAATAAATAGGGAAAAACATACGGGTAATTTAGTTAATGAACAATTAGATCTAAATTTTTCACCGTTACTCAATCTATTCAAATAGAGAATCAATTTATAAAAGCATTAGGAATGAATTATTGTTAATGTGTACAAAGAAACCAGCAGTGAAATCTCATGTAATTAGTTTTAAATAAGTCTATATGTAATTTGTTTTAAATAAGTTTCTCATGTTGTAATTAGTTTTAAATGATTCTGTGTCCATGTCATCTAGGTATAGGGAGATAATAACTTGTTAAGAATTTAGTATGATGTAGTCTGCTGAAGTCGCTGTGTCGGCGAAACGCGTCACAATATTGAATAAATAAGTGTAAATCGTATATAATTTTTCATTGACTCTAGTAATTTCCAATCATCTAGAGATGCTGAAAAATCTACAAATATCATTTTACTATTACATATTGCTTTTTCATGTTATGTTGATAAAAATAATACATGTCTTTAAAATTGCTTTTTTTGTGCACAAGTTTCATTTGACGTTTTTTTCGAAAATGATCATGCTTACGTTTGAAACCCCTTGACCATGGAAAACCTCCTTTGCACGTCTACGTTATGTTGAAAGAAATTTCGAAAGGAACCATTTTTGCTAAAATCGAGCTTAGAAATCCTCATAGGAATTTACACATAAAAATTACCGAAATTGAGCCTGAACCCGTGCAGGCTACTTGAGAAAAGCTTATTCGTTAATAACTGTTGCCCTTGAAAATGAAGATGGTGAATAAAAACTAATGTGAACTTTCGTCTATTTCAAACCGGTTCATTAGGATGTCAAAGTTTCAAATCCGTACAATCATATTCAACAGACACAGCTTGCTGACAAACACGCTTTCCATCGATTCTACTCATACTCGTTATGACAACAAATTTTCAAAACCACACAATCATCCCTCAAAGTTATATTTCTCATCTGCGTAAACCAAAAATTATTTGATTCAGATAATAAACATTCCACGTTATAAGTATTCCCTTTCAAATAAACTATAAATGCCCCCAATAATAATCCGAAAAAAGGATCTAGTACCTGCGTCGGATACGACTCATTCCAAATGCATAAAACTTCATATGAGGACTTGGATAAAATCATTCAAGAAATTTTGAACCTGCAGTCATGCTCATATCTAATGAATGTATGATATCCTTTGACGATTGGCAATGGGAATCGTTTATTGCATTAATTGAAAATGATCCTGATCAAAGAGATTGTGGCGTTGAAGTTATAAGATCCGAGGTATGATGACAAGCGTTGCTAAATGTGAAAACTGCATGTATTTCAGCGATGCCGACTTGGATAAAATCATTCAATTGAATACTATAATAATTTCCAATCGCCTAGAGATGCTGAAAAATCTACGAATATCATTTTACTATTACAAGTTCCTAGATATCATGAAAGATTTATTTCAGAAGAATAATCAAAATTAGATTGAAGATTTAATAAATTCCTTTTCTAGAATTAATTCATCTGTTGAAAGTTATGTAATCTTAGAATGCATGTACCTTTACAAGAATAAAGTGTTAAATGATGTAGATTTTTCATGCCAATAAAAATAATACATTTCCCTGAAATTATTTTTTTTGTGCACAAGTTTCATCTGTCCCACCCAACCAATTGTGTCTAATATCTTAACCCAAAATATTTTTATGATAACTGTCGCCCTTGAAAATAAAAAAGATATACAAAATTCTTTCTGCATTATTTCGTAATGGGTCTTATATACGAAAATCACCACATTAATTGTTTCTCAAAACACTAGAATTAGCTCCCGAAGTTGAATAGATAGGTACTTCTGTAAGAATTCACATTCTCAATTTACACGCACAATGCTAGAAAAAGGGTCATATAGCTGAGGCTGATATGGGACCAAACAGGTAGTTCAATCTCTTAGTGGCCATGGCTCAGGGGTTAGGTTCCCTGACTCATTATACAAAATTACGGGTTCGAATCCCAACGTCTCCGAGAACTTTTTCATAAATTCCTACAATATTCAAGATGGCGCTTCACAAAAGCTTCCAAAAAATTCTGTCCCCCAAGTCGCCCTAACTGTTATGGCGACAATCATCATTCTGAGCGCGGAACCACATAAGTGAGGTTATGGTCAAATTTGAGCCAGTACCTATCCGTGCTGTTTTAACTACTGTACAGGATGTCCCATTTCTTTTCGTTCTCTCACACTTATCATGTGAAACATGTTGTGGTATTTTTCACGAGAAGATGCCGCGCAAACAAAAAACAATAATATAACAATTTGGATTTTCTGATAGCTCTAGAGAGTTAGTTCTGTATGAGACTTTGTACAAGTCACTTCGACTGAAAAAATTGATTTTCAAAGTGTTTCAATTGCTTAAAAACGAAATTACATATACCCAATCGAATCGCCGTCTTCGTATTTAACATTATTTAAAAGATGGTATGGAAACAACACTGCCTGTTTATTTTTTCGTCTCTCCAACAAACTCCTGAAGTCAAAGCTGTCTAACATGCACTGTGTTTATCTCGAGTCTTTCTTTGAAATATTCTAACGAACGGTCTTAGTTAACCAGCCTGTATAAGCGTATGCATTGTTCTTTCTGACATAAAGTTGTCTCAAGACACTTTTTAGCACTTTCTCGATGTGGTCTACAGGATCCTGAATATTTTGGGTCTAGTACATAGAATCTTTTTGAGAGAATGAGATATGTAATGAGAAGGTGAATTTAATAGATTCTTGGAACAAAGCATATTTTCCAATATTTTCCAACAAAGTTTATCGCAGAAAAGTCGTACTTACCTATCATAGGCTTGGGTGAGGTGGGCGTGATAGGTGGATCAGTATCTACAGCACCAATACGTTGCAGCGTTCGAGTAGGCCAGGAGTTAAGCCTAAATTCTCTAGATTCTGACTGAACTTGGAGCAGAGTTGTTGCAAAAGGCTCATCTTGTTCTGACGACGAATCGTCTTCCTCATCATATCTTCTTTGGATCAGATTTTCCATTACCATGTAGTCGCTCTCTTCTGCACTACGAAGATGTTCTTTTTCTAAATTTATTGCTATTTCGGGATTCGACATTTCTGAGTGGTTTCTTCTACGCTGGCCTGGAGAATTTAATAATGAGTCAGGATAATAATTCAATGGCACAAAAGGACTAGATCAACTTCAGCTATCAGAACGTTTTGAATGCGTTTAGTTATAAAATGAGAGTCAAATCTACCAAATGTAATTGGGATACCGACTTGTAAGGACAGAACGTAATTTCCATATAAGAACTACCAGATCTGACGAGGTAGTTCCTCCTTACATATTATGTGAATACACTACATACTACAATCATCAGAATTAAGACCCTAACATTTGAATGAATATTTAAAAGGCCAAATACCAATTTCCCAACACGTTCGGTCTTGGAGAATGAATGATCGCAAATTGATACAGCATAAAAGGACCATGAAGTTCTCACGGTTTTACTAATTCAAACACTTATGCCCTGTTTTGAAATACGTATGTAAAAAAATCGCTGATTGTATTGTCTATCACTAGCCACTATTTTTCCTATCTTTCGACAACTCCTTTGAAGCTATCCAAGAGAAGTTAATTTTTTCGGCACCCTCATCAGAATGTCGATCAGAGCTGCATGCCATCGTTCGGGATAAGTCAAAATCGGAAGGGACACAATTTCGTGAATACGTCGGTAGTTTCTAAGTAGCTTTTCACCAGTTGTTACTTGGCGGTCAATTCATGAACAGACAAGGACAGGGCAGGCATCGTTTTGAGCTCATCAAGGTTACGTCCAATCCACAGAAACAGTCCAACGGAACTTTTACGACGCTCACAATACAAATCCATATGACGGTAGAATAAATTCTAAAATACTTTGAAATTCCTCCAGACGACATAAATCAAGAATTAGAAATCGGCCCACATCTGTACATTGTTCAATCCAGTATTATTCACGATGTGGAACGTCATCCCATCTGAATTCCAGATCAAATCTATAATACAACATCCAATCTACTTCGAAGTCGGTGTTTACTATTTAGCGCAAACAAAGTTAAAACCACGGCCATCATTCTCCGCAAAACCTTAAAAAATAGTAGAATGGTAAAACAATGATTGCATAATTGGTGTGAAAGGAGTCTCCATACAAACAAAGTTACATGCATCGAAATCCATTCAGCATTCATACAAGCTTCATAGATCGCTGAATTGGAATGAACTGGAGGGTACCACATGACACATCTACCCTGCAAACTATATCAATACAAATTTCTAATGCCGGAATCAGAATGCGAGAGCTATCCAACGTTGAGAGAGAAGTAGACTGATTTTTCTATGCTCCTTTTGCGGATTTGCCCGTTAAACTTTTCCATTTACATACTTCTCCGCACTATCCTGATTGCTATTTTTTTTATTAATAAATATATAATCATGAGGATTTATAGTTGGGACAGCAGTCAAATAATTTTCCTCCTATATAGATATATAACGGGAAACGTTTAAATATATTCCTCCACATTTTCCAGACTTCTCTATAGGTACACATATATTTGTTTCTTCTTCTCTCTGACTTTACAATCAATTGCTACCATTCATTTGTTGAACGTCTCGGTAAAAGTTTGGAAGAAAACTTCTACCCCTTTTGCAATTTTTATGTCGATGAGTATTTGAGGGATTTTCGTTTTGATATTGCTTATGATAATATCCACCCACTTAGTTGCAAAAATGTACGTGGTTTGTTGAATCTTTTCTTAACGGTTTCCTAGGATGCTTTTCTTGGAAAAAAATTAAAAATGAATATTTTCTTTACTGAAACACATTGGGGAATGACAACTAGGTTACTCCAAAGAAACATCTCACAACTAAATGCTGATCTATCCTTCATGTCATTCAATATTATTTCACAAAGCCAAGCTAAATGATACCTAGTTTAACTAAAAAATTAAAATGAAAAAAAGAGTTACCAACCAATTTCGAATTTAGCGGCCTTAATTTCTGTTATTCTCGGATAGTTAAAATGTCTTATGAGCCTTTCTTCGCTGCCAGTCAATCCATTCACTACAATATTTCAATTCCCTTAGTTAACTTCATGTATCAAATAAGGACACCAATGTTAGTAATGGTTGTGAGCTTGCATTCAGATGAACCACACCATGAAAGAACATTTACAAGGGGAATAGAGTGTATAACGAGAAGCAGTTTATGGAATATAAACAGTTAATATTTTGGACATTACTTTGGCAAGGTAGTAGTTCTCGTGGAACTAGATGAATCAAAATACGACTAGTTCTCCAAGAGGTATTACTATTTCAGTATGGAACCCCGTTACACCAACCTCTGCTAACACATATAAAGCTCTCCGTCTAAAGAACACACATATATATATATATATATATATTTTTTTTTTCTCTACTCGAGCTTTCGAGACGTATATTTGTCTCTTCGTTAGGAGAACTATAAATAAATTAGTATTAACATAGTGCATAATTTAGGAATATAAGAACTTACGAATTTGAGATTATTTGGCAAGATGTTATACATTGATATTAAAAACACTAGAGAAATAAATATTCAAAAATAGCATATAGGTTTAGCATTTCAACATCATGTTGACAACTGATGTCAAGAATAAAGACAGATGCTATAAAGAAAGCTTAGATAAGTCTTACAGTCATAAGCCTTAAAAATATCTGATTCAGCGCTGGTCATCATCAGTTCCTGATGCAACGGTGTGTTGGATTTGGTTGCGATTTCTTTTGGCCTTGTCCAACTGGATCAGGTTGGAATAAATGCTGCTGAGGCTGTCTATACCTTTTCTAGAATTCATGGCGTTATCGTGTTGAGCTATTCTAATCATTTCAAGGACGGTTCTTCTTCTTGTTTTATTTTCAACATCAAGGATGGTGGCATTATTTAAATCTGGAACATGTCCTTCAGATGTAGCATGTATAGCAAGGGCACATGAATCTTTCTTTGTTTATATATTGCTCTTATGTAGCGTGAGGCGCTGTTTTAATTTGGTTGAAGTTTGTCCTATATAACATAGATCGCAATTATTACACTGTATCTTGTAAACTACGTTGGATATATTTGTTATGTCTTGTTCCTGATCTTTTAGCTTGGTAAAAAGAGAACGAATTGGTACCTCCTGATGTCTGCACTTCTTGCTCTGGGTCAATATGCTGTAATATCGTTGGATGGTTTGTCCTGGTTATATTTATTACCATGGGATAATTATAAGTGGCGATCTCGGAAAGAATTTTCCTCTTGGTTGTGGCCGTCGTTTGGGCTAGGTGTATTTTGTATTGGATACTGT
The DNA here is from genome assembly GCA_937662695.2 of Halyzia sedecimguttata. Taxonomy (NCBI): domain Eukaryota; kingdom Metazoa; phylum Arthropoda; class Insecta; order Coleoptera; family Coccinellidae; genus Halyzia; species Halyzia sedecimguttata. Next base: position 115,338,339 of record OW569412.2, read on the forward strand.
CTGCATGGGGATTCCATACAATTCCAAGGGCCTTCACCGTGTTGTTGTTATCCTTTTCGCCGAATTCTTGGACTTCATTCACTTCATTCAAGGCAGGAAGATTGCTATTCCATCTTCACAATTTCAGCTGCTCGGGAATAGCTTTCATACACGTCATATGACAGTTGAAGCAGTGTCCTTATTGAAAGGTAGGCAGCCGGAGCGGTTCCATATGTGACTGTTTTCAGTTCATATTCTTTAAGAGGATCATTCTCGGAAAACCGCCATATAATGCGGTGAAATTGTCTATCTTCTTTTGATAGTATGATTTGCCGATACATTTTTTCTATGTCAGCAGTGAGTGCTACCTCGAAGACTCTCCATTGTAGAAGAATATCTACCAAATCTCTTTGTAGTTTGGGACCAGTGTGGAGTATATCATTGAGGCTTAGTCCGCTGGTCGTTTTTGAGCTGACGTCTAAGACAACACGTATGGGTTTTCCTACCTTCAAAACGTACTGGTGTGGTATGGAGTAATGTGAGTCACACGCTTGACCTTGGCCTATTGGTGTCACGGCTTCCATATGATCGAGTTCGATGTATTGTCGCATAAATTGTTTGTAATCGGATTCCAGTTGTTTATTATTTCGGAATTTCTTCTCCAATTGCAGGAATCGTGTGATAGCTTTCCTTCTCGATTCTCCAAGGTAATTTGCATCGTCTTTGAATGGTAAACGCACTTCGTATCTTCCGTCAGGAATGCGTCTGTGGGTGTTGTTGTAGAATTTTTCGCTGTATTCTACACATTCGGATGAGTTGGGGGTGGACTCGACGTCTTCTATTTCCCAGAATTTGCTCAGCTTTTCGTCAATGTCATGAACGATGTTGGCAATAAATCCCAAGATTTCTGGTTGTTGCACTGATAATGGAGCATTCCCAGAGATTATCCACCCCAATGTGGTTTTTTGTAGAATCAGGCCATTCTTCGTTTTCTTGAGACCACCTCCAAGAATTTCTCCAAATAATTCGACGCCTATTAAAATATCGATTGGGGCAGTTATGTTGAAGTTTGGGTCCGCAGCATCACGTTGTTCCATTCATCTGGTATTTTTGGCGCTCTAGTTCCTCGGAACTGAGTGCTTATCAATTTGCCCAAATGTCTGTAATTTTCGAATTTTTCGATGAAAATGGTCTTAAACGATTTGGTTCGACTCACTGATCAAGAATCCGTGGTGGAAATTCATTCTGTCCGGCCGTCCGGCCAGCCAGTCCGGCCGGCCGGTCCGGCCGTAGGCACGATAACTCTCGAACGGAATGAGCTAGAGAGTTGAAACTTACAGAGTAGGTTTGGGGGATAAATATCTCGGCTAAGTTCGTTACTGGGCAAAATCGGACAGAATGTTTCGGAGTAATAAAAAAAAAAATTTTTTTTTACAAAACAAATTCCAAATTAAATTTTTTTAATAAGCAGTTTTATCATAAGAATCCATTCATATCATTTTTAACTCTAACAAGCTAATACTTTCGGAGATATGATTTTTCAAAATTTCAATGTAAATCGTATTTCACAGATTGATATAATTATTCTATTCTATGTATGAATTTTCATAATGTCAACTTGACAGAAGGGAATATTGTAACTTCAAAAATATTGGGGTTGAAATACTCGTATTTTAGCGATGCGACGGGGACCTCACCCGAAAATGTTTGAAAATATTACGTAAATATTGAAAGCATAATTCTTTAGTTCGAGAGAGGAGAAAATTTGGTGAACGTAGATGAGGAAATTTTTGATCGATTACAAGGTAATTTTTTCATTATTTCTTCTGTTCTTTAACACATGTTTTATGGAATATCTACTATTTGTAGGTACTTTAAACCTGTTTAGGGCAATTGTCATACGAAACTTGTTTTTTTGGCGCTCTAGTTCCTCGGAACAGAGTGCTTATCAATTTGCACAAGTGTCTGTAATTTTGGAATTTTTGGCTGAAAATGGTCTCAAAAGATTTGGTTCGACTCACTGATCAAGAATCCGAGTGCGAAATCGATTCTGTCCGGCCTGCCGACCGGCCGTAGGCACGATAACTCTCGAACGAAAGGAGTAAGCGGATTGAAAATTGCAAGGTGGTTTTGGAGCGTAAATATCTCGGATCTCGTTCGATCTATCTGAAATTTAGCATCAAATTGTAGAATCATGACCTTTATACGCATGTGAAGTTTTGTATTGACCAGATTACCACAAAGTGTAAAAAAAAAATTTTGAAAATTTAAAATATGTTTTTCCACAATAACTCTCGAACGGAATGAGCTAGGTAGTTGAAATTTTGAGAGTAGGTTAGGGAGATGAATATCTCGGTTGAGTTCGTTATTGGGCAAAATTGGCCAGATTTAATTCGATTTTTCCCATGGTGCAGTTCTCATTCTCATGATTGCTCATTTAATCTTGATAAATAAACTATTATTTGAATTGAATTTCCTTTATGATGCAGCTCTATCATATGTATACATTGATATAATTCCCAACTCAGAGAAACCAATACTTTCGGAGATATAATTTGTCTGTTTGAACTAGAGCGCCAGAAAGCTCCTGTCCACAGGGCTTGAACCCATTTTATATTTATGTCGTTGCTGGGTATATTTTTTGTGAGTTTGGGCAATTCTGCGTTATGTGCGTCGGAGCTTGAGAATCTCGGCTTGAACTGGGTGCAGATTTTACATTTTGAAGTTCCTACGGTCGTAATTCCCAGGCCAGTTATTTCCGCATGGTGCTTGTACCGGGGTAGTCCGAGAAGTTGGGCGGCTGAGTCCGTGATGAACGATTATTGGGAACCCGGATCGATAAGTGCTCTCATGGTTCTGAGTTGACCATCGTTGGTTAGTACGTCCACATATGCAGTGGCAAGCATGGGGTTTTTCTCTTGGCGATTAATTTGACTGGAGCTTCCGACGTGACCAGCGATTGGTGGAGTGTTTGTTCCATTAGTTTTATTGTTTGTTGGGGCAGGGTTGTTTTTCGGGACTGCTGTGTCCTTGTAGATGTTGGTGTAGATTCTTCTTCGGCGCTGTGGCTCTTGAAGATGGTGGTGGCTGGAACTTTGGGTCGTAAATCCAAAGTTACCAGTAGTTGAGGCGACTTGGGTTGTAAATCCAAAGTCGCTGGTAGGATTTCTTCTTAGGCGCTGTGGCTCTTGAAGTTGTTGGTGTAGATACTTCTTCGGCGCTGTGGCTCTTGAAGTTGTTGGTGTAGATTCTTCTTCGGCGCTGTGGCTCTTGAAGTTGTTGGTGTAGATTCTTCTTCGGAGCTGTGGCTCTTGAAGATGGTGGTGGCTGGAACTTTGGGTCGTAAATCCAAAGTTACCAGTAGTTGAGGCGACTTGGGTTGTAAATCCAAAGTCGCTGGTAGGATTCCTTCTTAGGCGCTGTGGCTCTTGAAGATGGTGGTGGCTGGAACTTGGGGTCGTAAATCCAAAGTTACCAGTAGTTGAGGCGACTTGGGTTGTAAATCCAAAGTCGCTGGTAGGATTTCTTCTTAGGCGCTGTGGCTCTTGAAGATGGTGGTGGCTGGAACTTTGGGTCGTAAATCCAAAGTTACCAGTAGTTGAGGCGACTTGGGTTGTAAATCCAAAGTCGCTGGTAGGATTTCTTCTTAGGCGATGTGGCTCTTGAAGATGGTGGTGGCTGGAACTTTGGGTCGTAAATCCAAAGTTACCAGTAGTTGAGGCGACTTGGGTTGTAAATCCATAGGTCGCTGGTAGTTTTTCTTTAGGCTCGAAGGACCATCTTCCATCTGTTTGATCCGGCTCGAAGGACCAATGTTGGTGTAGATTCTTCTTCGGCGCTGTGGCTCTTGAAGTTGTTGGTGTAGATTCTTCTTCGGAGCTGTGGCTCTTGAAGATGGTGGTGGCTGGAACTTTGGGTCGTAAATCCAAAGTTACCAGTAGTTGAGGCGACTTGGGTTGTAAATCCAAAGTCGCTGGTAGGATTCCTTCTTAGGCGCTGTGGCTCTTGAAGATGGTGGTGGCTGGAACTTGGGGTCGTAAATCCAAAGTTACCAGTAGTTGAGGCGACTTGGGTTGTAAATCCAAAGTCGCTGGTAGGATTTCTTCTTAGGCGCTGTGGCTCTTGAAGATGGTGGTGGCTGGAACTTTGGGTCGTAAATCCAAAGTTACCAGTAGTTGAGGCGACTTGGGTTGTAAATCCAAAGTCGCTGGTAGGATTTCTTCTTAGGCGATGTGGCTCTTGAAGATGGTGGTGGCTGGAACTTTGGGTCGTAAATCCAAAGTTACCAGTAGTTGAGGCGACTTGAGTTGTAAATCCATAGGTCGCTGGTAGTTTTTCTTTAGGCTCGAAGGACCATCTTCCATCTGTTTGATCCGGCTCGAAGGACCAATGTTGGGGTTGTTATCTGAATTTAACTCAAGTTCTAAGAGTTCTGAGGTGTTGGAACCTTAGCGACTCAAGATTGAGATGAGTAAAGCGGATCACTTGATAATGAACGTTTATTCCTAATCTAACAAGGTATTTAAATACACAAAAGTACAGTGACGTCAGGACTTATCGAGGCTGAATAATGAACATTCTGCAGATTCAGTAATTTCTCAACCAGTATGTCATCGCTATTCTAGTTATTGACCATTGTGAAATATAACAAAGGAAATTTATGTTTGCATATAAGAACTAATAGTTATGAAATGAGGACATGGTCTAGATAAATTCCAATGGAAAATTCTGATTGGATTGATTTGATCATTTTAGATTTTCTAATATTTTCTGTACGTTTCGTACAGTGGCCCTAGGGCTGATTTTGAAATTGATGTTACCCCTTACGGGCATTTTTCGTTATGCGCATGAGTAGCCCAGTGATTTAACTGTTGGTGTTTTCGTCAGAGAGGATTGGGATTTTGGGGTGGCAGATGCCATTCCTCTATAGAATCCTCTGGTGAGGGTCTGCGCATGCGTGGATTCAAGATGCGATATCTCCTGGACCACTAGTGTTGGAGAATCGGAGTTTTTTGTGAGGTGTGTGATATTGGGAGGACTTTCAGCCGCAAGTAGATTGCACATGCGCAGAAGAGGAGTGACTGTTTTTGGGTTGTACGGGTTATGTCGGGAGTGCTGAGCCAATATTGTGAGGTTTTAAAAAGATATTCATGGCAATTTAGTGCACAGATAAGTCAGTTTGGGGGATGTAGCGGTGTTTCCGAGTTGAAGTGTCCATACCGTGGCGCTGGGGCTAATTTTGAAATCGATGTTATCCCTTACGGGCATTTTTCGTTATGCGCATCAGCAGACCATCAGTGATTTAACTGCTGGTGTTTTCATCAAAGAGGATTGGGGTTTTGGGGTGGCGGATGCTATTCCTCCATAGAATCCCCTGGTGAGGGTCTGCGCATGCGTGGATTCAAGAAGCGATATCTCCTGAACCACTAGTGTTGGAGAATCGGAGTTTTTTGTGAGGTGTGTAATTTTGGGAGGACTTGCAGCCACGAGTAGATTGCGCATGCACAGAAGAGAAATGACTGTTTTTGGGGTGTATGGGATATGTTGGGAGTAATGAGCCGATATTGTGAGGTTTTAAAAGAATATTCATGTCGATTCAGTGCACGGACACAAGTCAGTTTGGGGGAAATAGCGTTGTTTCAGTGAGATGAAATGTCTGTATGGTGTCCCTGAGGCAAATTTATAAATAACTTTATTCGGTAGATCTATATTAAAATACGTTCGGATTTGGAGAAGAGGAAATTGCGTTCCTAACGGAGGCCCCACAACCACAATTTGTTTCGATCTACGTTAAAGCTAACAGCCAAACTGCATTGATAGCTGTATTTGTTAAAGGAACTTGAAAAAAAAAAGCACTGACGTGAAGTCAGTTTTCTTTGGCGCGCGTGTTCACGGTGGCTAATTTGAATTGAATGATGAGTACTTCAAGCTCAGTGGATAGAGCGAGCCGAAGATCTACCCAAAGGATAGTGGACACCATTCACTGTCGGTTCAAAAATTAACAGTGCTGTATCTAAGCTGCCATCAGGATAGAGTAACAAAGTTGGAAAAGAACACAACTGACTCTCCTTAGTCGCACAAGCTCCTAGAAGATTTGGGAGGGCCAGTATAGTCCTAATCATATTTATAGCACGCGCGCCAAGGCAGATTGACTTAACAATGAAAGACAAAGTGTAGAAAGTCAATCTGCTTTTGCGCGTGTGCTATAAATATGATTAGGATTATACTGACCCTCCCAAATCTTCTGGAAGCTTCTGCGACTAAGGACGGTCAGTTGTGTTCTTTTCCAACTTTGTTACTCTATCGCTATCCTGATGGCAGCATAGATACAGCACTGATACTTTTTGAACCGACAGTGAATGGTGTCCACTATCCTTTGGGTAGATCTTCGGCTCACTCTATCCACTGAGCTTGAAGTACTCATCATACAATTCAAATTAGCCCCCACGAACACGAGCGCCAAAGAGTACTGACTTCACGTCAGTGCTTTTTTTTATATGATACATTTCAAGGAAAGATCTCTAACAAAGGTTTCGCTCGGACTCTAAAATTGAGGCGCCTCCATAATCCATGACATGATCAGTTTATCATACATGTTCAGCTAATGCTCAAATTTTTAAACACCACAGGTAACCCCACAAGGGTGGCTAAAGGTTGGTAAGGGGTGTCTCGGGTTGTGTAGGCTGCTGTTACCTGCATAACAACAAAACCTTGAGAAATGCCCACTGATTCCTAACGAAAACGTCGGGGATTCGGGAGATCGAATACAGCTCTGCCAACAAATCCTACTCTCACGTCCACGAAGGGAATATCCCGCGTAGCCACCGGGTAAATGGCATACCAGTAATAAATGCTGTGTAGCAGACGAGAGAGGATGAAGAGCGAGTTTCCAGCGCTCTCAAATAAACTGGAACAAAGCAGCTAAGGTATGGTAGCCCCAAAAGAAAAGTCCCTGATCCTACAAGCTTTGGGGGTTGAATCGTAGGGCTGGCAACTCGACATTTGTAAAAAATCAAGAAATGCTAAAAGTTTCGACAAATCGCCTCGGAAAATGGAAGGATCAAACAGGTATCGACAACGGCTACGGAAAAGGATTATGAAACTGGCTACTTGGAATATACAAGGACTTAGGACTAAACAGGAAGAAGTATTCCGGGAAATACAGAAAATGGATATTGACATCTGTGTGCTCACCGAAGTGAAGAAGAAAGGGAAAGGAAATGAGATTATAGGAGAATATATCCATGTTTATAGCGGAGTCCCGAAAGACGCAAGAGCATAAAGAGGGGTGTCCATAGCAGTACACAAAAAGCTGAGGAAGAATATAAGAAGCTGGGAAGAAGTCGATGAGCAGATAATAAAACTGGATATATTTAAAAACGGTAGAAAAATTGTTATAATAGGCGTGTATGCATCCAGTGAGGACTCAGATAGGGCAACAAAGGCCACTTCTACAACCAGCTATTCAACACCAAATCTGATATCGAAGACAACAAAGAGATATTCATACTAGGAGACCTGAATGGTCGAACGGGACAAAAAAGTAACGACCCTGTGGTAGGACAATACGGTGAAACCGCTTTGAACGATAATGGACAGCGCCTGATAAGCTTCTGTCAAAGTACATCCTTAAAAATAATGAATGGATATTTTGCCCATAAAGACATCCATAGATTCACCTGAATACTAAAACGAAGAATAGAGGAAAGTATCGTGGAAATAGAGGAACAAGGCGGCTTTCGAGCAGGAAGGTCTTGCACCGATAATGTTTTCGTTCTCCAGCAAGTGGTAGAAAAAAGGAAGTCCAGGAATCTGTCCACACACCTGGTGTTCGTTGACTTGGAGAAAGCATATGACACGGTCCCCTTGAAAAGACTTTTTGAATCCCTGACGAAAATTGGCCTGAGTGGTGTGTATGTGAAGGCCATATGGAACCTGTATATGAACGCTAAGAGCACCGTTAAAGTGGGAAATACCACCTCAAACCCTTTCTCGACAACAAAAGGATTGAGACAGGGATGCAGTCTTTCCCCAACGTTGTTAAAAATTTACCTACAAGAAACACTTAGCCATTGGAGAAGGAAAACATCAGAAATGGGAATACAAATGTCTCAACACTGTTTGACGACACTGTTATTTGCTGATGACCAAGTAATTATCGCTGGAGATGAAGCAGACGCAGACTATATGTTAAGAAAGCTGCTGGAAGAGTAACATGAATGGGGGCTATGTGTAAACATGGGAAAGACTGAGTATCTGAAAGTAGGAAACGAACCAGAGGACACAGAACTGAAGATTTGGGAATTAAAAAGGTGTAAGGAGTTCAAATATCTAGGAACTATCATTTCAGAGGAAGGTACCACAAAACAAGACGTCCTTAATAGGACACAACAGGGGAAGAAGGCTAATCGTTTACTCAACTCTCTTCTGTGGTCGAATAAGATCAAATTGGATACTAAAATGACAATCTACAGGACTATTGTGGAACCAATTATAACATATGGCAGTGAGTGTTGGCAGTTCTCGAGGGATGACAGGAAAAGAGTTGAAGTGGTTGAAATGGACTTCCTGCGGAGAGCATGCGGGATATCAAGGATGGAACACATTCCCAATGAAGTAATTAGAAGGCGAACAACGAGGGTGTTCACAAGCGCTGACAGAATTGAATCGAAGCAATTATTGTGGTATGGCCATGTAAAAAGAATGTATCCGGAAAGATGGCCGAAGTTGGCAGAGGAGTATAGACCACAGAACAGGCGGAAAAGGGGAAGACCAGGAAGGACATGGATGGATGGGATTAGAGAGATTATGAGGGACCGGGCGATAGCAGAGGAAGAATGGAAGGATAGAAAGACATGGCAGTCGAAATGCGGGATGCGTCAGAGGACGTAGGAACCCCGCGATATATATATATATATATATATTCTTGTGAAAGTTTTCTTGGGTATTGTAGCACGTTGTGTTTGACTAGTAAAAGAATATTTACTTTTTCATTTTATATAATTTCCAACATATGTTTCAGCCTTGATTGGACTTTTTCAAGAATGTATAATATAACAATTCTAATACTAATGTTTGACAAATTACAACTGTCAAAATTGAAAATAATGTCATGATTCAAATATCAAATAATTTTATCACTTCAAGACAGCGATAGCTGTGTAAGTTGATAAAATTAAGAAACTGGGATCTATATTTTCATTTTCTATCATTTTATTAAATTGAAATATATTTGTGCCAAGTTTCTGGTGTCAGTTTTATCGTTCATAGCTTCTTTCTCTTTTTTGATATGAATCATTTCTAATATATTTCGGGTTTTACAATTTTTTTCTCTATCTAAAATATGAAAGTTTTCAAAATCCATTTTATGCCCTTCAATTTGTTCGTGTTTTTTAAGTGCTGTGGTATTTTTACAAAATTTATGGCCATTGATACGTTCTTTTATATATTGTGATGTTTGACCTATATATACTTTAGGGCAGTTTATACAGTTAATTTGGTATATACAATTTGAAATTTTATTTTTTGGAATTTTTGATTTTAAATTTGAGTTTAAGAATTTCAAATTATTCACATTTTTATATGCCAAATTTATTCCATAATCTTTTAATGTTGTATTTAGTTTTTCCGATAGGCCTTGTATATATGGTAAAGATATGTATTTTAGAATTTTAGTTTCGCTTTTTTTAGTATTTTTTTTCTCTGTGTTGTATAGGCTGAAAATTTTGTTTTTGAAAATTTTGTTTATTATTTTTAGAGGATAGTTATTTAATATCAGCATATTTTTTGCTTTATTTATTGTTTGTTTTCTGAATTCTGGACTTGTGAGTTTTAGAGCTCTGTCAGCGATTCCAGATATCACACTTTTCTTATGAATCATTGGGACTGTAGCATCAAAATTTAAATATCGTCCGCTCCAGGTAGGTTTTGTATACCAAATTGTCTTTATTTTAGTGTTTGTTCTTATAAGTGTTAGATCCAAGAAATTGATTTTATTTTGTTCTTCTAATTCATGGGTGAATTTTAATTTTGGATGGTAGTTATTGAAATCGCTAATAATTTCACATATTTTATCTTCAGGTGCTGCTGTGAGATAATCATCTACGAAACGTTTAAAAAATGGTATTTTGTATGTTAATCTATTTATAACAGTTTCTTCTAAATCTTCCATAATAAGTTGTGCTATTACCGCAGAAATTGGAACTCCCATGCCACATCCATTTATTTGACAATAAAATTCGTTTTTAAATTGAAAATACGAGCATGAAAAACATAGTTCGATTGCTTTTATAAATTCTGTTTTTGGTAGGTCTGTATGTATTTTTATTTCATTCCATTTCTTAATAATTAAGTCTTTTGCTACGTCAAGTGGTAAATTTGTGTATAAGCTGACAACATCTTTATTTTATTTTTTTAAACATACAAATTAAGTATGATACACGGGAAACCCCCACAAACAAAATAAGTTACTACAGTTCATGACAACAACAAAAAATGCTTAAACATAAACAATAAATCAAAATCTAGGATCGACAATGAGTAAACACTTACAATATCTAACCTCACAAATTAGCAGATCGTACACTACGTTTAAATGAATCAAATGTGCCAGAGAAAAAATCAACATGTGATGAATATTCGTTTGCCAGTGAAATACACCTATTTAAAACAGAGAACATGGCGTAATTTGTACTTCTAGCGCTTACCAGAAACACTGGTGTGTTCCTGGTGGTTCTAGCAGGTAAATTAAATGGGACTCTATACAACAACTGTGAACAAGAAATAATACCATTTATTAACTTAAAAATTAAACACAAATCGAACACAAGCCTACGTTTTTCCAAGGTTTCGAGACCAAACAAGCCATCCAAATTGGTTGGGACGACCATGTGAGAGCGAAAACACAAAAATCGCATGAACTTCCTTTGCACCTTTTCGATCATATGAATATTACACCTATAATGAGGTGACCAAATGCAGGACGCGTATTCGAGATTAGATCTAACAAGAGAGCAGTACAATAATCTTATTGAGTCAGGTGAGAAATCCCTTGTATTACACATCTAGTGAGAATAATTTTTCATTGTTTTTTAATGATACATTATCTATGAATTTTTTGAATTGCCATGAATCTTTTATATAAAATTTATTTTTTCCAAGTATTGGGGTTAAACAATTAGCTATATATTTTGATAATTTATAAATAGGACTTTGGATACAACTAATGATTGGTCTAAGAGGTATTTCTTTTTTATGTAATTTTGGAAGTCCGTATATTTGGGGTGGATTTGCGTTATGTATTTTTAATTCATTGCAAAGTTTTTTAGGTAAAATATTCCTTTTTTCCCATGATTTTATTAGATCATTATTTTTATTTTGAATTATCTTTGTTGGATCTTGTTTTATTTTTTTATAAGTTGTTTCATCGTTTAGGATATCACATTTTAGTACATCACTGTATTTCTACTACTTCGAGAAGTCTTCTCGAAGTAGTAGAAATACAGTGATCTCCGAGAGTACTGGTGATGAAACCTGGGGAGTAGGCAGATTGAGACCCCGGCGTTAATTCACATTTTACATCTTGTTCTTGATAATGGCTCAAAAATCGGAGCCGAAACGTCGAACGACATTAAACTCCAGACGCGGTCCAACCCGGAACCTTCTTATTCCTTATATATATATATATATATATTTTTTTTTTTTTTTTTTTTTTTAACTTTCACACTCATAGTGGGTTGTTCCGTGTATTACTCGAGCGCAAGCGCCAAGAGCAACTACGTATGTTAATGGGGGTATATGATCTTTCTCACGATGTTCACAGTTCCCAGTATGACTGCCTTCTGCATCCACATAATTGTGTTGGAAGGCAGTTTCAGTTGTTGTAAATGTTGGGTGGTTTTTCGATGTACAAGACCATTAGTGCTGATGACCAGTGGCATTATGGTGACTTCATCTAATTGCCACATGTCTTTTATCTGCAGTGCCAACGGTTCATACTTGGCAATTTTTTCTCCGTAGCTTTTTGTGAGGTTACAATCTTGGGGCACAGCGAAATCTATGATGGTGGCAGTATTTCGCTGTTTCTCCCACAACACCATATCTGGTCGGTTATGTTCTGCTCCTCTGTCCGTTATGACAGTCAGGTCCCAATAGATTTTGTAACTCTCGTTCTCTAGAACCGGCTGTGGGGCGTACACATGATGTGGTACGAAATGTTGGAGGAGTTGTTTTTGTAGACAGAGTAACTGGTGAACGACTTGCCCCATGTTGTTATGTCGTGTCAGATATTTAGTGCCCGCTATTGTGGAGCATCCGGATGCAAGGTGCTGGACGGTTTCTTCAGCGCTATTACACAGCCTGCATTTTGTAGTATCTACCTGTTGCTTCATGATGTACTTGGCATATGTTCGAGTTGGCACAACCTGGTCCTGTATAGCTAGAAATGTTCCCTCCGTTTGGGGAAACAAATATCCTTGGATCAGGTAGGTGTTGGAGTTCTGAAAATCTACTTCCGGTTGGTGCAGGCTAGCGTAGAACCTGCCATGCAATGCTTTAGCTTGCCAGGCTTGTCTGAAGGTTTCTAGGTTGACATCTCTTACAGGTTCTTCCTCATCGGTTCCTGGAGTCGGAGCAGCGGATCGGTCATATGTAGCTATCCATTGATGTACAGGTAAGTTGATGCTGTGAAAGAATTTACTGATGTTTGTTTTTTCTTTCAGACATGCTTGCTCCAGGTTGGTCATCCCTCGTCCTCCTTCTTTGCGGGGTAAATATATTCTCTCGATGGCAGAGTTTGGATGTAGCATTCCGAATTGTGTGAGCGTGGTTCGGATGCTTCTATCTGCTAGTTCGAGGTCAGTCTTCGACCAGGTGAGTATCCCTGCCGTGTAAGTGAACGGAGGTATGGCCCATATGTTGATTGCCAATATTTTATTTTTTGCTGACAATTGTGTTTGTAGTATTTTTCTCACTCTTCTAGTCAGTTCTTTTCTGGTCTCCTCTTTATTCTCTTTCTGCCTTATCTCGAAAGTTTGTTGGATTCCGAGGTACTTGTATCTGTCGTCCAGTTTCAGGCATGATATTTCACTGCCATCCGATAGTTTGATGTTCTCTTCCTCTGCCATCTTTCCCCTTTTAACATGAACTGCAGCACATTTTTGCAGTCCAAAGGACATTCCAATATCCTGGCTGAATTTCCTCACTATCTCCAACAATCCCTCAAGATGTTGTTTTCCTCTGGCGTAAAGCTTCAGATCGTCCATATAAAATAAATGTGTAAGCTTGGTCCGATCATCGATGGTGTATCCGTAGGCAGTTCTATTGAGCATCGTGCTCAACATGTTGAGGGCCAGACAAAACCATAACGGGCTGAGGCTGTCGCCTTGAAATATGCCTCTTCTGATTTGTAACTCCGCTGTTTTGTAGGAAATCGTCTTGGTGTGGACTGTTAGCGAGGTTCGCCATGTTTGCATGAGATTTTCGAGCAAGTTGATGATTTCTGGGTTCACCTTATAGATCTTCATTACTTCCAGCAACCATGAGTGTGGCACCGAGTCATATGCCTTTTGATAGTCGATCCAGGCCATCGAGATGTTTTTATGTCTTTTTTTTGCCTGGGTGGATATCTTATTATCGATCACCAATAGCTCCTTACTTCCTCGTCCTTTCTGCTTACACCCGTTTTGCTCCCACGCCATGATGTTGTGGTTCTTCAAATGTCCGTTGATCTTGAAAGCTATGGTAGAGGTTAGGATCTTATATGCCGAGGGTAGACAGGTAATCGGTCTATAATTGCCTGGCTGTTTGAGATCACCTTTCTTTGGCAGTAAGTGGGTAATGCCATGCGTGAAGTACTTGGGCACGCTATTGGGGTTCTCTACTGCCCTCTGGATCAATCTAGCAAGAACACTGTGTGTGGATGTCACTGCCTTCCACCAATAATTATGGATGCCATCCACACCAGGCGAAGTCCAGTTCTTCAGCCTTTTGATTGTTGCTCGAACATCTTCCTCGGTCACCGTTATCGCTGGCATTTCTTCCAAGTTTTGGTGTTCTGCGGTCTCTTTTTTAATCCACGTAGCTTCGGTGTTGTGCTTTCTCTTGTTTGACCAAATATTCGACCAGTACTCTACCATATTTTCCGGGCTGGGAGGTATATATATATATATTTATATATATATATATATATATACTCATAACGCGCCTTCTACCAGGCCCGGTACGTTGCACAGGCAACCGGAAGCCCGCACCTTCTGATTGGTTTAGGAGAGTGTATTTTTTTGGAAAACATTCAGAACAGTCATATCTTCAAGAGCAACTTCAGAGGGGAAGATTATTTTGCATATACAAAAAAATATATGAATTGAAGCTTTTCGGAATCCCGACCTGTTTCTAGGTGGATATGACGCCCTCTGTGTAAAAAGTATGCACTTGTACGATTATCGGAAGCCCGGCGGTGTTGTCACTATGATCGCCTTACAAATCTAACAGTTTCAAGAGATATGTTCTAAATATTCGATGTCTCTATATACAGGGTGTTAATCAATAATTGTGAATTTGAGAGGTTATTTATTGTCAAAAAATAGGGTGGGTTGTTTATAGGATTTTGTTGGGCAGCCCCTTATTATATACAGCCACCTATAGATGACACCGGAAAACCAATTTACATTTTTTTTGAACGAACTAAAAACAATGAATATAATTAAGAGGACATTATATGTGAGCGAGAAGGCACTCAAAAAAATATTGAGTAGTATTCTATTTTAAGTAGTCATTAAAAGATACTGTGGGAGGTATCTTCATCAATAAGTGTATTCAATTGTGTTTGCAAGGGATAGAAGAAATAGCTACCCCTTAAATTTGTTTCGCAACAATTTTTTTTTCCTATTCAGACTCTATCATTTAAAAATAATTTCCTCGTCGTCCTCTATGAAAAATAATATTTTATTATTTCAACTGTATGTAGAGGTCTACGAAAAAATGTGATATGCACCTCGGTGAAAAACTGTCTATTTTCTCGCTTTTCCTCAGATAGAAATTTGCGACCTCGACTATTATGGACAGTTTTTCGTCCTTTGTTCATAAATAAATGAGAATCGCTTGATTCAAATACAAACACAAATACAAATAAGGTCTCCGGTATTCTCCTGCTAAAATTTAAATTTTAGATTTTACAATCGACTATCGGATTGATCTCGATCAGATTTGTATTTTTGGAATTATTGCATTTCAAAATTTTAGTTCAGTTGATGCACAATGATTTATTTCACGTGGTTTCGCTTTCTTTATTTACACTCAATTTCATATAGAATTTCATGAGGGTATGTGAGGCGTGAATATAGACAATATGCGCAAAACATCCATAAATCTTGAAACAATCAACTGTCGGATTTCGAATTTTGCAACTATATCACCCCTTTTGTTAAGTTTCCACCTGCGTAATTAAAAGTATCAGGACCAGAGTAGGACAATTTGCTAATATCATTGTTAGAACGGGGTCGTGAGGCATCGGTATGAACCTAGCAGACTATTTCAGCAGACTTTTAGGCGGAAACACCCGAACGCTCCTGAGCAGTGGCTGCAGGCTGATTTCTCATTCATAAGTTCTTATGTTCGCCAGAGCACGTACCTGTTCGGGATGTGGGTTAAGCAATGAGAATAGCCACCCCTTAAAATTGTTTCGCAACAAATTTTTTTTCCTATTCATACTCTATCATTTAAAAATAATTTCCTCGTCGACCTCTATGAAAAACAATATTTTATCATTTCAACTGTATGTAGAGGTCTACGAAAAAATGTGATATGCACTTCGGCGAAAAACTGACTATTGTCTCGCCTGCTTGCTACCCCCGGCTTTTCCTCAGATAGAAATTTGTGACCTGGACAGTTTGTCGTCCTTTGTTCATTAATAAATGAAAAGACCTTGATTCATTCTGAACAAATAAAGTCTCCAGTATTTTCCTGCTAAAATTTAAATTTTAGATTTCACAATCGACTATCGGATTGATCTCGATCAGATTTGTATTTTTGGAATTATTTCATTTCAAAATACAATGTTTTACTTCACGTGGTTTCGCTTTCTTTATTTACTTTCAATTTCATATAGTATTTCATGAGGGTATGTGAGGCGTGAATATTGACAATATGCGCAAAACATCCATAAATCTTGAAAGAATCAACTGTCGGATTTCGAATTTTGCAACTATATCACCCCTTTAATTAAGCTTCCACCTGCGTAATTAAAAGTATCAGGACCAGAGTAGGACAATTTGCTAATATCATTGTTAGAACGGGGTCGTGAGGCATCGGTATGAACATAGCAGACTAATTCAGCAGACTTTTTGGCGGAAACACCCGAACGCTTACCAGTGGCTGCAGGCTGATTTCTCATTCATAAGTTCTTATGTTCGCCAGAGCACGTTCCTGTTTGGGATGTGGGTTTAGCAATGAGAATATCCCCTGAGAAAATGATTAACTGCCCGGGGCACTGCAGGGTTGTTTTTTCACGCCTTGAAAATTTAATATCTCCGGAACTATTCGCCGGAGAACATACAGATTTCATACACGTATTACTTATACCCATACCAATAACCTCTGAAAAATTTGTCGACTTCCCGGGCGGCTGCGGGGTAGTTTTTTCCCTTAAATTTCAATATACAAGGATGAGTCTTAAAGTTGTACATTGATATTGACCATATATTCCTTTCATCCAATGAAACACTTTTTTCAGTTCTAATTTTTTCAAATTTGACTCAGATAGAAAGTTAAAAGTATTTAAAGATTTCAGAATGTGCCAATACACTCCTGCATATAAATTATCTATAACATCAATGCTGGACGAGAAAAAGGTACGATAAAGTGGTTTACAGCTTGATGCGATTTCCAACGCTCAGGGACGGATCCATAAAAGTAATGAAATTTCGATGGTTTTCCATTTTATAACATTCAATGAAGAACATCTCAAAAACGGTGCGTTTAAGGAGGAATGATGAAGAATAAGTCAATGTTCTGAAACGATTATATATATTCTTAAATTGTCTCAAAAAGAACATTACCATCTTCATGGTAATTTCGTTTAGTTTTATGATACCACGAGTCTATGACTAGAAAAACACTAGAAGTAGGAAAAAACTAATGTTTGGAAAATATGTATCATAGTTATATGAAACTTTGGCGTGAAGTTTCCTTCACACACATTCATTTTATTCAGAAAAAGGATGTCAAAGCCATAAAATAAAAACAGGTTTTTTTTATTTCAACAGCCTGTATCTTTTTACCTGAGCCGAATTTATAAAAATGGTAAAGCAAAAAGTGTTTCATTTGATGTTTATAATCTATGGTTAAAATTAATGTACAACTTAAAGTTTCATCCAGTATTTGATCTCCGGAACTATTCGCCGGAGCAAATACAGATTTTGTGTGTTGGTTAACTATACCAATCAGGACATTCCCTAAGAATGTTATGGACTTCCCGATGGGCTGCGGGGTAGTTTTTTCGACCCTTAAATTTAAAAATTTATTTTCTCCGGGTCTATTCGCCGGAGCACATACAGATTTCATACACTTATTACTTATACACATACCTATATCCCCAGAATTGGGTTGAAAAAACTACCCCGCAGTCCCTCGGGAACTTAATTAATTTTTCTGGGTTATCGGTATAGGTACAAGTAATACGTGTATGAAAAATGTATATGCTCTGGCGAATAGTTCCGGAGATATTAAATTTAAGGGTTAGAAAAGGCACCTCGAGAAGTCATTCAGTTTTTCAGGGTATGTCGTTATCGGTATAATTAACCCATATACGAAATATGTATGTGCTTCGGCGAATAGAGAGTAATTAAATTTTGAAATTCAAAGGTTGAAAACTACCCCGCAGCCACTCGGGAAGTTGATCAATTTTCCAGGGATTATAGGTATGGGTTTATGCAATACGTGTCTGAAATCTGTATGTGCTCCGGTGAATAGTTCCAGAACTATTAAATGTGGAAATATTAAATTGGATGGTTGAAAAAGCTATCCCGCAGCCCCTTGGGAAGTCTATCCTTTTTTCAGAAGATGTCGTTATCGGTATAATCAACCCACATGCAAAATATGTATGTACTCCTGCGAATAGTTCCGAAGATATTAAATTTTAAAATTTAAGAGTTGAAAAAACTACCCCGATACCCCTCGGAAAGTCGATCAATTCGATCAATTTACCATGGTAAATTCGATTCAGAGTGTCCAATACAGGAGAATGGACAGTATAACAGCGCAATGCTCCTGACTTCAGGTCAGAGCTTGAATCATTTTTTTTTTCATAATTTTTTTAAAATCTTCTAGGGGTACAGTTCTTATAAAATTTTAAACACGTCTTTATGTCGCTATTCTACAACTAGATACTAAGCTTCTATTCGATCGAGTCTATATTTTTTGAGTTATCGAGGAAATAATATTCCACGTGGGTATAACTCTGAAACCGTTGGACCGCTAATGCCCATAATCAAACTCAACACTCCGGATACGCAACATACCCTGAAAATTGCAAGTTCCTATCTCCATTCGTTTGAAAGTTATCGAGGCAACGGTCACCCATCCATCTACTAAACTCACACAAGGCTGCTCGAATCTCCAACAATATATATCCGATCATGTTCAAACTTGAAACTTGGCAGTACAGTTAGGTTTTGAAGGCTCGCACGAAATTTTAGCGATATCGGACGAATTGTTACTGATATATAGAACTTTTATCAATAATTTTCAATGATATTTTAAAAATTTTCTACTAATACGATCCTCACAAAATTTTGTAAGAATTCTCGCGCTTGCATTATACAAATAATAACCAAGCATGAATTCAATCAGTTCTGTATTTTTTGAGCTATTGAGGAAATATCAAGCAAACTTCAGATGGTTATAACTCCGAAAACGTTTGGCCGATTATGCCTGTAAGTGAACTCAAATGTTGCATTCAGATGCACAACCTAACTTGAAAATTTCAAGTCGCTATCTCTTTCCGTTCTCAGGTTATCGTGATATAAAAAATATTTTTTAATGATTTTTTTAAATTTTTTAGCTATTTTTTTTTTGATGCCGTTCTCACAAAATTCCACAAACGTGCTTATGTTCATATTCAACAACTATTCACCAAGTTTCAATTCGATTGCATTCATATCGGTTGATAATAAAATTATTACTCGGAAACCATTAGGCCGATTATGACCATTAACGAACTTGTCCGTCGCATTGGGATGCGCCACCTACCCTGCAAATTTCAAGTCGCTATCTCATTCCGTTCTCAAGTTATCGTGACAACGGGTGGCCGGCCGGCTGGACAGAATCAAATGTGTCCTCGAATTATTCTTCAGATAGTCGAACTCAATCGTTTGAGACAGTTTTCAGCAAAAAATTCGAAAATTGCAGACATTTGCGCAAAAAGATAACGTGATGTT
Source organism: Halyzia sedecimguttata (assembly GCA_937662695.2). Taxonomy (NCBI): domain Eukaryota; kingdom Metazoa; phylum Arthropoda; class Insecta; order Coleoptera; family Coccinellidae; genus Halyzia; species Halyzia sedecimguttata. The sequence continues at coordinate 115,357,751 of OW569412.2, forward strand.
CCCCAGATCATACGCGCAAAAATTCACGATGTGAAGAGAAATGAAATTAACAAAGCAATTGTTCATATTCCCTAGTAAAATTTGCATATATGATAGCAACAGTAAAATACTGACAAAAGTGTCTACATGACATGATATTTCAGATTATACCTCAATATTGTCTCGATTAATCGAACTCTTTTGGAATATGTGAGTAGTGCGATAATTTTGGATGGGAGATTATTATCTCCGATGATGCCAAATTTATGGGACTCCCATATTCAGATGAATCTATACGGGCTCCGTAGAATGCGTAAAATCTGTAGAATGTATATAAAGTTTATACAGACCGACCGAAGCGCTCTCAGCGCGGACGTTCCGTGAACCCGATCGCGTTTGTTTTGAGATGTATAAGGCATTTTTGGTGCCCGGGCAAAAATTTGGGGAATTAATCCCTGAGGTGTGAGGAATCTACAGACCCATTAATACACGTTAGTTTTGGGAAGCCCGAAGTCGGGCTTCCCAAAGGTGGTGCGGGCTTCCGATAAGCTGCGGAACATGCATTTTTGGGCCTCCGAATGGCTGTTTATGAGTGTATATATATATATATATATATATATATATATATATATATATATATATATATATATATATATATATATATATATATATATATATACTCATAACGCGCCTTCTACCAGGCCCGGTACGTTGCACAGGCAACCGGAGGCCCGCCTTTTCTGATTGGCTTAGGAGAGTGTATTTTTTTGGAAAACATTCAGAACAGTCATATCTTCAAGAGCAACTTCAGAGGGGAAGATTATTTTCTATATACAAAAAAATATATGAATTGAAGATTTTCAGAATCCCGGCATGTTTCTAGGTGGATTTGACGCCCTCTGTGTAAAAAGTATGCACTTGTACGATTATCGGAAGCCCGGCGGTGTTGTCACTATGATCGCCTTAGATTTCCATCGAATTCTATACAAATTTAACTGTTTCAAGAGATATGTTCTGAATATTCGATGTCTCTATATACATGATGTAAATCAATAATTGTGAATTTGAGAGGTTATTTATTGTCAAAAAATAGGGTGGGTTTTTTATAGGTTTTTGTTGGCAGCCCTTTATTATATACAGCCCCCTAAAGATGGCACCGGAAAACCAATTTACATTTTATTTAAACCAACTAAAAACAATGAATAAAATTAATAGGACATTATATGCGAGCGAGAAGGCATTCAAAAAAATATTGAGTAGTATTCTATGTATTGTAAGTAGTAATTAGAGGATACTGTGGGAGGTATCTTCATCAATAATTGTATTCTATTGTGTTTGCAAGGGATAGAAGAAATAGCCACCCCTTAAATTAGTTTCGCAACAAAATTTTTTCCTATTCATACTCTATCATTTAAAAATAATTTCCTCGTCGACCTCTATGAAAAACAATATTTTATCATTTCAACTGTACGTAGAGGTCTACAAAAAAATGTGATATGCACCTCGGCGAAAAACTGTCTATTGTCTCGCCTGCTTGCTACCCCCGGCCTTTCCTCAGATAGAAATTTGTGACCTGGACTTTTGTGGACAGTTTGTCGTCCTTTGTTCATGAATAAATGAAAAGACCTTGATTCATTCTGAACAAATAAGGTCTCCGGTATTTTCCTGCTAAAGTTTAAATTTGATCTCGATCAGATTTGTATTTTTGGAATTATTTCATTTCAAAATACAATGATTTATTTCACGTGGTTTCGCTTTCTTTATTTACTTTCAATTTCATATAGTATTTCATGAGGCTATGTGAGGCGTGAATATAGACAATATGCGCAAAACATCCATAAATCTTGAAACAATCAACTGTCGGATTTCGAATTTTGCAACTATATCACCCCTTTTGTTAAGTTTCCACCTGCGTAATTAAAAGTATCAGGACCAGAGTAGTACAATTTGCTAATATCATTGTTAGAACGGGGTCGTGAGGCATCGGTATGAACCTAGCAGACTATTTCAGCAGACTTTTTGGCGGAAACACCCGAAATTTGGCTCAGATAAAAAGTTGAAAATGGTTAACGATTTCAGAATGTGCCAATACACTCCTGCATATAAATTCTCTATAACATTAATGCTGTACGAGAAAAAGGTACGATAAAGTGGCTTACAGCTTGATGTGGTTTCCAACGCTCAGGGACGGATCCATAAAAGTAATTAAATTTCGGTAGTTTTCCATTTTGTAACATTCAATGAAGAACATCTCAAAAACGGTGCGTTTAAGGAGGAACGATGAAGAATAATTCAATGTTCTGAAACGATTAGATATTCTTAAATGGTCTCTAAAAAAACGTTACCATCTTTATGGTAATTTTGTTTAGTTTTATGAATCCACGAGTCTATGACTAGAAAAACACTAGAAGTAGGAAAAAAACTAATGTTTGGAAAATATGTATCATAGTTATAGGAAACTTTGTCGTGAAGTTTTCTTCACACACATTCATTTTATTCAGAGAAAGGATGTCAAAGCCATAAAATAAAAACAGGTTTCTATTTTATTTCAACAGCCTGTATCTTTTTACCTGAGCCGAATTTATAAAAATGGTAAAGCAAAAAGTGTTTCATTTGATGTTAATAATCTATGGTTAAAATGAATGTACAACTTAAAGTTTCACCCAGTATTTTATCTCCGGAACTATTCGCCGGAGCAGATACAGATTTTGTGTGTTGGTTAACTATACCAATCAGGACATTCCCTAAGAATTTTATGGACTTCCCGATGGGCTGCGGGGTAGTTTTTTCGATCCTTAAATTTAAAATTTTTTTATCTCCGGGATTATTCGCCGGAGCACATACAGATTTTATAAACTTATTACTTATACACATACCTATATCCCCTGAATTGGGTTGAAAAAACTACCCCGCAGTCCCTCGGGAACTCAATGAATTTTTCTGGGTTATCGGTATAGGTACAAGTAATACGTGTATGAAAAATGTATATGTCGTTATCCGTATCATTAACCCATATACGAAATATGTATGTGCTTCGGCGAATAGAGAGAAATTAAATTTTGAAATTTAAAGGTTGAAAAACTACCCCGCAGCCACTCGGGAAGTTGATCAATTTTCCAAGGATTATAGGTATGGGTTTATGCAATACGTGTCTGAAATCTGTATGTGCTCCGGTGAATAGTTCCAGAGATATTGAATGTTGAAATTTGAGGGTTGGAAAAGCTATGCCGCAGCCCCTCGGGAAGTCTATCCTTTTTTCAGAAGATGTCGTTATCGGTATAATCAACCCACATGCAAAATATGTATGTACTCCGGCGAATAGTTCCGAAGATATTTTCGAAGATAGGTATAAGTAATACGTGTATGAAAAATGTATATTTCGTTATCGGTATCATTAACCCATATACGAAATATGTGCTTCGGCGAATAGAGAGAAATTAAATTTTGAAATTTAAAGGTTGAAAAACTACCCTGCAGCCACTCGGGAAGTTGATCAATTTTCCAAGGATTATAGGTATGGGTTTATGCAATAAGTGTCTGAAATCTGTATGTGCTCCGGTGAATAGTTCCAGAGATATTGAATGTTGAAATTTGAGGGTTGGAGAAGCTATGCCACAGCCCCTCGGGAAGTCTATCCTTTTTTCAGAAGATGTCGTTATCGGTATAATCAACCCACATGCAAAATATGTATGTACTCCAGCGAATAGTTCCGAAGATATTAAATTATGAAATTTAAGGGTTAGAAAAACTACCCCGATACCCCTCGGAACGTCGATCAATTTTTCAGGGCATGTCGTTATCGGTATAATTAACTATCGGTATAATTAACTCGCATACAAAAACTGTTTGTGTTTCGGCGAATAGTTCCGGAGATATTATATATATTTTGAAATTAAAGGGTTGAAAACCTACCCTGCAACCCCTCGCAAAATCGATTAATTTTCCATGGTTTATGGGTATGGGTATTGGGTATATGTAATACGTGTATGAAATATGTATGTGCTTTGGCGAATATTTCCAGAGATATTTAATTTTAAAAGTGAAGTGTTAAAAAACTACAGTGCAGCCCCTCAGATGGACGATAAATTTTCCAGGGGTTATAGGCATGGGTTTAAGTAATACGTGTATGAAATCTGTATGTGCTCCGGTGAATACTTCCGGATATATAACTTATGAAATTTAAGGGTTGAACTCACTACCCCGAAACCCATCAGGAAGCCGATCATATTTTCAGTGGACGTCGTTATCGGTATAATTAACCCATATTTAAAATCTGCATGTGCTCCGGTGAATATTTCCGGAGATATTTAATTTTGATATTTAAGGGTTGAAAAATCTGGCCAGTAGCCCCTCGGAGTAGCCCCTAAGTCGATTAATTTATCAGGGGATATAGGTATGAGTATAAAATACTAGTATGAAATATGTTCGTGCTCTGGCGAATATTTTCGGAGATCATAAAATTTTTAATTTATGTATCTATAGTAACTATAACTCTCGAATGAAATGACTTATAAATTAAATTTGCAGGGTACGTTTGGTGCATGAAAATCTCGGTTTAATTTGCTGAAGGGCAAAATCGGCCGAAAGGGTTCGATATTATGGCCATTTAGTGTAAATTTCGAATATTTCCGAGATTACTTATTTGATGTAACTGAAATTCAGAAAGAATTAATTTAATTACGACTTGAATGTACGCACAGTTTTGTATTGATTGGGTTACTGGGAACAAAGAAAATACATTAGGAAATTTCAAAAACTAGTTTTTCCAATAACTCGAAGCATACTGATCTGATCGAATTGAATACCGTATTAAGGTTACCAATAATCACCTCTTGGACCATGCAAAATTTGAATTAAAGACGACTGCTAGGGGGCTCAAAATAAATTACTTGTTCTTTTCATGAGTTCTTGCAAATTAGTTAAAAATCAATTTTCACACTAGTTTATTGACATCTAACTAGTAAAAAAAAATGTAAGTACCCTATAGCTATTTAAAATTTGTTCAAGCACTGCCGTGAAGTCAGGAGTTTTTGCGCGTATGTTCTATTGTCCATTCTCCTGTATTGGACACTCTTAATCGAATTTAACATGGTAAATTATATTGTCAATTCTCCCGTATTGGACACTCTTAATTCGAATTTACCATGGTAAATTTGATTCAGAGTGACCAATACAGGATAATGGACAGTATAACATACGCGCAAAAGCTCCTGACTTCAGGTCAGTGCTTGAATCATTTTTTTTTCATAATTTTTTTAAAATTTTCTAGGGGTACAGTTCTTATAAAATTTTAAACACGTCTTTATGTCGATATTCTACAACTAGATACTAAGCTTCTATTCGATCAAGTCTATATTTTTTGAGTTATCGAGGAAATAATATTCCAGGTGGGTATAACTCTGAAACCGTTGGACCGCTAATGCCCATAATGAAACTCAACACTCCGGATACGCAACATACCCTGAAAATTGCGAGTTCCTATCTCCTTGCGTTCGAAAGTTATCAAGGCAACGGTGACCCATCCATCTACTAAACTCACACAAGGCTGCTCGAATCTCCAACGATATATATCCGATCATGTTAAAACTTGAAACTTGGCAGTACAGTTAGGTTTTGAAGGCTCTCACAAAATTTTTTTTTTAGCGATGTCGGACGAATTGTTACTGATATATAGAATTTTTTTCAATAATTTTCAATGAAATTTTAAAAAATTTCTTATAATGCGATCCTCACAAAATTTTGTAAGAATTTTCGCATTGGCATTATACAAATAATAACCAAGCATGAATTCAATCAGTTCTGTATTTTTCGAGTTATTGAGAAAATATCCAGCAAATTTCAGATGGTTATAACTCCGAAACCGTTTGGCCGATTATGGCTGTAAGCAAACTCAAATGTTGCATTCAGATGCACAACCTAACTTGAAAATTTCAAGTCGCTATCTCTTTCCGTTCTCAGGTTATCGTGACATAAATAATATTTTTTAATAATTTTTTTTGAAATTTTCTAGTGATGCGGTTCTCACAAAATTCCACATACGTTCCTATGTTCATATTCAACAACTATTCACCAAGTTTCAATTCGATCGGATTTGTATCGGTTGAAAATAAAATTAATACTCGGAAACCGTTAGGCCGATTATGAATATTAACGAACTTGTCCGTCGCATTGGGATGCGCCACCTACCCTGCAAATTTCAAGTCGCTATTTCATTCCGTTCTCGAGTTATCGTGGAAACGGGTGGCGAGCGGAGTGGACAGAATCAAATGTGTCCTCGAATACTTCATCAGATAGTCGAACTCAATCGTTTGAGACCATTTTCAGCAAATAATTCGATAATTACAGACATTTGCGCAAAATGATAACGCGATGTTTCCAAGATCATACTCGCAAAATTCACGATGTGAAGAGAAATGAAATTAACAAAATAATTGTTCATATTCTCCTAGTAAAATTTGCGTATATGATAGCAACAGTAAAATACTGACAAAAGTGTGTACTTGACATGAGCCTTCTATGATATTTCAGATTATACCTCAATGTTCTCTCGATTAATCGAACTCTGTTAGAATATGTGAGTGGTGCGATAGTTTTGGATGGGAGATTATTATCTCCGATGATGCCAAATTTATGGGACTGCCATATGCAGATGAACCTATACGGGCTTCGTAGAATGCGTAAAATCTTTAGAATGTATATAAAATTTATACAGACCGACCGAAGCGCTCTCAGCGCGGACGTTCCGTGAACCCGATCGCGTATGTTTTGAGATGTATAAGGCATTTTTGGTGCCCGGGCAAAAATTTGAGAGAATCGTCCCTGAGGTGTCAGGAATCTCCAGACCAATTTATACGCGTTAGTTTTGGGAAGCCCGAAGTCGGGCTTCCCAAAGGTGGTGCGGGCTTCCGATAAGCTGCGGAACATGCATTTTTGGGCCTCCGAATGGATGTTTATGAGTGTATATATATATATATATATATATATATATATTAAAGAAAATAGGATAATGCGGATAAGTATATTTAAATAGAAAAGTATAACGGGTGATTCCGCAAAAGAAGCAGAGAAAACAATTCTGCTGGTACCTGCCGACACGTGTTTCTGCTAGTTGGCTTCTTCAGGACAGGGCAACCAAGAAACCAAAAAAAGGTGGAAAGATAACCGTTTGTGACCATTTTCTGCCAAAAATACGAAAATTACAGACATTTGGGCAAATTGATAAGCACTCTGTTCCGAAGAACAAGAGCGCCAAAAAGAAATCTTATCACCGCAATGAACCAGTCTTCAGGAATATTTGTATTGCATGAGATAGAATACCATGCACCCCTGACCACCTCCACTGCCAACTCGTCAGGTATATTGGTGAACAGTGAAACAACGTTAAGACTTACAAGTTCATAACCGTCAGGAAGCTGCAAGTTGTACATCAAATCCTAGAACTCAAACGAAATTCCTCTGAGATGCGTTCCCTGTTGATATGGTAAGTATATTAGCTCTATGTATATATGCTATATATATTGACAGTTTTGTCGTAGGGGTATCCATTCATGATACGATAGGTCAAAGGCCAAAACAGGCTTGTGTATTTTGGGGACACCTTTAAGTTTGGCCGGAACTACGTTATAGTTATAAAGCTTCTTTCCTTCTATTTTAGTGATATGATGCTTATTTACTAATCTCTTCACTATCTCATTGCTCATCTCTTGAATTGTCAAAGTGGGATCCCTGGTCAACACCTTGTAATACCCTTCATCATAGAGAATTTCTAGAGACAACCTGTTATATTCAGGTCTGTCCATCGCCACAGTTACATAGGGATTACGTAGAGGATACCCATACGACAAAACTGTCAATATATATAGCCAATATACTCAATGGGGAATGCATCTCAGAGGTATTTCGTGAAGGATTCGTTCTCGTATTTGATGAACAACTTGCAGCTTCCTGACGGTTATGAACTTGTAAGTCTTGACGTTGTTTCACTGTCCACCAATATAACTGTCGAGTTGGCAGTGGAGGTGGTCAGGAGTGCATGGGATTCTATCTCATGCAATACTAATCTTCCTAAGACATGTTCATTGCGGTGATAAGAATTCTTTTTTTATCAAACTACTATGTCTTTAATGACACTATTTACAGTCAGGTTTTTGGATCTTCAATGGGATCAGTCCTGAGCCCAATATTGACAAAAATGGTGAATTTCATTCTGGACAGAGTTCTGGAGTCAATACCTTTTGAAATCCCAGTAATGGAAATATGTAGACGACATTTTCTGCACTGTTCTAGGGGATAAAAAAGACTATATTATTATATTGGATATTCTCCATATATTGGATAAGTTCGATTCACATTGTTATCACATTCAGTTTACACCTGAAAGGGAAACAGATGGGGCTGTGCCGTTTCTCGACACAAAGGTTATCAGGACTAGCAACAACTCCTCTTGAGTGGAGATAATCGAACCTTTTGATTATTGAAACCTCTCGAGATATCTCGAGATGTTCTGAAAAATGCGAGCGAATTAATTCTAATGATTTTCTATCATCTCTCATTACTTTGGCACGGAGATGAGATGACGCGACTCGAGTTACGAGGATGCCGAAATATCTCGTTTACGTTATGAATGTTTTCATATTTCGGATTTCGATTGGTGGTATTTCAGACAGGGCGAGATATGAGAGGTTCGTTTAAAGATCGATAAAATTTATCGGTGTCATCCAACATCTGGGGCGTATTGTTGTAATTCTCGAATTTATTCAAGCGAATTTTAGGTTCATTCTTCCATACTTCATTTCGAACAGACGGAAATAAATATGGTATAGAACCCTACATGATCTTTGAGCGGTAAAACGCAATAATTTAGTTATAAACTGTGATTACTGAATACTGTTAAAGGGAACCGAAGCGAACATATTGTCGAGAAGGGATAACGGAAGCAGCTGGCGCAATAAGGGCTGAGACGAGCAGCGAGCGATTAATATTTTGAATGATCATTCGATTATTGAAACCTCTCGAGAACCTATATATCGATTTAATGAAATCATTAGATTATGCCCAACACTACAGGAAACCCAGCTTATCAGGATGGTATTTACACTATTATTCTAGTCATTCCATGAAACAAATGGTGAACTTTATACTTGGCATAAAAAATCGAATCGAGAGGATATTACATCCTTCCCAATCTGAAATTGTTGTATGAAATTTTGGACCAGAATGGTTATCCGGGGTTTTTGTTGACTCAGCTTCTTTACAGTACACACAGTGGGGTTGATGAGAGCATAATAAACTCTGCTCGCAGCGGGGAAGAGAGTGTATTAGGAGCCCTTGTGAGGTCACCTATGGTGTTTGGTGGTGAAGTTAGTCACGATGATGGGATGGAGATCAGGTTTACCTCGCTACCGCTACTGAAAGGCATAACAGGACCTTTGATGAAGGAACTAAATAATGTTAATTTGAAGATAGCAGTGCGCAATGAGTTACGGGTGGGTAGGTTGTTCACATCTACGAAAGATAAGACACCTCAAGGATGTGGTTTACAGGTTACTTTGTTCATCCTGTCAGTGTTATGTGGGGCAAACATCGCAACAGTGAAAAAACCTATTTCTCAGCATAAAAGCGATATATAAAATCTAAAAAAAAATGTGCATTCGCTGAACATGTAAGAAAAACTAATCATGTCATGGACTATGGGGGCCCCTCAATTTTAGAGTTTGAGCGAAACCTTTGTAAGAGATCTCTCCTTAAAATGTATCACATAAAAAATAACCCCTCCTTGATGAATTCACGGTCAGACATAAAAAAACATTAGTAACATCCATTTATATGGAGGTTTCAACGCAGAGTGACACGTCTGCCTTATGGTGTCTTCAGACCGTCATACCTTCTGATCATAGGATGCCTTGGCGGAATGAGAGTGAACTATGTGACAGAATTGAAGATTATTCCGGCCTGTACATCCTTGGCCGAGGTTTTGGCGAACAGAATGTAGAAAGCAGTGTTGCTCGGGTCACTACGAGTGATGAGGTCCCATCAACTGTGAAGGCCACTTGCAGCTCATCTCTTTTGTTAAGGGACGCTGTAAGGGCAGGACGAAGAACAGTCCAAGAAGAGTGAGAGGTTTTTTAGTGAGTAACCAATAACACCTGGAGTCTCACACTGCCGCTTGCGGCGCCTATAAAAGGTTTTTCCTCTTACGCGACAAAAAAAAATAATAATAATATTTGATACATTGTGATAACAATACATCAATAAATCCAATGTATAATTCCCATTAAAAAATACTTTATTTAACCATAAGTAGCATTATAGCAGATACGGTAAAGAATATTAGAAAGATCTGTGATCATTGTGTTACGTTGACAGCGTCTGCGATCTGTCCCGGAGCTCTAAGCTCTAACCTTGTGTTACATCTGATCAATGACCGTTCTTTGTACTGAGTCAAGTTTGAATAATTATAGCTAAACGAAAAAATTGGTTCAAGCACTGACGTGAAGTCAGAAGCTTGCATTGGACACTCTTAATTCGAATTTACTATGGTAAATTCGAATTAATTGTCCAATACAGGAGAATGGACAACATAATTTACCATGGTAAATTCGATTGAGGGTGTCCAATACAGAAGGATGGACAATAGAACATACGCGCAAAAGCTTGTGACTTCACGTCAGTGCTTGAACCAATTTTTTTTTCGTGATTTTTTTGAAATTTTCTAGGGGTACGGTTCTTAAAATTTTGTTTTTCGTCATTTTTTTCAAATTTTCTAGGGGTACGGTTCATACAAAATTTTAAGCACGTCTTTATGATGATTTTCTACTACTAGTTACCAAGCTTCAACACGATTGAATATTTATTTTTTGAGTTATCAAGGAAATAATATTCCAGGTGGGTATAACTCGGAAACCGTTTAACCGATTATGCCCAAAAACGAACTCAACTCTTCCTTTGGGATACGCAACCTACCCTGAATATTGCAAGTCCCTATCTCCTTTCGTTCGAAAGTTATCGAGGCAACGGTCACCCATCTACTGAACTCACACAAGAATGCTCGAATCTCCAACAATATTTAACCGATCGTGTTGAAACTTGAAACTTGGCAGTAGTGTTAGGTTATAAAGGCTCTTGCAAAATTTAATCAATATCAAACGAATAGTTTCTGATATATAGATTTTTTTTTCAATTTTCAATGATTTTTTTTAAAATTTTCTACAAATACTATCCTCACGAAATTTTGCAAGAATTTTCGCGTTGGCATTCTACAACTAATAACCATGTTTGAAATCAATCGGTTCAGTATTTTTCGAGTTAATGAGGAACAAAAAACAACCAAATTTCAGATGGCTATAACTCTAAAACCGTTTGGCCGATTATGCTCATAAACAAACTGAAATGTCGCGTTCTGATGCTCATCCTAACCTGAAAACTTCAAGCCGCTATCTATTTCCGTTCTCGTGACAACAAAAATATTTTTTAATAATATTTCAATAATTTTCTAGCATTACGAATCGCACAAAATTTCACAAACGTGCTTAGGTTCATATTCTACAACTACTCACCAAGTTTCAATTCGATCGGATTCATATTGGTTGAAAACAAAATTATTACTTGGAAACCACTGGGCCGATTATGCCCATTAACGAACTTGTCCGTCGTATTGGGTTGCGCCACCCACCCTGAAAGTTTCAAGTTGCTAGCTCTTTTCGTTCTCAAGTTATCGTGGCAACGGCTGGACAGCCGGCCGGACATAATCAAATTTGACCTCGAATTCTTCATTGGGGATTCGAACTAAATCGTTTGAGACCAGTTTCGTCAAAAAATTCGAAAGTTACAGACATATGGGCACTATAACGCGATGTTCCCCAGAACATACGCGCAAAAAGTTGTATTGAATAAAATTGAAGATTAAGTTAATAATAATAATAATAATAATAAGGTCTTTATTTCACAAGAAATCTCAAGGGGAAGTTCACCCGAAGGTGTTCTACCACTTAACCCTTGTTATATACAAAATACACATTTGAACATATCTAAATCCAATTTTGAAATCAAAGAGATAATTGCAAAAAAGTCAACAAGAGAAAAATATAAAGTATAAGCATTTTAACAAACAAAAATTCGCAGAGACGACAGAGAAACTATGCTGATAAGGAATCGAGAAGATAAGTCTTGATCTTTTTCTTGAACATGTTTTGATTCAAGACCTTCAAATGATCAGGAATACCATTGTACAGCTTACAAATATTATAGCTAAAACTTCTTTTAAAAGTAGATGTTCTGTGACGGGGACACGATAATATATTTCTCCGACGTATGTTGATGTTATGAACGTCCGTTCTGTATACCAATCTATTGAAGAGATATGGTGGGCTCCTCTTTAAAATTATATTATGGAATAGACAAAGAGAAAAAAACTCAAAAGAAATCTTCATCGGAAGCCAACCCAACTCACCCAACTTATGAGACACATGATCATACTTCCTAATTCCATAAATGAACCTAATACATGAGTTCTGCACACGTTGGATCCTGTAGAAAGTTTCTTTGTCTAGACAAAAACTAAACACAGGTGAACAGTAAGTGAACTGTGACAGGACCAAAGATTCGCACAGAACCCTCTTAGTTTGCACAGGAAGTTACGACCTATGTGGGTACAGTAATCTCAACGCTCCATACGCCCTCCGAACCACACTCACCACGTGTGCACGAAACCTGAGAGAATCATCTATTATCAAACCCAAGTCCCTTGCGCTATCAACGAATTGTATGACATCATTATTTATAGCGGGTTTGTATCTGTCTTTAATAATTATTTTGTTATTGTTCGAACCGAATACGAGAGCAGATGATTTCTTTGCGTTCAGTTTCAACGCATGTTTCGCAGCGATGTCAGCCAGTCGATTCAGATCCTCATTCATTCTCAATCCTGCATCATCCAGGTCATCCATGGTGAAATCGTAATACAGCTGAAAGTCATCCGCGTATATAAGGACGCTACAATCCGCAAGATCGTCGTCAGACCATTCACACGTATTTTTCAAGTGCTCCGTTAAAAGTTAATAATAAAGTGGAATAAAGTCGAAACTATAATTCAGTTTTTGACAAGAGTGCATGTGACCTGCTCCCAAATATCATACCCAAAGTGCAAGTACATATTTCAAGTCTAAAGTGCAATAAAATTGAATTTTGATCACAGTTAGCAGAGAACAGTTCTACATAAAGAAATAAATTCAAGGTGAGACGCTGATAAAAACCCGAACTCCACTGAGTTTTTGTTCCAATTCACCGAGATACGGGCCAGCCGATTATATTCTTTCTGTGGAAGTAAAAACAGAGGTACAATGAACTCGGTTTGCGAAATATGTAATATGAAAATTTCGAATATAAGGAAGGAGTCAAAATGCAAAACTGAGGATTGTAGCAAAGCAAGTCATGTAGACTGTGCAAAAAAAGTATGTACAAAATATGAGGATTGGATGTGCAAGGGATGTAACCCTTCTATTGCTGACTTATTGAAAGCAATAAAAACTATGTCAAGTCAAATAAACAATATTGAACATACTACGGATAGTTGTAATGAGAAAATCGAGGAAAATAACGGACTAATAAAAGCACAAGCTGAACAAATCAAAGAGTGTATGCAAAAGATCGAACACTTAGAAACAGAATGCGTATATCTCAGAAAGGAAAATGACGAGCTCAAGAGAGAATTAAATTCACAAGAACAAAAGTCAAAACTCAACACCGTAGAAGTTGTGGGGGTTCCAGAAATGAAGGAAGTAAATGTAGAGACTACTGTGATGAAAATTTGCAAGGCACTGAACCTAAAAGTCGAAACGAAAGAAATTGACTTCTGTTATCGCGCGGAAAAAAGAAATAATAAAGGTGAACCCAAAACCATCTTCCTGAGGTTTGTGTCCAGGATGAAAAAAGAAGAGTTCATGAAAGCAAGAAGAGTGAAACGATCATTGAACCTTGGAGACGTCTATCCGAATATCAAAGGGGTCGAAACCAAACTTCCAATTTATATAAATGAAGCGCTTACCGGACAAAACAAGACTTTGTTTGGCAAATGCAGAGAATTCAAAAAGAAGAACGAAGTAAGATTTTGATGGGTGAAGAATGGTAACATTTTTATGAGACAGTCCGAAAACTCACGTATATTTTTGATAAAATCTGAATCAAACTTAAACGATGTGCATTAACCATAATTACAAAAAATTTAATGTGTTTTATCAAAATGTGCAAGGATTGAATTCGAAAATCAACGAGTTTATTTTGAGTTTGAGTGCTGCAAACTATGATGTTATTATATTAACTGAAACCTGGCTGTCCTCCAGTGTTTTTGATGGGGAACTCTTTATTGATAATAGATACATGGTGTTTAGGAGAGACAGAAATTTTGGGGATACGGGAAAGAAGAAAGGAGGAGGAACACTAATAGCCGTAAGGAAAGATTATGAATGTCAACAATTATTATATTCCTGTAACGATATTAATGTTGAGGATTTATGGGTTAAGTTGAATTTTTATGGTAGTAATATTTCCATTTATGCATTGTATGTACCCGACAATATGAATTTACAAACCTATGAGCATATTTTTGACAACATAGAGAATAGATTGCTGGGTTCAAATGATAATTTTTTGTTGGTGGGGGATTTTAACATTCCGGGAGTAGTGAACATAGGCAACAAAGAAAGGTTATCCTCAATTGAACAAAGATATCTGAATTGTATAAATTTAATTAATGCCGTCCAGTACAATAATGTGCCAAACGGGCTAAATAGATACCTTGATTTAGTTATTAGTAATGGTTCGATCTGTTTGGAAAAATGCGATACGCCACTTGTGGAAGAGAATGAACACCATCCATCTTTATTTTTTTACTTGAAAGTGAGCCCTAGAAATCAAAATAACCAACCAAATAAGACTTTCAACCCTAAATTCAATTTTAAAAAAGCTGATTTCACAAAATTGTATAATATCTTGAGGAAGTATGCTGGGATGAGTTGGAAAGTAATAATATTGATATAAATTCTGTAGTACAAAAGTTTTATGATATTCTTTATAGAATCTTACAGGAGTGTGTACCTTTGGCAAAAAAAATGAAAAAAATGTATCCACCGTGGTTTTCAAGAGGAATAATAATGGATTTAAAAAGGAAAGATGCATTTCGTAAAAAATATAGAAAATTTAACAATATTTTGGATTATCAAAATTTTATATATTTAAGAACAAAAACAAAACAGGAAATAAAAAATGCTCATAAGGTTTATCTGCAACAAATCGAAAACAGCATATCTAGTGACTCTCAAAATTTTTGGTCATATGTTGCAAAAAATAAATCAATCTCAAGTTCCTTGACCGAAACCATGGTGTACAGGGGGGAAACAATAAAGGGACATCAGAATATTGCAGAAGCTTTTGCAGATAATTTCTTGAACGTATATTCAAAAAATAATGCGGATTATAACACAGAAAATCTTGAGGGATTTATTCTAACGAACTCCTTTTTAGATATAGATTCCATTAATGATGAAGATATACTAAGAGCCGCAAAAAAACTTAAGCCAAAAAAATCTTGTGGCCCAGATATGATACCCTCTTATATAGTTAAAGGATGCATACAACTCTTGATTAAGCCCCTCAAAATAGTATATAATTTAATTTTGCAAACCAGTACTTACCCTATACTATGGAAACGCTCAAAAGTTTGCCCAATATTTAAAAATGGCATAAGGGAAGATATACAAAACTATCGGCCAGTAGCACTAATTTGTGCACCCAGTAAGCTTTTCGAATCGATCATTCATGAAAAATTTTTAAATCACGTTTATCCATGTCTAAGCGAAAAGCAACATGGGTTCTTACCTAAGAGGTCCACAATAACTAACCTAACATGTTTTGTACAAGAGGCAAATCGAGCTGTCGAAAATAATAATCAACTGGATATTATTTTCACGGATTTTAGCAAAGCCTTTGACAGGGTTGATCACGAGGTAATGTTAAAAAAACTATACACTTTTGGGCTTTCAGATCGACTATTGAAGCTGTCAGCATCATATCTTATAGACAGGAAGCAGTATGTAGTTTATAAAGGAGGGGAATCAGGGGATTTTTTCACAAGATCTGGTGTACCACAAGGGTCCAATCTGGGACCCCTATTCTTTTTATTACTAATAGATGATCTGCCAGAGGTAGTTCAGGACTCGCAATGTGCACTATTCGCGGACGATTTTAAATTATTCAAGGAAATCAAACGTCAAGAAGATGTGATTCTGCTACAAAATGACGTAGATAGAGTTTACGAGTGGTCCCTGGCAAATCGTCTCTCATTTAATGTTGAAAAATGCTTTAGTATGTCAATTACTAGGAAAAAAAAACGAAATGATTCTCAGTATAAGATAAATAATGAATATCTAGCTAAGAAGACTGAATGTAAGGATTTGGGAGTTACGCTGGATGAAAATCTAAACTTTGAGCAACATATGACAAACATTGTAAACAGAGCATATAGAATGCTTGGCTTCATTATTAGGAACTCATTTAAATTCACAAAAATATCCACATTACTAACACTTTATAATGCGTTTGTACGTAGTATTCTGGAATATGGTGCTATAGTTTGGTCTCCCTATTATACAGTTCATAAAAATGAAATTGAAAAAGGTACAGAAAAAATTCCTCAGATTTCTATATTACAAAAAACATGGTGAGTATATTTTTAATCTCAGTTATCATGCCTCCTTAAATGAATTTAAATTCACAACTCTAGAATTTAGAAGAAAAGTTGCTACTCTATTATTTCTCTTTAAGCTACTGCATAATGAAGTAGATAATCCACACTTGTTGTCACAAATTTGTCTGAACTGCAGTACATATTTCAATAATAGAAGAAGAGATATATTCGTTCTGCCTAAACCTCGAACCAACCTAGGTTTAAATTCCCCACTATACAATATGTGTTCTCTTGCAAATTGTTTGAGGAATATAGATTTCTATGTTAAATGTAAAGTAAATATATTTAGAAAAAAAATTGAAATTGAGATGTCATCCTTGGAAGTAAATGCGAATTGTAACTGAAAGACAATTTAAATGAAAAAGGGCCATTTGTCATTTGCAAATAAATATGTCTCTCAATTTGATTTTGATTCAGGTCATTTGGAGTTAATTTAGTTAGTCAGTTAGCTTAAGGCATCGTATTATTTTGAGAATGGTGATTTACTTAGTTTTTAATATTGTAATCGATTATTGGAACTGCCTGTTCTGTAGATTACTTAATAAATAAAATAAAATAAAATAAAAAATACAATATCGAATAAACCTGATGAACTGGCTGGTATAAACCAAAAAAAGGAGGGGACCCAGGATCGAACCTTGCGGAACACCATCCAGAATATATTTTGCCTGGCTGGTTTGACCACCCAACTTCACACTCTGCGAACGTCCCGTCAGATAAGACCCGAAAAGTCGTAGAGCATCACCGCGGACTCCACACGATCCCAAAACAGCCAAAAGAACATCATGCTTAACCATGTCGAAGGCCCTGCTAAAGTCTAGCAGAAACAAAGCCACACACCTAGAGTCATCGAGTGACCGCAGGATGTCATCAGTCACCCCCAGCATTACACCAGTGGAGCTGTATCCAGGACGAAAACCCGATTGAACCTCTGGCAGAATCGAATTTTTTTCGAGATATTCGGCAAGTTGGTCAGCCATTACTTTCTCAAACAGTTTTGATAAACCTGACAAGATGCTGATGGGTCTAAGATCAGAGAGCTCCTGAGGACTATGAGTTTTGGGAATAGGGGTAACCTGAGCATGCTTCCAGGATGCAGGGAACTTTGAAGCAAGCAAAATTTAATTGAAGACGTGCACAATGAAAGGAAGGATAAGAGGACAACATATCTTGATAAAAGATATCGAAAGATTATCGAAACCAGGTGCACTATTTTTCAGATTCTTTAAGAATTTAAGAACCGTTTCCTCATCCACAAGACGAAAATTGAACACCTCCAAACAAATCAGATTATCTCTATAATAATCCAATACAGAACTATCCGAACTAAGGGATGAGTTTCTCAGAAAATAATCATTAATTGCATCCGGGTCATCGAATTTTAAATCAGACCGTGATATGTTCGATATCCCAAGAGATTTGAGGTCCTTCCATTGTTCCCTACTCGAAGCATTCACGGTGATATGATGAAAAAACAACCGCTTGTCTTTATTTATAGCATGATTTACTACATTACGCAAGCGCTTGTATTCCTCCCACCTATCCACAGTCTTATGTTTTTTATGTCGAGCCTTAGCTTTGTCTCTTTCCCTCATCAAACCTCTTACCCTATCAGTCATCCACGGTGCACGCCTCTTCGATGCTCTAATAACCCGTGCAGGAAAATGTTTATTAAACAACTCCATCAGTGTATCCGAAAAAAACTTCACCTTCTCATCAATGTCATAGATTTTGAATATCCTCGACAAATAAGCACCAGAAATGTCATCGAACAGCAACTGCTCATCGAACCCTCTGCAATCCCTGATGGTGAAAATCCGCGGTTCAATCTTTGTTTTCTGTACTCTCATCTTACAAGCTACACATTTGTGCCGAGAAAAGGGAGATGGACACGAGAAGGCCGACGTCACAATGCCATTTTCATTGCTTAAAATAACATCAATAAGCGATTCCGAAGTAGGGGTAATATGAGTCGGCTCCCGAATAAGTTGTTGCATACCAATAGAAGAAAGCATGGAGTCGAAATACTTCACTGAAGGCAAATTGATATCCAAAAAATTTACGTTAACATCCCCAACACAGACAACATCCTCACAATAAGATGAAGCATAAGTCAAACTAGTTTCTAGAGCATCAATAAAAAGTTTAAAGGTAAGTGAGGTGGTTTATAAACCACAGCAATTACAAAATAAATTCCCTTACAATGAATTTTGACGAATAACTGTTCTAAATTAGAATCGTTTGGCATATCAAGCCGTTCAAATCGATATCTATTGTGAATATATAACGTAACCCCCCCGCCTCTTGCACCAGTATTTCTATCTGCCCTTACGAAATTGAAATCCCCAATCATCAAACTTCCCGAATCAACTGAATCATTTAACCAAGTCTCTGACAGTGCGAGTATGTCAAATTTATTCTGCTCAATAAAGACCTTTAATTCATTAAATTTAGGAACCAAGGATTGTACATTCAAATGTCCCAACAAAAGCATTTCTTAATAAATTCGCCAGTGCGCCAGAAGTGCAAAAAACCAACATGACACAGCTAGTGAACCGTAATAAACGAAAATTAAACTTACTAACTACACACCAGAAATCAGTTTTTTAACACCCATCTCCGCTCTGACGAAGACAGCTCCATTGGACGTCCAAACATTATTGAACCCATACTTCTCCGATGATTCTCTGACAAGTTTCCATCTGTCGTGCGTAAGGTCTTCCTTCATAACTATATTCGAACCTTTGAGAAATTTCTTTTTCTTGAATATTATATTTTTAAATTCTGTATTTCTGAAAGCAACTATGAGCTGACGGGAATTTTTCTTATCAGTGGCACCTGTTCTGTACACAGATGAGATTTCATCGAGGACCGATACGTTGAGCTTATCTTGAAATAGTTTCTTGACCTGGCTCAACACATTCTCTTCACGGGATTCCCTGATGCCGATAAGACGGATGTTTTTATTTTTTGTTCTCTGCTCGAGATAATCCACTTTCCGTTCGAGTTTCTTACGTGTGTCTTCGGTGAAATTATTTTCATTTTTATCAACTTTGGATTTAAGAACTTGAATTTCATTTTCCAGAGTGGCAATTTTAGCCTCATAAAGATCAAATTTTTCAGCAAATTTCCTGCTGATGGTGTTGATGATGGCATCAGATATTTCCTTGATAACATTATCAGATTTTAGGGCTTCAATCAAAGACTTTTCGAACTCAGATTTTTGTCTTGTTGTCATATTGCCACTTTCCGGTGAAGTTGAGAGAGGAACGAACAACAATTGGTGTTTTCTTTCAAATGTCGAAATGTCACTTGCCGTATCTGAAGGAGCACAACTAAACGCGTGTGTTCTCGGCAACGTGTCGCATACTGAAGTTCAGCAAGGAAATTAGAGATATTTGCCATCAAGTATTAAAACCTGTAGCAGAAGATATTCCCGATGTCTATGCGTTTTTTTCTTTCCATGCGGCTTAAAATTGTAACCTCAATTATTTTGTAGGTCTGTAATATTTTGTAATGAAATCAAATGTAATAACTTTGTCATATTGCAGTCTCCTGATGAAGGTTATGAAATTATAGCTAAAACGTTGGCAGAAATAAATGTAGTACACTTACAAATTGGCATATTATATCCGTACCAAACCTTAAAATTTTCATTGTATCACAATACGGAGGTATTCCTGTTCCATTACATGTATATACATGCATATACACACAAACTCCGTTGAATGACAAAAGAATTGCTGTTTGAAAAAAAAAATAGCCTGACTACTTGACTACGACATAAAAGACCCCAACACTTTCAAATATTTGACGCAAACAGAGGTGACCATATTATTATTTTAATTATAGATCTGTATGGATTAACTGTACGGAGTTTCACATATGATTTCAGCATGTGGGTTGACACCTAATAGGTGTCAAGATTCGGTAATTATTATTCAATGCTGATATACAATGAAAAAGTCAAAAATGTTCATAGGCGAATATAGGGAGGGCCGTCGGTGCCCGCAAAAGGTCGGATGTTATGAGTCTAAATTTTAATCGTTGTGGCATCCCAATAGTGGGAAACAGTGAATCCTACAAAATCATTATCGGTGCAACTTTAGGGGGCCTAAAAACCATGCAATTTTGGGACTATTTTTGATTATTTACTTAAATCTTTGAAACTATGTGGCATACGGAAAATTATACAGGGTGTACCTTAAAGACATGCTAATATTTATGAGGGGGATTCTTTGACTTATTGAAGAAAACTTCCTATGAACCTATGTCCTAAAAGTCTTAACTTTTGAGATACGGGGTGATACAATTTTGAAAAAATATCAGTTTTTTAGTAATATCTGACACAATATTGTAGACATATTTATAAAATTTGGTACATGTCTTCAATGCTTAAAGTTGCATTTTGTGATGTACAAAAATGTTCAAAAGGGTTTTGCATTGAATATTTTTGGATGAAAAAAATACTAAGCCACTGCTTTTTTCTGGAATAAAAATTACTTTTGAGATCCTCATTCATTATTGAGTAAATTTTATCTCATTGGTCTTCTTTGTCCAACGCACGGTTTCCGCTTAAAAAATGAAAATCGTTTTACTTCAGGATCAATTCCTCAGAAATCTCATGCGGTGTGGAAATGTTTGTGCATCGACTGAAAGCAAATTAAGAGATCAGATTTGTTCCAAAGTGAATGAGATTCCAAAAAATATGTTTTGTTGTCAGTTACTCTGTTCTCGATTAAAATAATTAAATTAAAATTGCCTCATATCGCAGTACCAAAATTTTATCACCCTGTATCTCAGAAGTGAAGACTTTGAGGACATTAAAGGACTTAAATATTAGCATGTCTTCAAGGAACACCCTGTATATACAGTGTCCGAGGACGCCACACCGACTCGTGAAAGGACGTGATAGGGTACCATTAGGGTGTCACACTTCCTGTTGTTAAACTGTACTCAGGATCTTCTGATGGAAGTTAGGGGTGGTTTAAGCCAGGGGTGAGTTTTCTTATTTTGCAAATACTTTAGAGACCAGTTGAGCTAAAGCAATGAAATTTGACGGTTTGAGTAAGCAGCTCGAGTACTTTGAAACCCTGTTGAAATAAGTTTTTGTAACGCCCAATAAAACAAATAGTATTTTTGAAATAAATTATTTTTTCCCACGGTAACTAATAGTAAATTAGATTCCAAAACTGTGATCTTTTACCTATCATTTGGTGTATCGTTGACACTTGGGCTCAAGCGGTTACAAAGATGTTATCAAAAGAATGTCACGAAAACACAACATTTTTGATAACGAGGTAGAGCACTACAAACATATCGTCGTTTTCCAGCTTCACTTTGCCAATTTGAATTTTTTCTATTTCCGAGTGTCGTTAGGGACCTTAGTCTCCATTTTTTCAAGATATTAAGAAGTATACATGTTGTCTCAAATAAAACACGAATTTTCGGAGAATAATATCTACGTGACACAATGTAGAATTCAATGGGTAATCTGATTATCAATGAAAACACTGTATATTGCATTCAAAAAACGATAGTTGGTATCATTTCCGGTGAAACCAGAAGTGGAACGAATCTGAAATCTTCTCCAAGAATTCATCTCTCCTAACGAAGCTTAACTATACAATTTCCAGTGTTTCTCCCGAGTCTTTCTTTGAAATATTCTAACGAACCCAATGATAAGTTATTTCATAGAGGATTGAGCACCTTCAACTTCCTCTGACTGAAGATTGCAGACGTTGTGTCACATCCACTAAAGGCGTGTGTGAACAGAATGGTCGCTGGGTCGAATCAGAATGAAAAAACGCCATCCTAGACGCTATTCGGTGGAAACGGAGGATGGGGTTGCTACCTTTCCATAGTGCGGAGATGTTTTCCACCTGAATCCTTTCTGTTAGTCAGTTTTAGAGAAAGTTTGAAGGGAAAGTAGGAAAATTGTCGTTATGTATATAAATGTTGGGCCAATTTTAAAATTGTGGTGCTTACTGAACGCAGAATTTTATGCACAACATCGTTGCATCAGTTTTTCTCACAAAATGACCTTTCTCAATTCACAGGCATTTTGAAGTAGGTTTATTGCAGTTTTAACACAAGTTAGAAAAAATTGGAATTTTTGACGACCAATTGGTCGAATTCTAAAACTGTTATGGTATTTAAGCAAAAATTCAAAAACGTTTCCAAAATTTCATTGTTCTTAGGCCCTTAGTTGATAACGATTTTGCTAGATTCACTCAGTTCCCCATCATTGGGATACCAAGACACCTATTAAAATTTAGAAACATAACATCCGACCTTTTGCAGGCGAACACCCCTTTCGATGCCTAGATTGACTGGGCTACTAGTATAGAGCTCAGATTAGAATGATGTTGTACAAAACGAAAAGCTCAGTAGCATTTTGGAAGGTTGACAATAATAATCTTATGATTATTATATACGATATAGATATATAGATTAAATCTAATGCAATGAACTAATAAATCTCCTCATCTTCGATTATTCAATATATGGTGTAAGTTTGCGCAACTATTTTGATAGTGCATGAAGTCAGTTAAGCTACACAGACAGACGTACTTGGCGGTGATTGTTCGCTCCTGGGCGGGGATAGTAGACCAGGTGACCTTGGAGGACTCAGAAGTCCGCAAACAGTTTCCAATTCGTCCGTTATACTTGTGAACTCGGTGTGCATGTGCATTAAGATCGCTGATCTCGGGTTGATGTTCTGCGATGAAGAGCTCGGAGAGAAAACTTTTATCTTAGGTTCTGCGAAAGTTACGTTGCGATCAACGACGCCTAGTCGTTGCGGCGGTAGCACAGACGCTGAGGGGGGAAGTTCGGACGACTCTGGCTCTGATTGAGTATGCGAGAATGGTCGGCGTGGGCGGTTTACTTTAGCGGTTTGAGCAGGTTCTTCACCTATACAAGTATAAATGTCAGTAACAATTGAAAGATCGAAAAATCTTTTTTATGCAGTCCAAATTGTCGATTTCCGTCAGAAACAAAATTTTCACTCATGATCTTCAGTTTTTCCATCAATTTATACTGCTATTCAAATTTGTCAGAGGAGTACATAGGATAAAATGAATTCGTATTGCCGTATCTTCTAGTCTAGAAGATGTGCGTTCTTAATTTTATATATATATATGTATATATATTATATTTTTGTTGACGTGTGTATGACAAATTACGCGCAAGGTGATGTGATGAGTGATATTTAATTTTTAAATCAGTGACAATTCTTCTTTATTAATCAATTGGTCCTTCGTAGATGGGTCTTCTATTCAGGGATAATATGTATGTATAGTTGTTACCTAAATTTAGAGTGTCTGATTTCTTATTTATGGGATTTTCTTGGTTGTTAATGTATCATTTCTAAAACGGTTATTTTCTTATATTTGTTGTGAAATTTAAAAACCTCAATTTTCAGTATGTATTGACATTGGAAGACTCTAAATGTATTAAATCTATAATATAAAAATGAATCGCAAAATGTGTTGGTAAGCGAATAACTCAACAGTGCCTGGACCTATTTTGTAATTCTATTTTTTAAATGTTCGTTGAAGTCCAAGGATGGTTTTTACGGGGAGAAAATTTCGAATAATTGCCGGGAAAACTCTAAAAACAGCCCTTTTCTTTTTTTCCATACAAACGTTTTCTAACTAAAATGTAGGTAGAGTCAATTTGAACTTTATGGCTATTCAATAAAGTTGACGTTGGGGTTGGAGTTGTAGTTGGATTGGAGTTGGAGGTGGAGATGGAGGTGGAGTTGGAGTTTGAGTTGGCGTTGAAGTTGGCGTTGTGGTTGGCGTTAGGATTGGAGTTGGGGTAAGAGTTGGTGTTGGAGTTGGCGTTGGGGTTGGAGTTGAAGTTGAAGTTGGAGTAGGCATTGTGGTTGGCGTTGGTTATAGAGTTGGCGTTGTAGTTGGAGTTGTAGTTGGATTAGAGTTGGAGGTGTAGATGGATATGGAAATGGAGATGGAGGTGGAAATGGAGATGGAGGTGGAAATGGAGTTGGAGTTTGAGTTGGCGTTGGCGTTGGGGTTGGAGTTGAAGTTGAAGTTGGAGTAGGCATTGTGGTTGGTGTTGGTTATGGAGTTGGCGTTGTAGTTGGAATTGTAGTTGGATTGGAGTTGGAGGTGGAGATGGAGATGGAGATGGAAATGGAGATGGAGGTGGAAATGGAGTTGGAGTTTGAGTTGGCGTTGAAGTTGGCGTTGGGGTTGGCGTTAGGATTGGAGTTGGCGTTGTAGTTGGGGTTAGAGTTGGTGTTGGTGTTGGAGTTGAAGTAAGTGATGGGGTTGGAGTTGGCGTTAGCGTTACAAAATACATATAACCCTAATTTTCAGCCTTCTATCACCAACCCCTATTTTAATAGTCATTTTAGGACTTAATCAGAGTTAGAGTTCGCGTTGTAGTTGGCGTTGGGGTTTTGAGTTGGAGTTGGAGTTGGAGTTGGAGTTGGAGTTGGAGTTGGAGTTGGACTTGTACTTGGACTTGGACTTGGACTTGGACTTGGACTTGGACTTGGACTTGGACTTGGACTTGGACTTGGACTTGAACTTGGACTTGGACTTGGACTTGGACTTGGACTTGGACTTGGACTTGGACTTGGACTTGGACTTGGACTTGGACTTGGACTTGGACTTGGACTTGGACTTGGACTTGGACTTGGACTTGGACTTGGACTTGGACTTGGACTTGGACTTGGACTTGGACTTGGACTTGGACTTGGAATTGGACTTGGACTTGGACTTGGACTTGGACTTGGACTTGGACTTGGACTTGGAGTTCGAGTTCGAGTTCGAGTTCGAGTTCGAGTTCGAGTTGGACTTGGAGTTGGAGTTGGAGTTGGAGTTGGAGTTGGAGCTGGAGTTGGAGTTGAAGTTGGAGTTGGAGTTGGAGTTGGAGTTGGAGTTGGAGTTGGAGTTGGAGTTGGAGTTGGAGTTGGAGTTGGAGTTGGAGTTGGAGTTGGAGTTGGAGTTGGAGTTGGAGTTGGAGTTGGAGTTGGAGTTGGAGTTGGAGTTGGAGTTGGAGTTGGAGTTGGAGTTGGAGTTGGAGTTGGAGTTGGAGTTGGAGTTGGAGTTGGAGTTGGAGTTGGAGTTGGAGTTGGAGTTGGAGTTGGAGTTGGAGTTGGAGTTGGAGTTGGAGTTGGAGTTGGAGTTGGAGTTGGAGTTGGAGTTGGAGTTGGAGTTGGAGTTGGAGTTGGAGTTGGAGTTGGAATTGGAGTTGGAATTGGAGTTGGAGTTGGCGGTGGCGGTGGCGTTGGCGTTGGGCAGGCGTTGAGGAGGCAGTACGAAGGCTGCCGGGCCAGCTAGTACAAGATAATTCTGTTGTTTTGAACTCTGAGGAAGGAAACAAATTGTTCCGGAAGCTCGGTTAATGAATAAAGAGTAAACTTCTACAATTATATTGGTTCGATATCCCTTATTTTTCCCTTGAGGCCAGTCCATAAGCTACGTTTTGCACAAACTTTCACCTGCACAGTTCAACATGTTGCAGGCGTTTAGATAGGAAAATTGCGCAGTTTTGAAAACGGTGCGGAGACGTTGCAGTTGCAGCGATAACTGAGCTAGAGAGTATAGATACCCGTGAACTACGCGGATTTGTTGCTGCATGTGGACGGTAGCTAGGATAACAGCATGTCAGAATTGAAAAGAGTAGTCCTCCTCCATGACGATATCGCTAAAACTGTGCGAAATATCAGATATATATGCATCGTCTGGACGCACTAAAAATTGCTACGTTTCCATTCTGCCTTGAGACTGCGCAGACAAAAGATTGTGCAAAACGTAGCGTTTGGACCGGCCTTAATAAGTATCAATGGAAAATCAAAACGGTGATCCCAGTTCACACCCGTTCAGTGTCGGTTTGGAAAGTTGAAATAGGTTTCTCCAAAGACATTTATTCTCAATACTGAGGGTCATGTAAACCTCCGTTAACTACTTTTCCTTCAAGGAAGCCATCTCTATTCCAGATGTTATAATTTCTGCCGCAGTTGAGCGAGATTCTTTATGAGTTCCTGACTCCTAAAGGCGTATAATCGTCCAGACAAATAAAGAATTCCTGCCTCACTAAGTCGAAACTCTTCATATCTCCTCTCCTCTGCAAAAAACTTAACGATTTATTCTGAAAATTTCACTCCTTGTTACTTGAAAATAAAAACATTAAATGAAGAAGGACTCAACATCATAAACATATGGAGTCCCTCCAAGTTTGTTCACCTACTTAATGAAATAGCCATATAGACAAAATTATCTATATTATGTAAAATTGAACTCGTATAGCTTATCTACTCACTGAACATGCAAAACGGCAGGCACAGAAAGAAGTGTAGAAGCTTTTATGACGTGCAGTGTGCTCAAACGCTATTTTTCTTAAGACTAGTAGTTCTATATGCTATATAAGCACTCAATTGGAATCGCCTCTTGACTAGAGATGTAGATTAGTTACAATTTCAGATTATCGTCAAAATATATCATTATTTGACCGATCTATCATGTTTACTCTTCGTCAAATGCATTTCCAACTGCATGTATTCCATCCAATCTATTAATTATGATGGCTGTTGAGGTATCATTCTCAAACAAGCTTCTAGGAGCTACAAATGAGTGACAAGTGACATCACTTGTCTCCACGAAAATTGTCCTAAATATCTGCGGGGCGTTTCCACTAGAAAATATACACCTAATTCCATCCATAAGGTATGCCAAAGAAGGGTGAAGGTGGTGCGGCAGATAATAGCAAGGCAGATTAGAAGATATACGTGGAATTGAAGATGAAAATGCAGACCCAACCATTGATGTGGAGTATAAACATTCAGTTGATTATCTGAATGAGTTTTGCATTGTTTTCAACGTAACTTGCTAGCGAGGTGTACACAAATCAAGATTATGAGACAAAGTGTTTGTTTGAAATCAATCACCCCTAGACAATTGATTGAAAAACCTAAATGATTTGCAAAGGTTCGGAATTATTTTATGAATATCGTTAATATCCAGTGAAAGCGTTTTTGGTCCTTCCTCCCCCTGTGAGCTTTTTTAAATGATTATTGATTAGGATAATATTTAACATCAGCTGAAAATTTACACCTCAATGTTATGAAACTGAAATTTCAAGTGTCATTTTGACAGATTGAAATTGAATATCGCCTATAATTGACTCGAATCATTTCCCAAAGTTACCCAGTATAGAAACCACACGATAAGTGGATATAACGTTTGCTCCAACACCCTATAAGGGGTAATTTTAGCAATTTTCCACTTATTGGGAAAAATTCCGGCGAGAAGGGATGGACTGAGAGCTGCGGCAGATCTAGACAATTAGCACACGACTTAATAAATATCGGAGGAATTGAGTCCGGTCCTGTTCCCTAATCGAGTTTTAGTTCATTAAACTTTTTCAAGATCACATCCCAGTTAATAACAGTGTTATCAAATTTTACACATTTTCTTTCTTATATACCTATAATCGGTTTATTTGGAAAATATGACCAGAGTTTTTTTGGATTTTTAGATATTTATTTTCAATACGTGCAATATAATCGGGATGATCTCTTTCAATTTTATTTGATATTGTTTACCGAGAGTATAAGGGCTAAAATATTCATCTATAAACATTAAAGGATACTCTGGGAGTTATATTCATTATTAAATGGTTTCTTTATGGGTTTTCTCTCCCAAACTCTGAAAAATATCTATGAAATAAAAAAAATATTGTTTTATGAATTGCTTCTGCGTTAGAAACACAAAATATTCATCAAAAGCAATGTATAAAACAATGTTGCCTAACAAACAATAACGAAACAACATCAACGATAAAACAACGTAACGTTTCGGAGACTGACTAGATCAGACTCCTTCCTCAGACACCATCGAAATTTTCAGTATTATTTTTGGCGTGCTGTTTTCTATGAACAAAGTGCCTATCAATTCGTCCAAACGTCTGTAATTTTCGAATATTTGTCAATAATGGTCTTAAAGGATTAGTTTCGATCACTGATCAAGAATCTGAGGTTAGAATAATTGATTCTGTCCGGCCGACCGTCCGGCCGTCAGCACGATTACGGTTGAACACAAGGAGTTAGAGAATTGAAAATTTCAGGGTAGGTTTGGGGTCCAAATGCGCCAGCTAAGTTCATTAAAGGACAAAATCAACCTAGTGGTTTTAGAGTTATAGCCATTTGAAATGTTGTTTTCCCAATAACTCGAAAAATACCAATATGATCGAATCAAAGCACGGTTATTAGTTGGAAAATACCAACACGAAGTCTTCAAAATTTTGTAAGGATCACACGACCAGAAAAAAAATATTTAAAAATAATTCTGTATCTCAGAAACTATCCGTCAGATATCGTTGTCTGTTGTCTGGTCCCCTCATTTTGCCTGCGATGTGGATAGAATAGAGAATTCAGCGCAAATTCACCCGATTTATTGCTTAAAGGTCGCATATTCCAATTGAGGGCTGTGCTTCATATATTATGCGTTTATATGGCTTGGAGAAGCTTTCAGTCAGACGACAGGTGGCTGATCTAAATTTTATGTATAAGCTCCTGAATGGTCAGATCGATTGCATGGACGGCCCTTCAATTTGCCAGGTAGAATAACGCGTAATACACCGTTTTCCGATTGGATCTTCATAAAACCAACTATGCATTGAACATATTTTTCCTGGTTGGACTCTTGTTTTCTCTAATGCGCATGGATTCCATTTGGAGTTTCTTTCTTTAAGTTTCTTTAGATTTAAGTCATTAGTTGAAATTATTTGTTCGGGTACCTAGGTTGAAGTTTCTTTAGATTTAAGTCATTGTTTGAAATGATTTGTTTGGGTATTCATGAATAATTTTAGTCATATATACTAGTTAGTTTAGTTATGTATACTAGGTTCACTAATATTAGGTTAATGTATAATTATTGGCAACAATAATTTTATTGTGAAATGGGGGTTCCCGTCTATTCGCAATTTATATATCGTAATAATTTGCAGAATAAATTAAAACAAGCACTGACGTGAAGTCAGAAGCTTTTGCGCGTATGTTCTATTGTCCATTCTCCTGTATTGAGCGTCCAATAAAGGAGAATGGAGAAGAGAACATACGCGCAAAAGCTTCTGACTTCACGTCAGTGCTTGAACCAATTTTTTTTTTAATAATTCAAAAATTTTTTAGTGCTACGATCCTCACGAAATTAAGCAAGAATTTTCGCATTGGCATTCTATAACTAATAACCATATTTGAATTGGATCGGAGTCGTATTTTTTGAGTTATTGAGGAAATAACAACCAAATTTCAGATTGATATAACTCCAAAACCATTTGTCGTATTCAGATGCGTAATCTACCCTGAAAACTGCTATTTTTTTCCGTTCTCAAGGAATCATGAGATAAATAATATTTTTTCGTAATTTTTAAAAAAATTTCTAGTGATACGGTCCCCACAAAATTTTACAACATCTTTATGTTGATACTCTACAACTAGTTACCAAGCTTAAATTCGATCAAGTCTATATTTTTTGAGTTATCGAGGAAATAATACCTATGCCAGATGGGGATAACTCCGAAACCGTTGGGCCGATTATGGCCAACAGCGAACATAAGTCTCCCATTCAGATGTGCAACCTATCCTGAAAATTGCAAGTCCCTATCTCCTTTCTTTCGAAAGTTGTCGAGGCAATGCTCACCCATCCAGCTACTGAACTCACACAAGGCTGCTCAGATCTCCAACAATATAGATCTGATCATCTTCAAACTTAGAACTTGGTAGTAATATTAGGTCTGAAGGCTACCGCAAAATTTCTGATATATAGAATTTTTTTCAATAATATTCTATGATTCTTTAAATATTTTCTAGTTATACGATCCTCACAAAATTTTGCAAGAATTTTCGCGTTGCCATTCTACAACTAATAACCATGTTTGAATTGGATCGGTTTCGTATTTTTCGAGTTATTGAGGAAATAACACCCAAATTTCAGATGGGTGTAACTCCAAAACCGTTTTGCCGATTATGCCTATACAGAAACTCATATGGCGCATTCAGATTCTCAACCTTACCTGAAAATTTCAAGTCGCTATCTCTTGCCGTTCTTAGGTTAACGTGACGTAAATAATATTTTTTAATAATTTTTTTAAAATTTTCTAGCGATATGATGTTCACAAAATTCCACAAAAGTCCTTAGGTTTATAGTATACAACTACACACTAAGTCCATCTCTCGTTGCTAATTTGCTTTAATATTTTTCATCGAATTTGTTGAAAATGCCGCGAAATTGTGGCTGTTGCAGTAAACTGATTTCAGGCTCACACCTTGCTATCCCTTGTAATGCTTGCAATAAGCCATTTCATGCCAATTGTGTCTATCTCACCTCCAGCGATATCGGTTTTCTTCGTGAAAAGTCTGAAAATTGGTCATGTCCTGCATGCTTATCTAAGGATCGCAGACTAAGAAGTAGCTCTGCTGAATCACATGCGGTCTCTCCAGCAAGTCATCGTCTGTATCTGCATCCTTGAATAGTTCACCCAGCACCTTAGAACACTTTCAACAGATGATGAACCGAATTGGTGATGTTGCTGCTAGCTTACAACGAATGGAGGTTCGTCAAGATGAGATCCTAACGCAGCTCGCTTCTTGTAAAAAATCTATCCATGGGCACACAGAGATACATAAGTTGTATATTTTTATTATTATTATTATTACATGTTGTGGATTGTAGTGTCCAATTTCCTAAATATTTTTCTAGATATGAATAAACATTTTTTATTTTTTTTCCGCTCGAGAGGAAAAACCTTATCGTATCGCATTAACATGCGATACGTTGCTCTGAATACACGCGTATAGTTGTGCTCTGCTGGATACAGTTAGTGACAGGTATACTCATTTGAAAACCACCTATATTGATGATTATTTCGGATTGTTCACGTCAATTTGTACCGTATTATCGAAAATTTGGTTTGTGTCAAGATGAGTACCAGGCAGAAGAGTGACTTTGAAAAATCCTTAATTGAGGCTTTGAAGTCCGACAGTGTAATAAGGCAAATTTCGGATGCCATCATCAACTCTGTTAGCCGGAAGTTTGCTGAAAAGTTCAATGTTCTTGAAGCTAAGATAGCTTCTTTGGAAGCCGAAGTTCAATTGTTGAAATCTAATAATGATAAACCTGATAACAATTTCGTCGATGACTCCTCCTCGAAGAAACTCGAACAAAAAGTGGATGTTCTCGAACAGAGGACAAAAAATAAAAACATTCGTCTTATCGGCATAAGGGAATTCCCAGGCGAAAATGTGTTGACTGCGGTCAAGAATCTCATCGTTGATAATTTGCAAGTGCCGATCTCAAATCGCCGCTGTATATAGAGCTGGCGCGATTAATAAGAAACAACCTCGGCATCTTGTTGTTGTCTTCAAAGATATCGACTTCAAGAATCCAGTTTACAAGAGGAAAAAACTGTTAAAGGGGACAAGTATAGTTATGAAGGAGGACTTAACACATCATAGATGAAAATTGGTAAGGGAATCGTCAGAAAAATATGGTTTGGGCCTTTAATGGAGCTGTTTTCGTCAGATCGGATACATGCGTCCAGAAAATGATTTCCGGTGTGTAGTTTTATTTTTTTTTTGTTTAATGCAGTTTTTCGATTCGCTGACTGTGTCCTGTGTTGCACTTCTGTACCGATCCGGTGAATATATTGAAGAATGTTTTTGTTGAATGTGCAATCTTTAGTTCCTAAATTAAACGAATTAAAAGTGTTCAATGAGCAGAATAAGTTCGATATTCTTGCCTTGTCAGAGACTTGGTTGAATAGTTCAGTTGATTCTAGGAGTTTAATGATCGCTAATTTTAATCTTGTAAGAAGAGATAGAAATACTGGTGCTAGAGGTGGTGGCGTTGCGTTATATATAAACAGTAGATTTAAATTTGAGATTATTGATGTTCCAAATCATTCCAATATAGAGCAGTTATTTGTTAAAGTACAATCTGGTGGAATTTCCTTCGTTATTGCCGTTGTTTACAAACCACCTCGGTTATCATATAAAATCTTTATTGATGCTTTAGAAGTAAGTTTGACTAATGCACTGTCTTTATGTGATAATGTTTTTTGTGTTGGAGATGTGAATGTAAATTTTCTTGATGATAGTTTGCCCTCGGTCAGATATTTCGGAACTATGCTATCTTTTATTAGTATGCGTCAACTCGTTGATAAGCCAACTCATTTTACAGCGAACTCTGAATCTTTGATCGATGTGATTTTATGTAATGAAGGCAATATTATTGGTTCCACCTTCACGTATCCCTCTAACTTTTCCTTTCATGAATGTATTGGATGTACCATAAAAATAAAAAAACCAAAAATCGAACCGGAAATCTTCACTATTAGAGACTGTAGACGTTTTAATCAGCAAGAATTAATTGATGACATTTTCAATTCCGATTTACCGAGAATATTTCGGATTTGTGATGTTGATGAGAAAGTGGAGTTGTTTTCGCGGACTTTGGTGGGCCTATTTGATAAAACACTTTCCATCTAGAGTTATTAGGATTTCGAAAGGGCACGCGCCGTGGATAAATGATGAAATAAGGAAGTTGATGAAGGATAGGGATAATGCTAAAGCTAGGCATAGAAAATATAAGACTGGAGAAATGTGGGAGCAGTACAAGCGTTTGCAAAATGTCGTAAATCATACTATCACCAAAGAGAAGCGACTATATTTTCAAGATTTGGCTGGGAATGCGTCTGGTAAAGAACAGTGGAGAGAACTTAAATCATTGGGAATTTCTAATAAACGACAGTCAGATATCAAACACACATTTAATGATCCCAATGAAATAAATGACTATTTTTTGAACAACTCCTCACTGACTTCGGACCGCTCGACTATTGATTATTATGAGAACAAACAAATTTGCTCAGAGCACTTTCGTTTCCGTCTTGTTGATGAAGGAAGCGTACTTGAATATCTGCGAAAACTCAAGAATAGTAGCCCTGGATGTGATAATCTTTCTATTTCTTTCATTAAAATCTGTTGTCCTCAAATTCAACCATTAATTGTTAACATCTTCAATAGCATTTTAATCTCATCTAAATTCCCTACTTCCTGGAAGCATGCCCAAGATACGCCTATTCTGAAGACCAGTAATCCTCTTGAGCTCTCTGATCTAAGACCGATTAGTATTTCATCGGGCCTGTCAAAACTTTTGGAAAAAATCATGGCCGACCAACTAACTGAGTATCTTGAGGACAACGCGATCTTACCCTCAGTACAGTCGGGTTTTCGTCCCGGGTACAGCTCCACTACCGCGCTGCTGAAAGTGACTGATGATATCTTGCGTTCAATTGACGATTCCAAATGCACGGCTTTGTTTCTACTTGATTTCAGCAAGGCTTTCTACAGATTCAAACATGATATACTTTTGGCTATTTTAAAATCTTGTGGAGTATGTGCGGAGGCCCTCAGGCTTCTTAGTCATACCTCACTGGCCGTACTCAGAGTGTAAAGCTGATTGAGGTAGTTTCCCCAGATAAAAATGTCACGAGTGGAATCCCCCAAGGCTCAGTTCTGGGGCCACTCCTCTTTTTGGTGTACACGAGTCAATTCATTAAATTCATTTCATACTGCTGCGCACATATGTATGCTGATGATATCCAACTCTACTATGATTTCCCTATGACTGACCTAGATAGCGCGAAATTGAGGATGAACGAGGATCTGTGTCGGTTAGCACGGTAGTTAACATTGCGGCTAAACATTCTTTGGAACTGAATGTTAAGAAATCCTTTGGTCTGGTATTTGGCTCGAATAAAAATAAAAAAATTATTAAAGAAAATTTCATGCCTATAAACGGTAACGCCATTAAGTTTGTAGATAGCGCGCGGGACTTAGGTCTGATTTTGGATGAGTCGTTGAGGTTTCGGGAACATGTGGTAGGTGTGGTCCGGAGAGCCTATGGAGCATTGAGAATGCTGTATCCACACAGGTCGTACTTACCCCTAGATACGAAGAGGGTACTCTGCGAAACATTGGTCTTGTCCCAGTTTAATTATTGTTCGCCTGTGTACGGTTTTTGCTTGGATCAGGAAACACTGGGCCGTATTCAGCACGTCCAGAACAACTGTATTCGGTTCATCTATGGAATTCGTAAGTACGATAATGTATCTCACAAGTTGAAAGAGTTGAGTTGGCTTCCAATGAAGGTTAGTTTCGAGTATCCCGCCCTCTGTACGTTTCACAAGGTTATTATGAAGAGAAGCCCACCTTATCTCTACAATAAGATAGTGTACAGGACAGATGTGCATAATGTCAATTTACGCCAAAGAAATATATTATCGTGTCCTCATCACAGAACCTCCATTTTTCAGAGACGTTTTAGTTTTAATATCTATAGGCTGTACAATGATGTTCCTATTGAATTCAAGCTGTTGAATGAGAACCAATTCAAGAAGAAGATCAGGCTCCATCTCCTCAATTTATCATTGAATTTGTCTCTATGATTGGTGGTCATTAACTTGTTATTTCTCTTTGTATGTATTTTCAACTTTCTCTCATTTTCTGTACAGTTTTACATTTATATTTTTTTTTGTTCATCATATTCAGGTGTATTTATTTTGTAACAAGGGTTAAGTGGTAGAGCACCTTTCGGTGAACCTCCCCTTGGGATTTCTACATCAGTTGGAAATAAAGACATTATTTTTATTATTATTATTATTATGTTGTGGATTGTAGTGTCCAATTTTCTAAATATTTTTCTGGATATGAATAAACATTTTTTATTTTTTTTTTCCGCTCGAGAGGAAAAACTTTTATAGGCCCCCCCTGAGAGGGTCTGCTTCTCTCTGGAGTGTGAGACCCCAGATGTTGATGGTTACTCACTAAAAAACCTCTCGCACGTTCCTTGAAGTAGTTCTTCGTCCTGCCCTTACAGCGTCTCTTAACAAAAGAGATGAGCTGCAAGCGGCCTTCATAGTTGATGGGACCTGATGACTGGAAGTGATCCGAGCAAAACCGCTTTCTGCATTCTGTGAGCTAAATCCTCGGCCAGAGATCTGCAGGCCGGAATAATCTTCAATTCAGTCACGTAGTTCGCTCTCATTCCGCCTAGCCATCCTATGATTAGTATGACCATCCTAACCGTATGCCTGGGATACAGAATCCCAA
Source organism: Halyzia sedecimguttata (assembly GCA_937662695.2). Classification (NCBI taxonomy): domain Eukaryota; kingdom Metazoa; phylum Arthropoda; class Insecta; order Coleoptera; family Coccinellidae; genus Halyzia; species Halyzia sedecimguttata. The sequence continues at coordinate 115,393,612 of OW569412.2, forward strand.
GTTCGAACATTAAATCCTTGTATTGCTTCCTCTTCTGTTCTTCTATCATCACCACATTATTTTCTGCGGGGGAGGAAAATTCGACGACAAACAATTCCTTGAGTTCTTTGTCCAGCAAAAGTATATCTGGCTTTATGACGTGGATCTGCCGAGTTGTTGAAATCACATAATTCCAGTAGATGCGAGCCCTGCTATTTTCAACAACTGCTTCAATCTCCAGAGGCACATATGGTAGCCCTGGTTCCTTGTCTATACCATAAACCTCTCTCAGATAGAAGTAGAGAATTCGGAGTGCCGCATTGTGTCTTTCCACATATCCTGATGGAGCATGGACTCTGCAAGCAGACAGAATGTGCATAATAGTTTCTTGCTGGCTGTGGCATGCTCTGCATGTTGTGGGGGTGTCCACTTTCATGATGTTCTTTTTATATCATCTGGTATTTATAACCCCATCTTGACAAGCTATAAGAAATCCCTCCGTTTCCGACTTGAGTCCAGCGGACTTCAAAAAGGCGAAGGACAATTCTTCCGACAGGCCCTGATCTTTCAAACTCCTGAAGTATATGGAGTGCAGGTGTTTACTCATGTGATCTTCGAGTAGTTTCTTCAGTTGTACCTGCCTTATCTCTCTGCCAACTCTTCTTTGGTCTGTTGACGAGATAGGTGATAGGTTGATATGCCGGTTATACAGAGCTTCTCCAAAGCTCTCTGACCAGCCCTAAATAGGAAAGCTCCTTGGTTCCTGATTTCATGCTGAGCCACCATTTTCAGAAGCGGGTCTTCACTTCTCAATATCCTTATTGCCATTTCCAACGTTTGTTGATGGTGTTGGTATTCCAAACTTTGCAAACCTCTGTCTCCATGCGTTCGTGGAAGGTATATCCTTTGAATCGAGCAGTTGGGATGCAGGCTACGATTCATGTTCATCACTTTACGAGTGGTTCTGTCTAGCTCGAAAATTTCATTCACTGTCCAGTTAACTATCCCGAATAATTAGGTGATTATCGGTACTGCAAGCTGTTCGTAGCAGATACTTTATTTTTCCCGGACAGCTGTGATTTCCATATATCTCGAATCTTTTTTTTGTAGCTAGCTGTTAAGGCATCCTTGGTTTGGGTTGTCTCCAGTGTACCTCGTTGTTTCATCCCAAGGAATTTGAATGTTTCTTCCTCTTGGAGGTGTCGAATGCTTATTCCCCCTTCTAGGTCGATGTCTTCTCCTGTTTCTTCAGTTCTTCCTCTGCTTAGATGAAAAACAGCACATTTGTCCAAACCGAATGACATTCCTATTGCTAAGGTGTATTCGGCAACGATAGTCAGTAGTTGTTGTAGTGCTGCCTTGGAAGAAGCGACAGTTTTAAGTCGTCCATGTAGAGTAGATGTGAGATCAGATGTTCTCTTCTGCCTGTTGGCCCGGCCTTGTACCCTATTCTGCTTGCCTCAACTCAGTTGTTAATGTTAGAAGTGTTATGCAGAATAATAATGGGCTTAACGGGTCTTCTTGAAATACGCCTCGCCTGTTCTCACCCATCTAGAATAAGCGGCACGACCTTCGGATCGGACGGCGAACTTAGTTTTCCATAACGCCATAATGTTTCCCATCGCATGGACGAAGTTAGGGTGGACTTTGAGCATTTCTAGCAGCCGTATTATCAAGCTGTACGCCGATGTGTCAAATGCTTTCGCGTAATCTAACCATGATGTATGTAGGTCGCGCTTGTAGTGTTTCGCATCTTGACAAATGCTTTTGTCTATAAGAAAGTTGTCCTTGCACCCCTGTACTCCTTTCCTCGTTCCTCTTTGTTCGTGGGTTTGATTCCACACTGGTCCAATGGACTCCAGAATCCGATGTTGAAGAACACTTGTGAGAATTTTATACAATCTATTCAGACAAGTGATTGGGCGGTAGTTCTTTGGCTGTACTAGATCACTTGATTTCGGTATCAGTACAGTTCTGCCCTCTACCAACCATGAAGGAATTGGTTCACGGTGAATTACTATCTCACTAACTTATCTAGCTAGATGTTGGTGGGTAGCTGGAAAGTTCTTCCACCAGTAGTGCTGAACGCCATCCAGTCCAGGTGCCGTGAAATCATGCTTGTTCTTCAAGGCATGTCTAACCTCTTCGATTGTTATTTCAGTCAGCTCTTCGGGTTGTTGCAGACTTTCATCACATAATATCTGGAATCTGTGAAGTGCTGGTTTATCCCTGGTTTCCGCTGGTCGCTCGTACAAATTTTCCAGAAATCTTCGACTTCATTCGATGGTGGTGGGTTTTTTACTTCTACTTGTTTGGGTCGAAATAACTTTGAAAGTTCGGTGGTGAAGGTGTTGTTGTCTTCTGTCCACTTTTACCTCTTGATCAGCTTCTTCCTTGCCGCCTCAAGTGATCTTATTTTATCGACAGTGTAACGGGTTCTTGAGAATCCCGTTTGTATTTGAAAGTTTGGTTGCATTTTGTGTCCCCCCGGTTGTATTGGTTGGGACGCCCCTGACTTGTTAAGTGCGTTAGATCTATCTCCGAGGTCGATTCTGTGTTCGATGTCAATTGAACGTCAGCGCGGTCCGCTGGAGCCCCCTCCAGCGTTAGTTGGTTAGTCGAAGCGAGGACGACGATCTGGAAATCATTTTTGTTAGGCAGCCGTGGAGTTTTAGTTATCTTGAGTTGTGGCCATTTTCCTTGAGTGAAGGGTTCTGAATCTGGTAGGTTTTAATCCAATTTGCTTCCAATTAACGACATGTTCTGATGCACATTTAGTAATTAATTCATTATTCTTTCAGCTTACTTTTCGATAATATTTTTGCTGTATTATGATCGTATTTTTTGCTTTCCGTTGTCTGACCGCGTGGCCATTTTGAGCTCTAGTTTTTACCGGCAATTATTATCCATTATTCTCTTTCAAGAACTAATTCATCCTTCAGAATCATTTAGTGAAAATAGAAAGCCGGATTGATGTTTTTCCAGTCGTTTTGTAGCTTTTAACTGGAATAATTTTATGACCACTTTGTAACTTGAATGAATCACATTGTCATTATATCTAAATTGTGAACTAGAACTCGAAATGGGCACGTTATTTGCGAGGATAAAGTCTAAGAATTATGTATCTTGCAGGAACCCTTTTTAGTACCTTATTCTGTAGCTGTTGGATTATCTTCGAATTGCTTCCATATAAAGGAAGTTTCATAAACCTGCTTGAGAACCACCTGTCAGGCACGTACCTCGAGTTATTGAGTTGGAGGAATATCTACGCTGTTTCCCAGGACAACCACCTGGTTGGAGTTATTTCGTTTGGATAGAGGGACCTAGCAATCAACGAGGAAGACCAGTCTCGAGTTCCATGATATCCAGTTCCTGTTGCTAATTTGGGGAACCTGATTGGACACTTAGACTGACTCATTGTGAAGTTGCCCATAGTGACTCTATTTGAAACGATTCCAAGATAAGTAGTTTAAGCATTTCATTTGTGATCAGTCTGACTTAGTATTTATATTTTATATTGCATGTTTCACATTGGCCAATCTTGATACTGTTGATTGAATAAATTTGTAAGATATAATTCGAGTTTTTCTGAAGTTGGAGTGTCTGGCGCCCACTTAACATCCATATTTTAGTTTTTGCTGTGAGCTAGTAGGGTCCTGTAGAACCTCAACCACCTCTAATCTAATCTGCGATTAGGGGAGAGGCTATACAATTGGCGCCCAACGTGTAAATTTTTTTATCCAACTTAGCAAAACCTTTCTAAAATTGACACTCGAACTTCGGAGAACCGACTGGTCGGACATCGATTCGGTTTTCTCTAACTTGTCTCATCTGGGTATCATACGGTGTGTTATTTGATATAGTTCGGTTAAGTTGAATTTGATATAGTACGATGGAAGTAAGATTTTTGAGAACCAGGGAATTGAATTATGAATTGTCGATTAGGGGGAATGGAAAGCATGTCCATAACCGAGCAAATTACTTATGTGAGCCAGAAAGATAGGATCATTAAGCTCACGAAACTTTTCGTCGAGGAATCCTCCAAGCTGTAATTTTAGTGTGGATATGTATCGTTTTTAGTTTGTTGTTAATTTTATTGTTCATATTGTCGTTTTGTGATGAAGATCTGAAGCCTGACTTGGTTGATGTTTCTGAGTCGGAGGGTGGTGATTAGCATGATGAAACTGGGAATTTAGTCTTCGGACGAGAATTTCTTGTAAATTCGAATTTGTTTCCCTTCAGAAAATTTTCGCCGTTCTTCTTCTCGGAGATATTCTCCTCTCTACGCATCGGAACTATTCGCCGCCATCTTGCCTCGGAGTTATTGGCCCTTTTCCCTTATCAGAACTACTGGTATGTAGTTGTTATTTTGGTAACCGTTTAGTACTACTGGACTTGAGTCCGTGTATTTCATTCGTTCGTTTTGCGACGTTTTTCCCTTGAAGTCTGAAATTTAAGATTGCGTATATTTCGGTATATTTTTGTTTCCTCCAACTGCTATGATCATGCCGGTCTTGAAGCGTCGCACCTATGTGTCACCTGTGATGAGTTCCTGTTCTATTTAGGCCCGGATTGAACTTTTCCTGATTTTGACTGTTTTTAGGCTCGAATTTGGTTCATTGGATGAACATTGATTGGTGATATGGGTGGAGTATGGTCTGGTCATGTTCTTTCGCCTGGTTGTTGTTTTGAGGGTTTAAGACGCCTCGTGGTTTTGACGTTGAAGTCTACCTGTTAAGTTTGAAAGAGAATTTGTCTTCGAACCGTAGGGGAGGATTTTGTCGTCAGTTGAGATTTTTTTTTTATTTCGATTTTGGGACTCGTGAGTGCAGTCTATTGTTTAGGATGGAGTTGGAAATGATCGGACCATGTTTCGCTCGATGTCGCTAATTTGTAGCCTACACGGATTTGACGGTTTTTTTCATCTTCCCTTGCAAGTGGTTTTCTGCTTCGTCTGGCCTGCGCTCTTCTTGGTGAGGGGGTGTAACGGGTTCTTGAGAATCCCGTTTGTATTTGAAAGTTTGGTTGCATTTTGTGTCCCCCCGGTTGTATTGGTTGGGACGCCCCTGACTTGTTAAGTGCGTTAGATCTATCTCCGAGGTCGATTCTGTGTTCGATGTCAATTGAACGTCAGCGCGGTCCGCTGGAGCCCCCTCCAGCGTTAGTTGGTTAGTCGAAGCGAGGACGACGATCTGGAAATCATTTTTGTTAGGCAGCCGTGGAGTTTTAGTTATCTTGAGTTGTGGCCATTTTCCTTGAGTGAAGGGTTCTGAATCTGGTAGGTTTTAATCCAATTTGCTTCCAATTAACGACATGTTCTGATGCACATTTAGTAATTAATTCATTATTCTTTCAGCTTACTTTTCGATAATATTTTTGCTGTATTATGATCGTATTTTTTGCTTTCCGTTGTCTGACCGCGTGGCCATTTTGAGCTCTAGTTTTTACCGGCAATTATTATCCATTATTCTCTTTCAAGAACTAATTCATCCTTCAGAATCATTTAGTGAAAATAGAAAGCCGGATTGATGTTTTTCCAGTCGTTTTGTAGTTTTTAACTGGAATAATTTTATGACCACTTTGTAACTTGAATGAATCACATTGTCATTATATCTAAATTGTGAACTAGAACTCGAAATGGGCACGTTATTTGCGAGGATAAAGTCTAAGAATTATGTATCTTGCAGGAACCCTTTTTAGTACCTTATTCTGTAGCTGTTGGATTATCTTCGAATTGCTTCCATATAAAGGAAGTTTCATAAACCTGCTTGAGAACCACCTGTCAGGCACGTACCTCGAGTTATTGAGTTGGAGGAATATCTACGCTGTTTCCCAGGACAACCACCTGGTTGGAGTTATTTCGTTTGGATAGAGGGACCTAGCAATCAACGAGGAAGACCAGTCTCGAGTTCCATGATATCCAGTTCCTGTTGCTAATTTGGGGAACCTGATTGGACACTTAGACTGACTCATTGTGAAGTTGCCCATAGTGACTCTATTTGAAACGATTCCAAGATAAGTAGTTTAAGCATTTCATTTGTGATCAGTCTGACTTAGTATTTATATTTTATATTGCATGTTTCACATTGGCCAATCTTGATACTGTTGATTGAATAAATTTGTAAGATATAATTCGAGTTTTTCTGAAGTTGGAGTGTCTGGCGCCCACTTAACATCCATATTTTAGTTTTTGCTGTGAGCTAGTAGGGTGCTGTAGAACCTCAACCACCTCTAATCTAATCTGCGATTAGGGGAGAGGCTATAACAGCTTTCTGCTTCAATAGATGTATGGTGGGCAGGCTCATCATACGATGCAACGCACGCAGCTCACCCATCATGTCCTCTATTTTCTTGCTCGGCTTCAGTTGTCCTTTCATAACATCTATGATACATTGAAACGAAGATGCTTGCTGCCTAACGGTTCTTATCTTCTTGTCCAGCTCGATCAATCTTGACTTATGTGTGCCCTCCTTTGTTGTGGTTCTTCCTAGTGGGCACAGAACTGAAGCTGCTGCTCTCACTGCAGCTACGACATCTTCTAGCGCACAGTCCTCCTTTAGGTGATCGTCGATTATAATATTCATCGCGGCGAGATCTTCAGCCGGGAGTCTCGATTTCAGTCTTGTGGTCCTTAAGTTAGGATTCCCTACTGCAGCCTCAAATACTTCTCTTTTATTGGCGAATCGCTCTGGAACATCTTTCACCTGCTCCATGTCCGGTGCTGCGACTTTTTCACGTCGCAATCTAGGCATAATAGATTGGATGTTTGTGGTATCTCTCACAAGCCTCTCATCCCGTTCTTCTCTCCTTTGATTCATCCAATGTGGCTGTTGGTTTGGAGCATATCTCACCTGCTCTTCAGCTTGTTCTTCTATACCCTATGCTGCTGCAAGATTCCTCTCTTCTTGAGATGGCTCACCTGGTCTCGTAGGTTCTGCTGAGTCATGAAGTTGAGATCTGGCAGATTCTCACACCACAGACTATGCAGTCTACCCATATATCCCCTCCTTTCTGGTCTCGATCTTCGGTATAACACAGATAGTTGTTCGTGTTGCTCGGGTGTCCACTTGTGGCGTCCCCTTTGTGCGGCCTTGTTACTGTTGCCGGGTCCGACTACGGATTGCTCTTGCGAGCGATGATTCCCTATGCGACCGACAACTTCTTCTCTCTCCTCCTCGATGTCCTCGTCGGAAGCTGTAATTTCTTGCATCTCAGCATCCTGCCGTTGGTGGTTCTCATGCTGTCACGTCCAGCACCAACCCCAGACGTGCCCTGGTGTTCCCCAGGCAGTAGCTGTTATCAGAGGCTCCGTAGATTGTAATCCGTCATCGGTTGAGAGTGACTGGGGTCCGCGGGCTTGTCACACCCGTATGCTACTAAGTAGTGCCCCCGTGCGGTTTTGCATTTCATACCTACTGCCAGGTTTAGCTAGGGTACCTCGGGTTTGCTAAGCCCGTACTCTGAGACACATCCCAGAGCCCCTGAGGGATTATTATTATTATTAATCGATCGCATAGAGAAATCGCATATTATCATACTGCTGAATCTAACAGAGTGTTCCAAGGATGAAAAGAATGTAAAGGCTGTTGTGGATTGCGTACATCCATCGACAAGTAAATTTATGACAGAGTTCAATAAGAGATCTCCACTCGGCAGTGCGCTGTTCCGTGAAATGGTTGTTCGGGGTGGCCTGACTAAGAAACAGTTGAATAAACTAGATGAGGTTCGCAATGATCTGAGAAGGAGACGTGAGAAAGGGGAGGTGCATCTTACCATTAGATATGTGAAGGGCAAGCCAACCATATACCAGATAAAAAATCCAAAAATTCTTCTTCTTCAAAAAACCACCACCGCTAACCTCTTGGCCAATTGTCTATACCAATGCTCAATCTTTGATGTCCAAGTTTGACGAAGTTTTGTCCGTTGTTCACTCCCACAAACCTCTGATTTTGTTCATAACGAAAACTTGGCTAAATTCTTCCATTGCTGATTCTACCTGTCATATTCCTAATTATACCATTTTTCGTCAGGATAGTGTTCGTACGATTGGACATGGAGGAGTGTGTATCTATCTGAATAGCTATATTGTAAACGCATTCAAGGTTTCTAATTTCCATAAGGATTGGCTAGGTGTTGACAATGTCTTTGTTGACATCTCTAATTCCAATATTTCCCCTACTTTGGCTGGCATTTATAGGCCTAGATCTAGTGGAGACGACATTGCGCTGGTTCAATTTTTGAGAGAAATTTCTATCTCACGTCGAATCATCTTAGTAACGGGTGATTTCAACTGCGCTGAAATTGAGTGGCCACTGACGACTCTCCCACCTGTTAGTTTGCCATCTTTTCCTTTCGCTGAATTACTATCGATCTCAGGCTTTCATCAGGCAGTTCTCGAACCAACTAGATATAGACAGGGTCAATAGCCCTCGGTTTTGGATCTTCTCATCACTTCTGAGTCTAGCCTACTGTCTGATATTCAATATCTGCCTCCTCTTGGTAAGTCTGACCATGTTGTTTTAGTTGCAAAGTTGCAATTCTATGATGAACACCTTTCAAGCTTGTAGGACAAAACATACAGGAGAATTAACTTCGAGCAAGTTTCAGCGGATCTACTGTATGTGGATTGGGCTGGTATTTTTGAGGATTGCGGTGATGTGGATGATCTATGGCTTCGGTTTCAAAGAGTTGTGAATAATATTGTTGGCAATAATACAAACTGCGTCACTGTCGAGCACAACCCGTTGAAGCCTTGGATAAACAGTAAAATTATTAGGGCCTTAAAGGTCAAAAAAAGCCTTTGGCGACGATATACTACTCGAATCATGAATACAGCAGATTATCGGAATCATCGAAGTTACTAAAATTACTTATCTTCTTTAATTTCATCATCGAAAAAACAGTTTGAGCACAGCCTTGCTACATCTCATAATAGAAAGAGGTTTCAGTTCCGGTGGTCCGGGATGGTTGCGGCAACCTTTGTGCACTTTTGAGTCGGCTAGTGTACTCGCTGATTCCTTTGCATCTCATTTCACGAATGAAAATCTTCCAGTATACCACAAGTTAACTCCCTTCGCTGTGCTGTCGACCTGGATAATGTATTTTTGTCCGAAGAACTGGTGATAGATCATTTGTCGGCTCTGAATATTTCTTCTGCTCCAGGTGCCGATAGGATAACGCCTCTTTTACTTTCACGATGCTCCATTGGTTTTGCAATACCTCTATACCTTCTGTTCAAACGATCTTTTTTTAACATCTTTGCTACCCTCTGACTGGCGATCGGCTATTGTAACTCCGATTCATAAGAGTGGAGATAAGACTTTGCCTACCGATTACCGGCCCATAAGCTTAGTGTCAACAATAGGTAAAGTATTCGAACGTATCTTAGCGGATCAAATTCTGGAATTTGCAGAGGCTAACCACTTACTCCCTAAAGAGTAACATTGCGTCCTTCCAGGTCGTTCAACCCTCACTAATCTCCTTTCTGCAATAAATGATTGGAGTAGAGCGCTCGACGAGGGGATTCCAATGGATGTAGATTACTCAAAAGCTTTCGACCATGTGCCCCACAAATGTTTGCTCAAGAAATTGGAACACCTTGGAATACGAGGCCGTCTGTTGTTGTGTATCAAATCTTTTCTGAGTCTGAGAACTTTCAGGGTGAGTGTTAGTGGAGATTTTTCATGCGTGGAAGGAAGAGTTCTGAGCGGGATGCCACAGGGATGGGTGCTTGGACCAATTCTTTTTCTCTTTTACACCGCCGATATCCCTCATCTCATTAGGTCCAGGTGCCTGCTGTATGCTGGTGATACTAAAATATACGGAGTCCCATCATTGAACACTAATCAGCTGCAGATTGATCTTGATACTATTACCCAGTGAACGGAGGACTGGTTGTTGCCGCTCAACACTGATAAGTGTTGTGTCTTATGCATGGGCAAGAGGAATACACGTATACCATACTCACTCGCTGACAGTCCCCCTAGCGTGGTTGAGGTGCAGAGGGAATTGGGATTGACTGCCACTTCTAACTTAGACTGGTCTGAGCATATCTCATCTGTCTATGCGAGAGCCAAGAAAATCACTCACTTGATTTAAAAGTCTTTCTGTGACTGCATCATTGTGACAATGAGGTTGCTATACAAGAGCTACGTGAGACCAATTTTGGAATTCCGTGGGTTGCTCTCCAAGGAGATAGAAATTTGCTGGAGTCGGTCCAGAGATGGTGTACCACGGTTCGGTTTTCCGCCTATGGTCGACCCGACTACAATACGAGGCTGCCGATTTTTGGTCTAACTTCATTCGAGGATCGCCCTATTAGGGGGGATTTAATAGTTTCTTATCGAGCCAAAAATAATAAATTTGGAGTTGATCTGCGTCATTTGTTCGAGTTCAACAGGTATAACCTCCGGGGACATAATCACAAGCTTGCCAAGGAGCAATTTAGGACCAGTACACGACAATATTTTCTGTCCAATATATTATTCGATCGGTGGAACGGTTTGCATAGATCTGTTGTTGAGTCCAGTAGTGTGAATAAATTTAAGAACAGCTACAATGGATGGAGAGATGGATTTATAGTGCGTATACGTAATTTTCATTATCCTGGACATATTTTTTCTATTATCCTTTACTTTACATGTGGAATATTTCTTTTCTTTTGTTAACTTCTGAGTTTATAGGTTTTACCTCTACTCTTCAACGATAAATAATTACTATAATAATAATTAATAATAAACCCTCAGGGGCTCTGGGATGTCTCAGAGTACGGGATTAGCAAACCCGAGGTACCCTAGCTAAACCTGGCAGTAGGTATAAAATGCAAAACCGCACGGGGTACTTCTTAGTAGCATACGGGTGTGACAAGCCCGCGGACCCTTGTCACTCTCAACCGATGAAGAATTACAATATACGGAGCCTCGGAGAACAGCTGCTGCCTGGGGATTACCAGGGCACGTCTGGGGTAGGTGCTGGACGTGACAGCATGCGGACCACCAATGGCAGGATGCTGAGGAGGCGGGCGCCTATCATACAAGAAATTACAGCTTCCGACGAGGGCATCGAGGAGGAGAGAGAACAAGTTGTCGGTCGCATAGGAAATCAACGCTCGCAAGAGAAACCCGTAGTCGGACCCGGCAACAGGAACAAGGCTGCACAAAGGGGACGCCACAAGTGGACACCCGTGCAACACGAACAACTATCTGTGTTATACCGGAGATCAAGACCAGAAAGAAGGGGATATATGGGTATACTGCATGGTCTGTGGTGTGAAAATCTACCAGATCTCAACTTCATGACGCAGCATAATATGCGAGACCAGGTGAGCCATCTCAAAAATATTGGAATCTTGCAGCAGCATCAAGAGTCACAGGAGATAGAAGAGCAATCTCAAGAGCAGGTGAGAGATGTTTCAAACCAACAGCAACACTTGACGAATCGAAGGGGAGAAGGACAGGATGTGAGGCAGGTGAGAGATGCCGCAAACATCCAACCTCATATACCTGCATTGCGATGTGAAGAAGTCGTAGCATCGGACATGGAGCAGGTGAGAGCTGCCGAAAATTCTGCATACTGCAACGGTCGAAGGACGGAAGAGTGAAGGGATGTTCCAGAACTAGTCGTCAATAGAAGAGAAGCATTTCAGGCTGCAGTAGGGAATCCTAACTTGAAGACCACAAGGCTGAAATCGAGACTCCCGACTGAAGATCTAGCCGTGATGAATATTATAATCGACGATCACCTAAAGGAGAACTGTTCACTAGAAGATGTCGTAGCTGCAGTGAGAGCTGCTACTTCACTTCTGTGCCCACCAGGAAGAGCAACAACAAAGGAGGACGAACATAGGTCAAGATTGTATAAGCTAGACATTAAGATAAGAACCGTAAGGCAGCAAGCATCTTGGTACCAATGTTGCATAGATGTTATGAAAGGACAACTGAAACCGAGCAAGAAAATAGAGGACATGATGGGTGAGCTGCGTACGTTGCATAGTACGATGAGCCTACCCAACATAAACCTATTGAAGCAGAAAGCCGTCAATAAAATAAGATCACTTGCGGCGGCAAGGAAGAAGCTTATCAAGAGGCAAAAGTCGATAGAAGACAACAACACCTTAACCACAGAACCTTCGAAGTTATTTCGACATAAGCAAGTAGAGGAAAAAACCCCTACATCACCAGAGGAAGTCGAATATCTCTGGAAAAATGTGTACGAGCGACCAGCGGAGACCAGGGATACTCCATCACTTCACAAATTTCAGATATTATGTTATCAAAATCTGCATCAGACTGAAGAGCTGACTGACATAATAACCGAAGAGATTAGAAAGGCCTTGAAGAGCAAGCAGGAGTTTAAGGCACCTGGATTGGATGGCGTTCAGAACTATTGGTGGAAGAACCTTCCAGCTACTCACCATCACCTAGCTAGATTATTCAGTGAGATAGTAATACACCGTGAGCCAATTCCTTCATGGTTGGTAGAGGGCAGAACTGTGCTGATACCGAAATCAGGTGATCTAGGACAGCCAAACAACCACATGTCTCAACACACTGTATAAAATTCTCACAAGTGTTCTTCAACATCGTATCCTGGAGTCAATTGGACCAGTGTGGAATCAAATCCACGAACAAAGAGGAGCGAGGAAAGGAGTACAGAGGTGCAAGGACAACCTACTTATAGACAAGAGCATTTGTCAAGATGCGAGACACTACAAGCGCGAGCTAAATACATCATGGTTGGATTCTGCGAAAGCATTTGACACAACGGCGCGCAGCTTGATAATTCGGCAGCTAGAGATGCTCGAAGTCCACCCTAACATCGTCCATGCGATGGAAAACATCATGGCGGTATGGTCCGATCTGGAGGTCGGACCACTTATACCGGATGGGTGAGATACAGGCAAGGCGCATTTCAAGGAGACTCGCTAAGCCCATTATTGTTCTGCATAACACTTCTTCCATCAACAACTGAGTTGAGGGCGAGCAGAATAGGGTACAAGGCCGGGCCATCAGGCAGAAGAGAATATCTGATCTCACATGTCCTCTACATGGACGACTTAAAACTGTGCGCTTCTTCCAAGGCAGCACTACAACAACTACTGAATATCGTCGCAGAATACACCTCAGCAATAGGAATGTCATTCGGTCTGGACAAGTGTGCTGTTTTTCATCTAAGCAGAGGAAGAACTGAAGAAACAGGGAAAACATCGACCTAGAAGGGGGAATAAGCATTCGACACCTCGGAGAGGAAGAAACATAAAAATTCCTTGGGATGAAACAACGAGGTGCATTGGAGACAACCCAAATCAAGGATGCCTTAACAGCTAGCTACAAAATGAAGATCCGAGATGGAAGTCACAGCTGTCTGGGAAAAATAAAGTATCACCTATGAACAGCTTGGCAGTCCCGATAATCAACTACTCATTCGGGAAAGTTAACTGGACAGTGAATGAAATTCTCGAGCTTGACAGAACCACTGGTAAAGTGATGAACATTAATCGTAGCCTACATTCCAACTGCTCGATTCAAAGGATATACTTTCCACGAACGCAGGGAGGCAGAGGTTTGCTAAGTTTGGAATACCAACACCATATACAAAGTTTGGAAATGACAATGAGGATATTGAGAAGCGAAGACCCGCTTCTGAAAATGGTGGCTAATCATGAAATAAGGAACCCAGGAGCTTTCCCATTAGAGCTTTGGAGAAGCTCAGTATAACTGGCATATCAATCGATCATGAGCTAGCAGCAACACCTATCTCGCCAACAGACCAAAGAAGAGTTGGCAGAGATATAAGACAGGCACAACTGAAGAACACTACTCGAAGATCACATGAGTAAACACCTCCACTCTATATTTTTCAGGAGTTTGAAAGATCAGGGCCTGTAAGAAGAATCATCCTCCGCCTTTTTGAAGGCCGCTGGGCTCAAGTCGGAAACGGAGGGAATCGTTATGGCTTGTCAAGATGGGGTGATAAATACAAGATGGTATAAAAAGAAAATCATGAATATGGGCACCCCCACAACGTGCAGAGCATGCCACAGCCAGCAGGAAACTGTTATGCACATTCTCTCTGCTTGCAGAGTCCATGCTCCAACAGGATATGTGGAAATACAAAATGCATTACTTCGAATACTCTACTTCCATCTGAGAAAGGTTTATGGTATAGACAACCAACCAGTGATTCCCTATGTGCCTCTGGAGATTGAAGTAGTTGTTGAAAATGACAAAGCTCGCATCTACTGTTACAATGCGATTCCAACAACTCGGCAGATCCACACGCCATGAAGCCAAATATACTCTTGCTCGACAAAGAACTGAAGGAATTGTTTGTCGTCGAATTTTCCTCCCCCGCAGAAAATAATGTGGTGATGAAAGAAGAACAGAAGAGGGAAAAATGCAAGGACTTAATGTTCGAACTGGGGATCCTGTATCCAGTTCATAAGGTTAGAATGGTCGTACTAATCATAGGATGACTAGGCGGAATGAGAGCGAACTACGTGACCAAATTGATTATTCAGGCCTGCAAATCTCCGGCCGAGGAATTAGCGCACAGAATGCAGAAAGCGGTGTTGCTCGGATCACTTCGAGACATCAGGTCCCATCAACTATGAAGGCCGCTTGCAGCTGATCTCTTTTGTTAAGGGACGCTGTAAGGGCAGGACGAAAAACTACTCCAAGGAACGTCTAAGAGGTTGTTTATTGAGTAACCAATCAACATCTGGGCGGGTCTATAAAAGGTTTTTCCTCTAGAGCGGTTAAAAAAATAATGAACGACCTATGCCCGTATTGAATTTAAGTAAAGTGCAACAATAAGAATCGAGCGGGGTTTACGCGAGAGTTTGACACAAATGTTTACGGAGATAATTTATAGATAGGCGGATGTGAAGAAAAAAATTCGTTTTTATTTCGATTGCTTACTGTTTGGTGGAGACAATAACTGAACAAAAGGAGTAGGTGATTTGAAACATCTGAGTCAAAAGATAAAAAAACACGAAAAATAAGCCAAACATGAACAATATTGTAAGCTCCCAGCTATTGGGCACAACTTATATCGCTTCTGGATTAAGTAGTGCATATGTCGAAAACATTCGTTTCCACAACGAAATGGTATCAAAAAAACCGTTGCAACCTGTCAAAAATTGTCGATATTCTGAATGCGGCAAATGCAATCTTACACTACGTGGTCATAACGAGTCGGGAGAATCGATTAATAACACAAGAATACGAGAACATGGCCGGTTGCTTGCGTACTTTGAATTCAATACAGTGCCGTATGGTTTGGATTCAACATTTGTGAAATATGTAAAGTTTAGGTTTTTTTAATATACACGCCAATGAAAACCGCAGAAACTTAAAGATGTTTCTCTACTTTATAATTGATCAAGACGTTTCTAAGGAATACAATGTCGAAGAAATACTGACAGCGCATTAAGACTTTATATGCATTCCTTATTTTGTTTTTTACTTCTTCCAAATCAATAGGAGTCTAGTACACACGATTATTCAAATACTCCCAAAGGAAGAAATCTAGTGGTGTTAAATCTGGAGATCTTGCAGGCCATCGTATCGATCCATTTGAGGATAGATGGATCGGCACACACGGATTATAAGTCAAAATCAAGTTTACACAAAATATCGTAGCCAACCTGCAATTCTTTCAATTTGAAATATCAATTGACGTTTTCTCCATCAAATTAAATGCAAAATACAAACATCATTGGAAAGGTAATTTTGAGTAGAATTAAAAAATTGCAAAAAATATATAAGGTGCTATTTGAGATGAAACAATCAGAGTCACTTCCGAAAGTGAGTTTCAATTTTTGTTTTTGAAAATCATAAAATTTTCAAATTTTTATCTTTTGAAATGGCTGGGATAATAGATTGGAACATGTATACTGGGACAATTGGCATATATATATTCTTTCGATTGAAGCATTAGATGTGTTAGCAGAGGTTAGTGTAACGGGGTACCTTACAATTCGACGTCTGATACAAGAGCTTAGGGAAAAACCTCAGCAAAAAACCCTGTTTCCCCGTGAGTGTTGTGATTTGTAAAAATTGAATTTGTTTACAAAAGTAGCTGAAATTTGAAATATTGATGGGCATGTCTTTCTTCAATATGGATTCCTTCGTCAAAAATCGGATAGGTTTCTCCAAGGTAGGTACCCGAAACTGAACCTGAAAAATGAAATCGACGAGAGGAGAAAAATGAACAAATTAAAAATAATTCATAACCTTTCAATAGTCCACTCTCACAAATTACTCCCCTGTAGTCAAATGAATCTCGTTAGAAGAATTGCCTCCGCTAGTAACCGGAGATATTCACTCTTGTTCTAAGAAATGCCTTCAATATTTGAATTCAAAAAGGAAAATGTCATTGCTCGTAAGGCCAGGAGGGTCCCTTTTAAAACCAGGTCTGGCCAATCCAAGCGAGGATTATTCAGAACTTCAGATGTTCGAAGACCGCTACAGGACCCTTATGTAGGGCTATCATCTCCCATAGATACATGCTTTACTTCCTATTTTATAAAATAAGGAAAAAAGAGTAGGAAAATTTATGTTATAATTTAATATGTCATCTTGACTATATATATATATATAAGATGATTCTTTTTGTACATCTCGATTTCAATTCACTGGGTAGGATGCTTACATTTTCGCCCTCCAAAAGATATTTTGGAGCAAACCTCGTTACTGTGTGATCTGTTTCATTATATTTTTCTACGCACTTCTGTGCAATAGAAGACCATGCAATTTTTTTCTCACTTTCATTGATTTTGCATCTTATCTTATTCACCAAAGTTTGATTTAATCTCTCATTAAGTCCATTTGAAAATGGCGTATCAGCAGCAGTGAAAACCAATTTTATATTCTCTTCCATTACAAATTTTTTAAATTCTTTCGAATTTATCCCAGGATATTGATCCGTTAGTAATATATCAATATCATAAACTGGTGTCACATTTTTCAGAAGTTTTATGAAATCCCCAGAGCTTTGATTTCTCGATGTTGAAATATAGGCGTATCTTGTGAAATGATCAACAAGGAGATGCATGTATTTTTTTGTTGACCGCAATCCTCCAAATCCTCCGATGGTATCAATAGACATAATTTCAAATGGTCGTTTTGCTGGACCTAATTGTGACATCAAACCATACTTTGGTTTTCTTCTCGATTTGTTCTTTATACAAATTTCACATTTATCACAAATTTGATTTATGTTTCCAATAATATTTTTGGCTGTATAAAATGGTGTTATTTTATTTTTCATCTGGGTTTGTCCAATATGGCAGTAGAAATCATGGACATCTTTAATTAAAATTTTGCTAAACTCTTCTGACAGTATAATTTTTTTCCCCTTGTTATTTCTTTTGTAAAAAATTCCGTTTTCTAATATGAGTTTCCTATTTTCTATGTCTAAATTCTCTTTTTGATCTTTTTTAATATCCCCAAAGTTTATTAAATTCACTACTTTTAAAAAATCGTCATTATTTTCGTAAAATTCTAAAACTGGATTTCTGCTTAGACAGTCAGCTTCTTGGTTTGATTTTCCTGGGTTATATTTGATTTTGAAATTGTATTGGGATAAATAATATGTTAAATCTCCAAGTTCTTCATCTGTTCTAGCCTTAATATTCATATTTTCTAATGGTTTATGATCTGAATATACCACGAATTCTTTTCCCATTAACCAATGTTGCCAATATTTCACAGCTTCTTTTATTGCCAGACATTCTAAATATATAGCCTTCTTCTTTTTTTGTGCTTCATTCAATTTTTTTGAAAAATAAGCAACCGGTCTGTATTCTCCGTTTTCGTCTTCTTGTTTCAGTACCGCCCCCACTCCTTTAATACTAGCATCTGTGTAAATATTTATCTGCAACTCAGGATTAAATATTTTCAGGAATGGTTCAGAACAAAGCAATGATTTTATTTTATCAAATGATTCTTGGCATTCTATAGACCATATGAATTTTTCATCTTTCCGTAATAATTTATGTAATGGATCCAGGATAAGTGCATTCTTTGGTACAAATTTATGATAAAAATTTATTTTTCCTAAAAATTGACGTATATTTTTTTTTGTAACTGGGACTGGAAAATTTTTCACAGCTGTCAAATTGTCTTTCAACGGCCTGATTGAATTATTTTCTATTATGTGACCTAAATATTTGGCATAACTATTTGCAAATGTACATTTTGAAAATTTCAGTCTGAAACCTTCCTTTTGAATTGCTTCCAACAATCTAGATAGATGTGATATATGTTCTTCGAAATTTTTCGAAAAAATCAAAATGTCGTCTATGAAATTCACTGCAAAATCAGATAGTTTGTATTTTCTTATAATGTTACTCAATATCCTTTGAAAAATAGCTGGAGCAGTCCTTAATCCAAATGGCAGACATGTCCATTGAAAATGACCTTCTTGTGTTACAAATGCCGTTTTGTGTCGATCTTGAATTTTCAAAGGAATTGACCAAAAAGCTGAATTAATATCAAGAGTGGAGAAATATTTACAATTTACAGTCTTGATCATTAAATCCTCAATCAAAGGAAACGGTTGTGATTGAGGGACAACGATTTTGTTCAATTCTCGGAAATCTATACATAGTCTTGTCTTTTTTTTATCTTCTTTCTTGTATGCCAAAGTCACTGGAGCAGCGAATGGGCTGTAAGATTCTTCAATCAAATTTTTTTCTATTAATTTCGATATTTGATTCTCTATTTCCTTTCTATCATCATTTGTACATCTATATGGACGTTTGTAACAATATTTATCCACTATTAAATCGATATGAGCTTCATAATTTTGAACTGTACCAATATCATATTTATCTTTTGCAAACACTGATTTATATTTCTCTATCAATTCATCTATCTCAGATTTTTTGTATGCATCTAAATGGTTTACAACTATCTCAAATTCATCTGTATTTACATGCTCATTGAAATTTATCTCATATCTACTCTCAATATCTATTTCTTGTTTATAAAGATTTGAAATCTCTTCATTCTTTTCACCCAGTACATCGGGAATTTCTAAATTTTCTGAAATCAGAGAATTGTTTTCCATAAATTTATCTTTTTCTAAGTTTTGTGTGATCTTCAAGTCTTCATTTTGTATTAATTTGAAATTTTTAATACAATCTAAACCAATTAGAAAGTCATAATTGAAATTTTCATTGTCTACGACGAAAATATCCATAACTTTTTCTATATTGTAGATTTTGATTTTAAGAGTTACTATACCTTTTGATTTTTCATCACCATTAATAGTCTTCAAGTTTACTATTTCGATGTTATTAGCAATTTTATTCGGATTTTTTTGGATTTTTAATAATTTTGCATTAATCAGTGATACATTCGAACCAGAATCATATATACCAAAAACTTCTAGAATGTCATTCAATAGTAACTTTACCCTTATTAATGGTGGCACAACTAGTTTTTTGGATTCTCTTCATTTAGTTCAATCTCCAATGCAGTATTATTAACGGTCTTCACAACTCCTTTCTGATTGTCCTTTTTGAACCAGCAATTTTTCTCAGGATGATAACGTATGCCTTTCTTTTCATCTATACAAATTCGGCATGGTTTCTTCTCATCATTCCGTTCATTCTTTTCACTACAGTTAATAATAGTTCTCTTTTTGTCATGTTTATTGGTTTTCGAAATCAGATATTCTAGTTTTCCAATTTCATTGTAAAGATCTTCGGTTTTCCCTAAAGTTTCTCTATCAATTTTATCTGCAACATAATTAGGTAGGCCAAAAGCTATAAGGTCTATGAGTGTCCCAGTATCAATTGATTTTCTCACTTCCAGTAATAGTTTCTCTTTTTTTAAGGCATACTCAAGCAATGAACCTGTTTGGTATTTGAAGGCTAAAGCATACCTAGTTGATGACCATCCTTTATTCCCGAAAGTATCAAGAAAACTCCTTTCCCATTTATCCCATCTTGATTCTATTGAATATTTAATCATCATGCAGCTATACCACTCTGCACCAGAACATTGCAAAAAAAGTTTTAAAATCTCAATTTTCATTTGGTCCTGACTGATTTGAAAACGTTTACATTCTTTATTGAAATCCTCAATCCATTGATTTGCATTGAGGTTCCTGCCATTGAATTTTCCTATCATAAATTCATTTGAAATTTGTCCTGAATTCTTTGGAAGACATTGGGCTGGCTTGTCATTTACTTTCTCCAAAAGTTTTCCCAAAACTTGCTCTACGTTTGTAGGAATAGATTCAACAACATCAATTTTTTCTTCAATTTTCTCTAAGTAAATATCATCAAACTGGATATTTTCCTCTTCATCTAAATAGGTTTTTGATAAATGTTCCGTTAGTTTTATCCATATTCTTCTTATTTGATATCTCTTAGTCAAGGATTTTTTAACTTTCACATAGTTTGGAGTTTTAGTAAGGAGTTGGTGCACATTTATTGGTTGGTATTCATCTGGTAATCCGAAAACCTCTCCATTAGTTGTTGCTATCGAAGTTAAACATATTGTGTTTGATTTTCCATCTATCGTTGGTTTCAGAGCAAAATCGAATCTCAGTTTTTCCATGAGTTGTGGAATAGATGCAGAAAATGTTGTTTTAGAATTTTACGAAAATAATGACGATTTTTTAAAAGTAGTGAATTTAATAAACTTTGGGGATATTAAAAAAGATCAAAAAGAGAATTTAGACATAGAAAATAGGAAACTCATATTAGAAAACGGAATTTTTTACAAAAGAAATAACAAGGGGAAAAAAATTATACTGTCAGAAGAGTTTAGCAAAATTTTAATTAAAGATGTCCATGATTTCTACTGCCATATTGGACAAACCCAGATGAAAAATAAAATAACACCATTTTATACAGCCAAAAATATTATTGGAAACATAAATCAAATTTGTGATAAATGTGAAATTTGTATAAAGAACAAATCGAGAAGAAAACCAAAGTATGGTTTGATGTCACAATTAGGTCCAGCAAAACGACCATTTGAAATTATGTCTATTGATACCATCGGAGGATTTGGAGGATTGCGGTCAACAAAAAAATACATGCATCTCCTTGTTGATCATTTCACAAGATACGCCTATATTTCAACATCGAGAAATCAAAGCTCTGGGGATTTCATAAAACTTCTGAAAAATGTGACACCAGTTTATGATATTGATATATTACTAACGGATCAATATCCTGGGATAAATTCGAAAGAATTTAAAAAATTTGTAATGGAAGAGAATATAAAATTGGTTTTCACTGCTGCTGATACGCCATTTTCAAATGGACTTAATGAGAGATTAAATCAAACTTTGGTGAATAAGATAAGATGCAAAATCAATGAAAGTGAGAAAAAAATTGCATGGTCTTCTATTGCACAGAAGTGCGTAGAAAAATATAATGAAACAGATCACACAGTAACGAGGTTTGCTCCAAAATATCTTTTGGAGGGCGAAAATGTAAGCATCCTACCCAGTGAATTGAAATCGAGATGTACAAAGGAAATTTTAGAAAGAGATAGGAAAATTGCATTCGAGAATACAGTGAGATCCCATGAAAATAACAAAAAATTATTCGATTCAAAAAGGAAAGATTATAAATTCAAGGAGGGAGACAAAGTCTATGTCGATCTTGAATTTTCAAAGGAATTGACCAAAAAGCTGAATTAATATCAAGAGTGGAGAAATATTTACAATTTACAGTCTTGATCATTAAATCCTCAATCAAAGGAAACGGTTGTGATTGAGGGACAACGATTTTGTTCAATTCTCGGAAATCTATACATAGTCTTGTCTTTTTTTTATCTTCTTTCTTGTATGCCAAAGTCACTGGAGCAGCGAATGGGCTGTAAGATTCTTCAATCAAATTTTTTTCTATTAATTTCGATATTTGATTCTCTATTTCCTTTCTATCATCATTTGTACATCTATGTGGACGTTTGTAACAATATTTATCCACTATTAAATCGATATGAGCTTCATAATTTTGAACTGTACCAATATCATATTTATCTTTTGCAAACACTGATTTATATTTCTCTATCAATTCATCTATCTCAGATTTTTTGTATGCATCTAAATGGTTTACAACTATCTCAAATTCATCTGTATTTACATGCTCATTGAAATTTATCTCATATCTACTCTCAGTATCTATTTCTTGTTTATAAAGATTTGAAATCTCTTCATTCTTTTCACCCAGTACATCGGGAATTTCTAAATTTTCTGAAATCAGAGAATTGTTTTCCATAAATTTATCTTTTTCTAAGTTTTGTGTGATCTTCAAGTCTTCATTTTGTATTAATTTGAAATTTTTAATACAATCTAAACCAATTAGAAAGTCATAATTGAAATTTTCATTGTCTACGACGAAAATATCCATAACTTTTTCTATATTGTAGATTTTGATTTTAAGAGTTACCATACCTTTTGATTTTTCATCACCATTAATAGTCTTCAAGTTTACTATTTCGATGTTATTAGCAATTTTATTCGGATTTTTTTGGATTTTTAATAATTTTGCATTAATCAGTGATACATTCGAACCAGAATCATATATACCAAAAACTTCTAGAATGTCATTCAATAGTAACTTTACCCTTATTAATGGTGGCACAACTAGTTTTTTGGATTCTCTTCATTTAGTTCAATCTCCAATGCAGTATTATTAACGGTCTTCACAACTCCTTTCTGATTGTCCTTTTTGAACCAGCAATTTTTCTCAGGATGATAACGTATGCCTTTCTTTTCATCTATACAAATTCGGCATGGTTTCTTCTCATCATTCCGTTCATTCTTTTCACTACAGTTAATAATAGTTCTCTTTTTGTCATGTTTATTGGTTTTCGAAATCAGATATTCTAGTTTTCCAATTTCATTGTAAAGATCTTCGGTTTTCCCTAAAGTTTCTCTATCAATTTTATCTGCAACATAATTAGGTAGGCCAAAAGCTATAAGGTCTATGAGTGTCCCAGTATCAATTGATTTTCTCACTTCCAGTAATAGTTTCTCTTTTTTTAAGGCATACTCAAGCAATGAACCTGTTTGGTATTTGAAGGCTAAAGCATACCTAGTTGATGACCATCCTTTATTCCCGAAAGTATCAAGAAAACTCCTTTCCCATGTATCCCATCTTGATTCTATTGAATATTTAATCATCATGCAGCTATACCACTCTGCACCAGAACATTGCAAAAAAAATTTTAAAATCTCAATTTTCATTTGGTCCTGACTGATTTGAAAACGTTTACATTCTTTATTGAAATCCTCAATCCATTGATTTGCATTGAGGTTCCTGCCATTGAATTTTCCTATCATAAATTCATTTGAAATTTGTCCTGAATTCTTTGGAAGACATTGGGCTGGCTTGTCATTTACTTTCTCCAAAAGTTTTCCCAAAACTTGCTCTACGTTTGTAGGAATAGATTCAACAACATCAATTTTTTCTTCAATTTTCTCTAAGTAAATATCATCAAAATGGATATTTTCCTCTTCATCTAAATAGGTTTTTGATAAATGTTCCGTTAGTTTTATCCATATTCTTCTTATTTGATATCTCTTAGTCAAGGATTTTTTAACTTTCACATAGTTTGGAGTTTTAGTAAGGAGTTGGTGCACATTTATTGGTTGGTATTCATCTGGTAATCCGAAAACCTCTCCATTAGTTGTTGCTATCGAAGTTAAACATATTGTGTTTGATTTTCCATCTATCGTTGGTTTCAGAGCAAAATCGAATCTCAGTTTTTCCATGAGTTGTGGAATAGATGCAGAAAATGTTGTTTTATAATAATATTTCTTATTCCAGTATGAATTGAGACTCAACTGCGTTTCTCTAAAATGTAGAGGGAAACAACATTTAAAGCCTCTAATTCGGATTTTCAACAAGCACAACTCAAACAAAATTCTATCTTTGACAATTCTAAAAAAATAACAACAGAAATATGAACTGTCTACCTGACATTCCAGGTCACTCAATAAAATATTAAATGAAAAGCACAGTGTACTTTTCTTTACATATATATATATATATATACAGTGCGTTTCAAAAAGTACGCACCAAGAGGAAATTTTCTTGCCTGTATAGTTTTTTGAAATTTTGGTATTCGAGAAAGTTGGTGCTCAAGAAATGATGATTTTTGACATATATGTCATTGATCCCGTTACTCTGTAAACCTATCAAAATTGACATTTTTTTAGAAGAATGACCAAAAGACGTACAAATCAGTACAATATAAAAAAGTTTCTGAAAGAAATGTTGCTCAGAATTTCATTTTATACCAAACTGCTAAATTTCATAGTGGAATTCCGAAATTTTTAAATTGATTTTAAAATCAATATTAATTGGTATTAATATTTTGATGACAGCACGCTAGAGGGAGCTTCGGGCTTTGTGGAAATTTGAAAAATTATTCGTAATGTAGTTCCAATGAAACTCGCATTATCACAATTCAAATAAAGTTTATATTAATTCAATATTCCTCATAAATTATGATTACTATAGTGACAACCTTGCAATAATGGTGCAAACCCAATTATTCTAGAAAAATTAAATGCGCAAAGAGCTAATTATTCTTGGAACATCATAAGAAATTAAATTCTTCGATTTCACATCTGAAAAAGAATTCACCAATCCTCTGAAATCCCTTGTGAATTTATTAACTCAAATACAACTAAAAACGCCATACAGACATTATCTGAAACAAGGTTACCTCTGAAAATGAAATAGTGTTGACAGGCGCATTAAATAAATAAATAATTTGTAAGTGTATAATTCTATGCGCCTGTCAAATCAATTTCATTTTATTATTTTCACAGGTATCTTTGTTTTAGATGAGGTCTGTATTGCGTTTTTAGTGGTATTTAAGTTAAAAAATTCACAAGGGATTTCAGAAGATTGGAGAATTCTTCGTCAGATGTGAAATCAAAGAATTTAATTCCTTTTGATGTTTCAAGAATAATCAGCAGGATATTAGCTCTTTCCGCATTTCATTTCTCAAGTATAATTCGGTTTGCACCAAGATTGTGAGGTTTTCACGATAGTAATCATAATTGATGAGAAACATAGAATTAATATAAACCTTATTTGAATTGTGATAATGTCAGTTTCATTGGAATTACATTCCGAATAATTTTTCAAATTTCCGCAAAGTCCAAAGCATGCTATCATCAAAATATAATTGTCAAAAAATTTCGGAATTTCACTATGAAATTTGGCAGTTTGGTATAAAATGGAATTCTGAGCAACATTTCTATCAGATACTTTATGATATTGTTCTGATTTCTACGTCTTTGGGTCATTTTTCTAAAAAAATGTAAATTTTGACAGGTTTGCTGAGTAATAGGATCAATGACATATATAACAAAAATCATTATTTCTTGAGCACCAACTTTCCCGAACACCAAAATTCCAGGCGAGAAAATTTCCCCTTGGTGCGTACTTTTTGACACGCACTGTATATTGTTTACAGTGACTATATTCTCACAGTGGCGACAAGGGGTCATAAATCTGTCAAAAGTCCGCCATGTTTCGTCAAATCATTTTGGCGGTATTTTTGAATTACATATATATGGGTATATGTATATTTACGTTCGAGTAGCAAATGCCACCTCGATCGGTATTGTATTTTAGGAATTATTATTAAAATAAGATGATCTGATTTCTGTATATTTTTCCTTTAGTAGCTCAAAAAATACAGATTGGATTGAATCGAAACTTTAGTAATCATGTTGTAGAATGCAAACGCACAAATTTTTGGAAGATTTCATCAGGATCCTATCACTAGAAAAAAATATATTTTTGTTTCTTCAAATATTCTTCCTGTGTTAGACGTGAATAGACAAAAGAACATGCGTGCAAAAGCTCTTGACTCCTCATAAGTGCATTTCTCGAATTTTTGGTCTCAATTTCTGTAGGAAGTGACATTACGGTATATGAATTCGATTCAGTGTATGTTGTTTTAAATTATATATATATATATATATATATATATATATATATATATATATATATATATATATATATATATATATATATATATATATGCGAATTGTTCTTTTCACGGACATTCCATATTTTTTTTAGATATCTGCTACTATAACATATTTTCGAACAAATTGTGATTCTGAACGATATAATTCAATCAATTTTTCTATATGTTAATGTTTTCGCTACCTATAGCGAAAAATGCATATATAAGGACATATGAGAACATTTTATAAAATTCAATTCATATGGGATTTTCGCTTAATTAATGTGTTTTTCCGTTTATCCTTTCAATAAATAATGATAAATGTTCTCTTACATTTTTTATATGAAACTTATAATTTGAAGTTATATTCTTCTTTCATTATTGTATACACTCAATAGTCCGTGGACGTAATGAGGTTTGGATATATCAACATTAGACATGCGGGGCAATAGTACGCAGTTTTCAATTAATTACTCTGTAATAAATATATGTGAAGAATGACAAAGCATGATATTCTAATTATAATTGTTATTTTCATTAAATTATTGAATCGAAATGCGGACATTCACCCAAAATCTTAGTGATTGAAAGCGACTAAATAGCAATTATAAATAGAATAGAATTTTATAGATTGCTATTGGTTACATACTTTTCGACCGAAACATCTCCTTTTGTAAATGTGAGACATATTCAATCTACAAGGTAATTCAATCATATCTACTTAACACATTATGATTCCATTCAATGGGATAAGTATACATCTATTAAAGCTACGGACACTTATTCGAGTATAAATGACTCGTCTGGTCGAAGCGTATAAAAACTAGTAAGGCAACTGTGAATTACCTCGGACCAGATACATATAAAACTTGCAAGCGAAACTGGAACTATATTGACTGCGTGCACTTACCCGCTGCGTACTCTTACCCCACATTTATATTACAACTTATCATGAACCCAAAGTTTCAAAAGGTACTCTTGCTGTTACATTTCAACAAACAAAATAAAAAATATATAAAAAAGCACTGACGTGAAGTCAGCAGCCTTTAGTGCACTTGTTTAAGTTGGCTTATTAGAATTGAATGATAAGTGCTTCAAGCTCAGTGGATAGAGCGAGCCGGATACCTACCCAGTGGGTAGTGGACACCATACACTGTTGGGTCAAAAATAAACCGTGCTGTGTCCAAGGTGGCGTTAGGCTAGAGTAATGAAGTTGACAAAGAACACAACTGACTCTCTTTAGTCACACAATCTCCTAGGACCTTCTGAGGGATCACATCAATGCTTTTTCAGCCTTTTCCTTACATAGTGAAGTCAATCTGCATTTGGAGATCCCTCAGAAGCTCTTAGGAGCTTGTGCAACTAAGGAGAGTCAGCTGTGTGCATTGTTACTCTATTCATACGCCAGCTGAGACACAACCCTGTTAATTTTTGACCCGACAGTGAATGATGTCCACTACCCTCTGGGCGAATCTCCGGCTCACTCTATCCACTGAGCTTGAAACACTCATCATTCAATTCAAAATAGCAAACGTGAACACGCGCGCTGAAGAGTACTGACTTCTCGTCAGTGCTTTTTTATATTTTGTCATGTTTTTTTTGCCAATTTGGCAATCAATACAGGCTGGGTATTAGTTTTACCGCAGGCCGAAATAAAAAAAAGTTATGAGACCCCCGTTAGGAACGCAATTGCTTACGCCTTCTTCAAATCCAAATGTAATTTAATATAGATCTTCCACATACCTATAGATATTTATAAATTGACCCACGACCACGAGACATTTCAACGCGGAAACAACACTTTCCTCGAAACTGACTTGACCGTGCCTGAATTGCCATTTAATTTCTCTTTAAACCTCACGATATCGGCTCAGCACCAAATCCATGATCACTAGGCGTAAACCACTCCCAACATAAGCCATACAACCCAAAGAGAGCTATTCGTGGCTTTAGGTTTAGGTCATCTCAAAATTACACATCTCATACAAAATTCTTCAACACCATTGGTTCAGGAGATATCTGAGCATCAATCCACGCATGCGTGGACACTCCCAAGAGTATTCCATTGAGGAATAGCGTCCTGCACATCAAAACCCCATTCCTCCCAAATGAGAACTCCAACGGTTAAATCACTTCTCGTCTGCTCATGCGCATAATGAAATATACCCGGAAGGGGTAATATTAATTTAAAAATGAACCCCAGAGCCACGATACGGCCACTTTTACTCGGAAACAACGCTATTTCCTCCAAACTGATCCTACCGTGCATAAAATTGCCATTAATTTTCTTTTAAATCCTCACAATATCGGCTCAGCACCAGAGCCATGACCGATAGTCCTAAACCACTCCCAACATAACCCATACAACCCCAAAACAGTTACTTCTCCGGGGATTGTATGGAGGAATAGTATCCTCCAACCCGAAGACCCGACCCTGTGAGACGAAAACTCCAGCAGTTAAATCACTTCACATCTGCGCATAAGCATAACGAAAATTGCTAGGAAGAGGCAATATGGTAGGTCACTGTTCCTTGCGGAACAAGCGCGCAAAAATTAGGTTTCGGAATTTTAAGTAAACTATTCCGCAAGAGAGTAGTAAATTTTTGAATTTCTTCAAGTCATGTGACCCTCACGAAATTTTGCGAAAGTGTTTGCTTCGGTCTTTTGCATTTGAGTACTGAGTTTCAATTTAATCTGATCAGCAATTTTCGAGTTATTGTGGAAACAAAATTTAGGATTCTAATAATGTAACAATTTTGTTTTTCCTTTGATGTGTGGACATGGCGCATGGACAATCATACGTCGAGTGTTCGCGCGTCGGAAAACCATCATCTTTGTTTATTTACGCACCACAAAACAAAACAAAAACTATAGTTTATCAGAAAGCAAATTGATTAAGATACTGTATCATAACTGTGTGTGTCTGTTATAAACAAATTGAAACCTTATAAATAGCCAGTATTTCAGGAAAACTCTTTTTTGTAAGTAAACAACATAATGTGCAATTAATCGAAAATAATAATAAAACTTCATTCATACCGAGCATTTTTTTATTAACTTAGGCGGTGTGAAGTTCGCCGGGCAGGCTAGTTATAAAATATATAGGTAGCGATCTTCGTTCGTACTTTCTTTTAATGGGTATTGCGTGAATTTCATATAGGTACCTATACTCATATATTCATACTCTTTTATGTCTTTTCATACAGATATTAATTTCCTAAATCGAATGCTAAATTTATTCAGAGTTAACAAAAATTATACTTAGCATAACAATGAAAAGCACTAACGTGAAGTTAATACTCTTTGGCGATCTTGTTCACGTTGGCTAATTGGAATTGAATAATGAATGCTTCAAGCTCAGTGCATAAAACGAGTGGGACATCTACCCAGAGGGTGATGATCACCATTCACTGTCGGATCATAAATTAAGAGTGATTTGTCTAAGCTGGCATAAGGATAGAGTAACAAAGTTGACCACCATTCACTGTCGGGTCAAAAATTAACCTTGCTATGGCTAAACTGGCATAAGGATACGGTAACAAAGTCGGCAAAGAACACAACTGACTCTCCTTAGTCACATAAGCTCCTAGGAGTTTCTGAGGGATCTTCCTAGGGAATTCCTAGGAGAGTCAGTATGATCATAAAATATGTCTATGGCAAGCGCGCCAATGCAGATTGACCTCACGTCAATGCTTTTTTAGCGTTTTCACATTGATATAATTAAAATAAATTAAAAAAATTGGTTCAAGCACTGACGTGAAGTAAGGAGCTTTTGCGCGTATGTTAACTATTGTCCATTCTCCTGTATCGGACACTCTTAATCGAATTCACCATGGTGAATTATATTGTCCGTTCTCCTGTATTGGACACTCTTAATCGAATTTTCCATGGTATTTCGAGTTGTGAAATCTATGCACAGGGGTGTAAGTTGCAACAACCCATTCCACTAGGTTGAATCATTGCAGATTGCTCAATTAATCTTATTGATAAATAAATTTAATTACAATTTTTGAAGCATTAAAGCATTGTAGATTGCTCTTTTTTATTAAAGATAATTTTTGAAGCATATATTTTTAAACGACACTATTATTAAATTTAATTTCTTTCATGATGCAGTTCTATCGTAGGAATCCATTGAAGTATACCTCCATTGATATAATTCCCAACTCTGAGAAACCAATACTTTCGGAGATATAATAATTTGTCTGTTTGAACAAGAGCGCCGAATAGCACCTGTCCACAGGGCTTGAACCCATTGAAAGAAAGGATTGAAATATACATTTGAGAGAGATGGAGCTAATTTAAGCAGCAAGATTCCAATCCTACACTAGCTCCATCCCTTTTTTCACCCTATTTGGTGTCTTCCACCTCTCTCACATGTAGATTTCAATCGACTCCGTGTAAAAGCCAGCTGATGCTCCGTCCATAGGATATTAGGTCTATGGCTTGAACCATTTTTTGTTAATATGATTCAGTTAGCAACAGTAGCGTAACGAATTTCGACCGCCTCCCCCCGCAAAAATAATTTTAGGGCCCCCTCTTAGAACTATTTAATATAAAAAATGTCTCCAACACTTCCCCTATACCCGACGAACCGTAGCGCTAAGCGTCGGCATTTGGAAAATATTACAATAAGTGGAGTACAGTGAATATGATTTTCCTTAAAAAAATCTACTGAAAAATGCATGCCTATTTATTGAAATATTGATGGCCAACTTATGACCTACGGTAATAGCGTACAAATAAATGTTAACATGATTATATAATTTATCCAAGCTTTATTATATGCTCTGTGTTCATACTCGTACATGTCATCCTGTTCTATAAGAGAGTTCTTCCATGGTGAAGCTCTCATTCTCATATTGATCATTTAATCTTGATAAATAAACTATTATTTCAATTGAATTTCCTTTATGATGCAGTTCTATCATAATAATACATTGATATAATTCTCAACTCTGAGAAGCCAATACTTTCGGAGATATAATTTGTCTGTTTAAACTAGAGCGCCAGAAAGCTCCTGTCCACAGTTATGGACTCGTGGATTCATAAAACTAAACGAAATTAGCATAAAGAAAGCATATAAAGTTTTTCTTGAGTCATTTCAAGAATATTCCATCGTTTTAGAACATTATATTATTCTTCATCATTTCTCCTTAAACGCACCGTTTTCCAAATATTCTTCATTGAATGTTTTAAAATGGAAAACTCCAGAAATTTCACTACTTTTATGGATCCGTCCCTGAGCGTTGGAATCCCGCATCAAGCTGTAAACCACGTTACCATGCCTTATTCTCGTCCGCCATAAATGTCATAGATAATTTATATGCGGGAGTGTATTAGCACATTGTGAAATCTTTAAACGCTTGTAACTTTTTACCTGAGCAGAATCTGGAAAAATGGTAAATTTAAAAGGTGTTTCATTTGATGAGAGGAATCTTTGGTTAAAATAACTGCAGTGGTCGAAGACTCACCCTGTATATTATCGCCATCTGCAAAATTTGGTAGATGTTTTCAGGGACGGGCCGAAACCAAATCGAAGCATCAAACTTTTCCAACTGCTTTGAAAATTTGCCAACCCGGTTCAACATTGGGGGAGGTGTTTAAGGACAGAACATGTTCTAAGGAAAACTTCATGAAAGTGTTACTTTACGACAAACCTCATCCATTATACCAATAAACTCTCGAATAAATGCCTGCATTCATGTTCTAGCATGACGAGTAAGGGGGCGTCCATAAATTATGTGAGATGTTTAAGGGGGGAGGGGGTCGAGTCAAATCTCATCTAATCTTACGTTGGAGAGAGGGGGGGTCTCGGCAAATATCACGCAATTTTTTTCTGATTGAAACAAAAAAAAATTATACTATTTTGGTCCATTTAATCCAGATTATACATGCAAATCATCACTGAAAATCATATGGACATGTTGGTTCTAATAGTCTCTCTTGAGACCGCGCATGATTCTCTATGGACTGAATTAGAGTAGATATTCTTTTTTTTAATCATAGTAGTCACGATTAAAGTATTCTTTTGTTAAATTTTTATTACACTTATAACTCTCAGCAATATTGATTACTAGTCGTAAATAAAAGTACGAAGTAATTTTTTTTTCTTTTTACAATAACAATCCAACGCGTTTACGTAAGAAACCCACATTTTGAAAAATCTCACGTGAGATTGGGGGATGGGGGAGGGGGTTGAATAAAATCTCACGACATCTCACCAGGGGGGAAGGGCGGTACAGAAAATTAAAAAAAAACACCTCACGTAATTTATTGACGCCCCCTAATTGCTGAAGTTGCAAAATTTACAAGCGATTTGATGTGATTGCATTTGGTGCCAAATTAATTATTTTCTGTAACTCCTCGGGAGTATTAATTATCTTCGGTGGCATAAACCATCGCCTTCATATGTCCTCAAAAATGAAAATTAAGTGGATTTGAGTCTGGTGAACTAGGTGACCGTGGAACTGGACCACCTCTACCTATCCATCTCCCAGGATAATGTTCGTCCAACTAATAATAGTGTCCTTTTATCGATATCGATTATTTGACGTTTCCATTCTAAAGCCTGGTTCTTAGAGCTACGTAGTGTCATTTGCGACACGAAATTACAGCATTTCAGCCAATCAGAGAGCTGGTAAACACACATTCCCTAACCGCCTCCTATTCCCTTGTGGTTGTCAAAATCTGTCGCGACACGCCCCCTCTGAAGTTAAAATTTGCCAACTTCATGATGATCAAGTAAACAAATCTGGGATGTGGGGATTGTCGCAGACTACACTCTACTCCATTCACTTTTATAAAGTCTCCCGGTTGGCCATGATTTAGGTCTATCACGTTTTTGTAACTGAAGCGGAGGCATGTTGGCACTGCTGAAATATCGTCAAGGTCAAAACAATTGGTCGGGACGATGCCAACTTCGACTCTCAAAAGTCCCAAACTTAACATAAAATAATCATTGTATGTATATAGAATACCTAGTAGGCTCACTCCTTGTTAAGTTCGTTCGGCGGAAAAGATTTTAACACCAGGGGGCTACACTATCGAAAGATTTCACGTCAATAAGGTTGAAAATCGTATGTCGTCAAAGAACAGAGTCGGTCGTTCGGGATTTTGGAATTTTCGTTCGATACTACGTCCAAGCAGAACAAGTGTCTTTTATTACTCTGAACATCTGCCTCCCATAAAAACCAAAACAAATCTTGTATCTGCTCTATTTCGTTTCGAGTTTTTTGTTTTTGCGAGTATGTTCTGGGGAACATCGCGTTATCATTTTGCCCAAATGTCTATAATTTTTTAATTTGTCGCCGAAAATGGTCTCAATCGATTGGGTTCGACTTCCTGATCAAGAATTCGAGGTCAAATTTGATTCTGTCCGTCCGGCCGGCCGTTACCACGATAACTTGAGAACGAAAAGAGCTAGCGACTTGAAATTTTCAGGGTAGGTGGCGCATCCCAATACGACGGACAAGTTAGTTAATGGGTATAATCGGCTCAATGGTTTCCGAGTAATAATTTGGTTTTCACCCAATATGAGTCCGATCGAATTTAAACTTGGTGAATTGTTGTAGAATATAAACCTAAGCACGCTTGTGAAATTTTGGTTAAATCGTATCAGTAGAAAATTTTTAAAAAATTATTAAAAAATATTATTTATGACACGATAACCCGTGAACGGAAGGAGAGGCTTGAAATTTTCAGGTTAGGTTGTGCATCTGAATGCGACATATGCGATTATAGGCATAATCGGCCAGACGGTTTCGGAATCATACCCATCTGAAATTTGGTTGTTATTTCCTCAATAACTCGAAAAATACAAAAGGGATTTCTATGAACAAGAGTGAATATCTTTGAAAAATAGCGAAGGCGATTCTTCTTCAAGTAATCCATGCGCCTTCAGAAGAGTATATTTGAGAGAGGGGACTTTTGAAAGGTTATGTATTATTTTTAATATGATTTCGCTAAAATTTTGCTGAAAGCTTCGAAACTTAACATTAAATTAACCACACTTTCTGATCTTGTGAGGTGAGAGGCTCATTTGTCGATATCAAATCTCGTGATGGATAGAGAAGCATTTTAGGCCAGTTTTTCTATCACTAATGAGAATACATCTTTATGTTTCACCTATACACCTTTAGATCTATCAATGGGCATTTATTGGTTAAGAATAAGTAATTGAATATTACTGGAATTCAATTGAATTTCATTCAAAATGTTGGTAAATAAACTTACAACTACTAATTTTCTTTACTTTGATTATTTAAATATGACATTAATTCTAGCAATATTTTTCTAGAATAATTATGTATTCTTCTCCCAAAGAAGAATTGAAGATAGACAATGTGTTAATTTTTTCATCATTGCATTCTATCCTGACTTCAGAAAAAAAAAATTGGTTCAAGATCTGACGTGAAGTCAGGAGCTTTTGCGCGTATGTTCTATTGTCTATCAATATAATTCACCATAGTAAATTCGAATTAAGAGTGTCCAATACAGGAGAATGGACAACATAATATACCATGGTAAATTCGATTAAAGGTGTCCAATACAGGAGAATGGACAATAGAACGCGCAAAAGCTCCTGACTTCACGTCAGTGCTTGAACCAATTTTTTTGTTCGTAATTTTTTGGAATTTTATAGGGGTACGGTTCTTACAATTTTTTTTTCTCATTTTTTTCAAATTTTCTAGGGGTACGGTTCTTGAAAAATTTTAAACACTTCTTTATGTTGATTTTCTACTAACAGTTACCAAGCTTCAATTCGATCGAATCTTAATATTTTGAGTTATCGAGGAAATAATATTCCAGGTGGGTATAACTCGGAAAGCGTGAAACCGATTATGCCCAAAAACGAACTTAACTCTCTCATTCGGATACGCAACCTACCCTGAAAATTGCAAGTCCCTATCTTCTTTTGTTCGAAAGTTATCGAGGCAACGGTCACCCATCTACTGAACTCACATAAGGCTGCTCGAATCTCCAACAATATTTAACCGATCGTGTTAAAACTTAAAACTTGGCAGTAGAGTTGGGTTCTAAAGGCTCTTGCAAAATTTCAGCAATTTCAGACGAATAGTTACTGATATAAAGAATTTTTTTTTTATTTTATATGATTTCTTAAATATTTTCTACAAATACTATCCCCACGAAATTTTGCAAGAATTTTCGCGTTGGCATTCTACAACTATTAACCATGTTTCAATTCAATCGGTTTAGTATTTTTCGAGTTAATGAGGAGAAAAAACAACCAAATTTCAGATGCCTATAACTCTAGAACCGTTTGGCCGATTATGCTTATAAACAAACTCAAATGTCGCATTTAGATGCACAAACTAACCTGAAATTTTCAATCCGCTATCTCTTTCCGTTCTCAGGTTATCGTGACAACAAAAATATTTTTTAATAATTTTTTAATAATTTTCTAGCTTACGATTCTCACAAAATTTCACAATTGTGCTTAGGTATATATTCTACAACTATTCACCAAGTTTGAATCCGATCGGATTTACTTTGGTTGAAAACAAAATTATTACTCGGAAACCATTGGGCCGATTATACCCATTAACAAACTTGTCCGTCGTATTGGGATGCGCCACCTACCCTGAAAATTACAAGTCGCTAGCTTTTTCCGTCCTCAAGTTATCGCGGCAACGGCTGGACGGCCGGCTGGACAGAATCAAATTTGACCTCAAATTCTTCATTGGGGAGTCGAACTAAATCGTTTGAGACCATTTTCGTCAAAAAACTCGAAAGTTAAAGACATTTGGGCAAAATGATAACGCAATGTTCCCCAGAACATAAGCGCAAAAAAAGAATACAGGGAAATAAAAAAAATCATATAATTCGTCAACATATTTTCAAGAAACAGCATTGGAGTGATAGTCTGGAATAAAATTCATAATTTTTCAACCAATAACTACAGCATACTGATAGGTTTTTTTTCATTCTAATAATTACATAACTGAAGGTATGGTAAGATTCAATTTTTTATTAGCTTTCCATCGATGAGAACAAAAGCTGGGTAGGGTTGAAGGGAAATATTCAATTTTATCGCCACAAAATGGGGAAAAGTAAAAATCAATTCACATTTTATTTTGAGTTGTTGGTTCCAAATACGAATTTTGTTCCATACTATAGTCCAACCCTCTATATTCGATTACATTTGCTGAATTCAATAATTACTTCATAATGGAACATTTTTAAATGAAATAGTACTAAGAGAAAATTTTCATGAATTTTCTCTTATTACTATTTCATTTGTTCTGAAAGAACAACAATTTTCCATTATGACGTAATTATTGAATGAGATGATGAGTTAATTCGACTCTACATAATAGAAGCGAAAAGTAAAGAAGCACTTGAAATATTAATTAATATTTATAATATTGTGAGAATCAGGCATCCACAAACCATGCCTGCAGCCGATCCTGTATTTTCTTCGTAATTCATCTCAATCCTCTAAAGAGGGCGCATGATAACTGGTGTCTATTTGAACAGTATCAAGAATTCTCGCTAGATGGCTCTGAAACACGTTTCCCATAGGTGAGCCTACTAGGTATTCTTTATACAATGATATAATCATAACATTTATATCTGCAATAGGAGAACTTCATTCTGACATGTTGAACTCTAGAATGAAATTACTTAGTTTCCTATCATTATATTTTATTAAGGTATAAGAATGACTCGGGTTTTGTAGTACTACTACATTTTGAAACTGGAATATTTCAAGTTGTGTAACAAGGTATTTAAATATCTTCATGAGAAAAGTGGGGAATTCCATTGGTACGTCTGTTCGTTTTCCTGCAGGGTTATTCAGGTACTTTTATTTTTTTCTCAAATACGGATACTGATATATAGAATTTTTTTTTTATTTTATATGATTTCTTAAAGATTTTCTACAAATACTATCCCCACGAAATTTTGCAAGAATTTTCTCATTGGCATTCTACAACTATTAACCATGTTTCAATTCAATCGGTTTAGTATTTTTCGAGTTAATGAGGAGAAAAAACCACCAAATTTCAGATGGCTATAACTCTATATTTCAAGCCGCTATCTCTTTCCGTTCTCAGGTTATCGTGATAACAAAAATATTTTTTAATAATTTTTTAATAATTTTCTAGCAATACGATTCTCACAAAATTTCACAAACGTGCTTAGGTATATATTCTACAACTATTCACCAAGTTTGAATCCGATCGGATCTATTTTGGTTGAAAACAAAATTATTACTCGGAAACCATTCGGCCGATTATACCCATTAACAAACATGTCCGTCGTATTGGGATGCGCCACCTACCCTGAAAATTTCAAGTTGCTAGCTCTTTCCGTCCTCAAGTTATCGCGGCAACGGCTGGACGGCCGGCCGGACAGAATCAAATTTGACCTCAAATTCTTCATTGGGGAGTCGAACTAAATCGTTTGAGACCATTTTCACAAAAAATTCGAAAGTTAAAGACATTTGGTCTGTTCGTTTTCCTGCAGGGTTATTCAGGTACTTTTATTTTTTTCTCAAATGAACTATCCCAAAGCAACGGACTACTTTATCCATTATTTTTCGATAAAATTTCAACACTTGATTATTGATTTTCATACAAGAAAATAGCATAATTTAATCTTCCACCCAGTTTATATACGTGAAATATTTCCAGTAACAACAGAGCAAAAATTTCTTTCTATTGTCGCCAGGACTGTGGAATTATTGAATTCACATAATATCTTTTCAAATTCATTATTTTTCCGAAGTAAATTCACATTGTGAAAATACGTAATTACTACGACTTCTATGTATAGAGGACAACGTTGCGTAGTTATCTGACAGGAAAATGACTATAACCTAACATTTCCAAAATATACATGGTGAAATGTGTCAAATTTTCATGGCCAACCGGGAGACTTTATAATAGTGTACTGCGTAGCTCTGAGAACCAGGCTTAATTTCTAACCTCAAGAGTTGAAAATTTGACTTGTTCATGTGCTGTTTGGTTAATAATAATTATAGCATTTGCTACTAAAGTATCGATTAATTCAAGTAGTGTTAGTATTATTGTGTTTGTGATTGGCCTTTTTTTTCTCACGAACAATATCAAATTCAGTTTCCCTTATCAATAATATCGGCCTCTAATATTTCAGTTTTTTTTTCTGTAAACGTACTTACAGTGAACCTATGTGAATATGTATTAACGCCGATTTTAAATCCCAGCAATCATCCCGAAGACCTTTATAATAGGGCTCGCATCAAGACATGTGATAGCGGTAGACGATCTGACGATCGTCAAGAATTGCATAATTCCATGCAAATTTTATTGAAGCAAGTACTGACGTGAGTCAGGAGCTTTTGCGCGTATGTTCTTTTGTCCATTCAGCTCTATTGGACACTCTTAATCGAGTTCACCATCGATATGGACCGGTTTCTCTGCTTTTATATGATATTTCATACCAAATGATCAAAGAATTTTTAATTCTGACATATGTATTCTATCCGAATGGAAATTCATTTGAAATTTCATAATATATGAAAAACGTATTTATTCAGCAGAGTATTTGTTTTCAGATTAAACTCAACTTCCTTTTAAAATATCAAAACTCACAAGTCTGCGCAGATCTCCAACAATACAGATTCGATCGTGCTCAAACATACGATTTGGTTGTAGAGTTAGGTTTTGAAAGTTCCCACAAAATTTCAGCGATGTCGAACGAATAGTTTCTGATATATAGAATTTTTTTCAATGATTTTTTCTTAATTTTCTAGTCATACGATCTTCACGAAATTTTTGCGTAGGCATTCTAGAACTAGTTTCCATGTCAGAATTCAATCGGCATCATATTTTTTCAGTTATTGAGGAAATAAGAACCAAATGTCAGATGGATATAACTCCGAAACCGTTCGGCCGATTATGCCTTTTAACGAACTCGAATGTCAGTGGTGCACAACGTACCCTAGAAATTGCAGAACGCTATGTCTTTCCGTTCTCAAGTAATCGTGAGATAAATAATATTTTTTAGGATATTTTTTTCAATTTTATAGGGATAAGATCCTCAAAAAATTTCACAAATTTCTTTGCTTCACTATTATACAACTACTTATAAAGTTTAAATTCGCTCGGATCTATATCTTTTGAGATATCGATAAAACAATATTCCAGATGGGTATAACTCTGATGAAACCGTTTGGCCGATTATACCTAACAATGAACATAACTGTCCCTCGTATGCGTAGCCTACCCTGAAAATTGCAAGCCCCTATCTCTTTTCGTTCGAAAGTTATCGAGGCAACGGTCACCCATCCAGCTACTCATCTCACTCAATACTGCTCAGATCTCAAACAATATAAATCCGAACATATTCAAATATGCAACTTGGCTGTAAAATTAGGTTCTGAAGCCTTCCGTAATTTCAGCGATAGGAGGCAGATATTTTCTGAGATAGGTATAGAATTTTTTTCGAAGGTTTTCAATTATTTTTTTTTTAATTTTCCAGTGATACGATCCTCACGAAATTTCGTAAAAATTTGCGCGCTGGCATTCTACAAGTAATTACCATGTTTGAATTGGATTGGTTTGATTTCTTTTTGAGCTAAGGAGGAAATAAATAAAATTGAAACTGTTTAGCCAATTATGCATATTAACGAGATCAAATGTTGCATTCGGATGCTCAACCTACCCTGAAAATTAAAAGTCGCTATCTCTTTCCGTTCTCAAGTTATCGTGGCTACGGCCTGACCGCAGGCCGACAAGAATCAAATTTGACGTAGAATTCTTCATCAGGGAGTCGAACTCAATCGTGTGAGAACATTTTCGGCAAAAAATTCTAAAATTACGGAGATTTGGGCGAAATGACAACGCGTAGTAGTAACTACTTCGAGGACCCAATAAAAATTTGCAAACTGTAATATTCATGTAGAGGGACAAGCAGTCTTTCAATTAAAGAATAGCTGACCCTCTATTCTCTATTAAGAATTTAGGGGTGACATCCCCTAAATCTAGGATTGAGAAGATTTTGGCTTACAATTGTGCTCAAAATATGCCCCCCCCCCTGAATAAAAATTGACATGTTTCGACTTTTTCTCTCAAAACATCCCTGTCGTGACATAATTGGCCTGGCACGTTTTCAAATTGATACCTTGTGTATGAAAATACAGAGATGTTCGAACGATAAGTTATATCATGTAAGAGGCACTTATCGGCTGAGAACTGCAAGCCAGCATAAATGCGTACTGGAAAGTTTTCCATATCGAGCTCCTAATAGTTATAATAATATGGGTGCGTTTTTATTTTAATCAGCTTTTGTGATGGATTCAATCAGCGATGAGAATACGATTGACGTGACGTCATAAAAATCCATCGGAAATTCACTAATCAATCCGATGTATATATAATATAAGAACAGAAAGCTGAGAAATGTTGATGATTATTATAGGTTAGGTTGTTATGTTTTGATCAATAATCTAATATTTTGTTCCATTGATGTTTTTCCATCAATAAAACAACTTTTCGAAGTCAGAAAATATAATTCATATCATATCATTCATATTTCAGGAACATTACTTTCAATGCAATTTTAATTATTTTCGAAGGGTTTTAAAATAGGAAATAGGTAGATTCAATAATACCTATAGTATCATACCTGTCGTAAAAAGAATCATTATCAAATCGCACTTAAGGCGATAAATATTAGGCATATGAAAGTTA
The DNA here is from genome assembly GCA_937662695.2 of Halyzia sedecimguttata. NCBI lineage: Eukaryota > Metazoa > Arthropoda > Insecta > Coleoptera > Coccinellidae > Halyzia > Halyzia sedecimguttata. The sequence continues at coordinate 115,434,254 of OW569412.2, forward strand.
AACTTGTATGAAGCCCATCTCCTATTATTACCTTTAAAAGTGCAGTCCAACAGAAATGTGATTCGAAATACCCGCCAAAATCCGTCCATCTAATCGGTCTCATCGACCTCCAAGTACGATGAACCGATTAGTAATCGTAAATCCATCGATGAAATTATGTTGAAAATAAAAACGGCCCGTTGAAATTCATCGGTATGCACTTGATGATAATAAAAACACACCGATTCATTTACGATTAATCGATTAGACATTTCGATTAAAATAAAAACGCACCCTATACCTATCTGCAGATTGCTGAATCAGCAAGCTGAAGTTCACTTTTTGGAGATGAAATTGAGTCGAATTAGTTATTCGAGCGAACCTATTAAATAAAATATACGTTACTCTCTCTTCGTACCCGCGTTAATAAGAAAAATATAAGTATTTCTGTATATCTCGAGTTTCATTCTAGTTAATGATCTCATATCCTAATAATAAGCTTAGCAGAAGTATGTACATATAAACTACAATTCAACTTTCGAAATCGGTCTCAAAGATTTATATCACAGATTTTCAATGAAGCATAATTCAAATAAATTGATTTAATATTATAATAAGCAAGAACAATATATTATTAATTCATTACTGGGAAATAGTTTTTTCAGAAATATCTTCTTGGGGTTATAATTAGAATTCTAAGTATGTATAAAATACGATGTATTGGTCTGAAAAATGTCATAGAATTGTAAAAAATATAGAATAATATGCATCCATAACGAAGTAATTAACAATTCTCAATTTTTTAACGATAGGGTATACCGAGAAGCTACAAACTGAGGATGAAACGATCGAAAGAATGTGCTTTAGTGCTAAGAATGAATTGTAAACATATTGAAATTCAACCTTCTATAATAATGCTAAAGAATCCCTAAACTAACATCTGGCACCGAGTCTAGCACGCACCCGAACGCGTTGGACGTTGAATCAACAAATGCATAATTTATTCACAATCCCTTTTCATTCCGAACCATGAGTAACATTTGGCTCATCTGAACCGATTAAATAACATTTTATGTGTTGCAGGTCATCTTACGTTGATACCGTGTAGAAGATTGGAGTTTACAGTTTTTTTCTTTTGCGGACTGGGAAACCTAGTGTTACAAGAATCGGGATTGTTGACGATTTCAGCTTCTGGGTAAACCTCGGTAAAGCTAGCAAAACCACCTTCAGTTTTTCAAAAAAAATTCATTGTCATAATTTAGAACTCATTCTGTACTAATTTTGTACCTTATTTTAGTATTTGATACTCGTTTGTATACCGAGAAAATAATGGATTACTAAGTATTTGAAGAAATTAATGTGCCTTAATTTGGTACCAGAAATGGGGTGTAGTTGACCGATTTTGAACTTCCATTGCATTTATTTATAAGCATAAGATTTATTTTCGGGATAAGAAAATTACATGAAGATGGTATTATTAATGAGAGTAAATATGTATATCATTTGGAAGGTAACAATTTTTCAGTCAAAACTTGAAAAAAATATATAACCCGCTACTGGTGGGGTGAAGTTGAACCTTTGAAATGTGATTCTTGAATACTTGGGGTGAATTTGACCAATTAATAATTGATTTTTGATCATTGTTTTACTAAGTAAACGAGAAATAAACTATAAAATCAACATTTTCATTAATCTAAGTATGTCATAAGACATATATAGAATTTTAAAACAAGAATATAACTTTTTACGCGCAGGGGAACATAGCATTATCATATTGCCCAAATTTCCATTTTGTAATGTTCGAATATTTCGCCGAAAATGATGTCAAGTGATTAGATTCGACTCACTAATGGAAAATTCTATGTCACATTTGACTCTGTCCGACCGTCCGGTCGTTAGTCGACATAACTGTTTCCGAGTAATAATTTTGTCATCAACCAATAAAGATTCGATCGAATTGAAACTTGGTAGTTGGTTGTAGAATATTGACACGAAGATTTGTGGAATTTCGTGAGAATCTTATCACCAGAAAACTTTAGGAAAATTAGTAAAAAACATTATTTCTGTCACTATAAGCTGAGAATAGAAAGAGATGGAGACTTGCAATTAGTGAATCCAATCCCGCACCAAAATCTCAATCCCACAAACGCGCGGGATGAAAGTTATAAATCCCGCGGATCCGCAAAAATGCGGGATTGTTAACAATAATACTCTTTGTACTCAAACTATTAAACATGCTAATAAAAAGTGGTTCAAGCACTGACGTGAAGTCAGGAGCTTATGCGCGTATGTTCTATTGTCCATTCTCCTGTATTGTATAATAACTGTATAATACAGGTATTCTACAACTATTTACCAAGCTTCAATTCGATCGAGTCTATATTCTTTGAGTTATCAAGGAAATAATATTCCAGGTGGGCATAACTCCGAAACAAATGGACCGATTATGCCCGTAAACGAACTTGACTTAACTCCCATTCAGATACGCAACATATCCTAAAAATTGCAAGTTCCTATGTCCTTTCGTTCGAAAGTTATAGAGGCATCGGTCACCCCTCCATCTACTGAACTCACACAAGGCTGCTCGAATCTTCAACAATATATATCCGATCGTGTTCAAACTTGGAACCTGGCAGTAGAGGCAATAGACAGTTTTTCGCCAAGGTGCATATTTAATTTTTTAGTTGACCTCTACATACTTTTATGAATTTCGGACCTCTTAAATAATTTCATAATAACAAATCACAGTTATTCTCATATAAGTACACTTATGTTTGTATTGAACAGTATCATGCCATATTCATAGTGACCACAGCGACTGACAGTTATTCTTACAGGCACTTATGTTTGTATTGAACCGTTACATGCCATATTCATAGTGACCAGAGCGGACGAAAAAGTACTTTTTCTTTTTAGGGGACGTTTGCGCTTTCATTGTCGAATACGGAATTTTAATATTGGGTACCGCAAATCCCGCACGGAAAATCCCACAATGTTGATTCCGCAGAATTTCAGCGGAATCCCGCATTTGCGGGATCCAGCATTTGCGGGATTGGATTCCCTACTTGCAATTTTTAGGGTAGGTTGTGAACCGGCCAAACTGTTTTGGTTGTTATATTTCGATAACTCGAAAAATACGAATCCCATCCAATTCAACCATGGTAATTAGTTTTAGAATGCCGACGCAAAACATCTTGCAAAAATTTTCTGAGTATCGTGTCACTAGAAATTTTTTGAAGAATCATTGAAAAACATTGAAAAAATTATAATTATCGATACTATTCGTCCGACATCGCTGAAATTTTTCGAGTGCCTTCAAAACCTAAACTGACTGCCAAGTTCCCAGTTTGAACACGATCGGATTCTATATTGTTGGAGATCCGAGCGGTCTTGGGTGAGTTCAGTAGCTGGACGGGTGACCGCCCTCGCTAACTTTCGAACGAAAAAAGATAGGCCATTTTTCAGGGTAGATTGCGCATCCGAATGGGAGAGTTAAGTTCGGTGTTGGGCATTATCGGCCCAACGGCTTCCGAGTAATAATTTTGTCATGAACCAATAAAGATCCGATCAAATTGAAACTTGGTGAGTAGTTGTAGAATATGAACCTAAGGACGTTTGTGAAATTTTGTGAGACCGTATCACAAGAAAATTAAAAAAAAATCATTAAAAAATATTTTTTGTCACGATAACCTGAGAACGGAAAGAGATAGTGACTTGAAATTTTCAGGTTGGTTGTGCATCTGAATGCGACATTTGGGTTTATCTACAGGCACAATCGGACAAACGGTTTCGGAGTTATACCCATCTGAAATTTGGTTCTTATTTTCTCAATTACTCGAAAAATACATACCCAATCTAATTCAAGCATGGCTATTAGTTGCCGAATGCCAACGCAAAAATTCTTGCGAAATTTCGTGAGCATCCTATAACTAGAAAATTTTAATAAAATAATTGAAAAAAATTCTATATATCAGAAATTATTCGTTCGGCATCGCTTAAATTTTGCAAGTGCCTTCAGAACCCAACTCTATTGCCAAGTACCAAGTTTCAACACGATCGGATCCATATTATTGGAGATCCGCGCCACCTTGTGAGATTCAGCAGCTGGATGGGTGACCGTTGCCTCGATAACTTTCGAACTAATGGAGATAGGGACTTCCAGTTTTCAGGGTAGGTTGCGCATCCCAATGGGAGAGTTAAGTTCGTTTTTGAGCATAATCGGTCCAACGGTTTTGGAGTTATACCCACCTGGAATTTTATTTCCACGTTAACTCAAAAAATATAGACTCGATCGAATTGAAGCTTGGTAATTAGTTGTAGAAAATAGACTTGAGGACGTGTGTCAAAGTTTGTAAGAAACGTACCCCTAGAAAGCTTTTAAAAAATTACGAAAAAAAGAATTGGTTGACGCACTGACGTGAAGTCAGGAGTTTTTGCGCGTATGTTCTATTGTCCATACTACATTGCTCCTGACTTCACGTCAGTGTTTGAACCAATTTTTTTTTACTTATAAGCAACTGCATACTCACTATCATTTTGATATCGAATGTGGTTTTCAAAATATCAGGAAAATAAATGAATAAATTCCTTTATGAATGTGTTTTCGATATATCAACAATATCACAGATTTGTTCACCAAAATTGTCAATATTATCAGATTTAATAAATTTATGGACTGAAAACTGAAATATCTAATAAAATGTTCATCAGTGAATAATTATGGTTGTTAATATTTGATGCCGTTTTGAATGATTTCAAATCTCTATTCTTCACATACATACCTAATCACAACTTTATCCCAGGAGTAGTTTTCGAAATAACACCCTAATCGACTAACTTCTTCGACGAACTTTCGATCAAAGACAAAGCACAAATTTTGTCGCCAATATTGTCCAATTGTTATTTTTGGTATTATAACATTATAGATTGAGGTCTCCGATGAAATTTTCATCTTCTCTTTCAGGATGATTTCGAGTCAATGATTTGATTATTGTTAAAAAAATGGTGATTTCAAAATTCAAGGATGGTTATGTATTACATTACTCAATTTTTCACTGTAGAAATGACATTAACATAATATCTCACTTCAAGAAACGTCATATAGAGTAGAAAGATCATTTGTGTGTAGAAGAGAATATTTGTCTGTCTTGCTGTGTAACTTCGAGTGAAGTTAGATTGTGCATTTACCGTTATTGTAGCTATGGCAGTGTTGCACAATATAGCCTTGAACCAGAATGATTATTTTGAAATTCAGGACGAATTTCAAGTAGTATCCATCAATTCGGATTATTAAATTTCGGATTCCTCCGAAGCAAACACATTTCGAAGGATGATAGTTAGTCAATCTAATAGGTAAGTTTGAATAAAACCGATAATTTATTAGTATTTTATTTATTATTTGCCATTTTTTTTTCGAGACGATTATCAAGTTTGCTTTATCAATAATAAGTTTAATTTCAAGTCTGCATCTAATATTAATTTTTTTTTTCTCCTTATAATGCCATATTTCGTTTATTTACCATTTTTGCGCGTATGTTCTGGGGAACATCGCGTTATCATTTTGCCCAAATTTTGCCGCCCGGCCAGCCGTTGCCACGATAACTTGAAAACGAAAAGGGATAGCGACTTAAAATTTTCAGGGTAGGTGCATTCAAATACGACGGACAAGTTCATTAATGGGCATAATCGGCCTAACGGTTTCTGAGTAATAATTTTGTCATCAACCAATACAGATCCGATCGAATCGAAACTTGGTAGCAAGTTGTAGAATACAAATACGAAGACGTTTCTGAAATTTTGTGAGAATCGTGTTGCTAGAAAATTTGAAAAAAAATATCAAAAAATATTATTTTCGTCACGATAACCCGAAAAAGGAAATATATAGCGACTTGCAATTTTCGGGGTAGGTTGTACATCTGAATGTAACATTTGTGTTTATAAATAGGCATAAGCGGCTAAACGGTTTTGGAGTTATGCCCTTCTGAAATTTGTTTTTTATTTCTTCAATATGACGAAAAATACAGAACCCATCTAATTCAAACTTGGTTACTAGTTGTAAAATACCGGCTCGGAAAGTCTTGCAAAATTCCGCGAGAATCGTATCACTACAAAATAAAATAAAAATAATTTGAAAAAAAAATTATATATCGGAATCTGTTCGCCTGTCATCACTGAAATTTTGTGAGAGCCTTCAAAATCTAACTCTACTACCAAATTCCAAGTTTGAACATGATCGGATGTATATTTTTTGGAAGATCCGAGCAGCATTGGATAAGTTCTGTAGTTTGATTGGTGACCGTTGCGTTGAAATTTTCAGGCTTGGTTGCGCCAAGCCTGAATGAGAGAGTTAAGTTCGTTGTTTGGCATAATCGGCAAAACGATTTCGGAGTTATGACCATCTGGAATATTATTTTTTCGATAACTCAAATAATACACGCCCGATCGAATTGAAACTTGGTATCTAGTAGGAGAATGTCGACATAAGGACGTGTAAGGAATTTTTTGAGGATCGTACTACTAGTAAATTTAAAAAAAAATTACGAAAAAATATTATATATCTCAAGATAACTGGAGAACAGAGAGAGATAGTGATTTGTCATTTTTAGGGTTGGTTGCGCAGCCGAATGCGACATTTAAGTTCGTTTATAGTCATAATCAACCCAACGGTTTTGGAGTTATACCTATCTGAGATTTGGTTGTTATTTCCTCAATAACTCAAAAAATACGGAACTGATCCAATTCAAACATGGTTACTAGTTGTAGAATGCCAACGCGAAAATTACTGCAGAATTTCGTGAGGATCGTATAACTAGGACATTTTTTGAAAATCATTGAAAAAAATTCTACATATCAGAAACTATTCGTCCACCATCGATGAAATTTTGCGAGATCCTTCAGAACCTAACTCTACTGCCAAGTTTCAAGTTTGAACACGATCGGATCTATATTGTTTGAGATCGGAGCAGCCTTCTGTGAGTTCAGTAGCAAGATGGATTACCGTTGTCTTGATAACTTTCGAACGAAAGGAGATAGGGGCTTACAATTCTCATTGTAGGTTGCGCATCCGAATGGGTGGGTCAATTTAATTTTGGGCATAATCGGTACATCGGTTTCGGAGTTATACCCACCTGGAATATTATTTCCTTGATATAGACTCGATTGAATTGGAGCTTGGTAACTAGTTGTAGAATATCGACATAAAGACGTGTGTGAAACTTTGCAAGAACCGTACCCCTAGGAAATTTGAAAAAAATTACGAAAAAATAATTGGTTCAAGCACTTTGTCCATTCTTCTGTATTGGACACTCTTAATCGAATTTACCATGGTGAATTCTATTGTCCGTTTTCCTGTATTGGACAATCTTAATCGAATTTATCATGGTAAATTAGAAACGTTTGACACCATTTTCAACCGAATATATCAGACATTTGGGCAAATTGATAAGCACTCTGTTCTGAGCAACAAGAGCACCAAAAAAGCAAGGAGGAATTTGAGCTATGATAAAGTAAGTATCTATACACGAGAAATATTAGATTGCTTCGTAAACAATGATGATTGAAAATCGAGTTTTATTTCAGTGTGAGAGGTAAAAGATAGATGGTGGAAGCTTTATGCCAAAGGCAATATTGGTGGATGCGACACTTGTAGGTATGTTACTGACCCACTTTGATTACCCCGTCAATCATTATGATTCGTCAGCAGCATATTATACGAACGGTAATTAATGAGCCAATCAAAGTAGAATATAAAATACAATATGAAGTTTCTTGAAGTGAGCTCTACTATAAATGTCTTCGGGATGATTGCCGGGATTTAAAATCAGTGTCAATAAATATTTACATAGGTTTATTGTAGGTACTTTTGCTGAAAAAAAAATTAAATATTAGAGGCAACTTGAAATTACCGATATTATTGATAAAGGAAAATCAATTTGATATTGTTCTTGAGAAAGAAATGGCAAATCATAAATTCCTAAGTACTTACACTAGTAAATTATAAGTTTTATTCAAACTCACCTTAATCTATCTCATTTTGAATTTTTCATCTGTGAATATTTTCATGGGAGATCTTCAAATTCTTATGAATCGGGATATGGAAATGTTATTGATGAAGTCATGAACTTTTTCATTCGATGAGGTGGTTGAATTAAATGATACTTCAGTTGCAAGTATTAGTTTTAACCAAATAGCAACAAGTGAACTTTTTTACTCAAGTTAGAAATTAGAATGGAAACTGCAAATAGTCGATATCGATAAATGGTCACTGTAAACAGAAACCTCTAGTTATCGGCCCGTGAAAGTTATGGAACCTTAGACCAGGGTTTCTCAAACTTTTGGCTCTCCCTGTTAAACCCCTGCTAAAGACTGCAGTATTTTTTTTATTTCCTTATATTTTTATCAGCATACCGAATATCAGCTAAATCAGATTCGTTTGTTAATATGTATTATGGCAACCATTTCAAACTTCGCAATGTTCATTTTTGCGCGCTTGTTCCGCCAGCAACATGTATTTTTGTTATTTTTTGGCGAAAATGGTCTCAAACGATTGGGTTCGACTCATTGATGAATAATCCGGGGTCAAATCCAATTATGTCCGTCCGTCCAGCCGTCCGTCCGTAAGGACGATACATCTCGAAGGATATTAGTTAGATAGTTGAAATTTGCAGGGTATATTTGGATCGTAAATATCTCTGTTAAGTTAGTTAATGAGCAATATCCACCCTGTGTTTTTGGAGCTATGGTCATTTTGGGCTTGAGCTTTTTTTCTGCTTTATTTACGATATTACTATACTTCGATCTGTCTTAAATTTAGCACTAGATTGTAGAATTACGACCTTTATAAACATGCTAAGTTTTGTATTTATCCGGAAAACACGTTCAGAAAAAAAAAATCAGAGATTTGTGAATTATGTTTTCCCAATAACTAAAAAAAAACAGGATATAATGGAATGGAAGCTTGGTAGTTCGTTGAAAAAAATACCAACAAACAGCCTTTCGCAAAATTTCTGGAGAATCGCATGACGAAAAAAAAATTATAAAATATTCTACTATTTTGCGGAATATTTTGCTTGAAATTCCGGAACTACATATCAGATTCAGTCTAAATTTGGCATTTAGGTATCCAATAATGACATGTACACAATTTCATGAAAAACAGACGCTACAGAAAACAAATCTCAATATGAAATTCCAAATACCTCTACTGGCTCTTTTACAACCAGAAATTCCTATTGCATTTCAATGCGTGTCCTGCATATAGGTACAAAGCATGGTTTTGCAAAATGAACGATGTGGGGATTTTTAATTTGTATGAATGTTGAGTGACCTGGGAGGAACTGGAAGGCCATTATTAACACCTCATGTCAATTATGGGTGTGCATCCCAGTTTCGAGGAAATAGCATAGTTTACGAGGGGCGCGTTCCACTAAGGTCCCACAACGCTCACGCTCACGACCGCAGTTCTTCCCGTTCCACATGCGTTTGACTAGCTCGTGGGTATTTCGATTATCCTATCAAGTGGAACGGGCTCATGGGTTTGATCGAAGTAGAGCGGTGACGTTTGAAAATCCAAGGGTTAATTTAAATTTAATGTTTCCAATTCGTCATTTTTTGTTTCAATATTAAATAGGTAATCATTATGAACTTAATTAATCAACATTTTCTATTTTTGAACAGGATAATAAAACAATAAATATAATTGATCTGATTGTTTATTTAAAAAGCATTTTATTCATACATAAAAAAAATGCAGCGTGTTTATTGCATACTGATTCTTCAGAACATTAATATATTTGGGAAATATGAAAGTTGATATACGATGAATAAACATTATAGGTATTTACCTCAGTACCTACTATAAAAGGATCAGTGGTATCTGACCGTTAGCATGATTTTTCTCAATATTATCTAATCGTTTGTTAGTTTCGCAACAGTTTTTTGATCTAGCGCAACCTTCAATACCTTCACAACATTGGCATAATCTGAAAATTTTTTTCAAGCATCACTGACGTGAAGTCAGGATTTTTTTTTGCGCGTATGTATTGTCCATTGGCCAATGGACAATAGAACATACGCGCAAAAGCTCCGGACTTCACGTCAGTGCTTGAACCAATTTTTTTGCCGTAATTTTTTTAAAATTTTCTAGGGGTACGTTTCTTACATAATTTTAAACACGTCTTTATATCGATATTCTACAAATTTAGTTACCTACCAAGCTTCAATTCTATCGAGTCTATAATTTTTAAGTTATTTTGAGTAAAGAAGGTTATGATGAACTTCATGATGTATTTTAACAGCTAATTAAATTGGAAAATAATCAAATATCGCAAAAGATTACACTCAATTCCGAGTTCTCGAGTTAATACGATCACTTTCCAAAAAGCCCTAATGTTATTGTTTTGGTCGCCATCATGAATATTCGTAAACGCTCACTTCGACCCACCACAAGACGTGGGTCTCGGATAGCTAGCCGCGGTCGAAAACAATGACGTCATCTATGACGTATTCGACATGCCCACAACGACGGCGATCGTCATGTGGAACGACTCTACGAACGTTTTGGACGTTGCGATCGCCTAGTGGAACACGCCCGAGGTGAAATGGATACTTCACGTGCTTCTTGGGTCAATTTTGAAATTCACACTGCCAATTTCGTTTATTTTTCGTTATGCGCGTGAGCAGACGAAAAGTGATTTAACTGCTTGAGTTTTGGGCTGAGGGGAGTTGGGTTTTCAAATGGAGGATGATATTCTTCCATAGAATTTCCTTGAGAGAGCCCACGCATGCGTAGATTGAGCTGCGATATCTCCTAGGTCATTGGTGCTGGAAAATCGGAGTTTAATGTTAGGTGTGTGATTTCGGGAGGACATTCAGCCGCGAGTGGACTGCGCATGCTCAGAAGAGAAGTTGCTGTATTTTAGGTTGTATGGGTTAGATTGGAACTGGTTTACGTCTATTGGTCATGGGTCTGATGCTAAGCCGAGAATATGAGGTTCTAAATGAAAATTCATGGCTATTATAAGAGCATACAAGTCAATTTGGGGGAAATAGCATTGTTTTCTAATTAAAGTGTCTTTACTGTGGCCTATGGTAAAGCCAATTTTGAAATTCACGCTGCCCCTTTCAGTAATTTTTCGCTCTCCGTATGAGCAGACTTTTTGTTCGTGGTTTTGGATGCTGGCAGCAATATATAGAGAGCACTATCAGTGAGGAGTGAACTGTACATGCGCATGAGTAAGCTGCCAGTTTATGGTGTTGTTTGTGCTAGGATGCGAGTGAATTCCTATGAGTAGTCATGTGAATCTGGTGCTGTGCCAATATATGAGTCTTTTGTTCCGTTTTCTTGGGAAGAATTTATAAATAACTTTTTTTTAAAGATCTTTTAAGTTATATTAAGATTTGAAGAATAGGTGCAAGGAACTTCGTTCCTGACGGTTCCCTGACCAATATCTTTTTTTTCTTATTTCGAGCGAAGGTAAAACTGATAGGTGTAGACTGAATTGGAGTAATGAACAGAATTGTCAAGAAAATATAAAAAGCACATTCAAAAGCACTGACGTAAAGTCAGTACTCTTTGGCACGATCGTTCGCTTCAACCAATTAGAATAGGTCGAACCGGAGATCCAGTCAGACGGTAGTCGCCACCATGCACAGTTGGGTTAAATCAACAGTACTGTACCTGAGCCGGAGTAAGGATACTGTAACAAAGCTTACACAGAACAAAGCTGACTCTCCTAACTCGCCCAAGTTCCTAGGAGCTTCTGAGGGGTCTCTTTGGGAAAGACCTAGGAGGATTAGTATAGTCATAATCGTGTCATTAGCAAGCACGCCAATGCAGATTGCCTTCACAGAGAAGCTAAAAAGCTATAAATGGACTGACGTGGGATCAATCTGCTTTGGCGTGCTTGGTAATGAGATGAATATTAGTATAGTGGCCCTCTTAGATCTTTCCCAAAGAGCCCCGTCAGAAGCTCCTAGGAGTTTGTGCGTGTTAGGGGAGTCAGTTGTGTTCTGTGTAGGCTTTGTTACTGTTTCTTACGTCAGCTTAGTCACAGCACTGTTAATTTTTTAGCCGACTATGCATGGTGGCCACTACCGTCTGACTAGATCTCCGATAAGCTCTCTCCACTGAACAACAAGCACTCATCATTCAATACAAATTGGTTAACGTGAACAAGGGCGCCAAAAAGTACTGACTTTCATTTATTATGCATGGCGGCCATTTTCGTATATTTTTATTATGACTAAATACATATGCCCAATATGAGCTAAATATGATTTTTTTTTTCTTATGAGTTCGGCCATTATGAAATTCGGCATCGTGGATATTCTCGTGACTTGTCTCCAGGAATGAACAAACATGCAAATTTTCAAAGCCATACCTAAATAAACAAGAATTAGCTGAATAAAAGTTTGAACATTTCGAAACCAATAAATTGCCCGTATACGAAGATTCGAACTTGATTAAAAGCTTCCAGATATAAGCGCATAATTAATTTGTACATAAAGTGTCAAAATAATAAATTTAATAAGCTAGTTTGATTTTTCTTCCAAATTCGCTAAATAAAAGTTTAATAGGAAAGAAACATAAAAATTTTCTAAAAGGTCCTCGATTAGACGGATTCATGCCATGCATCGGTTATTCGCGGACCGTCTTCAAATGGAATAATTCTTGCATCGGTTATTCGCGGACCGTCCTTGAATGGTATAATTCTTGCCTCGGTTATTCGCGGACCGTCCGTGAAAGAACCAAATGTCCGCGAATAACCGTATTGTTGCATCAAAATGTCCGTGAAAAGAACAATTCGCATACATATATATATATATATATATATATATATATATATATATTTTAAATTATATATATAAAATAATATGAATTATTATTTAGGAAGGTAGATATCGCAAATATAGGTAGGAAGAGTTTGAAATAGATAGAATTAATTGATGAATTTTGATTTTCCTTCCTGATTGCTGATCGTTTTACAATATTCGTATAACTATGTAGTTTGAAATTAAATTTTTTAATCTAAGATATATTATTTTTAGATTTACCACAGTATATTATTTCCAATATTCATGTTGCACCAAAAAAAAATAAACTAGTATTTACAACTATTTATAATCTACGGTTGAATAGGAAAGATGACAGATGCAATAATTCGGCAGAATGTGCAACTCCATAGAAATTTTAGCTCATCATAATGGAATTATTATATCCATATGTGTTCGTTACGAAACTTCACAGAGTGAATTCTAATAAGGAGAGAATTAAAAGTTCTGAACATTGTGCTATTTTTTATTTCTTATTCAAACTACAGGTACAATATAAAACAAATACAATTATAAATTGAATAAAAGCTATAACACAAGTAAATAATGAATATTTTTCAACTATATACTATTACTTCGAATGACCAGCCATAGACTTACTGGCCATAACTCTTAAAAGATTTATTTTTTTTCGTCCTTATTTTTAATCTGTAGACAATAAAACGTTTTATAATTTTGTTTTTTAGATTATGACAATAATTAAGAATATCCGAGTCGATTTAATTCATTTTATCGATATAGAATTGTTTCAGGTCAATATGTTGATTTTCAATGAATTTTATATAAAGAACAAAGTCAGATTCTAATTCTATTAAAGGTTGGTTCGTTGCAAAAGAACAATGTATGAGGCCTGAATCTTTTCAACTGTGAAAATTTGGAGAATCTTGTATGGATAGGGGGGTCTTTGATCCAACACAGGCGATGCAGGTGTTACACACTCTCGAAGTACTTCTGATACTTGTTATCCACATACGTTATAAAAAGAGTTGAGCTCAATACCACTCCATTGTATATCCTTATGTTCAATGTTTCTTGGAATTTTCGGTTCATCGTATTTTTGGACCTTTGTGGTAATAGTGTAAAAATCCTGATAAAAACTCTCTGTCATCCTCGTCGTAACTACTATTAGTTGGGTTTTTCAAATACTTGCAGAGCATTGGGTACTATCTGCTTGCTTCTCAGAATTGAAAACAAATTTTCCAAACGAAGTGATATCCCTTTTCATTTACCACAGCTGAATTTTAAACGAAGGTCTCTTTTAATCGTTGAATTTGATACTCTGGAAAACTTTGGTAACTTGTTTTTCCTTTTACTTATCAATACTTCAATCTGATCAGGATTGTACAATTTGCTCAATAACGAATGCTGTTCATATTTCAATCTGAGCTGAGAAAACTTTTTCTTCATATGCCGCAATGCTTTCTTATATTTCATACTTCTATGTCGTTCCTTTAGAAACAATAATTCCTACTTGGCTAGTTTCTGCTTCAATTCTTTTTGTTCCATGTGGACTCTAGGCGCAGTGATGTTACCATTGCTGCTATCCGATGGTATATTCTCAGTTGGTACTTCAATTATGGTTTGCGTGATATTGGATATATTTGTAATATCTGGCTGAGGAACAACTGAAAATAAGTCTTTGTAATTCATTTATATAGCTAAATATCATGTGAGACTATGTGATTAGAACACTTCATCTCAGACCAGAAAAGGTATTGTTCCTAGAATATTAGGAAATGTGTTTGCTTTTTGAATTTTTTATCAGCATAATTTACATTTAAATCAATTCATCTTAAAATTATGTCTTACCTTCCTCAGACATTAATGGCTCATTCAATATTACTTCAGTATTTTGTATGAAAGAAAATATTGTAGGAACAGCGTTGTGTTTCAACTTTCTTTTTCCATCAACTCTCACCTTCTCCCACATATCAGGGTCAAAGTGTACCTGAAATATTTAATGTATATTAAAATCTACTATGTATAAATAAAAATAAATAAATAATAATAAAAAATAAATACTAATTCCAGAGAAATTACCATTCTTAAAACTTTCGATTTCGTAAAGGTAAATTAGTAAAATTAAATGGACTTACTTCACACAAATAAGAATTATTTGTAGGGATCCAGTTAGCTCGTCTTGTTCTTATTGTCCATTCATGTCGTCTGGTAAGATTTCTCGGAATCTCGGAAAGCATTTCATAACGAAACCTTTTACTGACGAATTAGAACATCCAACAGCTGCACAACCGGGCATTTTGAAAACTATTTATATTCGCCAAAGTCGCTAAATTGCACAAACTCAACACCTTTTCCAAAAAAAGATTCTATTCAAATGAACGTAAACGTAAACATAAACAAACACAAATATTTTGACGAAGTTGCATAGAATATGCATTCTGTGTACAAAATTTTGACGCTCGACGAAACATGGCGGATTTGTACCACGTGACCGTGTTCAACCAATAGAAAATCGAACCACCTATGTCGCCACTGTAAGAATATAGTCACTGTAATATTGTTATGCGATATGCATTGTAGCATTTCTTAACATAGATGTGAATGCCCTTATACTCAAGTCAGGGCTTTTCCCGGAAGCGCCGGTCAACGCTCAGCACTTTTGAGCAGTCAGCATTATATTCCATAATTTCCTGCAGTCCGACTTGAAGGATTATTATTCATTATTATTCAGACCTGCATCGAATAAACTCACTTCAAAAATAAAGTTGTTTTTTTAAAAAAGAGATCTTAGAGTGGATTTTTGTAAATGGCGACGAGGATGGGATGCTGTTAGTTTTTTTGTGAGAAAAAAGAACGTGAATTTCAATTCTTTGAATACATCCAAAAAACCCGAGAAAATCTCCATCAAGACAAGTGTGACCGATACAGTCAAGAGGAGTTGCTGAAGCCCTGAAAAGAAAAGGAGAACTAACCCGGACTGAATCCACAACTGGTAACCCTCAGAGATCACCCTTAGGAGTTTGGTAGTAGCACCCCAAGCACGAGGTTGAAAACAGAAGTCAAGTAGGTGAGGCTGTTCTAATAATCCCAGTTTTTTTCCTATCCCTGGACCAAAAGATAAGGAACACACTTTTTTTTATTATTTTTTTTTAATCACAACTTGAAGAGTATAAATAATTGAAGAAAGTCTTTTAATCATTGAGTCATTAATAGAACAATTTAATTCCCTTCAAGTAAATTCTATAAATTCGAAAATGGCAACCCCCAGTGAAAATCGTGTTGTGATAGATCTCAGTACAGTTAAATATTAGGGAGAATTATTACCTCGATTTAACGGAAACCCTAACGAATTGCAAACGTTTCTTTTAGAAGCAGATCATTTCATGAGTCAGTTTGGAACAACGAATAATGAATTGATTAATCGATATTGCTTTGCAACTATTAAATCTAAATTAATTGACCAAGCTAAAACCATAATATATTCCGGACCATCCTGTAATACATGGACCGACCTGAAACAATTATTAAATAATAAATTCGGCTTCAAAATAAATTTCGATGTATTACAAAGTGAATACCAATATTTGAAAAGAAAATCTAAAGAATCTCTATCTGACTTCATTGAAAGAGTGAAAGAAGTCAAATTACAATATGACTATCAAATTCAACTTCTAGGATTATCACCTATAGAAATTAATGTTTATAGAAATCTATCGGACAAAATTGGTAACACTGTCTTATACAATATTGTGGACGAAAATTCTCGAAATTTATTAGATTTGCAACCAAAACCGTTTGACGATACGTGTAAACTGTTAGAAAATAGAGAAATTAAAAGACAACAGCTCTACTTGCATCCAGTTTCCAAATTACCTACATTTACCCCAAATTTTATATCAAGCGAACGACAAAATAAGAATCAAAATTACCACCAATTTCCTTCAACCAGTAGAGAATTCCCCTCGCAACCGATACCATTGCAATTTAATAATACATCAGAACAAACATTCGCGACGAATAGTCAAGTTTTTGGAAAACCGCGAAATGTTTTCAAACCGAACCCGAATCAAAAATTTAATCAACCTAGGCCAGAACCAATGTCCGTCAGAACTCGAATTCATCCTATCAAAAGACCTGCTAGTAGTCAGATGCGACAAGAACCTCCAAATAACAGACAATTCTTTAGAATAAACGGACCTCCAGAATTTGCAGTCGAAGAACTCACAAATACCGAAAACGTTGAATGCGAAGAATTTGAAGAAGATCAAGAATTAGAATATCCGAATGAAGTAGTTTATGATAACGAATCGGATGATAACGAACATGAGGATCAAAGTTTTCAAATATTAGCCCTTGGAAATCGCAAGACTTAAATTTTACAAAAGAACATTTGTCATATTTGCCTTATTTAAAACTAAAAAACCCCCCTTGTAAACTACTCATAGATAGTGGAAGTTCAATTTGTATAATTGACCCTGCAGTAGCATACAATTTATTCCCAGAAAATATTTATGAAGAACATACATGTTTCAAAACTGCCGTCGGCAAGGATTTTAGTCGATATAAAGTCGCATTTCCCCTTTTTTCTTTTGGATCCGATGATACATATCCTTTCGTTATCTACAAGTTCCATGCACAATATGACGATGTCATAGGAGCAAACCTTTTGAAAGATTTAGAATTAAATTTTAATTGGCAGAGACACGAATTAGGCAATGACGTAAAAACACAAAAATTCCATTTGCAGAAAACATGCAGTAATGAACCACTTCCCGTTGATTAAAGTCATCTAGAGAAAAATCTCCAAAATCAGTTAGTAAAGATAAGATATAACAGAGCAATATGAGAACACTTCAATTACCAAATCAGCCTTTGAGTTTCACGAACAAAATTAAACATCATATTAGAACTATGGATGAAAACCCAGTTTATGTAAGACGTTATCGATACCCAGAAATTCATAAACAAGAAGTGAAAAACCAAATTCAAGATTTATTGGACAAAAATATAATTCGTCCTAGTAATTCGCCTTGGTCCTTTCCAATTGTGGTAGTTCCGAAAAAAACTGATCAATCTGGTAATCAGAAGTGGCGAATCGCCATTGATTACAGGAAACTTAACGAAAAAACAATTGATGATAAATTCCCTATTCCGAACATCGATGAATTATTGGATCAATTGAAAGACGCGAAATATTTCAGTGCTTTAGATTTAGCCAGTGGATTTCATCAAATAGAGTTAGACCCAGTATCGATTGAAAAAATAGCATTCGTTACAGATGATGGTCATTTCGAATTTCTTAGAATGCCCTTTGGTTTGAAAAACGCCCCATCAACTTTCCAACGCGTTATGAATCAGATTTTACAACCAGTAATTAACAAAATATGTGTAGTCTACATGGACGATATTCTTATTTTTTCCAAAACTCCCGAAAAACATCTCGCTGATATTCAAACTGTCTTACAGTTATTGCAAAAATAATCTTTAAAAATTCAGTTACATAAATCTTATTTTTTCAAATCTGATCTTATATTTTTAGGTTATAAAATTTCAGAAAAAGTAGTTGAACCTAACCCCGAAAAAGTTGAAGTAATAAAAAAATTCCCACTACCGAAATCAGTCAAAGAAATTAAATCTTATTTAGGAATGATAGGATACTACCGGAAATTCATTCCGTATTTTTCAAAATTAACTAAACCCATGACCAAATTTCTAAAAAAGGATGTCAAATTAAACATTCGTGATCAGGAGTAAGTATATCGAGTCATTTCACTCAAGCAAGAATCTATTAATCAATTACCCGATCCTTCAATACCCTGATTTCAACAAACCATTTTGTCCTTACAACGGATGCATCTCAATATGCCATTGGTGCTATTCTATCACAAGGAACACCCCCGAACGATTTACCCCTATCATACGCAAGCAGGACATTAAACGAAGCGGAAGTAAAATATTCAACCATAGAAAATGAACTTTTGGCAGTGGTTTGGTCCGCGAAATATTTTAGACCATATCTATTCGGCAGAAAATTTACTATTTATACTGACCACAGATCCTTAACCTGGTTATTCTCTACAAAAGACGCATCATCCCGACTAATGAGATGGAGAATAAAATTAGAGGAATTCAATTTCGAAATTAAATATCGGAAAGGATCTAATAATAATGCGGACGCGATTTCTCGTATTCGGATAGACGAGTTAAACTTAAATGACTCATCAGATGACGATTTAGCCTCGATCATCCCTCAAGTTACACTTGAAGATCTCGAGATTTCTTAAAAAGAGTTAGATGAAATAACCGAATCATGCATCGCAAACGATCAATCGCAAGAATCCAATCCCCAAACTATTCATAGTAATTTCGAAGATCCCATTCTAGAAATACCATACACGGAACGCTCTTTGAACACAGCTATTAATCAAATATTTTTTCAAAAAGCCAATTCTCTCAAAGTCGAAAAATTGAAACTACACAAAAACACTCGATTTAGATTAATTGTTTCCATAAACGTACCAGAAGATTTTACCAAATTGTTAATAGAATACATCAAACCAAAAAGCCATTATGGCATTTTTTTCAAACAAAAAGAAATGGAGAAGACATTCCTGAAATTAGCACAAAATCTATTTAAAGCCAAAACTTTCTCCTTCAAAATTTCGAATATACTTCTTGAAGACATCGAAACAGAAGAGGAACAACAAGAAAAAATTAAATTGTATCATGAGACTAAAACGAAACACAGAGGTTTTCACGAGAATCAAGAAAGTATTAAAAAACGTTCTTACTGGCCCAAAATGGACAAAGATATACAATCATATATCAACTCTTGCGAAATTTGTCAATGTCAAAAATATGAACGACAACCCACAAAATTAGTAGGTATTCAAGTCAAATCCAACAGGTGATAAACCTTTCTCTCATTTATACATCGATACAATCGTCATGAATAGAACACCCTGCTTATCTATAATCGATTCATTTTCCAGGCATGGCCAATGTTATATTCTAAATAGTAAAACATCAACTGAAATTGCCAATCAATTAACTCAATATTTTTCAAACCACGGTATACCCGAAAAAATAACCTTCGACAATGGAACAGAATTCAAGAATCAACTTATACAAGATTTAGGCAATACTCATAAAATTTCCCTTCATTATGTAACAAATTATAACCCAACCTCAAATGCACTGGTGGAAAGATTCCATTCAACTCTTATTGAACAAATTAGAGTCCTAGATGAAAAAAATCTTTCCTTAACAGAAAAAATTAATAGAGCGCTTTTGAGTTATAACAATTCAATACACTCTTCGACTTCATACACACCCTTTCAAATCATAAAATCTGATTTAAATTATAGTACTCCTGTAGAACTGTCAACTCACGAAAAATTACGCAATATATTCAGGAATATCGCGAAAATATAAAGGAAATTTCAGACCATTTGAATTCAAGAAAAGAAAAGTCCAAACTTGATGAACTTAATCAGAACAGACAACATGTGAAAAAACTCGACGAAACGAAACCAGCCTATATGGCTATACCAAAAAAAGCCAAGTTCGACCCAAATTTCAAGAAAACAAATATTAAAATTTTGGACAATATCCTGATAAAGAACCCTGATACTCAAAAAGTTTATCATAAGAACAAGATAAAACAGAGAAAATAATAACATTTCATTTTCTCTCTTCCAGGAAAATGAGACCCCTTTTTCAAATTTTTCTTCTACCATTCCTTCCGACTTCTCAAACACTAGAATTTTCGGAAATCAAAAATAATATCATTCCGTTTTTCGTAGGCAAAACCTACATAAGTGAGTCAAAACATATTAATGTACCAATTTAATTTAGCTAATATAAGCAGAATATTGCAAGACCATTTTGTTTTAACTGATCAAATAAATTCAGTCAGTTCAAATATAATGATTTCAAATCACCTCGAATCAATCAAAAATCAATTGAAACAAAACGAAATTTTGCTAAGCAATTTATACACTTCTCGACACAAACGAGGTCTTATCAATGTCGGTGGACATGTCGCAAAAATCCTATTTGGCACTCTTGATAGCGAGGATGAATCCCTCTACTTGAATTATTTTCAAGCGTTCAAGAATCAGCTTCAATCGATGAGAACGGATCAAAATCAGGATATTAGTATCATGAGATCTATGACATCCAAATACACAAATTTTACAAATCAAATCATACAAAATTATAAACATTATCGATTGGTACAAAATGATATCAATAAACTCATTCTCATACACTTCGAACAATTATCAATTAATAGAATTCTCACTGAAATAAACACAGCTGTCAGTTTCGCAAGACTTCATCTATTGCACGAAAGTATTTTACCGTTAGACATATTTTATGATTTTGTTCGAACGACAGGTTTCATGAAACATTTGTACTACTTGAAAGACTTTTATTCGGTTTGTTATACCTCTGTTAAATTCAGAAACAATAATGTGATATTCATAATTGAAATACCTTTGACATCCCCAAACCTTATGGATACCTATAACCTACACTATGTCCCATACAAAAATGTCTCCATCACCGAACAGCCTCAGTTCTTACTAGCAAAAGAACAAAAACTATTATGGTCCATTGATCAAACATGTCCAAGAGTCGAAGATTGGTGGATCTGGATGATTAATCTCCCACAAGAAGGAAAACTGTAGAAGACAACCTACACAGTGCAGTGACGATTTGTTAAAGTTATCATCGAGAAAGTTCATATCGATCGGTAATACGCAAATTGGTGAATTGTGAAATGAACATACTGAATATTATAAACTGAGTAGAATTTACCTCATTGAAACTTCATGTAATCTAACCAATAGTCTTAAGTATTTTTATAATGATGAAATTTCAACTATTTATTATAATGTACCTCTTTCCAATATGGTATCAGAAACTATTGATAATCTTACAATTTTAAATTCATTGATGGATAATTTTACAACATATGATAATATTTTTAACTGGAAAATCCATCCTAATCATGTATCTTCTATCTATTTTGTACTGAACCTGACCATAGTAATCATATTAGCCTATTTATTGTATAAAATTTTCATTTTAAAATTCACGAATATCGTGAACAGTAGCAAAAATAATTCAGCCTCTAAAGCCGAAGTTATTTCTTTAAAAAAATGGGGAGGTGTTATGCGATATGCATTGTAGCATTCCTTAACATAGATGTGAATGCCCTCATACTCAAGTCAGGGCGTTTCCCGGAAGCGCCGGTCAACGCTCAGCACTTTTGAGCAGTCAGCATTATATTCCATAATTTCCTGCAGTCCGACTTGAAGGATTATTATTCATTATTATTCAGACCTGCATCGATAAACTTGCTTCAAAAATAAAGTTGTTTTTTAAAAAAAGAGATCTTAGAGTGGATTTTTGTAAATATATATATATATATATAAATAATTTGTGTTTCCGGGTGTTTCGACTATTTTGGGCATTTGTTGTTAAATGACTGCCAGTTTGTTCTATAGCTCGATATTTCGTTTATTCTTTGTAAACTTCTTCAGGAGCAACTAAAAATACACATATGTAAACTACATTAATCACAAACATCTTACTCTAGACTTACGATCTCTGACATTTATATGGCTAATCTTGACAGGTTCATCTATTCTTTATTGATACTATGCTTCAATTTTATTTTCTAAATCTAACAGGAAGGTGAAACTCATTAACTTTTCTCTTGCTCGCAATATTCGCATTATCCAACATTTGTCAACTGTCAACCTTGTTGTTGAAACCATAGAGCATTCGTTGAAACACAAAATAAAATAAAGTTACATTTTACCACATACACAATTTTGAATTTTTTATAGTTAACATGAGGGACAAATTACAGTTCAGGTTCATTCGGCGTTGTACATTTCAATTGTTTTCTTATTAAGTTCTTTATATATCATGTGGCCTCAGCCCCCGCGATTCCACCATTCTTTTTTATCACAGGAGAGTAAATAACTATAGATGCTGCTCAAATTTGTGTGTATCAGATTTCTTGTTTACCGTTCTGTTTTCATTAATGTAACACATTTCGAGAAATAGTCTTTTCTGATAATTTTCTTCTTGGTCCAGGATCTCCACGTTTTCAAAGTTCATACGTTAATGAGTTTCACCTTCCTGTTAGATTTAGAAAATAAAATTGAAGCATAGTATCAATAAAGAATAGATGAACCTGTCAAGATTAGCCATATAAATGTCAGAGATCGTAAGTCTAGAGTAAGATGTTTGTGATTAATGTAGTTTACATATGTGTATTTTTAGTTGCTCCTGAAGAAGTTTACAAAGAATAAACGAAATATCGAGCTATAGAACAAACTGGCAGTCATTTAACAACAAATGCCCAAAATAGTCGAAACACCCGGAAACACAAATTATTCATTATAAGAACGACTAGGAATCTCGCTATAGTATATATATATATATATATATATAAAATGGAAAAGTATAACGGGTAATTCCGCAAAAGGAGCAGAGATAATCATTCTGCTGGTACCTGCCGACACGTGTTTCTGCTAGTTGGCTTCTTCAGGACAGGGCAACCAAGAAACCAAGAAAAGGTGGAAAGATAACTGAAAAACAGGCGACACCACAACAGGAGCGAGCAACCAATTTGTGCCTTCAGCTCTAGGACCTCCAATTCGGAGGTAAACTATGGCATCGGCACGAAGGAAGCATAAGCCACCTGTGCGATGCGACCCAAACCCGAGGATATGTAATAAGAAAATAGGATAACGCGGATAAGTTTATTAAAATGGAAAAGTATAACGGGTAATTCCGCAAAAGGAGCAGAGATAATCATTCTGCTGGTACCTGCCGACACGTGTTTCTGCTAGTTATACTTTTCCATTTTAATAAACTTATCCGCGTTATCCTATTTTCTTATTACATATCCTCGGGTTTGGGTCGCATCGCACAGGTGGCTTATGCTTCCTTCGTGCCGATGCCATAGTTTACCTCCGAATTGGAGGTCCTAGAGCTGAAGGCACAAATTGGTTGCTCGCTCCTGTTGTGGTGTCGCCTGTTTTTCAGTTATCTTTCCACCTTTTCTTGGTTTCTTGGTTGCCCTGTCCTGAAGAAGCCAACTAGCAGAAACACGTGTCGGCAGGTACCAGCAGAATGATTATCTCTGCTCCTTTTGCGGAATTACCCGTTATACTTTTCCATTTTAATAAACTTATCCGCGTTATCCTATTTTCTTATTATATATATATATATATATATATATATATATATATATATATATATATATTAAAGAAAATAGGATAATGCGGATAAGTATATTTAAATGGAAAAGTATAACGGGTGATTCCGCAAAAGAAGCAGAGAAAATAATTCTGCTGGTACCTGCCGACACGTGTTTCTGCTAGTTGGCTTCTTCAGGACAGGGCAACCAAGAAACCAAAAAAAGGTGAAATGATAATGCGGAATCACCCGTTATACTTTTCCATTTATATATATATATATATATATATATATATATATATATATATATATATACAACTAGCTGACCCGGCGAACTTTGTATTGCTCCAAAGATACATAAAGTTGTATTTGCTAACCATTGCTAATTTTACAAGTAGGAGATGAATTAGGCAAACTTAAAGTACAAAATATACAACAAATTTAATCACATTGAAATATGTATGTACATTGTTATTTACATGAAAATAATTCTCTTTATTTAAGCGTTAAGCAGATGCGACAATATTAGCAGGAAATATAATTTAATGAATTCATATCAAATATAGTACCTTCACGACTACGCCATTAACCGAAGCGACACCTAGTGGCCTTATTTGATATAAGGCCACTAGGTGTATGGTACATTCACGACTACGTCATTAACCGTAGGGACACCCAGCGGCTGTATTCAAAAGAAGGAAGATTATTTCCTTCATAAGCAAGTTTTTCATAGTTTTGATGTATTTTATAATAACCTGGCCGTAGACGAATTCTTCAAATTAAGTTTCATAACAAATCCAGTCCATCTGATCTTCAGTTATAAATGGTGTAACCAACGCCATGGCGACTTTGTTTTATATATTAAGATTACAGAATACAGTAATAAGAGTCTACGTTTTCAAGTATTTTAGAATTATTTAAGGGTTATTGACTCGAATTAAGTCAAATGACAATATATGCTTGATAAAATCCAGCTTTTGATGAATATCAAATAAAATATCGTGAAGTGATGAATTTATAATAATTATCGAATCGAGATTTATCTGTTTTATTCAGAATTCCTACAAGGAATGAAATTAATTCATATTGTATATATGCACCATGTGTTGTCCGCGCTTATCTCGAGCTAAAGGTAGGAAGGAAATTACAGCATATTGCTGGTCTGCTTCTGTGTTTACGTTACTCCTCCCCCTCAATGTATCAAATTGCAGGAAGAAAGAGCTGCCGAGATTTGATATCTGTGATCTTTGAATCCACGGAAATATCACAATTCACAACTATGGTCTTTTTCTCCATGTTACAATTTTGGAGTATTGTCTTGGGTTAATCTTGTCTGCTAGGACATAGGTCATTTCGAAGCTTCTGGTTGCCTGCTGAAGTTTTCCTCATCAAGTGCTGGAAATTTACTGATGAAAAGCCGATTCGCAGACTCCATGGTGGGCTGAGACACTGACATTAACTCATGCGTATCTGACCATACCTTAAGAAAACTAAACATTGATCGATCAACATTCAATTCTCAATTTTTTTTTTATAATTTTTTTTTCCTGATATTTTTCGTGTGAAAAAGACTGTCAGTATCCGCAAATGAAAATTCACTATCACTACCCTTATATTTTATACAACAGAGAATTTCATGTGTTTTATTTTTTTATGAATCCAGCATAGTACTATATTGACCTGAACTTAAAATTGAACAAAATTCCTTTTTATGAATCTATATCTACTCGGAGAATGGAACTCGATACCAAGATTCTATAAGTTATTATTAAAGTGATATAAAAATAATCTTGAATTATTGACCGAAATATCTTTAATAAGAATCGTGATACTTTTGAGGGAGAGATAAAACTACTCTGATATTATTTATTCCATTTTTTAATGGACTTTGAATATTTCTTAAATGAAGGTTTTTTCCACGGGAGGTTTTGAGAGTTTTAGAAACAGGATCAATTATTTCGACATTTTCAGGAGGTCTAAATTTATTGTAATCTTTATGTCGTGCGCCGGTGAACAGTTTGGGTCGTATTTCAGTTAGCTCCTTTGTGTTAGTCGGTTTATTTGAAGCATTTAATTTTTCAATGGTTTTTGTCTTATTTTTAAGTAATATATGATTTATGTGGGAATAAATTTCTTTAGTCTTTTGCCGATGTTTCTCAATATAATTCTGTGTGAGTTTATGTTCCAGGTTAACTCGAAATATCGAGTAATTATCTAAATGTCCGTTAATAATTTCGAAAGGGCGAGATGATGTAGGTGTAACGTATTCTATTTTGATTGGATTCCTTTCATATTTAGCTTGCTGACAAAGTTCGCATTTATTAATAATAATTGGATACGTTTCTTTAGATTAGGAGTGTTATATTTTTTCTTCATTTGTTCATAGGTTTCATTAATGCCCCTATGATTGGTTTTACCCACATGATATTTTTCTATAATTTTTTCAATATCCTCAGGTTCCATATCAACCAGTCTGTTTTTACAATATGTCATTCTAAATGAATTATCAAAATGCCGCTTCCCTACGATAGCAAATCTTTCATAAAGTTTTTGAGAGTCGAAATATATATAATAATTAACGCTAGGTACCATGAAATCACGAACAAATTCAATTATGTCATTCTCAAAATTGTTCTCAGATAATTGAACATAAATTTTTTGTTTATTATATAAACGTTTAATCACCGGCGCTGCAGGTGAATGTAACACAGAGTCAAAAAAGATCTGGTTACTTCCAACATTTACAGGTACCTACTTCTGAAATCAGTATATCCAAACTTATATTTTCTTGATTTGAATGTTGAGTATGTATGTTTGTATGTTGAGTATGTTGAGCTCGAATAATGCTCCCTTACTCGTCTCCATCGGAGTCAGATACATGAACTTCAACCGAGTCTGAAGTTGATGGTTTAGAATTTTCAAAATTATAAATTTCGCACTGGTTTTCAGAATAATTTCATTCATATTTCATTACAGGTACAGGCTCCAGTAATTCAAGAGATAGCATACCCTCCGTATTATTCTTTATCAAAACAATTGCTTTTCCGTTTTTACAAGTAGTGATGCATTCAGGGATTTCAATTTTATCGTTCCCTTTTGCGGGAAAAATAACGTCTCCGTCCTTTACTTCTGTTTCGATTTCGATAAATTGTTCAGTTAGCGGCCCTACCTTGTAAGTAGCAACCTCAAACGGCAAGTCTCTCATTTTCAATTTTAAATTAACATTTTTTGTTACAAAGGTATAGTTTCGCAAATCTACAATAGCACCAAGAAGTGTTAGAATGTTCATTCCTATCAGGCCACTAAACTTTTCATGAAAATCAAATAGGTGAGAGTCCAGGGGTATATTGTTTCGAAATATATCCAGCTTAGGAACCTTAACAGCAAAATCTTTAACATCTTCCGTTCGACAATTTGTCAACCTTACAGGATTATAATAGATTCTATCGGGCCATCATTTTTGTGCTATATCCGGTTTGATGAATGAAACGGAGGCCTCGGTATCAACTAAAAATAAGCCATTGATTTATGGAACCTCTACGTACGGAAGCTGGGATGTATAATTTTGATTATTATTTATAGATATCAAGTTTGTTCTTTGAGTCGATAAGCCAGAGGAAAATTTTGATTCTGGGCAGGTTCTCCATTTTGATCTGAAGAAATGAAAATTTGTAAATTTTGATCAAAATTGTCATGATAATCGTCGTTTTCGTAGTGTACGGCTTTATTATTGTATAGTTCTTCCGATACCCAATTAATTTGTGAGTTAATATTTTCAGGGTGAGATGTTCTATTATAAGTAGACACACTCATGGGAGTAGGGACTGGTTTTTTTTTCTTCGAGTTTGGGTTCGGCGTCCAAACGTTTTTCTGAGAACCGTAGACCTGCCTGTTATTCGGAAATTCTCTATCTTGATTTGACCCAACGTTTCTCATTCCAATAGGTTCAGATGGAAATCTAGACATATTTTGAGAAATACTCGATGGCTGAACTGCATTGTAAACAAAAGATTGTCTTGGTTTATGTGAAATGTGATTGAACTGAAAGTATTTGCAATTGTCTTCCTCATTAATATACTGCAGAGCCGTTTGCAGGTTTTGAGGGCGCATTGCCCTTATTGTCGAACCTAGGGGTTCTTTGAGACCACACAGAAAGGATTTCAACGTGAGCTTCGCGAAAAGATTAATTTTTGCTGATTGAGCATCTACGTTATGTTCATTATTTCTGGTATATGAACTAAGCAAATTCAAAATGTTTGTGCACTTGTCATAAAACTGTAGTGCAGTCGAATTATTTTGTTTGAGTAAAACAAGATCACGAACGAGACAAACATCATCACGTTGGTCTGCAAAATTTTGAACTAAAACAGTTTTCAATTCCTGCCAAGTTTGTACCTGCTGAATATTAATAGCAACCTTTGCTGGTCCAGTCAGTTTATTACATATAGATTTAAATATAAAAACAGCGGTAAATGAACTTTCATTTGCCGTAGTACGAAACTTGTAATTAAACTTTCACTGGTAGAAATGAAATTTTGTAAGTCATTTGGATTCCCATCAAACTGAGGAATGCATTGTAAATATTCTGGTTTGAAGTCAGTCATTTTTGATACAATAGTCCTAAAATTATTCTGCTCTAAATTTGAATAATATGTTTGTATCGATGAATCGAGTGAGATATTATCTAGAATCGATGTAATCGTATCAATAATATGATCAGTACAATCAGACATGCAAAAGAATAATCAATGTCACAAGGGAGTATGAAAATCAACCTTACATGCAAATTATCAAATTTTTCCACTTTTCTACGTAGATGATCACCCAAATTCTCGGTTTCTTCAGAACGGGAGTGTTGTCTATCAATGTAGAGGTAAATCATCTTCAATAGTCCACAATGGATGGCTCTTGACTCAAGATGCTCTCTATTATTCAACGATGTCGTGGAGGTTAGATTTTTCACAAACAGTTGAAACTGAAGAATTTCTTGCAAAATTCTTGAAATATCCTACCGACTGCGCCAATTAAGTCAAATGACAATATATGCTTGATAAAATCCAGCTTTAGATGAATATCAAATATAATATCGTAAAGTGATGAATTTATAATAATTATCGAATCGAGATTCATCTGTTTTATTCAGAATTTCTACAAGGAATGAAATTAATTCATATTGTATATATGCACCATGTGTTGTCCGCTCTTATCTCGAGCTAAAGGTAGGAAGAAAATTACAGCATATTGCCGGTCTGCTTCTGTGTTTACGTTACTCTCGGGAGAATAATAATTTGATAGTCTTTATTCTTTGCCGAGCTTTCGCACTAGATAATAATGATCACGGTTACAATAAAAAAATATATTTTGAAATTTTATCTCACTGAATGTTAGGTTTATATGAAAACTTTCATAGCAGCTAAAAACTTTCGTCATTTACAGACTTGGCATTCAATAAAATTATTGACATGGCTATGTCATATTTTATTATTCTTCAATTCCTATTTTCTTGCTTTTTCATTCATCTAGAGGACCATCGTATAAATTCTCATGTCTAGACATGTTTCCAATAAATAGGTGTATATAGAACAAATTAAGTTCTATATACCGCTATTCATCTTTTTTCAGACGTAGGTACGTATCGCAATTCATTGCGATGCGTGCGTTATATCGCATCGCACGTACCCACGTTTACGCTGGACATATTGTAGACTACCGTTTTTCCGTTTCAATTAACGTAAAATCAACTTTGATTTCGTTATTCAATTATTTGTGAATATCTCCGTCGGTTTTTAATGTGCATGATTTATCATAAGCTACTCCAAAGATCTTTGCTTATGGTGCTTTGTTAGGTTGATAAGTTTACATGGAAATATGGAGCTTAATGATTTTATACTGCGAAATCAATGGTTTCGTAACTGATTCACTGATTATCTACCTGGTGATATACAGGGTGATTCAAGAGTCCAGGTCATAACTTTATGAAGATATAGTTCCAGTTAAAATAAAAAGTTTTTTCAAGTAAAATTTTTCCTCTAATCCCATTGGAGATTTTTTCATTTATTTTTATAGATTCTCAACGAGTTGAGATAATAAGCATTTGAATTTTGGAGGATACTGTACTCAGAGGATTTCCAAAATTTTCATGTTTTCGTTGAGTTCCTACCAGTGGCCTAGTTCTCCGTGGTATCGTGACTTCAGTCGCTCCTAAATTCTACGCAAATGAGTAAAAGCCATTGTCTGATTTCTTCGACTTTTCTTCACAAAAAAGGTACCTACCCCTCTCAAAAGCTACTAGGACCTGAGTTTTTCGAGAAAAATGACTTCATAGTATCGAGACACCTATACTTACATGAAAAAATGCAAATGTATTTCGATGGCTGCAGAAGTTAGAGGAGATTTTTAAGAGAGCATATTTGTTCAGAATTGACTGAGGTTTTCAATTAACAAAAATGTATTTAAATCAGAGAAACGGTAATTTTTACAGTCGGTGCCCCCATATATCTCCGACACTGACATTGTGGTATTCAAGCTGATTTCCATATTTCGTTTCTATGTACATAAATGAAAAAAAATGTAAGTTCAACAGCCTGTATCTCCGAATGGATTCAAACTACTTATTTTACCTATAACTATCACTTCCTAAAGTTATGACCTGAACTTTTGAATTGTTGTAAATACCAAAAATTGTATACATTTTATACCGTGCAGAGTCACAGACAGATTTATCGTGCTTGACAAATTTATGCTTCTTGTTAACATGGAGAATCCCAACCGTAGTTTTAAGTTAGTTGTTAGCATCCTCTCGTTGTATGCTGTGAGTAATACGTTGAATATAAGTATATTCTAGAACACATTTTTTGTTTAATACCGTATTTAACTGATGTTTTAATATCAATCACCCTGTATTGAGAAATGTACAGATGGCACCGAATGTAGATGTCGTAAACGAACTGACGAAATAAAAGAAAGAACATTTAATTGATATAATAGTCAATAAAAAAGTTCCGAAAGGGCTAAACGTGAGTCAAGAGCTTCGTGTTTCCGTTGAAAATGAGGAGGTCGATCACAATTTCCGGGGTGCTTCAGCAATTCCAATTGTTGAACCTAACCTAAATTGGAATAAATTGGAGACAACCTTAACAACAATATTAAGGTACTGGAAGCAGAGTTACAATATTCTAAACGAATAATTAATGATCAGGAGAAAACAATTCAAGGTAAGAATCTTGTAATTGAATTGTTGAGAAATAACCATAACACACCATGTTCAGAAGCCAATGTTGCCGTACCTACAGAATTACCCTCAGTTCTGAAGATGAACGTAAGAAGCGGTGGAATTATAAAGAAAGATTCTACGGTTAGAGAATCGAGAAAATTTGATTCGGTTAATAGATACAAGAAACCAACTAGTTCAGATAACACTTTGAATGACAACGCTGAAGATATTGCAAACTCTTCTGTGAGAACGAGAAAAATTGATGTTATCAATCAACCTGTCAATACAGATAACGCCTCGATTACTATGGATGAAGGAATTTTTACCGAGGTAGAAAGGAAGAAAAAACCAAGGAAAGTGGAT
Organism: Halyzia sedecimguttata; assembly: GCA_937662695.2. Classification (NCBI taxonomy): domain Eukaryota; kingdom Metazoa; phylum Arthropoda; class Insecta; order Coleoptera; family Coccinellidae; genus Halyzia; species Halyzia sedecimguttata. Next base: position 115,465,824 of record OW569412.2, read on the forward strand.
AGGAGCATACTGGGCAGTGGAAGGGGCGTTAAAATTGGTATAGAGGCTGCGCCGAAAATTAACTACATTCACGATAGCAACCTACACCCGTCATTAGATGAAAAAATTTTGACGCAGCATTTGGTGACGAATGATTTTACCGAAATCAGATGTCAAAAATGGGACTCAAAGAGACCGGACGAATATTCATCTTTCAAAATTGGCGTCCCCGCAGGAGAATTCGAAGCATTGAAGAATCCGGATATTTGGCCCTCACTACTGGTCGGCACCTTGACGCGGTGTGAGGACTTAAGTAGCTGCGAGAATGCTTGGAACGGTGTCGACCCAGGTCGACGGGGTCCAAGTTGAGCGGTGAAAACTAAGACTGACCCCCAAGCCACGGTGGAAGAAATCGTGCCAAGGGCTGAATGGCACCTGGGTCAAGTGTGTTACGAACGATTGCCTGAGGACACCGGGTCGCCTCCTCTTGTGAAAAAAAAGCACTGACGTGAAGTCAGTACTCTTTGGCGCGCCTGTTCACGGTGGCTAATTTGAAATGAATGATGAGTACTTCAATCTCAGTGGATATATCGAGCCGAAGATCTACCCAAAGGATAGTAGACACCATTTACTGTCGGTTCAAAATTTAACAGTGCTGTATCTAAGCTGCCATCAGGATAGAGTAACAAAGTTGAAAAAGAACACAACTGACCGTCCTTAGTCGCACAAGCTCCTAGAAGATTTGGGAAGGTCAGTATAATCCTAATCATGTTTATAGCACGCGCGCCAAAGCAGATTGACTTTTTACACTTTTTCTTTCATTGTTAAGTCACTCTGCTTTTGCGCGCGTGCTATAAACATGATTTGGATTATACTGACCTTCCCAAATCTTCTAGAAGCTTGTGCGACTAAGGAGGGTCAGTTGTGTTCTTTTCCAACTTTGTTACTCTATCCTGATGGCAGCTTAGATACAGCACTGTTAATTTTTGAACCGACAGTGAATGGTGTCTACTATCCTTTGGGTAGATCTTCGGCTCGATCTATCCACTGAGCTTGAAGTACTCATCATTCAATTCAAATTAGCCACCGTGAACACGCGCGCCAAAGAGTACTGACTTCACGTCAGTGCTTTTTTTTTCATGTTCCTTTAACAAATATAGCTATCAATACAGTTTGGCTGTTAGCTTTACCGTAGATAAAAAAAAAATTGCGGTTGTGGGACCTCCGTTAGGAAAGCAATTGCCTCTTCTCCAAATCCGAACGTATTTTAATATAGATCTACCGAATATAGTTATTTATAAATTCACCTCTCAGGGCTACCATACAGACATTTCAACTCGGAAACAACGCTATTTCCCCCAAACTGACTTGTGTCCGTGCACTGAATTGACATGAATATTCTTTCAAAACCTCACAACATCAGCTCATTACTCCCAACATAACCCAAACAACCCAACACCATTCACTTCTCGTCTGCGCATGCGCAATATACTCGTGGCTGCAAGTCCTCCCAAAATTACACACCTCACAAAAAACTCCAATTCTCCAACACTAGTGGATCAGGAGATATCGCTTCTTGAATCCACGCATGTGCAGACCCTCACCAGGAGATTCTATAGAGGAATAGCATCTGCCACCCCAAAATCCCAATCCTCTCTGACGAAAGCACCAGCAGTTAAATCACTGATGGTCTGCTCATGCGCAAAACGAAAAATGCCCGTAAGGGGTAACATCAATTTCAAAGTTAGCCCCAGGGCCACGGTACGGACACTTTAACTCGGAAACAACGCTACATCCCCCAAACAGACTTGTCCTTGCACTGAATTGCCATGAATATTCTTTTGAAACCTCACAATATCGGCTCAGCACTCCCAACATAACCCATACAACCCAAAAAGAGTCACTTCTCTTCTGCGCATGCGCAATCTACTTGCGGCTAAAAGTCCTCTCGAAATCACACACCTTTCAAAAAACTCCGATTCTCCAACACTAGTGGTTCAGAAGATATCACATCTTTAATCCACGCATGCGCAGACCCTCAACAGGGGATTCTATGGAGGAATAGCATTCGCCACCCCAAAACCCCAATCCTCTCTGACGAAAACACCACCAGTTAAATCACTGATGGACTGCTCATGCGCATAACGAAAAATGCCTGTAAGGGGTAACATCCATTTCAAAGTTAGCCCCAGGGCCACGGTACGAACACTTTAACTCGGAAACAACGCTATATCCCCCAAACTGACTTGTCCTTGAACTGAATTGCTATGAATATTCTTTTAAAACCTCACAATATCGACTCAGCACTCCCAACATAACCCATCCAATTAAAAAACAGTCACTTCTCTTCTGCGCATGCGCAATCTAGTCGCGGCTAAAAGTCCTCTCAAAATAACACACCTTACAAAAAACTCCGATTCTCCAACACTAGTGGTTCGGGAGATATCGCATCTTTAATCTACGCATGCGCAGACCCTCATCAGGGATCTGGATTCTATGGAGGAATAGCATCCGCCACCCCAAAACCTCAATCCTCTCTGACGAAAACTACAGCAGTTAAATGACTTCCCACCTGCGCATGCGCACAACGAAAAATGCCCGGAAAAGGCAGCATGAACCTCAAAAAAATTGGTTTCGGCATTTTAAGCAAAGTATTCCGCAAAATAGTAGTAATTTTTTGATTTTTTTTATGTCACGTGATCTTCACGAAATTTTGCAAAAGTGTTTGCATTGGTCTTTTGCATCTTACTACTGAGGTTCAATTTAATCAGATCAGTATTTTTCGAGTTATCGTGAAAACAAAATTTTAAAATTTTTGAAATTTTTTTTGCCACTTTAGGGCCGTCGGGTCATAAAAAAACTTCGCAGGCATATAAAAGTCATGATTCTACAATTTGATGCCAAATTTCAGAAAGATCGAGTGATCGGTTCCGGAAACATTCATAAAAAACGTTTTGACTAAAAACGGCCTCAACGCCGAAACCGCTCGGTGGATTTCGCCCGTTAACGAACTTGTCCGAGATATTTACGCTACAAAACTACCCTGCAAATTTCAACGCTCTAAGTCGTTCCATTCGAGAGTTATCGTACTAACGGCCGGCCGGCCGGACCGGACGGACAGAATTGAATTTGACCTCGAATTCTTCATCAGGGAATTGAACCCAATCGTTAGACCATTTTCGAACAAAAATTCGAAAAATACAGACATTGTGACGAAATGACAATGTGACAGAAATTGTGACGCTGTTCCTTGAGGAACACGCGCGCAAAAAGACCTTCCCTCAGTATCGAAGCTCTGCTGAAGGGTGACTGAATATTTCTTCGTTACTCGTGGGAACTATATGAATAGCTCAACGAAAAAACAAAAAACCCTACGGGTTGCAGTGCAACCTGACACCCAGGGACCGTCTTCGGACGGATCTCAGGGAAAAAACTTGGCGAGGACGGAGAAAGAGGGTCCAGCAGCTCCTGCTGCAGGAAAGTCGCTATCGAAATCCTTGCCTAAGTTACACACCAGACGGAATCGTTCTGGTGCGGAAAAAAGAAGGGCTCGGAAGGCTCGTGAAGGCTTAGCCGGTCATCGGGCCAGAGAGTCTTTGGACGGGAATTCCCCCCGTAAACAGGAGAGCAGCTCAAAAAGAGATGCTCCTGATAATAACACTCCGCCCTCATGTGAGCGGCCATCGAAGAAGGTAAAAAACCTTCAGAGTGGGCTCTCCTATAATGAGGTAGCGAAAGTGCCCATGAAGCTAGTCCTGGTACATAAGGACTAGCCAGAAAGGGCGCTCTCCAAGGAGGAGTTCTATACCGTAGAGCGGGCGGTTGCTGCTGCGATGGACAAGATCCAGTCGGGGCAGTACTTCCCGAGGCTCGAAGACATGGACCTCAACCCGCAAGGGGCGATTATCGCATCTTGCGAGGATAAAACAAGCAGGGACTGGTTGCAAAACAACCTATCCAGGCTTGTTCTTCCAAAGGGCCTAAGTCTCAAGACGATTGGGATGGGGGACCTGGAAAGACCGACGAGAGTCAGCCGTTGGTGAAGGGTGCGCAATGCACTGCACCGACAGGTCTGATTCTCAGGAGGCTAGAGATGTCCACTCCGACCCTGAAAACAAGGAGCTGGAGGATATACAACCGATGTGACAGGCCCGACGCGTTGCAGGTCATACTGGGTGTTGATAGGGCATCTTTGGATGTTCTAAAGGCCTCCAATTATACGGTCCAGGTTGCAACGAGGAAGGACACCTTCAAGCTCATCCAAGCTGCAGGACCGGAAAAGAATGCAACAGTCTCCGCGGCTGTATCGGCCGCTCCAGAAATGGGGCCCGCTGCTGTGGCGGAGAGCATTCATGTTCGGAAGGTAACACCTTCCAATGCGACTGAAAAGTCACAAAGCGAGATGGAAGTGGTGCCTGCGGAGGCTCCCTCAGTCGGCGCGCCTCTCACCCTTCCGCAGGTCTCAGGTGGGACATTCGGGAGGGGGGATGGTGCGGTGGTTGTGGGGCCCAGGCAGTGCCCCATTCCATCCAGCCCGCCGGCATATACTCTGGAGATGCCATCATCTCCGGAGGGCGTGCTGGCAAGACGTGACAGTCGTTCGACTGAGAGCAGTATTTAACTGTCCTCATGGCGGCCGATATTCATGTCACGCAGATAAACTTGCACCACTGTATAGCGGCAACCGATATTCTTCGGTTGCGGCTGTCGAAGGTGCAGACATTTATAGCTCTGATTCAGGAGCCCTGGGTCAGGATGGGTGAAGTGAGGGGCCTCTCCTTTAGGGGAGGTGTGCTCTTCTGCGCGCCTAAGGACACCAGTCCAAGGGCGAGTATAATCACCTCCACTGATTTAGGTGCTCAATTATTAAACAACTTTTGTTTCAGAGAGCTGGTAGCGGTCCAGATCAAAGACAGCAGGAGACCGCTAGATAACCTGGTGATATGTTCTGCATATCTCCCGTATGACTCACCAGGCCCACCACCAACGAGGGAAATGGAGGAGTTGATAGAATACTGTGAGCGGAGGAGCTGGCCTCTGCTCATAGGATGTGATGCGAATGCACATCACACTCTGTGGGGTAGTAGAGATATTAACTCAAGGGGTGAAGCGCTAGCAGACTTTTTATTCTCCACGAATTTGAACCTGCTTAACCAGGGTACGGAACCGACCTTCGTCACAACGACAAGAAGGGAGGTGATAGATATCACATTGGGCAGCAGATCAATCGCCAATTCCATAAAGGATTGCATTCCATAAAGGATTGGCGAGTATCGAAGGAGGTGGTCTCTGTGTCGGACCACCGACACATCTGCTTCTCTATATTCCGAAGCAAGAAAAAGGAAGATCCTGAGATCTACAGGAATCCGAAAAAAACGGATTGGACCAGATACCTGGCATACCTTTCCGACAATCTGGAACAGGGAAACCTAAAACCCAAGAACATGAGAGAATTGGACACGGCAGCAGCCATGCTTAAGGAGTCCATAATCTCAGCTTATCTCAGCAGCTCTACACCCCAAGTCCGAAGACTTAAAAGTCAGACGAAATGGTGGACGACTGAACTGAACGACACCAGACGCGAAACAAGGCGTCTTTTCAATAAGGCCATGAGATCGGGCCTAGCGAAGGACTGGGATGATTATAAATTGTCCCTGAAAAAATACAAAGGACTGATTAGGCGGTCCAAGCGCGAATCCTGGAGAAGCTTCTGCAGTGGTATAGAGGAAGCCCAAGAGGCCAATAGGCTTAGGAAGGTCCTCTCTGTGGGAGGCCCTCCAAGGATTGACTACTTGACTCTTCCTAGTGGGGAGAAGCCCTCCTCAGAGGAAGATAATCTAAGACTACTCCTGAAGGCAAATTTTCCGACATTTAGAGAGAATGACATAACACAGGGTGAAGACCATAGACGAGCTTCAAGTGAGGATTGGAAGTTGGCTTTACTTGTGGTAACACACTCTCGAATTCGCTGGGCTGTCAGAGAATTCGAGCCTTATAAAACTGCGGGGGAGGATAGCATATTTCCGGCACATTTGATTAAGGGCTTGAAGCTGCTGACACCCCCACTGCTTCATATACTCCGAGCGAGTCTAGCCCTAGGACACATACCAAAGTCCTGGAGAAAGGTGTGGGTTGTGTTCATACCCAAGCCTGGAAAGTCGTCATATACTCAGACGAAAAACTTCCGACCAATAAGCCTGTCCTCCTTTTTAGTCAAAACGCTGGAGAGATTGGTTGAACGATATATCAGGGATGGAACCTTAGTAGCTAGTCCACTACATCCAACTCAGCATGCCTATCAGATGGGCAAATCAGAAGATTCTGCTCTTCATTCAGTGGTCAGCTGCATCGAGAGCGGACTACATTATCGAGAGTGCACTCTTGCTGTGTTTCTGGACATAGAGGGTGCATTCAATAATACTGCATTTGGAGCTATGCACAATGCACTAACCAAACATGGGGTTCCTTTTGCAGTTTGTCGATGGGCAATATCCCTTTTAAGGGACCGCAGCATAGTGGCTCGTCTAGGCAGCTCAACCATAAGGGGAACACCAGGCAGGAGATGCCCACAGGGTGGTGTTCTATCACCTCTCCTGTGGAATCTGGTCCTGGATGGGCTCTTCGTTGAGCTGGCGGGGGCTGGCCTAATGGTTGTAGCCTATGCAGATGATCTCGTGTTACTAATCAGAGGTAAACATCCAAATGTCATCGCTGATATTATGCAGGATGCTCTGTGTAGGATTGAGCGATGGTGCTTGAATAACGATATTACGGTTAATCCTAAAAAAACAGAGATGGTTCTCTTTGACAGGAAGAGGGGGCCTGGTACATAAGACTTCCAAGTCTGTTTGGAGTAGGGCTCAATCTAACAGAGCAAGTTCGATATCTGGGTGTGATACTGGACCACAAACTACTGTGGAACAAACACATTGAGGAACAAACGAAAAAGGCCGAGATGATCTTTTGGTTTACTCGGAGAGTAGTGGGAAATAGATGGGGCTTCAAACCACACATTATTCACTGGTTGTATACTGTGGTGGTGAGGCCTATCCTAACCTACGCATCATTGGTGTGGTGGACTTCTTTGGAGAAGAACAACAAATTGACAAGATCTCAGAGAAAAGCTTGTTTAAGCATCACAGGTGCTCTGAGATATACACCAACAGCAGCTATGGAGTGCCTGATGGGGCTACCTCCCCTGCATCTTGTAGTTGAGGAGGGGACTATAAAGACAGCTTTAAGAATCTGGGAACAGGGACAGTGGCGTGACAGCGGAATGTTTAGGGGACACGCGAGGGCACTCAAGAAGGTGGAGGATGATGATGCATCTCTCCTCCGGAGGAGTGACCGTGCGGGCTCCTTATTCTGCTTTAACGAACCCTATAGGGTGACTGTTCCTGATAGAGACCAATGGGATACAAGGAGTGATCTCCTTAAACCGGAGGGGCCCACATGGTTCACAGATGGCTCTGTAACGACTACAGGGACAGGTGCAGGCATTGTGACCTCGAGTGAGCAAGTCCATCCCTCTCGGGAAGAAATGCTCTATAATACAGACAGAACTATATGCTGTTCTTGTCTGCGCGCTGGAAAAAATCGTTAAAATCCCTATCTGATGTGAAAATAAACTCCTACTTAGTAGGCAAATGCAGGGAGGCTCTGCGAAGGCGCTGGTAACGTTGTAGAACTCATCTGGTGTCCGGCTCACTCGGAGATTTCAGGTAATGTTAAGGCAGATAAGCTGGCGAAGCAGGGGGCTCGGATACCATATATAGGTCCTGAGCCCTCGCTTCCAGTATGTCGTACCTCTGTTAAAACATTCTTCAAGAATCGTTTGGACAGGAATTTCTCCAGTGTATGGAACATGGGAGTAGGACTCAGGCAGTCAAGGCTTCTCATTAAGAAACCATCGTCAAAGTCTGAAGTAAAGAAACTTCTTTCACTCGAAAGAAGAGAATTGAGCCTGGTGACTGGATTACTAACTGGTCACCAGTTCAACAAACATCTGAATAGGATGGGATTGGCCGATAGCGCTCTATGTCGCTGGTGCAAGAGCATGGAAGAAACAGCTGAACATATTCTGTTCGACTGTAACAACCTTAAGGAATTGAGGGTCATACACCTAGGCAACCCAACACCTACGATTCCTACGGTGAGAGGGACTTCTCCTTTTAAGCTCGCGGCATTCCTGTCAGCGTGCTTTTTGGACTGAGTCTCACGAGTTTGGCAAGCGGGAGAACAATGGGCCTGAAGGCCTCAGTTCAGCCTGGGACGGCACCGCGGTAGGAGAAGAAGAAGAACAATTTTTCACATCATCTATCAAGAAAAAGAAGAAACCTTTAATCGAATATGTTGTTATCCATCAGAATATCCAGTCCATAGGCAATAGCCTTAATGGACTGGAATTGTTCGCTCACAATAATAACGCCAACATTATTTATTTATTTATTTATTTCTATACAACAGGCATAAGCCCAATTACAGCATAGAAAAACTTAATAGATAACTACACCTGAATGTACCTATGTGAACAAATTTATTTAATATATTTAACACAGGAAAGATGAATATTGTATTTCACAGTGAAAGCTAAAGGAAAAAAATTTTGTGAGAATCGTATTGCTAGAAAATTATTAAAAAATTATTAAAAAATATTTTTGTTGTCACGATAACCTGAGAACGGAAGGAGATAGCGGCTTGAAAATTTCAGGTTAGGTTGTGCATCTGAATGCGACATTTGAGTTTGTTTATGAGCATAATCGTCCAAACGGTTTTAGAGTTATAGCCATCTGAAATTTTCTGAAATTTGGATGTTTTTTGTTCCTCATTAACTCGAAGAATACAAAACCGATTGGATTCAAACATGGTGAATAGTTGTAGAATATAGACCTAAGCACGTTTATGAAATTTTGTGAGCATCAAATCGCTAGAAAATTATTAAGAAATTATTAAAAAATATTTTTGTTGTCACGATAACCTGAGAACGGAAAGAGATAGCGGCTTGAAAATTTCAGGTTAGGTTGTGCATCTGAATGCGACATTTGAGTTTGCTTATGAGCATAATCGTCCAAACGGTTTTAGAGTTATAGCCATCTGAAATTTTCTGAAATTTGGATGTTTTTTGTTCCTCATTAACTCGAAGAATACAAAACCGATTGGATTCAAACATGGTTATTAGTTGTAGAATGCCAACGCGAAAATTTTTGCAGAATTTCGTGAGGATGGTATAACTAGAAAATTCAAAAAAAAATAATTAAAAATAATTGAAAAAAATTCTATATATCATAAACTGTTCGTCCGGCATGGCTGAAATTTTGGGAGAGCCTGCAGAACCTAACTCTACTGCAGAATTCCAAGTTTGAACACGATCGGATCTATATTGTTGGAGAACCGAGCAGCCTTTTGTGAGTTCGGTAGGTGGATGCGAATCGTCGTATGATATGTTGTCTATGGTCGTATTTTTGCGAGAACCTCCAAAAATAAAATATGAATGTCATGATGACATATTATTATACATATATATTCATGGTAAAATCGTGTTATTTCATCACAAATCTATAGGAGATTAGATGATAGCCCTACATTAGTGGTCAGACCTGGTTTTGAAAGAGATCCTCCTTAGGAGGAGGCAACTAAATATTGAAGGGATTTCTATGAACAAGAATGAATATCTTTGAGGAATAGAGAGGCGATTCTTCTTCAAGAGATCCATGTGCCTTCAGAGGAGTATATTTGCGAGAGGGGACCTTTGAATTTTGCAGAAGGCTTCTGATCTTGTAAGGTGAGAGGCTCATTTGTGGATATTAAATCTCGTGATGGGTAGAAAGGAATTCTAGGCCAGTTTTTCTATCACTAATGAGAATATATCTTTATGTAATAACGGGTGATTTTTTGAGAGCTTTTGGATTTGATTTGAAAAAAATTGGTTCAAGCACTGACGTGAAGTCAGAAGCTTTTGCGCGTATGTTCTATTGTCCATTCTCCTGTATTGGACACTCTTCTTAATCGAATTTATTTTAGTTTGGATTCGTTAACATGGGAGCTCAGAGCTTTAATAGCAGCTTGACTGTTAGAGTGGATTAATACATCACATCTCTGATAGTTTCTTTCACACAGCAATTGGCCCATGGTCTCCCAATTTTGTGATTAATTATTTCATCATACTATTAATATAAATCAATAAGATTCAATCGAGAATTAATTGGTTTCATTAAAAAAGTAAATATCAAAACAATTATATGTACGCAAAAATTATTTTAACCAAGTAAATATCAAAAAAAAAAATTGGTTCAAGCACTGACGTGAAGTCGAAAGCTTTTGCGCGTATGTTCTATTGTCCATTCTCCTGTATTGGACACTCTTCTTAATCGAAAAAAAAATTGGTTCAAGCACTGACGTGAATCAGGAGCTTTTGCTCTTCTTAATCGAATTTACCATGATGAATTCTATTGTCCGTTCTCCTGATTGGACCCTTTTAATCGAAAAAAAAATTGGTTCAAGCACTGACGTGAAGTCAGAAGCTTTTGCGCGTATGTTCTATTGTCCATTCTCCTGTATTGGACACTCTTCTTAATCGAATTTACCATGATGAATTCTATTGTCTATTCTCCTGTATTGGACACTCTTCTCAATCGAATTCACCATGATGATTTTTATTGTCTATTCTCCTGTATTGGAGACTCTTCTTAATCGAATTTGCCATGATGAATTCTATTGTCCATTCTGGACAATAGAATTCATCATGGCAAATTCGATTAAGAAGAGTCTCCAATACAGGAGAATGGACAATAGAATTCATCATGGTGAATTCGATTGAGAAGAGTGTCCAATACAGGAGAATAGACAATAGAATTCATCATGGTAAATTCGATTAAGAAGAGTGTCCAATACAGGAGAATGGACAATAGAACATACGCGCAAAAGCTTCTGACTTCACGTCAGTGCTTGAACCAATTTTTTTTTCGATTAAAAGGGTCCAATCAGGAGAACGGACAATAGAATTCATCATGGTAAATTCGATTAAGAAGAGCAAAAGCTCCTGATTCACGTCAGTGCTTGAACCAATTTTTTTTTCGATTAAGAAGAGTGTCCAATACAGGAGAATGGACAATAGAACATACGCGCAAAAGCTTTCGACTTCACGTCAGTGCTTGAACCAATTTTTTTTTTTGATATTTACTTGGTTAAAATAATTTTTGCGTACATATAATTGTTTTGATATTTACTTTTTTAATGAAACCAATTAATTCTCGATTGAATCTTATTGATTTATATTAATAGTATGATGAAATAATTAATCACAAAATTGGGAGACCATGGGCCAATTGCTGTGTGAAAGAAACTATCAGAGATGTGATGTATTAATCCACTCTAACAGTCAAGCTGCTATTAAAGCTCTGAGCTCCCATGTTAACGAATCCAAACTAAAATAAATTCGATTAAGAAGAGTGTCCAATACAGGAGAATGGACAATAGAACATACGCGCAAAAGCTTCTGACTTCACGTCAGTGCTTGAACCAATTTTTTTCAAATCAAATCCAAAAGCTCTCAAAAAATCACCCGTTATTACATAAAGATATATTCTCATTAGTGATAGAAAAACTGGCCTAGAATTCCTTTCTACCCATCACGAGATTTAATATCCACAAATGAGCCTCTCACCTTACAAGATCAGAAGCCTTCTGCAAAATTCAAAGGTCCCCTCTCGCAAATATACTCCTCTGAAGGCACATGGATCTCTTGAAGAAGAATCGCCTCTCTATTCCTCAAAGATATTCATTCTTGTTCATAGAAATCCCTTCAATATTTAGTTGCCTCCTCCTAAGGAGGATCTCTTTCAAAACCAGGTCTGACCACTAATGTAGGGCTATCATCTAATCTCCTATAGATTTGTGATGAAATAACACGATTTTACCATGAATATATATGTATAATAATATGTCATCATGACATTCATATTTTATTTTTGGAGGTTCTCGCAAAAATACGACCATAGACAACATATCATACGACGATTCGCATCCACCTACCGAACTCACAAAAGGCTGCTCGGTTCTCCAACAATATAGATCCGATCGTGTTCAAACTTGGAATTCTGCAGTAGAGTTAGGTTCTGCAGGCTCTCCCAAAATTTCAGCCATGCCGGACGAACAGTTTATGATATATAGAATTTTTTTCAATTATTTTTAATTATTTTTTTTTGAATTTTCTAGTTATACCATCCTCACGAAATTCTGCAAAAATTTTCGCGTTGGCATTCTACAACTAATAACCATGTTTGAATCCAATCGGTTTTGTATTCTTCGAGTTAATGAGGAACAAAAAACATCCAAATTTCAGAAAATTTCAGATGGCTATAACTCTAAAACCGTTTGGACGATTATGCTCATAAGCAAACTCAAATGTCGCATTCAGATGCACAACCTAACCTGAAATTTTCAAGCCGCTATCTCTTTCCGTTCTCAGGTTATCGTGACAACAAAAATATTTTTTAATAATTTCTTAATAATTTTCTAGCGATTCGATGCTCACAAAATTTCATAAACGTGCTTAGGTCTATATTCTACAACTATTCACCATGTTTGAATCCAATCGGTTTTGTATTCTTCGAGTTAATGAGGAACAAAAAACATCCAAATTTCAGAAAATTTCAGATGGCTATAACTCTAAAACCGTTTGGACGATTATGCTCATAAACAAACTCAAATGTCGCATTCAGATGCACAACCTAACCTGAAATTTTCAAGCCGCTATCTCCTTCCGTTCTCAGGTTATCGTGACAACAAAAATATTTTTTAATAATTTTTTAATAATTTTCTAGCAATACGATTCTCACAAAATTTCACGAACGTGCTTAGGTCTATATTCTACAACTATTCACCAAGTTTAAATTCGATCGGATTTATTTTGGTTGAAAACAAAATTATTACTCGGAAACCATTGGGCCGATTATACCCATTAACGAACTTGTCCGTCGTATTGGGATGCGCAACCCACCCTGAAAATTTCAAGTCGCTGGCTCTTTTCGTTCTCAAGTTATCGTGGCAACGGCCGGACGGCCGGACGGCCGGACGGCACCACAGAATTAAATTTCACATTTGGGCAAAACTATAACGCGTATGTTCCCCAGAACATACGCGCAAAAAAACAAAAAAAAAAACTGAAAATCAACTCTAGAGCTAAGAGATAAACTGCACAACTTATACCCATAACCATCATTTAGCTAATCACATTTTATATTGTGGGCAATTTTTTTTTTTAAATCATTCAGTGAAATATGGAAATAGTCAATGGTCGACGAGTTGCACGCCTCACAGAGCCTAAATAGTGGTGCCAGTCTCATGGTATTGGTGCGAGCGTTTGGTAGATAAAATGTATCATTTTGACGGGTAGCACTACGTGGCACCAAAAATGAGAGCCGGCTTAAAATTTCCCGACAGTCCATCTTGTTATGTAAAATTTTGTAGAGCACAATCAAAATGAAGTTTTTTCGCCTTGTTTCCAATGAACACACCTCATAACGTTTGAGAAGCTCAATCTGGGGAAAGCCCTGTGTGGGATAAATATTTTCCGTCTTCAAATAGAGATACTTGTTATTACAGTAACAGAGCACTGGAAAAATTCCAAAGAAATAGAAATTTATACAATTCAGGGCTAAAACTTAATTTCCACATTTTGTAGAGAGCAGTCGCACGGCGCCTCCGCAATTTACTGTAAAGAAAATAATATTAATTGCAGGGAACGTTTAGATCTCGCAAGACTGAGTGTTCCAAATATCTTCGAGTGCTCAGCGGTCGAGGCAAAAACAGGTAATCGTAATGTGGTCATTGTTTGTGCTTATCGTCCTGGTACCGGTCAGCATGCTTATATCGAAATTTACCTAGATAGAATAAACGAATTACTCAGAATAATTCTAAATAAAAAGAAGAATTTCATTATAACCGGAGATTTCAATATAAATTTACTTGTATTCAATTCTGATGCGCAACGATTTGTCTCGCTGGTGGAGAGTTATGGAGGAAAGTTCATGATTCGGGAGCCAACACGTATAACTGAAAATTCAGCCACTTGTATTGATAATGTCATTACCAATATAGAGCAAGGTAATGCTGGTGTCGTTTGTTCACACTTATCGGACCATACAGCTCAAAAATTCACTTTCCTATTAAGGTAATACTCAAACAACACTCGGAGGCAAGTTCGCTTGATAAACGAGGCCAGAATTGATCAGTTTGTAAACGAACTATCGAAGGAAAACTGGAACGATATCCTAAACGCACATAGAGGAGGTTCGGAAATACTGTGGGATAGATTCTTCACTCATTATAAGCGGGTTTTTGATGAATCTTTTCCGTCAGTAATGAGAAAAGTTAACAAATCTGATGTTTCAGATATATATATAAGGGATGCCCACTAGTAAATGCCACAAAGAAAAGGTTAGATGGACTTTACACCATTTCTAGATGTAAGCCAGAATATCTGGAAGAATACAAAAAAGAAAAACTAAGATACGAGAAACAACTTCGAAATGCCAAACAAAAATTTGTATGCGATAAAATCATGAATTCTGATAATAAATCTAGTACGGTCTGGCATCTGGTCAATCGTTTCACGGGAAAACAGAACGAGAAATCAAAACACAATAATACTATTGAACCGCAAATTCTCGCGAATTCCTTCAACAAACACTTTTCCAATGTTGGATCCTGTAATCAAACTGCTACCCCAACTCAACGATTCACTCAGCATATCAGTACAAATCCGAAGTCATTTTACATGTTTGACATCGAGTAAAGTGAAATCATTAATGTTGTGAAATCTTTCAGAAATAGGCGGTCTTGTGGATATGATGATATTCCGATTGTAGTCATAAAAAATCGATTCATTTGATTGCAAGACCGCTGGTGCACATTATCTATAATTATTTTAGAGATGGAGTTTTCCCTAGAAGCCTCAAGATCGCTACAGTTAAACCTCTCCACAAAAAAGGTGATCCTAAAGATTTGGATACTTATCGGCCAATCAGGCTACCTACGTCATTTTCAAAGATTTTCGAGAAAGTACTGGGGATGCGTGTGCTTAAATTTCTCCAGAAGCAACAAATTCTATGCAACAAGCAACATGGTTACTCCAGGAACAAAAACACTGAAACCGCCATATTCGAGTTGACACGGTCGGTAATTCAATAACTGGGGAATGGTGAAGTTCCTTTTGGTGTTTTCTTAGACCTCTCGAAGGCTTTCAATAGTGTTAATCATTACTTACTTTTGAGAAAATTGCATGCCCATGGAATTCGAGATAAACAACTTGAAGTTGTCCGTAATTTCCTGAAGGATCGGGTCCAGAGGGTAAAAATTGAAGCCGACGGTAATATATACATGTCATATGATGCATTGCTGCACAACGGGGTAGTAAAGGGTAGAATACTCGGTTCGTTACTTTTTTTGATTTATACAAATGACCTCCCACTTGTGATGCAGGACGACGTATTAGTTATCATGTACGCGGATGATACGAACATAATTGCCTCCGAGGAAAATATTAACGCTGCAATTACATCTCCACAGTCAGCAGCAATGGTAGTGTCCGAATGGTGCCAAGAGAATAGTCTGAATATCAATCCAACCAAAACCGATTGCATGGTTTTTTGTGCATCCAGAAGGCCAAACGTCCCTAACTCATTGCGTTCACTAGATCACAACATTCAGATATCGGCTAATACTAAATATCTCAGAATTACTTTGGATAGTTTTTTGAATTGGGGCAAACACCTAATAAGCCTAAAGCAAAAATTAACATCGGTCCTATATTCATTTCGTGTGCTTTCACAACAAGTTGATCAGAGTGTCCTGAAAGTCCTTTATTTCGCCAACTTGAATTATGGAATAATAGCTTGGGGAGGCTGTTCTGGTATTGAACATATATTTGTTAAGCAAAAGTCCGCCATTAGAATTATTTATGGACTGCCATATAGGCAATCATGCTAAAGTTTTTTCAAGAAAATTAGAATCTTGGCTCTAGCTGGTCTTTTCATTTTTAGATTTCTTTTGTTCCTGCATCAAAGAAGACATGATTATTTCAAACAACACGAAAATACAAATAAGACCAGACGTAGGCTTCCGTTGCATCATCCTGCAACGCTCACTCTCACTGAAAGGAATGCCGAATATATGTGCATAAGATTTTTCAATAGGATCCCTTAAGAATTGCAGGTTATAGATAGTTTTCATGTCTTTAAATCCAGATTGAATGGGCTTCTCATAGATATGGAACCCTACACTGTTCAAGAATTCCATAGATCTGAACATAAGTGGAAAGGTTTAACGGGTAGTTCTGCAAAAGGAGCAGATTAAAAATAATCCTGCTCCTTTTGCGGAATTACCCGTTAAACCTTTCCACTTATATACATTACTCCGCATGATCCATAATTCTATAGATCTAAACGTTCATTGATCATGGTTGACGTGTTATAATATTCTAATTAAGGTAAATTTTCTATGGTTCTTGACGTGTCCTCAATACATATTTTATATGATTATGAGAATACATTTCTATTATTATTATTATTTAAGAATACTTCAACTAAAAAACCATTTCTCAAATTAACGAATCTTCTTCTGAGACACATGCAGTAGCTTTGAGCAGCTAATGAAAGAACACCAAATCCTAGAAAGCTGTTCATGAAAACCGAGGTTATCTTCGATATATGCGTCTGTGAGCAATTTAATTTTTTTAGGACCTTCATACTTTTAAGTTGCTATTACAAAGATTCAACCAACAATAAAGTAGCACAAACATGACAATCAATTCTAACTACACTCTATGGCCGCTCGTATACCAACACAACGAGACCGCAACGCGACCGCGTTACTTTCTACCACATAGGCTGGTTTTCCTGTCACGCTGACGGTCGGCGCTGATGGGTCAATATGTATGTAGCTATAGGTAGCGTTTTCGAGTCACGCAGCGCTGACGGCCGTCAGCGCTGAGCTATATACGCGCACGTACGCGCCGGCGCGTTGGCGCCGCTGACTAGCTGGCACCGACAAGCCTCCACATTCAGTGAGCCAGAGACAATAGCATCCTTCTATTTCTCTATGTGATCAGCGCGATACTAAAAGGATCCGAGCTGACCAATCAGCGCTGACCGTCAGCGCCGACCGTCAGCGTGACAGGAAAACCAGCCATACCGCGACTTCTGAGCGACAAGAAGTCGCAGTTGCGTAGCGGTCTCGTGATACACGAGCAGTAGTGGCTGCTCGTATACCAGCACCACGCGACAGCTACGATACTTTTTAACGAGGAATTTGCATCGCATCGCCTTATCTTTGGTGTGGGTGCTTCTATCACTAACCTTCTGCCGCGAATTCTAAACGACAAGAAGTCGCAGTCGCGTTGCGGCCTCGTGGCGCTTGTATACGAGCAGCCTAACTTCTAAGACCTATTAACATACATTTAACATGTACTTATGTAGATTAGTCCAAGTCACAACATACCCAAGTTCCTAAAAAAGAAGCAGAAAGACAAACTGTGTGGAGAGAATAGTTGGTTCCTTGTGATACATGCTGATTAATAAGAAAGCAAAGATATTGTATGTTAGAAAATCCGAAGAAAGAAAGGAGATGAAAGTGAGATAATTTAATAATGAAAAGTTGAAGTGGGTAAAATTATGACTGAAATGAATGAAGGGTTTACCATTCTCATTATGAGAATGTGATGACTCATGAGGATGAAAAAAAAATTATTCTTTTCCTCACCATTTCCATTTCCGTCTGAGTTCCTTCTGCCAGAAGTTGAATCTCTTCTTCTCTGTGCAACTCTTGATCTTAATACATCTAAGCTTAGGGCTGCTAAATCATCAGCTGACACAAAATTCGAGTCTAGCTTATCAACACTCTCCACCGAAGTTTTCGAGTCCGAGCTTTTCTTTCTTACTTTATCAGTATTCAGAGCTTGTTTGCTAGCTGAAATTAAAAATGAAAGCAGTTATGAAAGATTAGCTGAACTCTGAAGGATTGTTTCCTGAAAGATAGTTGCAATAACAAATATTTCATTCGTTATTTTTCTTTCTTTGCTTCTTATATCCCCTTTCAAGTCATACTAATCCTTTTTAACATCTAATTCAACATAGTAGTGGTGCTTTTTTCAAACATATCATATCCTTATTAAATGGTTTATTTCTGGGTTTTCTCTTCCAAACACTGAAAGATATCTGTTAAATAATTTTTTTTATTTTGTGAATTGCACAACATCAACGATGAAATAACTAAATTTCGAAACGTTTCGGAGTCTAAATCAGACTCCTTCGTCAGATACTCAACAAAAATCTTCAGAATCATTTTTGTTGATGTAGCTATTCTCGAATTTCAGAATAGCTACACCAACAAAAAATAATTCTGAAGATTTTCGTTAGGTGTCTGACGAAGGAGTCTGATTAAGACTCCGAAACGTTACGAAATTTAGTTGTTTCATCGTTGATAAGTAGATATGCAACAAGAGTACTGAGCCAATTTGGCCCATTTTTACATGTAAATCCCCATAAGGAAATCTAAGGTCAATTTTGCATAAATTGTACCCTTTTGCACGGACCATATACGCTTAAGCCAACGTTTTCAAGGTCATTTGCTAGGACGACTGAGAGGCGTAGTGAGAGGCGTAGCGCCACGCCCCCTCCCCTGAGGCTAGATATCTTGGTAAGGTGGGATGTCGGCGAGTGATGTTAAGTGGTAGGCGATGCATTCGTCATCTGAAATACTTTTGACTTTGCTAGGATTCGAACCCGAGACATACAATGTCATGAGTCCAGTTCTTTTGCCGTAGTAGTTAGTGCTAGGGGGATACTAGACCACTATGTGATCATAACCCCACATATTTGGTTTCGCGCTCAGAATGATGATTGTCGCCATGACAGTTGAAACAGTCACAGCGACTTGGGGGACGGAATTTTTTGGGAGATTTTGTGAAGAATCATCTAGAATATTAATTGTAGGAAATTATAAAAAAAAATCTCGGAGCCGTTGGGATTCGAAACCGTGATATTTTCCTATGAGTAAGGCATCTTACCGCCAAACCATAGCCGCTAATAGATTGAAATACCTGTTTGGTCCCATATCAGCCGCAGGTATATGACCCTTTTCGAATAGCATTGTGCGTTTAAATTGGGGTGAAATGAATCTGAATTCTTATGGAAGTATACATATATTCAACTTCGGGATATCGGTTTCTGAAACAATGTATGTGGTGATTTTCGTATATAAACCCCATTGTGAAATAAAACTCTTATTATTATTATTATTATTATTATTATACTGATCCTCCTGGGTCTTATAGAACTACATATTATCTATTCAACTTCGGGATATCGTTTTGTAAAACAAATTATGTGCAATTTTAAGTATATGAGACCCATTGTGAAATAATACAGAAAGAATTTTGTAGGGACATGTATTATTTTTATTGACATAACATGAAAAAGGCATATATACATCATTTAGTATCTACTTTTTTCTCACAGAATAAATATATATTACATAACTTTCAACAGATGGATTGATTCTATAGAAGGAATTTTCTGAATCCTCGATCAAATTCTGATTATTCTTCTGAAAAAAATCTTCAATGATATCTAGGCACTTGTAATAGTAAACTGATGTTTGTAGATTTTTCGGCATCTCTAGGCGATTGGAAATTCGAGTATGCAATTGAATGATTTTATTCAAATTGGCATTTGGAGTTTGATGCAGTTGGAGGGGTCGTATCCGGCGCAGGTACTCGAACCCTTTTTTGCGCGCGTGTTCCGCAAGGAACAGCGTGCTATCATTTCGTCACAATGTCTGTATTTTTCGAATTTTTTTTCGAAAATGGTCTCAAACAATTGGGTTCGACTCCCTGATGAAGAATTCGAGGTCAAATTCAATTCTGTCCGTCCAGTCCAGCCGGCCGGCCGGCCGGCCGTTAGCACGATAACTCTCGAACGAAACGACTTGGAGCGTTGAAATTTGCAGGGTAGTTTTGTAGCGCAAATATCTCGGACAAGTTCGTTAACGGGCGAAATCCACCGAGCGGTTTCGGAGTTAAGGCCGTTTTTAGTCAAAACGTTTTTTATGAATATTTCCGGAACCGATCACTCCATCTTTCTGAAATTTGGCATCAAATTGTAGAATCATGACCTTTATATGCCTGCGAAGTTTTGTTATGACCGGACGGCCCTAAAGTGGCAAAAAAAATCAAAAATTTTAAAATTTTGTTTTCACGATAACACGAAAAATACTGATCTGATTAAATTGAAACTCAGTAGTTAGATGCAAAAGACCAATGCAAACACTTTAGCACTATTTCGTGAAGATCACGTGACATGAAAAAAATCAAAAAATTACTACTATTTTGCGGAATACTTTGCTTAAAATGCCGAAACCTATTTTTTTGAGGTTCATGCTGCCTTTTCCGGGCATTTTTCGTTGTGCGCATGCGCAGATGAGAAGTCATTTAACTGCTGTAGTTTTCGTCAGAGAGGATTGGGGTTTTGGGGTGGCGGATGCTATTCCTCCATACAATCCAGATCCCTGATGAGGGTCTGCGCATGCGTGGATTAAAGATGCGATATCTGCCGAACCACTAGTGTTGGAGAATCGGAGTTTTTTGTAAGGTGTGTTATTTTGAGAGGACTTTTAGCCGCGAGTAGATTGCGCATGCGCAGAAGAGAAGTGACTGTTTTTTAATTGGATGGGTTATGCTGGGAGTGCTGGGTCGATATTGTGAGGTTTTAAAAGAATATTCATAGCAATTCAGTTCAAGGACAAGTCAGTTTGGGGGAAGTAGCGTTGTTTCCGAGTTAAAGTGTTCGTACCGTTGCCCTGGGGCTAATTTCGAAATTGATGTTACCCCTTACGGGCATTTTTCGTTATGCGCATGAGCAGACCATCAGTGATTTAACTGCTGGTGCTTTCGTCAGAGAGGATTGGGATTTTGGGGTGGCGGATGCTATTTCTCTATAGAATCCTCTGGTGAGGGTCTGCGCATGCGTGGATTCAAGAAGCGATATCTCCTGAACCACTAGTGTTGGAGAATTGGAGTTTTTTGTGAGGTGTGTAATTTTGGGAGGACTTGCAGCCACGAGTATATTGCGCATGCGCAGACGAGAAGTGAATGGTTTTGGATTGTTTGGGTTATGTTGGGAGCAATGAGCCGATATTGTGAGGTTTTAAAAGAATATTGTCAATTCAGTGCACGGACACAAGTCAGTTTGGGGGAAATAGCGTTGTTTCTGAGTTGAAATATCTGTATGGTAGCCCTGAGGCGAATTTATAAATAACTATATTCGGTAGATCTATATTAGAATACGTAGGATTTGGAGAAGAGGCATTTGCTTTCCTAACGGAGGTCCCACAACCGCAATTTTTTTTGATCTCCGGTAAAGCTAACAGCCAAACTGTATTGATAGCTATATTTGTTAAAGGAACTTGAAAAAAAAATAAAGCACTGACATGAAGTCAGTACTCTCTGGCGCGCGTGTTCACGGTGGCTAATTTGAATTGAATGATGAGTACTCCAAGCTCAGTGGATAGAGCGAGCCGAAGATCTACCCAAAGGATAGTGGACACCATTCACTGTCGGTTCAAAAATCAACAGTGCTGTATCTAAGCTGCCATCAGGAAAGAGTAACAAAGTTGGAAAATATCACAACTGACCCTCCTTAGTCGCACAAGCTCCTAGAAGATTTGGGAGGGTCAGTATAATCCTAATCCTGTTTAAAGCACGCGCGCAAAAGCAGAGTGACTTAACAATGAAAGAAAAAGTGTGAAAAGTCAGTCTGCTTTGGCGTGCGTGCTATAAACATGATTAGGATTATACTGACCCTCCCAAATCTTCTAGAAGCTTGTGCGACTAAGGAGGGTCAGTTGTGTTCTTTTCCAACTTTGTTACTCTTTCCTGATGGCAGCTTAGATACAGCACTGTTAATTTTTGAACCGACAGTGAATGGTGTCCACTAACCCATGGGTAGATCTTCGGCTCGCTCTATCCACTGAGCTTGAAGTACTCATCATTCAATTCAAATTAGCCACTGTGAACACGCGCGCCAAAGAGTACTGACTCAACGTCAGTGCTTTTTTTTCAGATTATTCTTGGTTCATTTATCGTTAATTTGAAAGGGAATATTTATAACGTAGAACGTTTATTATCTGAATCGTATAATTTTTGACATAGAAAATAAAACACTTGACAATACGTTCACATAAATATATTCAAAATAGTTAACATGTTTCGGGTTTCATCCCATTTTCAAAACTGACTGGACAGAAAATATTTAGATCATTTAGAATTTGATATATACCGAAAGCCCACCTTTTCAGTCATCCTCATTCCCGCTGATAGTTTCCACCCACAAAGAGTGAAAATGTCAGCCTTTCATGCCCTCGTACATAGGCTGATCTCGACACCATCATCGGAGAGTAACTTCAATAAAGAAGTAGAAATTCAAAAAGTATTAGCAAAAAACAATGGTTACTCTCCCATGATAATAGACAAATTGATCAAAAGGAAACTTTTAAATAAATCCCTTACAAGCATATATCCATCTGTTCGAGAACTTGACCAAAAGAAATTTGTATATATGAATCATGTTCCACGTTTGAGCGATACCATCTGTAATAGACTCAAAAATTATAACATCCAAGTCGTCTGTACAAATAAGAAAAATTTAAAATCATTATTTTCAAATGGCAAGGATCAACTTAACAACCTTGAAAAGAGTGGTGTCTACAAGCTATTTTGTGATGAATGTCCTGCTTTTTATATTGGTCAGACCGGTCGTTCTCTGGGTGTTAGAATTGGCGAGCATGGGAAGTCCATTCTCCAAAATAAGTCCACCACGGGTTTTTCTGACCACTGTATTAGCTGCAATCATTTCATCGATTCGAGTAGAACAGAAATTCTACATACAGGAGAAAAGGGCAAAAGATTGGATTTATTGGAAATGTTTGAAATTGCATACGCGCACAAAGAAAAGTTACCGATCGTAAATGAACAATTAGATATCCGCTTATCACCTGTGTTAACATCTGTGATGTATAATGTGTAGCCTGTTTATGTTTATATTTTCTGTCCAGTCAGTTTTGAAAATGGGATGAAACCCGAAACATGTTAACTATTTTGAATATATTTATGTGAACGTATAGTCAAGTGTTTTATTTTCTATGTCTATCAAAATGTTTCACCAAGTGCTGAGCGAGGAATCTATTTCAAGTATAATTTTTGGTTTACGCAGACGAGAAATATAGATTGGAAAATATGATTGATTGTATGGTTTTGAAACTCTGGTATCCTAATGAGCGAAATAGATGGAAGTTCACATTAGTTTTTTCGCAAAAAATCCAGGTTTTTCAAGATATTAGTAATTAAAGAAATAATATTCATTTCATTGTGATAACAAACTAGTGAATTTTGATTTGACAGTAATTAAGTGATCCAACTAGGTAGATTGGACGTATATTTTCTCTAATCTAACAAATCCATGTTGAAGTATTATGATTTCCATACTTTAACAGAGCATAGGCGTCAAGCCATAATTTTAATTCTGTCATTTCAACGTAAGAACAATCATTGTGTTCTAAAAAAACTTTGGGTACTCAATAAAGGCATTTTGGAACATAGATTTAAGTTCAAGTCAAATAGATTGAATATTTGCTCAGAACTTGTCATAAAATATGTCCATTCGGAATTTTATATTTTTACTGGCTCAAAAATACAGGTCGAGTCTAGTCTAGCTCAAATAGCTAGATTGTATGGGTGTTCATTGGGAAATCGATGAGGTAATCTTACCATATCATGACAAATCATTCTTATGGGAACAGAAAGTTTTTCAAGGAATGTCTACATATTGTTTGAATACGTCATAGTAATAATCTAACCAGCAGGTGGCCTGAGTAGTCCTTATGATGAAATGAAAATCTACTATTCTGACGGATCATAATTTTCGATTTCAGTGAACATTGAGTTTGATGAGTATCCATTCCATCTCCACTCAAAATGTAGAGGTTGGTTTTATTGTATTTTCCAAAATAAATCATTCATTACTCACATATTTCCCAATCCGATAACTTAGTAAAGATATCGCATAAGTACATTCCCATGATCAACTGAATTACCTACACTTCATAGGTAATTTCTCAGATATATATTTGAAACAAAAGCTCGTCATGGTGTTCAACTCACTTTTTACGAGACTTTTTGATGATACCAAGAATTGCACTATAATCCATTAAAAAAATCGATCAAAAACAATAAAACAAGAGAAATTGCAGTATTACATTTATCTGAGAGAAACATTTACTATCTACTAACAAAAATTAAATATTTTTTTGAATACCAATCTTTAGCTCAATCGAAATATGCAACTCTTTTGCGAGAAAAATGAAGTTTGTTAATGACCATTCTCCTTTATCGTCGAGTCTTTTGAATCGGGTATCTTCGGATGTCCTCGTATGTATACGGGTATTTTTATGATTCTCTAGAAGTTGAATCAAAGATGTTTTCATTTCAGTTGCATAAAAATGTTCAACATGGAAGGTTGTATTCTAGCTATAAATTCGTTGATGGCTCTATTAAAGGTAGAAACAGACTATGCCCACGTACGCCACGTACGCGACGCAACGTGGGAAAGCTAGCGTGCACACGTACGCAACGCATACTGACATCAGTCGTTTTCATTTGTCAGTAGTACGATGTTTTCTGATTCAGATAGTGAATTTGAGGAAGATTCATTGAGTTTGTTGTTTGTACATGAATATGTCCGTGCCTCAAGAAAAAAAAAAGAATTAAGAAGAGAAGATGTTGGATACACAATATAAATAAAGACAGAGAGAAAAATGGAGAATATCATACATTGATGCGGAGACTAGAATCTGACGAAGACCGATTTTTTATGTACTTCCGCATGTCTAAAGTACAGTTTGAGGAGATTCATGGTATGATCGAATCCGATATACAAAAAGAAAATACACATCTTCGGAAGCCGATAAGTACCAGAGAAAGAGTAGCAGTTTGTCTAAGGTAAGTATAAATTATCATTTTGCGCGTATGTTCTGGAAACATCGCGTTATAGTTTTGCCCAAATGGTATTAATATATCTGATGCGTACTAGGAGCTTGGTTATCACTTCGTGAATATTCAGAAATGGCTCACCCATTTGTAAAATTCTTAGGTTGGCCGTCTTTGGGCCTCCGCAAACTATATGTTCGGCAGTTTACTTTTTCGATCCACAGAGCCTGAATGTTTCGTCTGCTCATGAAATATATTATAAACAATAAATATTGAAATTGTTTAGGAAAATTTTATTCAAAATGTATATTTTCGTAATAAAGTTGAATATTTTTTACAAGATTAGTATCATCGGAAATTTGAGTCTTAGGCATTTCAACTAAATATGATGGGGAAGAATATGATGTGTAGGCTTGTGAAAAACTTCCAGAAGAAGAATTTATATTTTCTTGGTTTTGGCTGATTATCTGATCCTCAATAGTAACTGGTGCTCTCAATATATTTCGTTGCAACTCTGCTTGTTTGAGCTCTGCTTCACTTACAGCTCTAAGCAAATTCATTTTAATTGGAATTTGATCCTGCTTTGAGAGCTTCTTTACCGTTTTACTCATACTTAAGAAGAATGTGTCTAAATCATCCATTTCCTGTTTTTTACTTCTTCTTGCGTGCGAGTTTTTCATAATTTCCACCAGATCGGCCAAGTTATTGTCCCTACTAGAACTGGCCTTTCTTTTGCTTGATGGATTGGATGTGGGAGTGTTGGTGTGGGATGGAGTGCTATCAGAGGAAAATAAATGAATTTCTTCAAGGGGAACGCTCTCTGGAGAAGGAAGAGGGGAATTAGCATTAGATACAGCAGCTTCCAGGTTTCCGGTAGTGTGACGGCCTTCTAAATATGGCTTCAAAAACGACATCTGTTCCTCGTACCGCCAAGGCGCAATAATTTTCCCAGCTTGTCCACTTTTTTTCTTGCGTCGTTTCATAGCATTGTTGAAGCAATTTCGCAACTTAGCCCAATTTTCTCTACACATTTCAACTGCAACAATAATAATAAAAATTCTTAAAAAGTCAGTAGCTTTTGCGCACATGTACCATTGTCTATTCGAGCCTCTTACAAAGTCGATAATGCTGAAATTATAGTGACTGTAGGCCTAAGTTTTGGTTCGTAGTAAGGACAGTAGGTACCGAATGGGTTCCAAATAGTGGGACAAACGCAGCGTATGAAAGGTTTCACCCAGGTCCAATTACAATAAACGACTGTGTGACTACTTTGAACGGTTCTTGGACCGTCTCAATTGCAAACCAAAAGAAGCCCTATATTCCCATATGGAAATATTCACTGTGTTATTTACTATTCACACAGCATCATCTAGCCCTAAACATACCTAATTTTTAAAAATTTGTATTATTTATTTTACAGATTCCTAGCTACGGGTAATTCATTTCGGAGCATTGGATTCAGTTATCGCATGGGTTTTTCTACTATACGTATAATTGTGCAGGAGGTTTGTGAAGCGATTTGGAAACATCTTGGACCTATCGTGATGCCGCAACCCACAGCGGAAATGTGGAAACGAATAGCAAATGATTTTAACCGCTTTTGGAATTTTCCAAACTGCATAGGAGCTCTAGATGGTAAACACGTGAACATAAAGTATCCAATTAAAGGCGGCTCAGATTATTGGAACTACAAAGGTCAAAATTCCATAGTTCTTCTTGCTTTGGTAGATGCCCATTACAAATTTGTAGTGATAGACGTGGGCTCCTACGGAAGAAATAGTGACGGGGGAATTTTCGAAAAATCAACTATTGGATCAAAAGAAATTGAACATACCAGAAGATCGACCTCTAATGCCAGGATCAGAACCATTGCCGTATATTATAGTCGGCGATGAAGCATTTCCCCTTAAACAATATTTACTGAGACCTTACAGCAAAAATGCTTTGCTCAATAATGAATCGAATAAAATTTTCAATTATCGATTGTCTAGGGCCAGAAGAATCGTGGAAAACGCATTTGGGATATTGAGAGCAAGGTGGCGGGTATTTCAAGGGCCTGTTCAGGTACAACCAGAAATGGTGGACAAAATAGTTCTAGCAGCATGCTGCCTCCATAACTATTTGGGCACCACTTTTGAGCTGCAGGATGAAAGAGGAACAGAACCTACACCACAACAATCATTCCATACATTGGATGGTCTTAGAAGGAATCACACGAAATATGCATATAATATCAGAGAAAAATTCAAACATTATTTCATCTCAAGCGA
This sequence comes from Halyzia sedecimguttata, assembly GCA_937662695.2. Lineage (NCBI taxonomy): Eukaryota > Metazoa > Arthropoda > Insecta > Coleoptera > Coccinellidae > Halyzia > Halyzia sedecimguttata. The sequence goes on from OW569412.2 coordinate 115,493,109, forward strand.
GGGTTCAGTGCCATGGCAATTAAATATGGTGAGAAGAGGATTACAAAATCCACCCAACGAAAATGATTAGTTCATGGATTATTTCTACCTACTATAAAAATAAAATGTATTAATAAATAAATGAAATGTTTTTTTATTAACATTATGTGTATGACTTATGAAACATCAACTAGTACATAAGAAGCAAGTATGTACCTAATGACTTTAGAGAGACTACAACTCTGACTACAAATAAATACTCATGTCATTTCGAGTTAAAAGACAACAGGCTAAATTCGCATCATTTATTTTGGTGATTTGCTAAAAAAGTAATGAATGCATTTTGATAAACTTTTACCAATCGTTAATATCATAAATAAATAAGCAAACAAAAAAGGAATATGAAAATCCAATAGGTAATTGAGAAATACGTGCAAAAATATCATACACAAGTATAGGTACCATATTCATTTATTCAGTATTAAACGTACCTATACTGTGTATATATACTTACATAACCTACCCAATTCGAATTCATACAGTACGAATTTAGTACCATGTAGGTACTTGCTACAGAAATACCCACACATATTCAATTATTCAGTATAAAACGTGCCTATATTGTAGCCAATTCTTACAGTACAAATATGTTTTAGAAAATTATAGTATCAGGTAGGTACTTACCAGGTTTGCCAATTTTCTGGGCTATTTCTTCCCATGCTGCATTTCTCAATGTAGCATCGCGATATTCCGCGGATTTAATATTGTAAATTACCTCGTAATTCTTAATTAAATCGATGAATTGTTCATCTGCCATCTTTTCAAAATCTAACTGACGTGTTTCGAATGTATATTTCTATAGAAACACACTAATCTACGCCACCTTGGCATCTAAAATCCCCTACACCTTCCCCCGTCGATCTGGATCGGCGGATATCGCGTTGCGTGGGCCGCGTGGGATAGCGTTGCGTATGATAGCGTCGGTGTAGTGTGTTTCTTTGCAAATAAATTCAAGGGCTCGGGACTTTTTGACCCGGAATAGAGGGAAGATTCTTCTTTCCCGTCCGAAATCTATGATTTTCATTTATTTATAAACGAATTCCCTACGATTATTGGTCGTTGGACGACGTTTACATTTATGTATCGATTTTTTCTGTAGCTCTATCCGTTCGGAAATTATTAGGAAATGAGCGAATCCGCCGAACGGCAAAGAGTTTTCACCAGTATCTAACCCATACGAGTATCTACAATTTTCCGATTAGATCGACGCGGCTTCGATCATTTACAAAATCGAGGGCGTAGATTCCAAATCTGTAATTAGTTTTTCCGTATCTTGATTAGTTTCGGAGATATGGCGAAAAATACGACTAATTAGTACATCCTCCGGAGGTAGGACCAGAAATTGCGACTTTTTTCGTCATTTTTCCGAATCTAATCGAGATACGAAAAATCCAATGACAGATTCGTGTTCGGCGTGCCCGATTTAGTAAATAACCGAAGCCGCCTCGATCTAATCGGAAGATTGTAGATACTCGTATGGGTTAGATACTGGTGAAAACTCTTTGCCGTTCGGCGGATTCGCTCAATTCCTAATAATTTCCGAACGGATAGAGCTACAGAAAAAATTGATACATAAATGTAAACGTCGTCCAACGAGCAATAATCGAAAAAAATTCGTTAATGAATAAATGAAAATCGTAGATTTCGGACGGGAAAGAAGAATTTTCCTTCGATTCCGGGTCAAAAATATTTCCAAGTCCCGAGCGAAAAAAATTTTTTTATGGTATATCCATGCGGAGCTGGTTTCTAATTAAATCGAGGTCGCTGATCACGAATATGCGATTAGTTTTTCCCTAAGTGCCGTACTTTGGGAAATTTTTCACTTGGAGTGAAAAAATCGACGAAAATAGGCCGATTTTGGAAGTTCACACCGCCCGAAAAAATCGGAGTTAAGTGTTCCCGATTACTTTCGTCATATTTGGATCCTTTATCTATCGAATAATCTGAACAATAAATGTCCAGGTCGTACGCTTCGGAAATTATGATTTTTTTCCCGAGGGTCTATTTTTCGGAAAATTCTTTTCGCGATATTTCCTCGGGAAATCGTTGTAACAAATATCTGATGGTAGATTCGGAATCTACGACCCCGAATCTATAAGTATAAGTACCCGCTTCATAGTTGTGCGTCAAAAATTTTTTCTCGAAAAATGAGATTTTTTTAAGGTATTAAAAAATTGCCAAAATTCGACCGGTCTCCGATTTCGATGCGAGTTACGTCAATTACTAATTCGGGGTCGTAGATTACGAATATATGATCGGATTTCCCATTAGATAATTTTCCGCGGAAATACCGCGAAATGAATTTTCCGAAAGACAGACCCTCGGGAAAAAAATCAGAATTTCCGAATAGTACGGCCTGGACATTTTCTGTTGAGATTATTCAGTAGATAAAGGATCCATATATGACGGCAAAAATCAACAACACTCTAGTCCGGTTTTTTTGGGCGGTGTAACATTCCAAAATTAGCCTATTTTCGCCGATTTTTTCACTCAAAGTGAAAAATTTCCCAAAGTACGCCACTTAGGGAAAAACTAATTACATATTCGTGATCAGCGACCTCGATTAAATCAGAAACCAGCCCCGCATCGATATACCATAAAAAAAAATTTTTGCCTCGGGACTTATGATTTTTTTCCCGAGGGTCTATTTAGGTATTTTATATAAAATTATCCGCGGGGATATCGCGAAATGAATCTTTGTAATGCAGACCCACGGGAAGAAAATTATTATTACCGACTAGTACGACCTTGAAATTTTTTAAATAGTGTTTAACCCTAACTACGGAGAGTATTCGGCGCCATACTTACAGATGGTGTTGTTCGTCAGGCACAGAACACTTAGATAAAAAAGTAAAGCAATTTAACTATACACTGTCAACACTACAAGCAACGGCCAGAGACACGAAGATAGAATGACCCCATCAAAAATTGGTATTCTAATTTCTCAACACTCCCACCCCTATTTTTGCAAACTTGGGATAACCCAAAAATGCAAACATTATATCGGTTAAGAAAATAGGATAACGCGGATAAGTTTATTAAAATGGAAAAGTATAACGGGTAATTCCGCAAAAGGAGCAGAGATAATCATTCTGCTGGTACCTGCCGACACGTGTTTCTGCTAGTTGGCTTCTTCAGGACAGGGCAACCAAGAAACCAAGAAAAAGGTGGAAAGATAACTGAAAACAGGCGACACCACAACAGGAGCGAGCAACCAATTTGTGCCTTCAGCTCTAGGACCTCCAATTCGGAGGTAAACTATGGCATCGGCACGAAGGAAACATAAGCTTCCTGTGCGATGCGACCTAAACCCGAGGATATGTAATAAGAAAATAGGATAACGCGGATAAGTTTATTAAAATGGAAAAGTATAACGGGTAATTCCGCAAAAGGAGCAGAGATAATCATTCTGCTGGTACCTGCCGACACGTGTTTCTGCTAGTTGGCTTCTTCAGGACAGGGCAACCAAGAAACCAAGAAAAAGGTGGAAAGATAACTGAAAACAGGCGACACCACAACAGGAGCGAGCAACCAATTTGTGCCTTCAGCTCTAGGACCTCCAATTCGGAGGTAAACTATGGCATCGGCACGAAGGAAACATAAGCTTCCTGTGCGATGCGACCTAAACCCGAGGATATGTAATAAGAAAATAGGATAACGCGGATAAGTTTATTAAAATGGAAAAGTATAACGGGTAATTCCGCAAAAGGAGCAGAGATAATCATTCTGCTGGTACCTGCCGACACGTGTTTCTGCTAGTTGGCTTCTTCAGGACAGGGCAACCAAGAAACCAAGAAAAAGGTGGAAAGATAACTGAAAACAGGCGACACCACAACAGGAGCGAGCAACCAATTTGTGCCTTCAGCTCTAGGACCTCCAATTCGGAGGTAAACTATGGCATCGGCACGAAGGAAACATAAGCTTCCTGTGCGATGCGACCTAAACCCGAGGATATGTAATAAGAAAATAGGATAACGCGGATAAGTTTATTAAAATGGAAAAGTATAACGGGTAATTCCGCAAAAGGAGCAGAGATAATCATTCTGCTGGTACCTGCCGACACGTGTTTCTGCTAGTTGGCTTCTTCAGGACAGGGCAACCAAGAAACCAAGAAAAAGGTGGAAAGATAACTGAAAACAGGCGACACCACAACAGGAGCGAGCAACCAATTTGTGCCTTCAGCTCTAGGACCTCCAATTCGGAGGTAAACTATGGCATCGGCACGAAGGAAACATAAGCTTCCTGTGCGATGCGATGCGATGCGATGCTCGCTCCTGTTGTGGTGTCGCCTGTTTTCAGTTATCTTTCCACCTTTTTCTTGGTTTCTTGGTTGCCCTGTCCTGAAGAAGCCAACTAGCAGAAACACGTGTCGGCAGGTACCAGCAGAATGATTATCTCTGCTCCTTTTGCGGAATTACCCGTTATACTTTTCCATTTTAATAAACTTATCCGCGTTATCCTATTTTCTTATTACATATCCTCGGGTTTAGGTCGCATCGCACAGGAAGCTTATGTTTCCTTCGTGCCGATGCCATAGTTTACCTCCGAATTGGAGGTCCTAGAGCTGAAGGCACAAATTGGTTGCTCGCTCCTGTTGTGGTGTCGCCTGTTTTCAGTTATCTTTCCACCTTTTTCTTGGTTTCTTGGTTGCCCTGTCCTGAAGAAGCCAACTAGCAGAAACACGTGTCGGCAGGTACCAGCAGAATGATTATCTCTGCTCCTTTTGCGGAATTACCCGTTATACTTTTCCATTTTAATAAACTTATCCGCGTTATCCTATTTTCTTATTACATATCCTCGGGTTTAGGTCGCATCGCACAGGAAGCTTATGTTTCCTTCGTGCCGATGCCATAGTTTACCTCCGAATTGGAGGTCCTAGAGCTGAAGGCACAAATTGGTTGCTCGCTCCTGTTGTGGTGTCGCCTGTTTTCAGTTATCTTTCCACCTTTTTCTTGGTTTCTTGGTTGCCCTGTCCTGAAGAAGCCAACTAGCAGAAACACGTGTCGGCAGGTACCAGCAGAATGATTATCTCTGCTCCTTTTGCGGAATTACCCGTTATACTTTTCCATTATATCGGTTTATTATATACGAGTTCCAATGAATAGTTTCATTTGTGCAAGCCATAAACAGTTGCATGGATTCCAAACCGTACCAGCCTTCCTCATCTCTTATCCGTAATATCTTCATTACGCATAATAAAAATCTGCAAAGCATTCCTTATACAGATAATGGCAGATGGTTACACAAAGACCCTTCCGCGTGCAATAGCATTCATGTGGTAGCAGTTTTATGACCTACACTGATAATGGGTTCGGATTTTATTGCCTGCAAGTAAAGTGAAACTGATACCGATATTTCTGTTATTTTGAAGGAGTTTATTAACGATGTTATCAATTATTTAATACAGGACTTATTATATATTACTCCATCTTCTTAATTTAGTATAAACGTACTTTTTAATGCTGATACTATTGACGCCCTATACGGTAGAAAGTTTATTAACGATGATATCAATTATTTGATACAGGACTTATTATATATTACTCCATCTTCTTAATTTAGTATAAGCCTACTTTTTAATGCTGATACTAGAGAGATATGGCAAAGTCAATAACGTCATACGGTAATAGCGGTATACGTTATTTTGACGTTTATCGCACACGTGATCCGTTACCGTATCACGATCGGATAACGTTATGCGTTATTTGTGATTAACGTCTCTCTTATTTGGGCTTGTTTACATACACATTTCTATGATGGCGGCCGAGTGGATAACCGTTTGATTTCAGAAAAAAATAATACAATAAGTTAGTACCTTCTACCTTAGTAGAAATGGATTAAAAAATCAGAATAAATGTATCTCCGAAAGATGCCAGGCGAGTAGATAAAGGTAAAGTATAATATTGCCTATTAAGTGTATGTATTTCTGATATAACCTCTTTCTTTCAAATGTAAAATACATCAAAACCCAAAATACTTTTAACTGTTTCAGATAGTGTTGCTGTTGCTGTGAAGCTTTTGAGAAATACTCTACAGCAGAATACAAATTCTGGCGATATAAAATCAAATGATGAAAACGTCGACAACAAAGAAAATAAAATTATGTTAACCGAGCTAATACTGTAGCACCGAAGATCTTCCATAGGTAGGTACTAGTATTTCATTTGAATATTTGCAATCATAGCCTCGTTAAAAGCTTTCATATGAATAATGGTTCTTGTTCATCTCTTACAGTTCCTCTTCATAGGTGGAGTTCATGTTGCATTTTACTTATAGAGCAAACATATCATATAAAGGACCATGAGTTCAGTAGTTGCAAAGTTTTCCTAAGATATCTGGACCTCAATGTAGCTCTAAATTGAGAAGCTCGAAAGAAACTTGAAACAGTTACAAAAGACTAGCAACGACTGAGGTAATTGGCAATATTTTTGAAGTGTTTGTGGAGCCGAAATACAAAATTGCAGATGAGGTTCTAGCTGGAAAACTCCAATACATATCTTGATGTAACAAATGCATTACATCACTAAATGGTTCCTTTCTGGGTTTTCTCTCCCAAACTTTGCAAAATATCTTTGAAATTAAACGTTTTATTATTTTGAAATTGCTTCTGCGTTATAAACACTTAATCTTTGTCTGAAACTGTATATATAACAATGTTTCCTGATAATTAATAAGGAAACTACATCAACAATAACAAAAACTGTTCTCTAATGTTTTGGAGACTAAGTCATACTCCAAGCCAATTATTCGTTATTCAACCCTTTCATGGTAAATTCCAACTAAGTAATTCACAAAATTGTTTACTCTATTCAAGAAAATACCAGTTGATGTTGTTTCGTTAATGTTTATTAGGCAACATTGTTTTATATATTGCTCCTGACAAAATATGTATTTTCCAACGCAGAAGCAATTTCAAAATAATACATTTCTTATTTCATATATATTTTTCAGTTTGGTGGAGAAAACCCAAAACCATTACCTGATGAATTAAGCTCCCAGAGTATCCTTTTATGATTACTTAAATACATTACAGATAACGAGCAACATCTTTATTGAAAATGCAAAGAATAAATCTACAGAGTTGCATCTTCAATTGGTCTCTCCATTCAAAAGGAGATTTTAAATGCTGAGGAGTCAAGTAGTACATGTTCAAAAAGTTTGTTTATGAATTAAACATCTCATCTAAATCTAAGGAAGGAGCTATTGCGTCATTACTAGGAAAAGTATTAAGACAGAAACAGCAGCAAGAATAAAATAGGAAAAATCGACACCGACAAAGAATGTAAATGGCTAAGAAGAGGTTGGAGATTGATTGAGAATTGTAAGAATCATTTATTTATGAATTATATACAGGGTCCGACGTTGCCACACCACCACGGGCAAGGAGGTGATGGAGTACCATTAGGGTGTCACACTTCCTGCTGTTGCAGGTCTTCTGATGGAAGTTAGGAATGGTTCAAGCCAGGGGTGAGTTTCCTTATTTTGCAAATATTTTAGAGGCCAGTTTAGATAGAGAAATGAAATTGGACGGTTTGAGTAAGCAGCTCGAGTACTTTGAAATCCTGGTGAAATAAGTATTTGTAATCCCCACTAAAACAAATGGTAGGGGGAGAGGATACTTTTTAAAATAAATTATTTTTTTCCACAGTAACGTACCTACTAATAATAAATTAGATTCCAAAACTGCGATCTTTTACCTTTCTTTTTTTGTGTCGTTGACACTTGGGGCTCAAGCAGTTACAAAGATGTTATCAAATGAATGTCACCAACACACAACATTTTCTATAACGGGGTAGAGAACTATACATACTGATTGACATTTTCCAGCTTCCTATTACCATATTGAAATTTTTTCTCTTGCGAGTTTCGTTAGGATCGATAGTCTCCATATTTTCAAGTTTTAAGAAGTATGCATGGTGTTTCAAAAACGACTAGTCATCTCACAACTTGCAAATTTTCAATTTGATACCCTGTTTGTGACGAAAACTTTTTTTATTTTAAGCAGCCGTTTTTTATTTATTTTTTAGGCAAAAAGGCGCATTTTCAAGGCTTGTAAAAATAAGAAAATATGGACACAGAATATTTTTCATTTGTGGAATGAATTCAATCATCCAATAAAGTATTAGAAAAAATAAAAAATGAGAAAGTATACAGGGTATCACATTGAAAATTTGGAAGTTCTGACTGTTGTGAGATGATTAGTCTTTTTTGGAACACCATGTATACTTCTTAATATCTTGAAAATATGGAGACTATGATCCCTAACGACACTCTCAAAGAGAAAAAATTTCAATGTGGTAATGGGAAGCTGGAAAACTCCGATCTGTATGTAGTGCTCTACCCTGCTATCGAAAATGTTGTGTGTTTGTGACATTCTTTTGATAACATCTTTGTAACCGCTTAAGTCCCAAGTATCAACGGTACACCAAATGAAAGGTAATACATGGCAGTTTTGGAATCTAATTTAATATTAGTACGTTACTGTGGCAAAAAATCACCTCCCACCGCTCACCATCTTTTTAAGTGGGGGTTACAAAAACTTATTTCACCAGGGTTTCAAAGTACTCGAGCTGCTTACTCAAACCGTCAAATTTCATCGCTCCATCTCAACTCGTCTCTAAAATATTTGTAAAATAAGGAAACTCACCCCTGGCTTAAACCATCCCTATTTTCCATCAGAAGATCCGGAGGACAGTTGAACAACAGGAAATGTGACACCCTAATGGTGACCTATCACCTCCTTGCCCATGGCGGTGGGGTGGCCTCGGACCCTGCATATGGTTTCATAACAAATTGACTTTTGTTTTCCCACATATGAATATTATAATACTTTTACAACTAAAACAAAATGTATATACTGGCAAAATGTCGTAAGATGTTAGCCATTAGCTAGAGCAATAAATATCTTTGTTTCTCTCTATATTGTTTCATTCTCTTCTTCAAAACATAGCATGTTAAGTACTTCTGTTTAATGTGATACATTTTATTGCATATTCCGTAAAAAACCATTGGATCTAGCGATATATCCCAGTACTTTAGACGGTTCTATAGAGAGGATTGTGTGAAGTCAGGCGCTCTTTGGGGTAGACCAACCAATCAGAAGAACATTTTCCAGGACTATTTGACTTTTTTATTCCTGCGTTGTAATTTGTTGGAGTATTTCTATAAATATCTCAGTTGCCAGATACCCTTGCTTACTCAAATAGTCTCCAAACTTCTATTCTACATTTTTCTTGGCCGGGGTCCCACCAAGATGTTTTCTTGTTATCAGGTTTCCTTCTTAGTGGTTTTTTTTTATTCATAAGTCAAGTTAAAAGTGTAGATTAAGTCCTCATCCTGACTCACGATGTCCTCATGAATGTTCGTCATTGAAGAAATATAACTAAATTATGCCTGTTAATCCGTTTGGTTTGTAAGACGTTATCACAACAGGCATTCCCAGAACATGTGGTAGTCTAAATAAATCATTATTTTCAAGCAGGAAGTTAAATTTGCTTTCATCTGCTGAAAATTATTAGTGTCAAAAAGCTTGAATTTATTTCTACCACCATATTCATTGTATTCTCCGACAATGTTTCATAAAATTGTAGCTTCCATATCTTCAGCATTGCCACCAGCAATTACACTAATTAGAGTATCTTCAATATCTTTGTTCCATTTCGAAATCTGGACTGTGAATAGCATAGGGAAATAAAGTCTCTAAGGTGTTTCTGAATAACAATGAAAAAATGTTGGGTATTCTGTGATGAAAATTATGGTGGGTATTTGGTATAAAATCTTTTGCAAAAACTCCCTGTGGAAAAGTTACACCCCTTCGATTATTAACAAATTGAATTGTTTCTCTTTTTTATTTTCCCTGTATATTAAAAGTCTTTATGAAAGGTAGTAGATTAGAATGGGTGATCATTATCAAGTAAATATAGGGAAACTTGGTGCTTCTTGAAACTTCATTGCATTTTCTCATAAATGCTTAAGCTTTCGAAAATACTTGTAGAGATAAAAAGGTTAGTAACTGAATTAGGCTTCTCAGCTATGTTTTTTTATAAGGATAATCTTTATCCATAATAAGTTGGAAGAGAAGATTTCTTAGGGGTTGACTATTTCAACCCTTTGCAAGCATACTTCAGGGTAGAAAAAATTCCAAAATGTGTAGTTTTATTAACAAATAATATTTACCAAGTTTCGTATCTTTAGCTTAATAAACAGAGAAAATAAAAAATAGATACAATTTTTTTTTTGTTAATCTTCAGAGGGGTGTTACTCTTCCGGGGGGAGGTTTTTCAAAAAATGTTATACCAAATACCCACCTTAATTTTCACCACAGAATCAACCCTTACATTTTTTCGGTGTTAATAGATACCCATAGACTCTTTAATCTTTGCCCATAGACAAGATATAACGTAAAGGACGCTATTAGCGTTAGCGCATGACGTAATTTACGAACGGATAAAGTTATGGACGTTATTTGTTACGTTATTTCTCAGTTCAGTGTTCGGTAATTTATTTTCTGTGTTGGCGGCCGAGTGGATTACAATCTTCAATCTTGATTCCAGAACAAGAGCGCCAAAAAAAATGATGTTAACAGAAATAAATCAAAATTAATATATCTCTGGAAGATGCCAGGAGTGCAGAAAAAGGTAATATTATCACCTTCTCAATTTCTTCTGTTTTTAAAATAAATCTTAGTCCGTAACCTGAAATACTTCTAACTGTTTCAGATAGTGCATTTGCTGGGAAGCTTTTCAAAAATGCTCTACAGCAGAATACAAATTCTGGTTATATATTATTACCAAAACCAAGTGATGAAACGCCGACAACAAAGAAATTACGGTTACTGAAAATACAACTGATGTCAACAGAGCTTATACTGTGGCATTTGAAGAATTTGAAGGTATATATGGGAACTATTATTTCATTTTGCTCTCATATAAATAATTGTTCTTATTCATCTCTACCTTCACCTTACATTTTACTATTATTGGAAAATATCGTAAAAAGGATAATGAGTTCAGTAGTAGTAAAGTTTTACCCAAAAAACTAGAATAAAGTTTCTCCTGAAATATATGATCAAGGATATATAGTATCCGGACCTCAACGAACCTCCAAATTGTGAACTTATAAAGCTATAACAGACTACGATAACAAGTCTGCCATTGACTGATGCAATTGGCAGTTTTTTTAAGTAAATAAAAATAAATTCCTTTTGTTATGACATGTGTGAAACATCATCTGAAATTTTTTGATGTTCCATGTTTCGATGGAACGGAAACACAAAATTGTAGATGACGTTCAAGCTGGAAATCTTAACATTCACACATATATCTTAATATAACAAATACATTACAGATAATGAAGGACATTTTCTTTGCAAAGACATGCAGTAAGCCTGCAGCCGTTGCATCTACAACTGGTCCCTGTATACTAAAGGTGTCATTACTAGGAAAAATATTAAGACACAAAGAGGAGCGTGAAGAAAGCAGGAAAAATGACACCGAAAAATAATGTAAATGGCTAAGAATTGCTTGGAAGTAATCTAAATCATGAACACAAAATAATTTTTTATAAGGAATTATAAGAATAATTTATTCATGATTTTTTCTGTATGTCATGACTCAGGATTTAAATTTTATTATTTTTCAGAGTTTATTACTTGTAATTTGTACGTGCAAGTGATTTAAAAATACATAATCATATTTATTTATATATTGTTTCATTTAAAAATTGAACTTTTTTCTTTCACAAATATGAATAATACTTTTGACTAAAACGAAATGTATATTATAATAGCAAAAAGACGCAAAAAATTAGCCATTTGCTAGAGTGATAAATATCTTCTCTCTCTCTCTCTATATTGTTTCATTAAATTCTTCGAAACGTAGCATGACAAGTACTTGTGTTTGAAGTGAAAACCAGTAAGTGGATATAAATTACATTGCACATTCCATAGATGCATCATGTATCGTAACCATTATATGTTTTCTATTGTCTATGCTTATCAGTTGTATGAAGTCAAGGCGCTTTGGCTATCCAATAGGATCTTGATTGATCTGCGGACCCATCCTTTCTCAAGTATTAGCTTCGCGCAATGATCAATGGCGAAAGACAGTCACGAAACTACCTAGGCTGATGGATACACCCTCAGGTATTTTGCAACCGCTGACTGCCGCTCCCACCCCTTGTTTGGTAGCGGAGACATCTATGAACCAACGGGCCCTCAAGCGGTGGTTGTCCAGCGATAATCCAATCGTATCTGCAGGGAAACACTATACAGTAGGTCCACTCTGTGTAGGTTTTGGTTGCAGATATGTCATAGCGCATCACTTGTCATATTGAAAAATCTGTATGTCGTCATCCAGGCCATCTCCTGATCACTTGTTTAAGAGTGGCAAGGTCTAGAATGCGTTCCTGAACTCTAGTAAGAGTGGAGCGAAAGGCTCCCATTACCAGCATTCACGTAGATCCCTCAAATTTCACGAACTTTATAGACATAGCACATTTGAATTGCAATCCCACCAAGCAATACTGCCATAAGTAATTTGTGGTCGTATCATCCTATCCACATATAGCCAGTAGAGCAATTACGAAGCCAGTCCCCATCTCTATCCAAAAGTCCAATGGTATGACCATTGACAGTGCTTAGCCTTGTGAATCACCCTTTCCAGTTGTGAATTCCTGCTAAGCTTTCTATCTAGGACAAGACAAACCCAGATTTCTAGCCTCATCCACAAATTTTATGTGAATTCCATTTAGAGTGAGGAATACATATTCAGCTCCTTTTGTGAATTGAATGGTCAAGGTCTTATGCATGTTCACTTTCAACTGTTCCCCCTCACACCAGCCTTGTGCTGTTTTGCTTGTGATTTCCCGTTAACAAGTTTCCTTCTTAATGGACAGTTTTCTTCATCATACGACAAGTTAATGGTGACTTGTCCTCAGCTTGTCTCAAGATCCCCTCAGGTGAGTTCGTCACGGAAGAAATGTATCTTAATTATATATGTTACTTTGTTTCTTTTGTATGTTGTTATCACATCAGGCGTTCCCACAGCTTCATTTCCAACACCATAATCATTATATTCTCCGATAATGCTTCTTAAAAGTGTTTGCTCTAAATCGGTTTTCAGCATTGCCACCAGCAATTAAAATATCTTCAATTTCTTGTTCCATTTAGCTATCTGGACTGAGAATATTCAAAAGAAAGTCTCTAGTGAACAAAAAAGAAAAATATAATAATATTCCTTTTTCATATGAGAAAGATCGAAACAAAAAACTATATAGGTTAGTTTTTAGTTTACTAATATAAATATCTATGGTTTACTTAAATAGCGTAACGTTAATTCTGATCCGTTTGCCATATCACTAAAATAAATCACAGAACGCTATTCACGTTATTGAAATAGCGCATCACCGCTATTTGATAACGTGACAGTTATACGCACTTGCCATATCTCTCTACTATTGACGCTCTATACCTTTGAAGGTAGAAATAAGGTAGAAACAGACTATGCCCACGTACGTCACGTACGCGACACAACGTGGAAAAGCTAGCGTGCACACTTGACCCACGTACGCAACGCATACTGACATCAGTCGTTTTCATTTGTCAGTAGTACGATGTTTTCTGATTCAGATAGTGAATTTGAGGAAGATTCATTGAGTTTGTTGTTTGTACATGAATATGTCCGTGCCTCAAGAAAAAAAAAAAGAATTAAGAAGAGAAGATTATATTAAGATAGATGATTGTGGCAATAAAGGATTATTTCAAAAAAAAAAAAAAAAGATGTTGGATACACAATATAAATAAAGACAGAGAGAAAAATGGAGAATATCATACATTGATGCGGAGACTAGAATCTGACGAACCCCGATTTTTTATGTACTTCCGCATGTCTAAAGTACAGTTTGAGGAGATTCATGGTATGATCGAATCCGATATACAAAAAGAAAATACACATCTTCGGAAGCCGATAAGTACCAGAGAAAGAGTAGCAGTTTGTCTAAGGTAAGTATAAATTATCTTTTTGCGCGTATGTTCTGGGAACATCGCGTTATAGTTTTGCCCAAGTGGTGTTAATATATCTGATGCGTACTAGGAGCTTGGTTATCACTTCGTGAATATTCAGAAATGGCTCACCCATTTGTAAAATTCTTAGGTTGACCGTCTTTGGGCCTCCGCAAACTATATGTTCGGCAGTTTACTTTTTCGATCCACAGAGCCTGAATGTTTCGTCTGCTCATGAAATATATTATAAACAATAAATATTGAAATTGTTTAGGAAAATTTTATTCAAAATGTATATTTTCGTAATAAAGTTGAATATTTTTTACAAGATTAGTATCATCGGAAATTTGAGTCTTAGGCATTTCAACTAAATATGATGGGGAAGAATATGATGTGTAGGCTTGTGAAAAATTTCCAGAAGAAGAATTTATATTTTCTTGGTTTTGGCTGATTATCTGATCCTCAATAGTAACTGGTGCTCTCAATATATTTCGTTGCAACTCTGCTTGTTTGAGCTCTGCTTCACTTACAGCTTTAAGCAAATTCATTTTAATTGGAATTTGATCCTGCTTTGAGAGCTTCTTTACCGTTTTACTCATACTTAAGAAGAATGTGTCTAAATCATCCAGTTCCTGTTTTTTACTTCTTCTTGCGTGCGAGTTTTTCATAATTTCCACCAGATCGGCCAAGTTATTGTCCCTACTAGAACTGGCCTTTCTTTTGCTTGATGGATCGGATGTGGGAGTGTTGGTGTGGGATGGAGTGCTATCAGAGGAAAATAAATTAATTTCTTCGAGGGGAACGCTCTCTGGAGAAGGAAGAGGGGAATTAGCATCAGATACAGCAGCTTCCAGGTTTCCGGTAGTGTGACGGCCTTCTAAATATGGCTCCAAAATCGTTTAAATTTTATTCAAAATGTATATTTTCGTAATAAAGTTGAATATTTTTTACAAGATTAGTATCATCGAAAATTTGAGTCTTAGGCATTTCAACTAAATATGATGGGGAAGAATATGATGTGTAGGCTTGTGAAAAATTTCCAGATGAAGAATTTATATTTTCTTGGTTTTGGCTGATTATCTGATCCTCAATAGTAACTGGTGCTCTCAATATATTTCGTTGCAACTCTGCTTGTTTGAGCTCTGCTTCACTTACAGCTTTAAGCAAATTCATTTTAATTGGAATTTGATCCTGCTTTGAGAGCTTCTTTACCGTTTTACTCATACTTAAGAAGAATGTGTCTAAATCATCCATTTCCTGTTTTTTACTTCTTCTTGCGTGCGAGTTTTTCATAATTTCCACCAGATCGGCCAAGTTATTGTCCCTACTAGAACTGGCCTTTCTTTTGCTTGATGGATCGGATGTGGGAGTGTTGGTGTGGGATGGAGTGCTATCAGAGGAAAATAAATTAATTTCTTCGAGGGGAACGCTCTCTGGAGAAGGAAGAGGGGAATTAGCATCAGATACAGCAGCTTCCAGGTTTCCGGTAGTGTGACGGCCTTCTAAATATGGCTTCAAAAACGACATCTGTTCCTCGTACCGCCAAGGCGCAATAATTTTCCCTGCTTGTCCACTTTTTTTCTTGCGTCGTTTCATAGCATTGTTGAAGCAATTTCGCAACTTAGCCCAGTTTTCTCTACACATTTCAACTGCAACAATAATAATAAAAATTCTTAAAAAGTCAGTAGCTTTTGCGCACATGTACCATTGTCTATTCGAGCCTCTTACAAAGTCGATAATGCTGAAATTATAGTGACTGTAGGCCTAAGTTTTGGTTCGTAGTAAGGACAGTAGGTACCGAATGGGTTCCAAATAGTGGGACAAACGCAGCGTATGAAAGGTTTCACCCAGGTCCAATTACAATAAACGACTGTGTGACTACTTTGAACGGTTCATGGACCGTCTCAATTGCAAACCAAAAGAAACCCTATATTCCCATATGGAAATATTCACTGTGTTATTTACTATTCACACAGCATCATCTAGCCCTAAACATACCTAATTTTTAAAAATTTGTATTATTTATTTTACAGATTCCTAGCTACGGGTAATTCATTTCGGAGCATTGGATTCAGTTATCGCATGGGTTTTTCTACTATACGTATAATTGTGCAGGAGGTTTGTGAAGCGATTTGGAAACATCTTGGACCTATCGTGATGCCGCAACCCACAGCGGAAATGTGGAAACGAATAGCAAATGATTTCACCCGCTTTTGGAATTTTCCAAACTGCATAGGAGCTCTAGATGGTAAACACGTGAACATAAAGTGTCCAATTAAAGGCGGCTCAGATTATTGGAACTACAAAGGTCAAAATTCCATAGTTCTTCTTGCTTTGGTAGATGCCCATTACAAATTTGTAGTGATAGACGTGGGCTCCTACGGAAGAAATAGTGACGGGGGAATTTTCGAAAAATCGACACTGGGTAAACTATTGGATCAAAAGAAATTGAACATACCAGAAGATCGACCTCTAATGCCAGGATCAGAACCATTGCCGTATATTATAGTCGGCGATGAAGCATTTCCCCTTAAACAATATTTACTGAGACCTTACAGCAAAAATGCTTTGCTCAATAATGAATCGAATAAAATTTTCAATTATCGATTGTCTAGGGCCAGAAGAATCGTGGAAAACGCATTTGGGATATTGAGAGCAAGGTGGCGGGTATTTCAAGGGCCTGTTCAGGTACAACCAGAAATGGTGGACAAAATAGTTCTAGCAGCATGCTGCCTCCATAACTATTTGGGCACACTTTTGAGCTGCAGGATGAAAGAGGAACAGAACCTACACCACAACAATCATTCCATACATTGGATGGTCTTAGAAGGAATCACACGAAATATGCATATAATATCAGAGAAAAATTCAAACAATATTTCAATTCAAGCGAGGGTTCAGTGCCATGGCAATTAAATATGGTGAGAAGAGGATTACAAAATCCACCCAACGAAAATGATTAGTTCATGGATTATTTCTACCTACTATAAAAATAAAATGTATTAATAAATAAATGAAATGTTTTTTTTATTAACATTATGTGTATGACTTATGAAACATCAACTAGTACATAAGAAGCAAGTATGTACCTAATGACTTTAGAGAGACTACAACTCTGACTACAAATAAATACTCATGTCATTTCGAGTTAAAAGAGAACAGGCTAAATTCGCATCATTTATTTTGGTGATTTGCTAAAAAAGTAATGAATGCATTTTGATAAACTTTTACCAATCCTTAATATCATAAATAAATAAGCAAACAAAAAAGGAATATGAAAATCCAATAGGTAATTGAGAAATACGTGCAAAAATATCATACACAAGTATAGGTACCACCTACCTACGTTATGAAAATGTAATACAATCATATTTATATAGAAGGACTATCAGATCTATATAAATATATACGGGTCGTATTTTTAACTCCTTTTTTTAAAGTGAATTATACAGAAATACCCCACATATTCATTTATTCAGTATTAAACGTACCTATACTGTGTATATATACTTACATAACCTACCCAATTCGAATTCATACAGTACGAATTTAGTAGCATGTATAGGTACTTGCTACAGAAATACCCACACATATTCAATTATTCAGTATAAAACGTGCCTATATGGTAGCCAATTCTTACAGTACAAATATGTTTTAGAAAATTATAGTATCAGGTAGGTACTTGCCAGGTTTGCCAATTTTCTGGGCTATTTCTTCCCATGCTGCATTTCTCAATGTAGCATCGCGATATTCCGCGGATTTAATATTGTAAATTACCTCGTAATTCTTAATTAAATCGATGAATTGTTCATCTGCCATCTTTTCAAAATCTAACTGACGTGTTTCGAATGTATATTTCTATAGAAACACACTAATCTACGCCACCTTGGCATCTACAATCCCCTACACCTTCCCCCGTCGATCTGGATCGGCGGATATCGCGTTGCGTGGGCCGCGTGGGATAGCGTTGCGTATGATAGCGTCGGTGTAGTGTGTTTCTTGACAAATAAATTCAAGGGTCCAGATATCGCGTGGCGTCGCGTACGTGGCGTACGTGGGCATAGTCTGTTCCTACCTATAGACTATGCCCACGTACGCCACGTACGCGACGCAACGTGGGAAAGCTAGCGTGCACACTTGACACACGTACGCAACGCATACTGACATCAGTCGTTTTCATTTGTCAGTAGTACGGTGTTTTCTGATTCAGATAGTGAATTTGAGGAAGATTCATTGAGTTTGTTGTTTGTACATGAATATGTCCGTGCCTCAAGAAAAAAAAAAAGAATTAAGAAGAGAAGATGTTGGATACACAATATAAATAAAGACAGAGAGAAAAATGGAGAATATCATACATTGATGCGGAGACTAGAATCTGACGAAGACCGATTTTTTATGTACTTCCGCATGTCTAAAGTACAGTTTGAGGAGATTCATGGTATGATCGAATCCGATATACAAAAAGAAAATACACATCTTCGGAAGCCGATAAGTACCAGAGAAAGAGTAGCAGTTTGTCTAAGGTAAGTATAAATTATCATTTTGCGCGTATGTTCTGGGAACATCGCGTTATAGTTTTGCCCAAATGGTGTTAATATATCTGATGCGTACTAGGAGCTTGGTTATCACTTCGTGAATATTCAGAAATGGCTCACCCATTTGTAAAATTCTTAGGTTGGCCGTCTTTGGGCCTCCGCAAACTATATGTTCGGCAGTTTACTTTTTCGATCCACAGAGCCTGAATGTTTCGTCTGCTCATGAAATATATTATAAACAATAAATATTGAAATTGTTTAGGAAAATTTTATTCAAAATGTATATTTTCGTAATAAAGTTGAATATTTTTTACAAGATTAGTATCATCGGAAATTTGAGTCTTAGGCATTTCAACTAAATATGATGGGGAAGAATATGATGTGTAGGCTTGTGAAAAACTTCCAGAAGAAGAATTTATATTTTCTTGGTTTTGGCTGATTATCTGATCCTCAATAGTAACTGGTGCTCTCAATATATTTCGTTGCAACTCTGCTTGTTTGAGCTCTGCTTCACTTACAGCTTTAAGCAAATTCATTTTAATTGGAATTTGATCCTGCTTTGAGAGCTTCTTTACCGTTTTACTCATACTTAAGAAGAATGTGTCTAAATCATCCATTTCCTGTTTTTTACTTCTTCTTGCGTGCGAGTTTTTCATAATTTCCACCAGATCGGCCAAGTTATTGTCCCTACTAGAACTGGCCGTTCTTTTGCTTGATGGATTGGAAGTGGGAGTGTTGGTGTGGGATGGAGTGCTATCAGAGGAAAATAAATGAATTTCTTCAAGGGGAACGCTCTCTGGAGAAGGAAGAGGGGAATTAGCATTAGATACAGCAGCTTCCAGGTTTCCGGTAGTGTGACGGCCTTCTAAATATGGCTTCAAAAACGACATCTGTTCCTCGTACCGCCAAGGCGCAATAATTTTACCAGCTTGTCCACTTTTTTTCTTGCATCGTTTCATAGCATTGTTGAAGCAATTTCGCAACTTAGCCCAATTTTCTCTACACATTTCAACTGCAACAATAATAATAAAAATTCTTAAAAAGTCAGTAGTTTTTGCGCACATGTACCATTGTCTATTCGAGCCTCTTACAAAGTCGATAATGCTGAAATTATAGTGACTGTAGGCCTAAGTTTTGGTTCGTAGTAAGGACAGTAGGTACCGAATGGGTTCCAAATAGTGGGACAAACGCAGCGTATGAAAGGTTTCACCCAGGTCCAATTACAATAAACGACTGTGTGACTACTTTGAACGGTTCTTGGACCGTCTCAATTGCAAACCAAAAGAAGCCCTATATTCCCATATGGAAATATTCACTGTGTTATTTACTATTCACACAGCATCATCTAGCCCTAAACATACCTAATTTTTAAAAATTTGTATTATTTATTTTACAGATTCCTAGCTACGGGTAATTCTTTTCGGAGCATTGGATTCAGTTATCGCATGGGTTTTTCTACTATACGTATAATTGTGCAGGAGGTTTGTGAAGCGATTTGGAAACATCTTGGACCTATCGTGATGCCGCAACCCACAGCGGAAATGTGGAAACGAATAGCAAATGATTTTAACCGCTTTTGGAATTTTCCAAACTGCATAGGAGCTCTAGATGGTAAACACGTGAACATAAAGTGTCCAATTAAAGGCGGCTCAGATTATTGGAACTACAAAGGTCAAAATTCCATAGTTCTTCTTGCTTTGGTAGATGCCCATTACAAATTTGTAGTGATAGACGTGGGCTCCTACGGAAGAAATAGTGACGGGGGAATTTTCGAAAAATCAACATCATCTATTGGATCAAAAGAAATTGAACATACCAGAAGATCGACCTCTAATGCCAGGATCAGAACCATTGCCGTATATTATAGTCGGCGATGAAGCATTTCCCCTTAAACAATATTTACTGAGACCTTACAGCAAAAATGCTTTGCTCAATAATGAATCGAATAAAATTTTCAATTATCGATTGTCTAGGGCCAGAACAATCGTGGAAAACGCATTTGGGATATTGAGAGCAAGGTGGCGGGTATTTCAAGGGCCTGTTCAGGTACAACCAGAAATGGTGGACAAAATAGTTCTAGCAGCATGCTGCCTCCATAACTATTTGGGCACCACTTTTGAGCTGCAGGATGAAAGAGGAACAGAACCTACACCACAACAATCATTCCATACATTGGATGGTCTTAGAAGGAATCACACGAAATATGCATATAATATCAGAGAAAAATTCAAACATTATTTCATCTCAAGCGAGGGTTCAGTGCCATGGCAATTAAATATGGTGAGAAGAGGATTACAAAATCCACCCAACGAAAATGATTAGTTCATGGATTATTTCTACCTACTATAAAAATAAAATGTATTAATAAATAAATGAAATGTTTTTTTATTAACATTATGTGTATGACTTATGAAACATCAACTAGTACATAAGAAGCAAGTATGTACCTAATGACTTTAGAGAGACTACAACTCTGACTACAAATAAATACTCATGTCATTTCGAGTTAAAAGACAACAGGCTAAATTCGCATCATTTATTTTGGTGATTTGCTAAAAAAGTAATGAATGCATTTTGATAAACTTTTACCAATCGTTAATATCATAAATAAATAAGCAAACAAAAAAGGAATATGAAAATCCAATAGGTAATTGAGAAATACGTGCAAAAATATCATACACAAGTATAGGTACCACCTACCTACGTTATGAAAATGTAATACAATCATATTTATATAGAAGGACTATTAGATCTATATAAATATATACGGGTCGTATTTTTAACTCCTTTTTTTAAAGTGAATTATACAGAAATACCCCACATATTCATTTATTCAGTATTAAACGTACCTATACTGTGTATATAGACTTACATAACCTACCCAATTCGAATTCATACAGTACGAATTTAGTAGCATGTATAGGTACTTGCTACAGAAATACCCACACATATTCAATTATTCAGTATAAAACGTGCCTATATTGTAGCCAATTCTTACAGTACAAATATGTTTCAGAAAATTATAGTATCAGGTAGGTACTTGCCAGGTTTGCCAATTTTCTGGGCTATTTCTTCCCATGCTGCATTTCTCAATGTAGCATCGCGATATTCCGCGGATTTAATATTGTAAATTACCTCGTAATTCTTAATTAAATCGATGATGTATATTTCTATAGAAACACACTAATCTACGCCACCTTGGCATCTAAAATCCCCTACACCTTCCCCCGTCGATCTGGATCGGCGGATATCGCGTTGCGTGGGCCGCGTGGGATAGCGTTGCGTATGATAGCGTCGGTGTAGTGTGTTTCTTGACAAATAAATTCAAGGGTCCAGATATCGCGTTGCATCGCGTACGTGGCGTACGTGGGCATAGTCTGTTCCTACCTTAATGATTATATAACTCATATTATAATGAACAAATAGAATTCCTGAATTTCCCTTAGTAACGTCGTATAGATAACTGAATATACCGCTTGACGACGGTATATAATCGTTTTGGTGATTCGCCTCCAGCCATATTGGAATAATTTCCATAGTGACGATAAATGTCAATGAAATGTCAGTGCATTTTTGAAGATGCATCGTTTTGGTTTGAGTTCAAGTGGTGAAATTGACCAAGAAATTGTTAATTTAACACCAGAAAATACCACGAAGACACATAATTATGTTTGGAAACAGTTCACGGTGTTTTGTGAACATCGAAATTACAAACTTCGTGCTGATATTTCAAATGATGAAGTAGCGAATATTTTGAAAGATTGGGCATTCAATATGAAACGTGCAGATGGAAAAGAATATAAAGAAA
The DNA here is from genome assembly GCA_937662695.2 of Halyzia sedecimguttata. Classification (NCBI taxonomy): domain Eukaryota; kingdom Metazoa; phylum Arthropoda; class Insecta; order Coleoptera; family Coccinellidae; genus Halyzia; species Halyzia sedecimguttata. The sequence goes on from OW569412.2 coordinate 115,515,490, forward strand.
GTACAGTTAAAACCATTTGAAATATTTCTGCTAAACTCTTACAGAAAAAGTTTCATGAAGACTTCAACAGAGAAATAAATCCATTTAAAGATACAATTTTCGAAAATGCGAGAAAGGCCCGTACAGCCAAGAGGAAAAAATTACAAGCAATCCTCGACAGGAAAAAAGAGAGCTCAGCCGCTCTTAATAAGAATGAAATACTCAAAATTATTTCAAGTTTCGATGAAAATACACCAGATGGTTTGCAAAAAAAATTTTATCAAATTTGTGCTGTGGAATTGGCATGGCGTGGTAATGAAGCAGCCTTTTGCTTAACTGACTATTTCAAAAAGGAGTTCGACAATTACGGTCAAAATACGGGACGAATCGAATACAATCCAGTATTTTCAAAAACAGCACAAGGTGGTGAACAACGTACCACAAATTCTAAATGGTTGGTAACGAATAAAGAGTCCACGAATCAGTGTCCAGTACGTCTCTTGGATAAATTATTGAGCAAAAGGACTCCAAATATCACAACCAATCGTCTTTTTTTAACACCTAATATTGATTGGCAGAAAACAGGAAAATGGTATAAAAATTGCCCTGTAGTAAATGGACACGTACAGCAGCTGAAAGTATCGGACTAGATACGAAAAAAAGGAAAATTACGAATCATTCGAATCGCTCCTCTGCTGTGAGTATCTTGTCACACTCAGGGGCAAACTTGCAAGAAATTACCAAAATAACAGGCCACTCGTCATCGGAATCTCTGAAACCGTATTTGAAACTCACTGCAGAACACCATAGACAAATAATTGAGAAAATGAGAAACATACCTAATCCTTCCACATCCAGTGTCAGCAATAGTACCAACACTACAAATTCCGAAAATAACAATACATCAAATATGTATTATAATAATTGTACTTTCAATATTAATATTAATCAATAAAAGAATTAAAATATTACTCTTTATATAATCGTAACGAATACCAACTCGAGCAAAGACAATATGTTTCGATTATTCACCTCTTCACTAGACGTATTTCGCGAAACATCACTCGAGCTACGCTCTCGTGATGTTTCGCGAAAACGTCACGTGAATCGGTAAATAATCGAATATTGTCTATGCTCTTGTGATATTATAACTGAATATACTTTTATCATTTGTTGTAATGACAACAAATGATGAAAGTATATTTGTCGATGGGTTGAAGCAGTGTTGTTTGGCTGTGCGAAGAATCAACAAAAAACTGAAAAATGCTACGACTTTTGGAGAAAAGCAAAGTCTGCTAAGTACCTTGAATCACGTGAAAAGTTACAGATCCAAATTAAAAACTTGCGTAAAAAAGGATCTGGCATCAAAGATCGAGGAGAAACAGTAACAAATAGAGTTAAATCCGATGATTCGACATTTGCATTCGAGTCACGAAATCGAACTGGAGTTATTACTAATTTAAAACATAAAGACATAAAAGATTTCCTGATAGATGCCGAGACTATCTTCCGTAGACGATTGATGAATTCTCAAAAAAAAAAATGAGGCAGTGAAGGTGAATGCGGTGTTTTGTGGATAGTTTAAAGTAGTGACAGCTAATAAAATTCAAACAGAATATAAATAATTTACTACATCTAACGCTGCTATATACAGAAGCACCAATTTGAGTGACTGGTTTCAAGAGAAATTTAAAGCACCAATTCTTGCAGAGATCCAGGAATTCCAAGAAAAAGATAGCGGCTGGAGTCTTTCGAATATTGTTAGCTTGGGAGTCAATATAAACAAGTTCACACCGCAACTCGGATCTTCATACATAGAACTTCCTCCTCAAATTAGAAATAAAAATGGGTTCAAGCCCTGTGGACAGGAGCTTTCTGGCGCTCTATTTCAAACAGACAAATTATAACTCCGAAAGTATTGGTTTCTCAGAGTTGGGAATTATATCAATGTATTCTTATGATAGAACTGCATCATAAAGGAAATTCAATTCAAATAATAGTTTATTTGTCAAGATTAAATGAGCAATCTGAGAATGAGAACTGCACCATGAAAGAAACCAAATTAAAGTAGCTGAAATGAATTTGACTCTCTCTTATAGAACAGGATGAAATGTAAGAGTATGAACACAGATCATATAATAAAGCTTCGATAGAATAATTATAACATTCTGTGAAAACATAGAAGTACGATTCATTATTGAAATTAAGAACTTCATCTTAGCAGAAATTGAATTCAAACATCATAGAAGAATTTAAATTCTACAAGAGTGCCAAAAATTATCAATCCAAAACCAATAGACGAATTCTACCCAACAACAAACTCATCCGAGATATTCATTCCTCAATTCTATGATGAACGATAATATATATCTTTCTTCAAATCTATTCCAATACACCAATATTCCAGTTTTGTTTTTAGTGGAGATATTCTGAACTCAATATTATTAACTTACCATTACCATTCCCATCATCATATGGATTGACAATCGGCATGAAAATATCAACCAACAAAAAGTATGTTATTATATTATAATTCTCATATTTATACGATTGCTGGAATGAATGACAATGTTTTTAACTTATCATTACCATTCCCATCATCATATGGATTGACCATCGCCATGAAAATATCAACCAACAAAAAGTATGATATTATATTATAATTCTCATATTTATACCATTACTGGAATGAATGACAATGAGAAACGTCATGCCTCAGGAAAATGAGTTGACATTATAACAATTCATAGAATAGCTACAGAATAATTCTATCATGGAAATTTTGAAAAATCATATCTCCTAAAGTATTAGTTTGTTAGAGTTAAAAATGATATGAATGGAGTCTTATGGTAAAACTGCTTATTGAAAAAAATTTTATTTGGAATTTGTTCTGTAAAATAAATTTTTTTTGTTACTCCGAAACCATCTGTCCGATTTTGCCCAATAACGAACTTAGCCGAGATATTTATCCCCAAACCTACTCTGAAAATTTCAACTGTCTAGCTCATTCCGTTCGAGAGTTATCGTGCCTACGGCCGGACGGTCGGACCGGCCAGACAGAATGAATTTCGACCACGGATTCTTGATCAGTGAGTCGAACCAAATCGTTTAAGACCATTTTCATCGAAAAATTCGAAAATTACAGACATTTGGGCAAATTGATAAGCACTCAGATCCGAGGAACTAGAGCGCCAAAAAGCCTGCATCTATGTGAAGAATGAGGATGAAGCTTGCTTTGCATGGGCTGTGATTTCTGCTTTACATCCCGTTGGGTAACATGCGCAACGTACATCCGAGTATCCCCATCACTCAAAGATATTGAAACTGAAAGGAATACAGTTTCCAAAGACACTGAAACAGATACCGAACTTTGAGAAACAAAAACAAATATCTATTAATGTTTACATCTTGAAGAAAGAAACACATTTCGTCACACTACCAACCTACCTAACTAAGAACAAAATGGACACACATGTTAATTTACTCCTAATACAAGATTAGCTATATAGATGAAATTCCTGTCCGATACCATTACGTATGGAAAAAAAAAATTATCACGACTTGTATCGACTCAGTTGAGTAGAGAAAATGGCCAGAAATTTATTTGTGATAGTTGTCTACGATACTTTCGATCCAACGAAAAACTTGATAACCATCCAGAAGATTTTGGTAATATGAATGAAAAAGCTATCAAAATGCCTACACCAAAGGATAATATTCTAAAATTTAAAAATCATAAAAACAAGGAGAGTGTTCCTTTTATTATTTATGCGCATCTCGAAAGTATATTTATACCAACAAATACCAAAAATAATTATCAAGAACATATAACTGCAGCAGTTGGCTATCATGTGAAGTGTTTATATGATGATACACTGAGTTTCTATCGTTCATATCGAGGCCCCAATTGTATGAAATGGTTTGCAGATGAGCTGAATCCATTTACTGAAGATGTTGAAACTGTTTTCCTATGTCCCTATGATATCGATATATCACATCAGCAGGAAGCTGAATTCCAGAAAGCAACACAATGCCATATCTGTGAATAAATGTTCAAACGTAAAGATAAAAAGGTACGCACCGTAATCATCTTATAACAGGAAACAATTATCGCTGAGCAGCTCACGAAGGACGTAACATCAACTATAAAGATAGTCATATGATTCCTGTAGTATTCCACAATCTGAGTGGGCTGAACTGATTGATTCTAACAAAAATACATCGAGTACTCAAGTTCAAACAAACTGCATGGCTCAAATCATATATCGACCTTAATACTAACTTGAGTAAAAAAGCTAAGAATGAGTTCGAGAAAATCTCTTCAAACTAATGAATAACGCTGTGCTTGGTAAAACCATGGAGAATATACGGAAGAGGGTTAATGTGCATATTTGCACATAATGGGAAAATCGTTATGTAGCAGAAGCTTGTATTTCCAAACCGGAATTCAAGAATTCTGTTGTTTTCAATGAGAACTTAATGGCAATTGAGCTTCGAAAACTGGAAATATATTTGAATATGCCAATTTATGTGGGGATGAGTATTCTAGATTCAGCTAAAACCACTATATATGATTTCCATTATGAGTATATGAAAGAAGCTACGGAGGCAGCTGCATAGCACTGTATACTGATACAGATTCTGTGATTTATGAATTATTCAAAGATCCATATGAAATATTGAGAAGAGATTGCCATAAATACTTCGATACTTCTGACCTTGCTAAAAATAATCCTTATGGAAATCCTCTGGTTAACAGAAAGGTATTAGGGATGATGAAAGATGAAAACAATGGTATTCCGATGACCGATTAAGTGGGCCTCAGATCAAAACTATATGCATTGAAAAACTCAAGAACGAATGATGAAATTAATCTGAAGAGACTTCAGTGGGAAAAGGAAGAGTATGATCCTGAGGAAATTGATTCTATGCTCAAGAATTATGGTACCTCGAAAAAAGCAAAGAGTGTGAAAAAATCAATCGTCAAGAATAAGATATGCTTTGATGATTATATAGAATGTTTAGAAATTTGGAAACATAAAATTATTACTCAACATTTGATTCAGGCGAAGGAACATAGAGTGCATTCGTTCATGCAACAAAAGATAGCTTTGAGCCCAGAAGTTTATAAAGGATATTTGGTACCAGAAACATTTGAAAAATTACCATCGGGGTATTATTCACTAAATAAACGAAAGAATGAAGAATCCGATGAACCTAAGAAGAAGATTTCTATATTAGAAATATTACTAACAAAGTAATTTAGTTGCTAATTTATAGAAATACTCTCAATGATGTAATTGTTTTTTTTTGTGATTGTACAATCTTATATATAAAATTCTCGTGTCACAATGTTCGTTCCCGTACTCCTACGAAACGGCTTGACAGATTCTCATGAAATTTTGTGAGCATATTGAGTAGGTCTGAAAATCAGCATCTATTTTTCATTCCCGTAAGTGATAAGGGTTGTAAGGGTTGTTCACCCTTAAATTTTTTTTTTATTTTTGGACGCAATTTTTTGTTTTCATTTTTTATAATGTGGCATTACAAAATTCATACAACCCTAAATTTTCACCCTTCTATCACCAACCCCTATTTTTTAATGGTCATTTTAGTAATCAATCATTTTTTCATCTCGCTCAAGAACTGATAAATTATCACTTGGTAAGTTATCCCAGAGAAAGAGTTAATCAAAAGCAAGTCGCCGTATTTTTTGTGAATATTTTTCAACTATTTTGATTAAAATTTCCCTGAGCTTATGGCAAAGCTAAAATTTTTGATCAAAAAAAATATTTATTTTTATTAAAGTATCAAGGCAGTTTATTCCTGCTATACATAGTGCTAGATTTTTTGAAATTTCCGCGTCTTTCTGGATCAACACTCATTTGCCAGACTGTACCGGTGTCACGTCCCAGTAAACAGCACGGAGTAGGGATGAGAACGAAGCCGGTCTCCTGTCTTTCTCACCTTTCCTCACTTTTCTTAACCAGATACGTTTGAGTGGGTAGTTCGTATTCGCAATTGAACCCGGTAGGTGGCGCCACTATCGGGTTCTAGGTATTTTTTAGAATTACGTGTTTGAGTGGGTCCCTGGATAACTTGGAAATTCAATTGTCCCGGTAGGAGGCGCTGCAATCGGGTTCTAGGTTTTTTTTTAAGATTTTTCGCATTTGGAAATAAAATTGCAACAGCAATAACCGATTTGGCGCAGGCGAAGTTGCGTGGGTCAGCTAGTAAACTATAGATTTCTTCTTATAGTTTCAATTTACCTACCTTTATTCCATTACAGAACAGCTTATATATTAGATGTGATCAAGGTTGAGTATCCATTCGCCTCATAATATGTCTTAGAGAGAGAAAATAGCTTTATTGAAGTTATACAAATCAGTGTATGTATATATTTCCTTACGAGAAATAACGATTCCCTATCAACCAAAAAGATATCAGGTATATTTTCATGATATATCTTCGTATAAGAACTACTATCTACTATCTAATATCTACTATCCACTCTCTGCTATATGCTATCTACTCTTTACTATCTGCTATCTACTACCTACTATCTACTATCATCATAATAGATTTGAGCAGGCATTCTACAACTAATAACAATGTTTGAATTGGATCAGTTTCGCATTTTTCGAATTATTGAGGAAATAACAACCCATTTTCAGATGGTTATAGCTCCAAAACCGTGTGTCCGATTATACCTATAAACAAACTCAATTGTCGCATTCAGATGCACAACCTACCCCAAAGATTCCAAGTAACTATTTCTTTCAGTCCTCAGGCTATCGTGACCTATCAAATTATGAGAAGAAGATCCTTTGCATAATTTTTTCCTAATGTGATAAACGCTAATATGGTCGTGGAATTTATCATGTTTCATGATTGTATGTATCTTTAAAGCATCGTTTCGTGTGAATTTCTTTCCGCATACGAAACAAGCAAAGACAATTGGCTGATGTATATTCCTGTGTCTGCTCAAATTATCGGGTTGAGTGTATTGTTTTTCACAAATGCTGCAGGTATACATTGTGTTGATATTTAAAAAAGAGACTGATAAGTATACAGGTTGAATACACTTTATATCCACTATAGTCATTATTATATCCACTATATCCATTATTATATCCACTATATACATTTTTACAGCTGTTTTATATAGGTTTGGCATTCACTTTATAACTGAATATCGTGAACATCGTAGGAAGCATCGACCAACACCATTCAGAAGGATAAGTTTACCAGCAAGGATTCAGAGCTCAAACTGTCATCAAACAATCATCAAACTATCATCAAACTATAATCAAACTATCATCAAACTATAATCAAACTATTATCAAACTATCGTCAAACTATCATCAAACTATCATCAAACTATCATCAAACTATCATCAAACTATCATCAAACTATCATCAAACTATCATCAAACTATCATCAAACTATCATCAAACTATCATCAAACTATCATCGAACTATCATTAAGCTATCATATAATTTCGAACAATTTTTATTCAATTACTCCCTATCTATTTCAACTTTACAATATGTACAGGGTTACATAGTACAAAATATTGAATAAAAATGTTTCGAAATTATGTGATGGCTTTATGATAGTTTTATGATAGTTTCATGATAGTTCGATGATAGTTTGATGATAGTTTGATGATAGTTTGGTGATAGTTTGATGATAGTTTGAGCTCTGAATCCTTGCTGGTAAACTCATCCTACGGTGTTCAAGATATTCAGTTATAAAGTGAATGCCAAACGTATATAAAACAGCTATAAAAATGTATATAGTGGATATAATAATGGATATAGTGATATAGTTCATATAAGAAAGTATATAGTGGATATAAAGTGTATTCAACCTGTATACTTATCAGTCTCTTTTATATATATCAACAGAATATATACCTGCAGTATTTGTGGAAAACAATACACTCCACCTGATAATTTGAGCAGGCACATGAATATACATGAGCCAATTGTCTTTGCTTGTTTCGCATGCGGATAGAAATTCACACGAAAAGATGCTTTAAAGATCCATACAATCATGAAACATAATAAATTCCACGACCATATTAGCGTTGATCACATTAGGGAAAAATTATGCAAAATGTCTTCGTCTCATAATTTTATAGGTCACGATAGCCTGAGGACTGAAAGAAATAGTGACTTGCAATCTTTAGGGTAGGTTGTGCATCTGAATGCGACAATTGAGTTTGTTTATAGGTATAATCGGACATAGGGTTTTGGAGCTATACCCATCTGAAAATTGGTTGTTATTTCCTCAATAACTCGAAAAATACGAAACTGATCCAATTCAAACATTGTTATTAGTTGTAGAATGCCTGCTCAAATCTTTTATGATGATAGTAGATAGTAGGTAGTAGATAGCAGATAGTAAAGAGTAGTTAGCATATAGCAGAGAGTAGATAGTAGATATTAGATAGTAGATAGTAGTTCTTTTACGAAGATATATCATGAAAATATACATGATATCTTTTTGGTTAATAGGGGATAGTTATTTCTCGTAAGAAAATACATACATACACTGATTTGTATAACTTCAATAAAGCTTTTTTCTCTCTCTAAGACATATTTTGAGGCGAATGTAAACTCAACCTTGATCACATCTAATATACAAGCTGTTCTGTAATGGAATATAGGTAGGTAAATTGATACTGTAAAAAGAAACCTATAGCTTATTGTACAATCAGAAAAAAAAAAACAATTACATCATTCGGAGTAATCATTTATAATAATATTTCTATAAATTAGCAACTAAATTACTTTGTTAATAATATTTCTAATATAGAAATCTTCTTCTTTCGTTTATTGAGTGAATAATGCCCCCATGGTAATGTTTTTAAATGTTCCTGGTACCAAATATCTTTTATCATCTTCTGGACTCAAAGCTATCTTTTGATGCGTGAACGAATGCACTCGATGTTCCTTCGCCTGAATCAAATTTTGAGTAATAATGTTATGTTTTCAAATTTCTAAACATTCTATATAACCATCAAAGCATATCTTATTCTTGACGATTGATTTTTTCACACCCTTTGCTTTTTTCGAGGTACCATAACTCTTGAGCATAGAATCAATCTCCTCAGGATCATACTCTTCCTTTTCCCACTGAAGTCTCTCCAGATTAATTTCATCATTCGTTCTTGAGTTTTCCAATGAACTGAGGCTCACATAATCGGTCATCGGAATTCCATAAGGATTGTCCTTAGCAAGGTCAGAAGTATCGAAGTATTTATGGCAATCTCCTCTCAATATTTCATATGGATCTTTGAATAATTCATAAATCACAGTCTCTGTATCACTATACAGTGCTATGCAGTTGTCTCCAAAAGCTTCTTTCATATAATAATAACGGAAATCACATACAGTGGTTTTAGCTGAATCTAGAATACTCATCCCCACATAAATTGGCTTATTCAAATATATTTCCAGTTTTCGAAGCTCAATTGCCACTAAGTTCTCATTGAAAATAACAGAATTCTTGAATTCCGATTTGGAAATATGAGCTTCTGCTCCATAACGATTTTCCCATTTTGTGCAAAGATGCACATTAACCCTCTTCCGTATATTCTCCGTGGTTTTACCAAACACAGCGTTATTCATTGGTCTGAAGAGATTTTTCTCGAACTCGTGCTTAGCTTCTTTCCTCAAGTTAGTGTTAAGGTCGATATATGATTTGAGCCATGCAGATTGTTTGAACTTGAGTACTCGATGTATTTTTGTTATATAATCAATCCGTTCAGCCCACTCAGATTGTAGAATACTAGAGGAATCATATGAGCTGCTTCGCGATAATTGTTTCCTGCTATAAGATGATTATGGTCGCGTACCTTTTTATCTTCAGGTTTGAACATTTCTTCACAGAAATGGCATTGTGTTGCTTTCTGGAATTCAGCTTCCTACTGATGTGACATATCGATATAATAGGGAAATAGGAAAATAGTTTCAACATCTTCAGCAAATGGAATCAGCTCATCTGCAAACCATTTCATACAATTTAGGCGTCGATATGAACGACAGAAACTCAGAGAATCATCATATGAACACTTCACATGATAGCCAACTGCTGCAGCTTTATCTTCTTGATAATTATTTTTGGTATTTGTTGGTATCGATATACTTTCGAGATCCGCATAAATAAATAAAGGAACAATCTTCTTGTTTTTATAATTTTTAAATATTAGAATATCATCCTTTGATGTAGGCATTTTGATAGCTGTTTCATTCATAGTACCACAATCTTCTGAATGGTTATCAAGTTTTTCGTTGGATCGAAAGTATCGTAGACATCACAAATAAATTTCTGGCCATTTTCTCTACTCAACTGAGTCGATACAAGTCGTGATAAATTTTTTATCCATACGTAATGGTATCGGACAGGAATTTCATCTGTATAGCTATCTTGTATCAGGAGTAAATTAACATGTGAGTCCATTTTGTTCTTAGTTAGGTAGGTTGGTAGTGTAATGAATGAAATGTTTTTCTTTCTTTAAGATGTAAACATTAATAGATATTCGGTTTTGTTTCTCAAAGTCAAACTGTATTCCTTTCAGTTTCAATATCATTGATTAAGGGGGATACTCGGATGTACGTTGCGCATGTTCCCCAACGGGATGTAATGCAGAAATCCCAGCCCATGCAAAGCAAGCTTCATCCTCATTCTTCACACATATGCAGGCTTTTTTATTTCTAATTTGAGGAGGAAGTTCCATGTATGAAGATCCGAATTGCGGTGTGAACTTGTTCATATTGTCTCAAGCTAACAATATTCGAAAGACTCCAGCCGCTATCTTTTTCTTGGAATTCCTGGAACTCTGTAAGAATTGGTGCTTTAACTTTCTCTTGAAACCAGTCACTCAAATTGGTGCTTCTGTATATAGCAGCGTTAGATGTAATAAATTATTTATATTCTGTTTGAATTTTATTAGCTGTCATTACTTTAAACTCTCCACAAAACACCGCATTCACCTTCACTGCCTCATTTTTTTTGAGAGAATTCATCAATCGTCTACGGAAGATAGTTTCTGCATCTATCAGGAAATCTTTTATGTCTTTATGTTTTAAATTAGTAATAACTCCAGTTCGAATTCGTGACTCGTATGCAGATGTCGATTCATCCCATTTAACTCTATTTGTTGCTGTTTCCTCTCGATCTCTGATGCCAGATCCCTTTTTACGCAAGTTTTTCAATTTGGATCTGTTTTCACGTTTTCACGTGATTAAAGGTACTTAACACACTTTACTTTTCTCCAACAGTCGTAGCATTTTTCAGTTTTTTGTTGATTCTTCGCACAGCCAAAGAACACTGCTTCAACTCATCGACAAATATACTTTCATCATATGTTGTAATCATTAGAGCCATCAACAACTTCATAGCTCGAATACAACCTTCAATGTTTAACATTTTCATGCAACTGAAATGAATACATCTTTGTTTCAACTTTTATAGGTTCATAAAATACCCAAATACATACGAGGACATCCGAAGATACCCGATTCAAGGAGAATGGTATTAACAAACTTCATTTTTCTCGCAAAAGAGTCGCATATTTCGAGTGAGCTAAAGATTACAAAAAAATATTTCATTTTTGTTACTAGATAGTGAATATTTCCCTCAGATAATTGCCATACTGCAATTTCTCTTGTTTTGTTGTTTTAGATCGATTTTTTTAATGAATTATAGTGCAATTCCTGGTATCATGAAAAAGTCTCGTAAAAAATGAGTTGAACACCTTGACGAGCTTTTGTTTCAAATATATATCTGAGAAATTACCTATGAAGTGTAGGTAATTCAGTTAATCATGGGAATGTACTAATGCGATATCTTTACTAAGTTATTGGATTGGGAAATATGTGAGTAATGAATGATTTATTTTGGAAAATACAATAAAACCAACCTCTACATTTTGAGTGGAGATGGAATGGATACTTATCAGAGTCAATGTTCACTGAAATCGAAAATTATGATCCGCCAGAATACCAGATTTTTATTTCATCATAAAGACCACTCAGGCGCACCTGCTGGTTATATCATTACTATGACGTATTCAAACAATATGTAGACATTCCTTGAAAAACTTCCTGTTCCCATAAGATTAATTTTTCTTGATATGGTAAGATTACCTCATCGATTTCCCAATGAACACCCATACAATCTAGCTATTTGAGCTGATCTAGTCTTGACCTGTATTTTTGAGCCAGTAAGAATATAAAATTCCGAATGGAAATATTTTATGCCGAGTGCTGAGCAAATATTGAATCTTTTTGACTTGAACTTAAATCTATGTTCCAAAATGCCAATATTGCGTACCCAAAGTTTTTTTAACAAACAATCATTGTTCTTACGTTGAAATTACGGAATTAAAATTATGGCTCGACGACTATGCTCTGTTAAAGTATGGAAATCATAATACATCATTATGGATTTGTTAGTTTAGAGAAAATATACGCCCAATCCACCTAGTTGGATCACTCACTTACTGTCAAATCAAAATTTACTAGTTTGTTATCACAATGAAATGAATATTATTTCTTTAATTACTAATATCTTGAAAAACCTGGCTTTTTAGCGAAAAAACTAATGTGAACTTCCATCTATTTTGCTCATTAGAGTACAAAGGTTTCAAAACCATACAATCAATCATATTTTCAAAGCTATAGTTCTCGTCTACGTAAACCAAAAATTATACGATTCAGATAATGAACATTCCACGTTATAAATATTCCCTTTCAAATTAACGATAAATGAACCAAGAATAATCTGAAATAAGTGTCCAATACAGGAGAATGGACGACATAATTTACCATGGTAAATTCGATTAAGAGTGTTCAATACAGGAGAATGGACAATAGAACATACGCGCAAAAGCTTCTGACTTCACGTCAGTGCTTGAACCAATTTTTTTTTCGTGATTTTTTTTTCATTTTCTGGAGGCGCGGTTCTTGAAATTTTTTTTTTCCTCATTTTTTTCAAATTTTCTAGGAGTACGGTTCTTACAGAATTTTAAACACGTCTTCGTGTTGATTTTCTACTACTAGTTACCAAGCTTCAACTCAATCGAATATTTATTTTTTGAGTTATCAAGGAAACAATATTCCAGGTGGATATAACTCGGAAACCGTTAAACCAATTATGCCCAAAAACGAACTCAACTCTCCCTTTCGGATACGCAACCTACCCTGAAAATTGCAAGTCCCTATCTCCTTTGGTTCGAAAGTTATCGAGGCAACGGTCACCCATCTACTGAACTCACACAAGAATGCTCGAATCTCCAACAATATTCAACCGATCGTGTTAAAACTTGAAACTTGGCAGTAGAGTTAGGTAATGAACGCTCTTGCAAAATTTCAGCAATTTCAAACGTATAGTTACTGATATATAGATTTGTTTTTTTTATTTTCAATGATTTATTAAAAATTTTCTACAAATGCTATCCTCACCAAATTTCGCAAACATTGTCGCGTTGGCATTCTTCAACTAATAACCATGTTTGAATTCAATCGGTTCAGTATTTTTCGAGTTAATGAGGAACAAAAAACCACCAAATTTCAGATGGCTATCACTCTGAAACCGTTTGGTCGATTATGCTCATAAACAAACTCAAATGTGGCATTCATATGCACAATATAACATGAAATTTTCAAGCCGCTATCTCTTTCCGTTCTCAGGTTATCGTGACAAAAAATATATTTTTTAATAATTTTTTTAAAATTTTCTAGCCATACGATTCGCCCAAAATTTCACAAACGTGCTTAGGTTCATATTCTACAACTACTCACCAAGTTTCAATTCGATCGGATTTATATTGGTTGAAAACAAAATCATTACTCGGAAACCACTGGGCCGATTATGCCCATTAACAAACTTGTCCGTCGTATTGCGATGCGCCACCCACCCTGAAAATTTCAAGTCGCTAGCTCTTTTCGTTCTCAAATTATCGTGGCAACGGACGGCCGTACGGCCGAACGGCTGGACGGACAGAATCAAATTTGACCTCGAATTCTTCATCGGGGAGTCGAACTAAATCGTTTGAGACCAATTTCGTCAAAAAATTCGAAAGTTACAGACATTTGTCAAAACTATAACGCGATGTTCCCCAGAACATACGCGCAAAAAAGGGATCGAGTACCTGCGCCGGATACGACCCCTTCCAACTGCATCAAACTCCATATGCCGACTTGAATAAAATCATTCAATTGAATACTCTAATAATTTCCAATCCCCTAGAGATGCCGAAAAATCTACAAATATCATTTTACTATTACAAGTTCCTAGATATTGCTCAAGATTTATTTCGGAAGAATAATCAAATTTCGATCGAAGATTTAATAAATTCCTTTTGTAGAATTAATCCATCTGTTGAAAGTTATGTAATATGTATTTATTCTGTGAGAATAAAGCAGGTACTAAATGATGTACATATGCCTTTTTCATGTTATGTCAATAAAAATAATACATACCCTTACAAAATTTTTTCTGTAGTATTTCACAATGGGTCTTATATACTGAAAATTGCACATAAATTGTTTTACAAAACGATATCCCGAAGTTGAATATATAATATTATGTAGTTAAATACAGGGTATCCCGTAGAGACCACGTCAAACGAAAACGGAAGGTTGATCAGAATGTGCTCTACCTGATGTGAAAAAATCGTTCATATGAAAGTCTCACAGTTTTCGAGATATTTCATGTTTCATGAAAATGTTGAATTTTTTCACTTAGTATACTTTTTCTCTTGCGGAAGCTACAATTAAATACTTTTCGAATCAGTTTTTTTTCCGTAAATTTTGATGAATGATTACTTCAATTCATGCAATGAAAAATAGCACAAAATATTATACAGGGATTCTGAAAAAAAAAAATTAAAATTCATGTTCTGAAGGAAGTGTTTTTTTGTACTGAATTCTATCTGACGTGGTATAAATAACAGACACTAGACCATTTCTGCATATTACGTTTAAAAGTTGCCCATTTTGCGAGGATTCCGAAAACGTAAAATACAGGAGATAATCTTCTTCACGATAAAAGATATTTGAATGTTTATCGAAAATGGAGCATTTTTGTGAAAAACTGATTTTGTCACCTTTTCCACAAATTCTTTCATTTTGCAGATTCTGCATATTGAATAATTCTCTTGAAAAATGTCTGGTAGTCCTTAAATTACTTATAAAGTGAAATTATTAATTAATTGCAATGATATAATGTAATAACGCACGGGACCTTCAACATCAACAAATCTTTTGTGAAGAGACTTTATAAAAATATCAATAATAAAAATTCAGGATTCTTATTAGAGCAAATGCTCAAAAGGACCACCCCCTTCTCTAATACATGCCCTGCATCTATTGAGAAATGACCTTTTCACACCATACAAACTTCTCTCCGCTAATTTGGGTGCTGAAATACGAATGCGGTCCCTTAGTTTTGCATCATCACTTATGGGATTCGAATAAATTTCATTTTTTAAAAAACCACAGTAAAAAAAACCTGAGGATTTAATTCTGGTCAACCACAAAATTTCACCGCCCCTTCCGATCCACCGGTGGATATGTTTGGTTTAAATATTCCCTAACATGACGACTGCAGTGTGCTGGGCACCCGTCGTGTAGAATCCATAGATTACGTCGCATTTCCAGTGGTATATCTTCTAAGAGTAAGTGTACACTGTTCCTTAGAAAATTCAAAGAGTTGGTACCGTTTAATGATTGCGGAAATTCTGTCGGACCGAATATAATTCCATGGTATATTCCAGTCCATAAATTCACCGTAAATCGATATTGGGATCTATCTTGCCTTATATTGTGCGGATTCTCGATGTTCCAACTATGAAGATTATGCAGATTGATATACCCGCTTTGAGTACAGGAAGACTCATCAGTCCAAAGGATATTATTGAAAAAATCTGAATTTTCTGTATGTTTCAGCAACATTTGTTGACGAAATTCTACTCGGGCTTGATAGTCTCTTGGTAGTAGTTGCTGAACTCGCTGAATATGGTAGGGGTGATATTTGTGTTTCTTCAGGATTCTATGGGCACTTGATTTTGATATGCCTGTCATGAGCTCTATTATTCTGGTTAATACTGAAGGATTTTTTTCGACTTAATTCAAAATGGTGTCATCCTCCACGATCGAAGGCCGGCCACTACTTTTACGACTCCCAGGAACTCTTTCTTCGAAAATTGCATTATGGGTCCGGATAAAAACTTCGTAATTAGGATGTCGGCGATTGGGGTACCGCTCTGAATAAAGCCTCGATGCTGCTCTAGCATTAAGACGTACTTCTCCATAAATAAGGTACATGTCGGCGTATTCTCTTGCAGTCTACGAAATTCTGTAGACATTTTACCCAGTAGACTGATACGCATTAACTTCCACTAGATGAAAATGAACGTTTCCATAGATACCTTAAGTACCTTAAGTTTGAATCATTGAATCGCATCACATCATATCGATGTTCGAGAGTTCTTTAGGCAAAGAAAAATAAATAAAAAACGCAGTCAGTGAATTGGCATCTTAATAACATTTTATTGATTTGTTGATTGATTATTTTCAGCAGGAAGTGCAAAATGGAAGTATTTATGGAAAAGGTAAAAAAATCAGTTTTTCACAGAAATGCTCCATTTTCGATAAACATTCGAATATCTTTTTTCGTGAAGAAGGTTATCACCTTTATTTTACCTTTTCGGAATCATCACAAAATGGGCAACTTTTCAACGTAATATGCAGAAAGGTCTAGTGTCTTTTTCTTATACCACGTCAGATAGAATTCAGTACAAAAAAACACTTCCTTCAGAACATGAATTTCAATTTTTTTTTTAGAATTCCTGTATAATATTATGTGCTATTTTTCATTGTATGAATTGAAGTAATCATTCAACAATATTTACGGAAAAAACTGATTCAAAATGTATTCAATTGTAGCTTTCGCAAGAGAGAAAGCATTTTAAGTGTAAAAATTCAACATTTTCATAAAACATCAAATATCTCGAAAACTGTGAGACTTGCAAATGAACGATTTTTTCACATCAGATAGAGCACATTCTGATCTACATTCCGTTTTCGTTTGACGTGGTCTTTACGGGACACCCTGTATATATACAGGGTGAGTCTTTGACTACTGCATTAATTTTAACCAAAGATTCCTCTCATCAAATGGAACACTTTTTTCCTTTAATATTTTTTCAAATTCAGCTCAGATAAAAAGATACAGGCTGTTGAAATTTTGAAAAAAAAATCAGTTTTTATTTTGTAGCTTTGACATCCTTTTTTCGAATAAAATGAATGTTGGCGTAAAGTTTCCTATAACTATGATACATATTTTCCAAATATTAGTTGTTTTCTACTTCTACTGGTTTTCTAGTTATGGACTCGTGGATTAATAAAACTAAACGAAATTAGCATAAGGAAAGCATATACAGTTTTTCTTGAGTCATTTCGAGAATATTCCATCGGGTTAGAACATCATATTATTCTTCATCATTTCTCCTTAAACGCACCGTTTTCGAGATATTCTTCATTGAATGTTTTAAAATGGAAAACTCCAGAAATTTCACTACTTTTATGGATCCGTCCCTGAGCGTTGGAATCCCGAATCAAGCTGTAAACCACGTTACCATGCCTTATTCTCGTCCGCCAACAATGTCATAGATAATTTATATGCGGGAGTGTATT
Source organism: Halyzia sedecimguttata (assembly GCA_937662695.2). NCBI lineage: Eukaryota > Metazoa > Arthropoda > Insecta > Coleoptera > Coccinellidae > Halyzia > Halyzia sedecimguttata. The sequence goes on from OW569412.2 coordinate 115,533,182, forward strand.
AGCACATTGTGAAATCTTTAAACGCTTGTAACTTTTTACCTGAAAAAATGGTAAATGAAAAAAGTGTTTCATTTGATGAGAGGAATCTTTGTTTAAAATTAATGCAGGTGTCAAAGACTCACCCTGTATATATAAAAGGGTATCATTTCACAATGGGGCTTATATACGAAAATCACCACATACATTGTTTCACAAAACGATATCCCGTAATTGAATATATGTATACTTCTATAAAAATTCAGATTAATTTCACTCCAATTTAAACGCCTAATGCTATTCGGAAAAGGGTCATAGGTATACCTGCGGCTGATATGGGACCAAACAGGTTCTTCAATCTGTTAGTGGATATGGTCTGGCGGTAAGACGCCTTACTCATAATAAGATATTACGGTTTCGAATCCCAACGCCTCCGATAATTTTTCCATAATTTCCTACAATATTGTAGATGTCCCTTCACAAAAGCTTTCAAAAAATTCCGTCTCCCAAGTCGCTGTGACAGTTTCAACTGTCATGGCGACAATCATCATTCTGAGCGTGAAACCAAGATGCATAGAATAACAAGGTGTCGACACTCCCTGCTAATTCCTGTTAAAATTTTCGGCCGAAGAACGGACCTAGAACCGTCAAATCGCGTACTTTATGTACTACTTCACTTTATTAACGATGGTGCCGCTAGAGTCGAATTCGAAGATTCTGACAAGGGAATAAATGAAAACTGACAAGCGTCAAAGTTCACTTTCCACCGTTGCTTGTTCGTAAATCCCATATACTTAGTTATCTGTGGTAAATCCGAATTAAAAGAATATAATAGTCGAATTTAAGCGAATAACCGGAACAGTGTGGTTTAGACCAATCCCTTGCTATTATAACCGATCGGTTATGTTTAGCTAGGGATTGGTCTTAACCGCACTGTTCCGGTTATTCGCTTAAATTCGACTCATGAAGCAGTTTATTGAAAAATCAATTCACTTTTTGATTAATCAGACATCTGTTCGGACATTATATGTAAAACCCATTTGTTTGGAACAGAAATTTCATCTTGACAAGAAATAATGAGGTCAAATAAGGGATTTATCAGTAAAGAAGTTTCTTTGGAACATTTTGAATGGAAGTAAATGAAGAAATCTGTGAAATCAATATTTATTCAAATGTATTAATTACCTTTATCATGTAAGGTTCATTTAAATTGAGCATTTTACTTATTATTTTCGATGTATGATTTGAAACTTCATCAAAACATTCTCATGTGTACAGCATTTTTTCAATTACCCAATACCCCTTGACAACTTTTTATGTCCTCAGCAATTAGATTGCAAAATATATATATATATATATATTAGAATGAATTATTCAGAATGTCAAGATGGTCGTTACGTGTAGCAAGTGCTCTAAGACAATTAGTCGTTACGACGACTCAATTTCATGCTCTAATGATAGTTCACACCTATTTCATATTCAGTGTGTAAATCTAACCGTTCAGACTCTCGAAACATTGAGAAAGTCTGGAAATTTCAGAACCTGGTTGTGCGATGCCTGTTCTTCAGTAGACATAACCTCAAAAAAGGATCATCTTAAGGATGATGCACCGGAAACTGTACAATTTTCCACTCAAAAACCTTTTGAAAACATCGAAAATATAATTTCTGACACATTTAAGTCACTATTTCTACCCGTGTTCGATGCTCTAAAACTGGAAATTAAAAACCTTCGAGAAGAAGTCTCTTTTCTAAGAACCGAAAATATGAAAATTCTTGAGCATATTGACTCTCAAAAAGTTGGAAAGGATCCTAAGGTCAAGAAATCTGCTGAAGTTGTTAAACCAAACAGCAATCCGAAAGAGAAAAATCGAAAAAATAATACCAACACACCAACTGTCAACAAGGTGATAACATCTCCACCTAGAGAAACAACAGTGTTGAGTATCAACACCACTCCCTACCAGAGCCAGAACGAAGTACATGTTACAAAAGAGGATGATTTCATTCCCGTTAAAAACAAAAGAAATAAACGAGTAAACAAAGGCATCATTGGAAGTGGTAAAGCTGAGGTGATGTCCATTAAAGGTGCCGCTAAGTACGGATATTTGCACGTCTGTAAGCTCGATCCTTCATTAAAGCCCGATCTGTTAGTCGAACATCTCAACACTAATGGATTCGCTGGAGTAATATGCGAAAAGTTAGAATCAAAAAGACCCAAAGAATATTCATCCTTCAAAATAACAGTACCTGCTCAAGATTTTGAAGCTCTAAAAAATCCAGACTTATGGCCAACAGGTAGTAGAATTAACCATTTTTTATTCCGCCTCAACAAAATGAAAACACCGATGATAGATGCATAATTGTACATCAAAATCTTCAATCAATAAGAAATTGTATACTTAGGTTAAATCAATTTGTAAACAATCACAAGGCGTGCTTCGTAGCCGTCACTGAACACTGGCAAGATATCACAGAACTCGATACACTTGTCATTAGTGGTTTTAAGTTAGGTTCTAAATATTGTAGACCTGGTGGCTATGGTGGATGCGCAATTTATTGTAGGAATGATATATTTTGTATAGAGCGTCCTGAACTAGTCAATTTGAGTATTCCACATGTCATTGAATGTTCTGCTATAGAAGTACGCATAAACACCGGCAGGTATATTATTGTGTCAATTTATCGACCCGACACATATCCCAGATGTGATATCAATTTATTCTTTGAAAATATTCAATTGATTCTTCAAAAACTAACAGCCGATAATTTTGAATTCATAATTGCTGGGGACTTTAATATAAATTTACTTGCTAGTGATTCTGATAAACAGAAATTTATTTCAATATTGGAAGGATTTGATGCTAAACTAACAATTCACGAACCAACTCGGGTCACACATAATTCTTCGACATGTATCGATAACTTTATAACAAACTTGAATGAATATGACACCGCCGTTATTCCGTCTCACTTGTCCGATCACACCGCTCAACTTTTTTCTTTTCCATTTAGTAAAATACCTAAGATAATAACGCATCAAATTCGCCTTATAAATGATTCAACTATGGATAGTTTTTTGGAAAAGCTATCTGCCGTTAATTGGAATGACCTTTCAATCTACCAAAACACAGTAGATGTCGATTCTATGTGGGACATATTTTTCAACAAATATAAGTCCATATTTGACATATCATTTCCTCTTATTACGGTCAAAGACAGGTCTTCCCAGAGAAAATATGTGGACACATCTCCGGAAATAACGAATTTAAAAAATCAGTTAGACTACCTGTACATCATCTCTCGTTATCGCCCGGAATATCTTGATCTTTACCGTCGCACGAAAAATTCTTACGATGAAAGTCTCAACAAAAATAGGAAAAGGTTCATAAGCGACCATATCGAGAAGTCTAAAAATAAGTCCAAAGCTGTCTGGAATATGATCTATCAAATCACTGGCCGGAAAAATAAGAGTAAAAAAAGTGAGTTAAGATCCAATGAACCCCAGAAACTTGCTGATGCTTTCAATAAGCATTTCACGGGCGTTTCATCAACATTGATATCTCCGTCCTCAAATTGTGCCCAATCGTTCTCGGAAACTGATTCTATTCCTCAGAATATAAGGTCGTTTTTCCTCTTCGAAATCACAGCGGATGAAGTTGTCAGAACTGTGAGGGGGATGGCAAATAAAAGTTCATTTGGGTTTGACGGGATACCAATGACTGTTATCAAAAAGTCTATCTCTATAATAGCGCTACCAGTAGCTCACATAATGTATACGGTTTTCAGAGAAGGTATTTTTCCGAAATCTCTGAAGATAGCTATCGTGAAACCATTTTTCAAAAAGGGAAATCCAAACGATCCTGGAAATTATCGCCCGATAAGCTTACTGACATCCTTTTCTAAATTGTTTGAAAAAGTTTTGGTAAATAGACTTTTAAGCTTCTTTCGAAAATCTGGAGTGTTTTCAAGATGTCAACATGGATTTATGAAGAAAAAGAGCACCGATACAGCGATTTTTACGCTGGTTCGGTCAATTCTTGGGGCCTTGGAGGGCGGTAAGGTACCAATGGGGCTGTTTGTCGACTTTTCCAAGGCTTTCGACTGCGTGGTCCATGAAAAATTACTATATAAATTGTCGCTTTACGGAATTCGTGATAAACAGCTGAATCTTATGAGGAGCTATTTACAGGGCCGAATTCAGAGGGTTCATCTTGATGTTGATGGTGTGCTGTACTCTTCATCTGATGAAGTATTGGGTGTCGGTGTACCCCAAGGAGGTATAGCTGGACCATTACTATTTCTGCTGTACGTGAATGACTTGCCAGACAGTATCCTGACTGATTTCACCACAAACGTAGATAATGCTCAATTTGCTGAGGATTTCCATACAGAAGAGGACGATCATGAAGTCGTTATGTATGCGGACGATACCAACATACTGGTGGCAACACCTGATGTTTCCAAAAGTGTGAAATCCACGCAAAGAGGTTTTTTTTCTGTCGCCAGCTGGTGTCAACAGAACCAACTCGCCCTCAACGTGAATAAAACCGAGTGTATGATCTTTTGCACCTCGCACAACAAAACATCAAAACCAAAGTCAATAGATCTTTTGGGGCAGACTAAACAACTTTCTGTTTCTACAAGTTTCTTGGGCATTACTCTTGACCACCATTTGAGTTGGTGTGAACATATAGGTTCACTTCAGAGTAGATTGAACTCTGTTCTTTATACTCTTCGAATCCTTGTGCGTCAGGCTGACCTCGACTTGCTCAGAACGGTATATTTTTCTAACTTCCAAACTTTAATGGCTTATGGAATTATTGCGTGGGGAAACAGCTCCGATATCTCCAAGATATTCGTGATCCAAAAGAGAGCCTTGAGAACCATTCTTCGTTTACCAACTAGAGAATCTTGCCGTGGATATTTCAGAAGGGAAAGAATTCTAACACTAATCGGCCTATACATATTCAGATGTATTGTTTTCTTGCGAAAGAACGAGTATTATTTTGAAGAACATTTGAATCTGAACAAGACCAGACGTATACAATCATTTCATTTCCCGAAGTATTCTCTAACACTTACTCAGAAAAACGTTGAATATATGTGCCTCAAGTTGTTCAATAAGGTTCCTAAAAATTTCCAAGTTTTAACAGACATCAAAAAATTGAAGAAAGCCCTTCTCAATCTATTAATAGATTTAGAGCCGTACTCTATAGATGAATATTTAAACTCTTAAAATGAATATTTGCAATTGTGTATGTAGATTCTGATTTTTCCATTTTTGCTGTGTATTTCTAGATTTTTCGATGACGTATTTTATTTTCTGAATGTAGTTCCGATTATAAAATAAACGATATTATTATTATTATTCAGAACTAAGTATACTGATGAATTATCGAAAAATGAATCATTAAATTGATAAACCAACCAAATAGAGGGTAGTGTTTTACGTTTCAATCTTTCGTTCAATATATATTCACTAGAAAAATATTTTGAACAAACAAATTTTCTAATTTTCAAAACCCTTCCTCTACAACAAGCCAGTTGCCATTCTTGTCGTGTAACAATATCCTTGAAACAAATAATATTATAGTATAACAGCGCCAAAAAGATGGACGCCTTAGGAAAGCTATTCAACTTTGATTAAATCACAGTGTGGTTGCATAATGAATATAATTATTAATTAATAGAGTTATACCTTAATGTTTCAACTGTTAAAACAGTTTATGTTCATCAACCGGCAAGATTATAGTAAATCAACAAGTCTTAGCGTTCTCCTATATTGATTTATCAACAATTAACGGTATCAGCGATCTTTCAAAATTATTAATATTTTAATTAATACCTATCTTGATACTAGAAATCTGCCCCTGATCCGGCAAGAATAAACAATTGTTAAAAAAACTAAATTCGCATAAAAACGAAGTATTTTCGAAATGAAAATAGTATTTGTTTAAAATGGTTCTGGGCACTCGTTCAGAGTTCACACAGCCAACATTTGGTATACTTTCGGCGCGGAAAACAAGAATTTTGAACAAAATACTCAAAATACAAAATTTCAGTAATCGTTACGACTTTCCACTAGAATAAACAAAGATTCAAATTTAATTTGACATGTCGATAATTTTGTCCATAAAATTTCTACTGCCGGCATCTATCGGCGAAAACTGAAGTAGAACAAAATCCCTGTATTTTGACAGTATTTGGACCGCAAATCGTCCGAAAATATGTCAAAGAGTGTCTTCACCATGTATTCTATGCATCTATCGTGAAACCAAATGAGTGGGGTTATGATCACACAGAGGTCCAGTGTCCCCCTAGCACTAACTACTTTGATGTTGTTTCGTTATTGTTTGTTAGGCAACATTGTTTGATTTATTGCTTCTGACAAATATCTTTAGGAGTTTGGGAGAGAAAGACCACAAAGAAACCATTTAATAATGAATGTACCTTCCACAGTATCCTTTAATGATTATATCATATACTTTTCTGATAAAAATAGCCCAAAATTATAATCAAATCTGGTCAACGTATAAAAAATTGATGAAAAATGAACTGAGGTGAGAAATCTTCAAAGAAACCAGAACTCAAATATCTCGGAAACTGTTGATTTTCGGTTATAAATAACATGGCTCAAACAACAGCGAATGAGTCCTGCTAACACCTCCTCCAAGGTTCACGTCTAATTTGGAACCAGCCTGTGTATGCGTAAGCGTAAGTGGTATTCACTTATCATCAAGTTTGCCCTACGAATGCCTTGAATGGTACACTTGGAACGTCCTGTCAACAGCTATGTTTACATTGAACATGAGTAAATGGAACTGCAAAGATTTTCACACTTAAGATTGGAATTCCACAGTTTATATTGTCCATTCGTATTGGACACTCTTAATTCGAATTTACCATGGTAAATTTATTTTCTCCTTAAGTAGATGAAGTAAAGGATAAAAAAGTGGAAAAGACCTGTGGACTGGAGCTTTGGTGCTCTTGTTCAAACTTTGACAAATCATATCTCCGAAAGTATCGGTTTCTCACAGTTGGGAATGATATCAATGGATTCTTATGATAGAACTCCATCATAAAAGAAATTAAATTGAAACATCATAAAATAATTTAAATTCTAACATCATAAAATAATTTAAATTACCAAGAGTGCCAAAAATTAGTCCAAAAGCAAAAGACAGACAATTCTACCCAAAAACGAACTTATCCGAGATATTAATTTCACAAATCACAAAATATAGTTTATCAATTTAAAGTTATGGTGCTATTCTGCTTTTTATCTGTAAGCTATGAATCTGTAGGAAACGATTGGATTGTAAGAGGCCACCTCATGAAATCGTAAATAATGCAATTCTGGAATTGTTCCTGTAACTATCTCATTTACGGTGCTACATTTGAACTACTTTGATGAATTTATTGGAAAACATAACCTAAAACCGTAGAGATATTTTGAAGTTGAAGGTATTTGAGTAGAGTATCACTTATCACCCCAATATATTTTATTAGGATTTTGTTTGATTGCAGCTTTACTATTGTAAAGAGATGAAGGAAGGAAATGAAATATGCAATATGAAATGAGATATATGTATTTGTAACATGGTTTCACGTATAAATAGTACGTATTACTCGAAAGAAATGCCCATATTAAAATGTATAAGCCAATTATTATATCACCCACCATACATATATTATAGAAAGAGGGATAATATCTATTCCGCTACTGCAATATGGCATTAGCCTTTCTTGTTTTTAGGACTGGTTCTAAAGCATTCACTAAAACCAAAGTGCAATGTTTTTTTATTCAATCTGAAGATGATGATAAGTTGATCATCTGGAATTTCAAAGTAATTCATTTGATCACTTAACCGTTTTCTTTCACTTTTCACGAAGTTCCTATTATAATAAAAATTATTTTCAAGTCATGTGAAATTACGTACAGTTAGTTGTATACGAGTTTTTATCATGCTCTAAGAATAAGCCAATAATCCAAGCAATCTGATTATTATTCACATATCCATTTTCACATTCGGGAAAAAATACCATCACGCCGCAAAATCATACAATAATTCTTTAAAATAACCTCACATTATATCTTCCGATATGCTTCCAATCGCCACTCGAGTATTCGTAAGGATTTAAGAATATCTGTAAGTTACAGATCGCTAAAGGTCAGTCCAGAATAGTAATTGTCCTGAAGGGTTATGAAAAGTTACAGATTGGCTTATAAATGAAAGCAGAATAGCACCATAAGCCACTATTCCTCTTTAGTTTTTACTGGAGATAATCTGAACCCAATTTGATTAACTTGCTAAAGTATATATTTCCATTATCATCATCATATGGATTCTCCAAGAGCTACGATAGCTACGATAGCTGAGGTTATTTCATTGGTCATTTTGCATTCAAGCAAACTTTGTTTGACATGTCTCTAATCTGTAGATGTAATACGATTAATTATTTAAATTTTGAAGAATCGTATCTCTGAAAGTATTGATTTGTTAGAGTTGAAAATGACATCAATGGATTGCTAAGATGAAACTGCATCTTGAGAAAAATTTAATTCAAAATTTGTAATGTAAAACAAAAATTTATTTTTCGTTACTCCGAAACCATCCAGCCGATTTTGTCCAATAACCGAAATATATATCTCGCAAACCTACTTTGAAAATGTCAACTGTCTAGCTCATTCCGTTCGAGAGTTATCGTATTAACGGCCGCCCGGAAAGAATCGATTTTGACCACGGATTCTTGGTTTAAGACCATTTTCAGCCAAAAATACGAAAATTACAGACATGTAACATTGGGCAAATTAATAAGCACTCTGTTCCGAGGAATAAGAGCGCCAAAAATTTGAATTCGAAATTTGTTATTGCAAAAAAAATCGGAAAGAATCGATTTTGACCACGCCATACAATACAATAACAACATACATCGCTTATACAGCGAAGAAGATGGTGGATGTGAATAGAGAAAAACATACGGGTAATTTAGCGTATGTTTTTCTCTATTCACATCCACCATCTTTAAATAATTGAATTGCATACCTTAGTTCAAATTGCTTATGTCCTTCTTATAATAAATAGTTACAACATTTCGAATACATTTTGTTGTGTTGGTAGCTGTATAAGCGATGTATGTTGAAATTGTATTGTATGGCGTGGTTCATACTGACGCGATATCTCGTATACGATATTGCATACAAGATATCGCATACGCGACAGGCACAGTCATCTTATTCACCATATCTCACAGATCGCTACTTGTCTATCGTATATGTCATTAGTAGCATGCCATATTTATAAATTTCGAAGTATTAAGACAATAACATGATGAAAGCTAAAAAAGAAGACGGAACCGTGATTTGTTCCATTAATTCATTGAGACTTTTCAGAAAATGAATGTTTTCGGGATTCATTCGATAAAACTACCTGAATTTTGAAACAACATCCGAGTTATGGTGCATGTTGGCAAAATTTGGGGCATGTTCCCAAAATTTCATCCTCCTACCCCAGAACCCTTATTCTACTATAACGTCTTCTTCCCTTGAGCTCAAATTAGTAACTGAAGTAGTGAGATAAGTGTTCCCACCAAATTTATCGCGTGCCGGTTTATCGCGAGCGATATAGGTATCTCGTAGGCGATATCAATTCAGTATGAAACACACCTAAAGAGATCATTAAATGTTAAGAATTCAGTACGATGTATTCTGAAGAAGTCGTAGTTTCGATAGAATGCGTCAGAATATTCAATATACAATTAGTATACCTAAATCATACCTATATAATTTTTTATTTGAGATATGGATTTGTATCATGTAAGATCCATATTATCTTCATATTACATGTCTTAAAAAGTCAAAACTTATACAATTTTATCCCTCTTATCGCCCTGTCTCTCGCAATATTCGGTCCTGCAAGCTACAACACTTTCAAAGTGACAACAAATCTAAAATTTGAATGTTATCCAAAATACCCTCTTTTATCAGAATTAGTAAACGAAAACGTAACCACTTGTAAATCTGAGAACTAGCAGTGAGAAAAATTTTAAGATTGGAATAAATATGCATCTTATGCACAGTTCAAACCTTGAATAGCCTCCTAATACGTATCCCTAAGGCTGCTCGTATACCAGGACGACGAGACCGCAACGCGACCGCGACGATACTTTTTAACGAGGAATTTGCGTCGCGTCGCCGTATCTTAGGTGTGGGCGCTTCTATCACCTCGTACCGCGACTTCTAAGCGACACGAAGTCGCGGTCGCGTTGCGGTCTCGTAGTGCTGGTGTACGAGCAGCCGACGAACACGGATCGACCGGGATATGTTTGACGCGATCAGCATCGCATAGGCAATTTTTGCGATCTGTCACTCAGGGCGTTGCTTTATCCCTTTACTGCGCAACGTAGCATATATGCTACGCTAGCTTTCATACTCTTTATTTCGGCAAATAATTCATATTAGAGAAATCTGTGAAGACTACTTTACTCGTAAACTAATATGCTTCATAATTCATAGATTACCACATAGGTGGAGGTCTATCTAACGGTAAATGTCAGTTCAAAATACAAACGTTAACAGACAAGTGAGAGAACTAGAATTCGTCTAAGTTTTTTGCTCTCCTGGAGTTCAATTTCGGAGTGAATTTGTGTAAAAAAAATATAGGGAGCTTGAATATGGTAAGTAGTATTACAAATTCATATTTTCGTAAAAATAAAATCTAGCTAGAAGTTTTTAGCGCTTTTTGAATGAGCGTTGCATTTATGCTACAATGCCCCGTTGAGCATAAAATATTTTCATTGGAGTGTAGCATATCTGTAATAGTGCCCATTGTAGATCCGACGAGAAGAATTTACATTGTCTTATATTTTTTCAGGAAAACGCATCGAAAAACTAAATTCTGACGCTGGCGGAGCTTGAAATACTTCGCTGATCATTTATCAGAACTCAGTGAATATAGACAATAATTTTCTCAGGAGATGATGCACATGACGTTCTTCTTCAAGATTGAGGAAACCTTCTGCCTTGTGATACTGAAATTGAAAGTGATGAACTTTTGGACAAGGACAAGATGCCAATATTGCATAATTTTTCACCGGATCCTCCCAAAGGATCTGATTTCTTGGAAATCATATCACCTGAAGATCCATCAACGTCAGAAAACGTAAAAATCATTAGCGATCTCATCAAAAACGCAAGAACGCAGAAGAAATCGCTGATGTGAAAAAAAAAAATCTGCGTAAGGATCAGAAGAAAGTAAGAGATATCTGATCAAAGCTGGAATGGAGGGATGAAAACTACATACAGATATATAAATCAGCTGCATTCAAAGCACTTATATAGTATAGAAAGCACGTAGACAACTTTTAAAGACGACTATAGAAACGGCCACTCAAAGTGCATTGTAGCATATCTGCAACATGAAAAAAAATCACAAAAATAGACTACTTTTTTGCATCTGGATTTTTTTCACTATTTTTCCCGATATATGAAAGCATTTCTGGAACTCATATAATGTTTTCGAAAAAAAATAAAAAGTTGCGCAGTAAAGGGTTAAGGCGAAAATTCATGAGACGATATTGTCACCGAAAACCAGCGATTTTGTCGTCCAAATGAGTATACACTCATTTGGACGACGTCGTCCAAGTCGCTGGATTAATCCAGCATTCCAACGACAACTGATGACATACCTACCTCTGACAGCAGTGACAGCCGCAAAAATTAAAATTGGTTCAAGCACTGACGTGAAGTAAGGAGCTTTTGCGCTCATATTCTATTGTCCATTCATATCTATTGGACAAATTCAAATGAAAGTAGATAATATTATCCTATCTAATATGTCTTCGACCAGAAATTACTATTGTTGTGTGCCCAAATGCAATTCATGGGCGAAAAAAATGCCAAAATGTATAGGTTTTATTCTGTACTGGTTTTATTCTGTCCAACTTCCTGTGAAATTTACTAGTATAGGTTTGTGTATTCAATTCTTACCTCCGGAAAACCAAATATAAATATAATTATTGAAACTGCGTTAGGAAGATAACTAATAAACCGAAGAGTACTCAACTTGGAACTACATCATCTTCAAACAGAGTACAAGGAGGTACCTCGAAAGAGAACTGAGGAAGGATGTATCGATGACTTGCTGTGTTGAAAAACCTCATTCAGAAGAAGAAATAAGTATCACCCAAGCACCCTTGAGTTAGTTGAACAGCAATATTAATTTTAGTAGTATACTTGGTTGTGTACATTGTTACCAGACCACGTAACACTTGTGCCATTGATATATTCGGGTTATCTACAAAGAGTGATATCTTGAACAGTGACAGTGCTTTGGAAAGTTTCACAGGCATAAACAATTTTAATATTTTCAATTGAATAGAAGAGATGGTCATCAAAACTCTTGGAAACAAAACAAAAAAAAAGCAACTTTATTATACCTCAAACATTACACTTATTGTAAATAATTATTTTCACATAATAAATATGTATCATATCTTGAAAAAATCATTTTAATTATGGATAACTGTTATACCACAGCTTTATCTGGATCAATTAGACACTATATGTATCCTCATAAATGAATTAGAACAGCATGCACCTTAACTTGAATTAAAACATCAGTAATATGCGTACACCTGCTCCATGCTGCGACTTTACAAGAATATACCTACCATACTTTTTATTTAAGTTTACCATTCTCCACATTAATATGGGCCATCAATTTTATGTGATTCTGAATTAAGGGCACTACTTTGTAAACATAAGGACAAATGTCTATAAAAATGGGACCACAATTTGTTTTGTCATACATGATCTACATTTAGAACCTCTTAGTCTTCTCCTTCTACAAGGATTCTAGAATTAGGAGTTGAAGCTCCTATATGTACTCGAGAAATTGCATCGTCTTGGAAGTTCCCATTTGTTTTTCTTTTGCGATTTAATACATTTATATAATTATTAGAGATAACTGTAGTACTTCCGGAACTCATTTTGTACCTAAATATGTATTTAGTTTAATATTTAAATTCAATTAGGTTATGTTTCTGTCAGTTCAAAATAATCTGTCGTGCGATTTTGTCGCTCCATGAAATTTAGGGGAAGGGAAATTTCGAACGACAGTCGCTGGTTTTGAACGAAAAAATCGTCGAAATTTTGGACGACAAAATCGCTGGTTTTTGGCGACAAAATCGTCTCATGAATTTTCGCCTTTATGGTTTAGTCTTATATTCATAGAATAAAATTAATTCAAGCCGGAAAATCATTGAAGCGCATAATATTTACATTCCACATAATCTTACTTCCTTACTTGGTTAGTTACGACCACAGAATATAACATAAGAAGTGCTACCTTCCTTGTAAAGTGTGCACAACAGTAGTGACATTTATTTCATAAATTAGAGAGAGTAAAAATGAGTGGGTACATTCCATTATGGTTCTAAGGGGAGTCTGCTTGTTGAAGTATATGTCATATTACGATATAACTACAAAAGAATATATATATATATATATATATATATATATATTACAATGATGCTCTGTGATTCCCTCAATTTTGAATTCTGGGAATGCTTATCAATCTGTTTTCAAAATTTAAAATTATTCTAAAGGAAATATACTTCTAAATGAAACCAATCTTTATAATCAATAATTCCTTTATCAACATAATTTTAACAAATGCATATGAATTGAATATTCCAGTGTAGAATAAAACAAGTGAAAAATTATATTGGTCTCACACCTTTTTGAATGTAATTTGTAATTAAGTATAATTTTGGTAGCACTTTTCTAAAACAAATACAAACAATTATATATAATCCAATGAAATATACAAAATATTTCACCCACCACAGGTCTTAGATTTTTGGAATTTGGTTTGAGTTATTTCAAGTTCTCGGGGTATAACTACCAAACTCCCGAACAGCTATCCACATTGTTCCAGACCTTTTCATTAGCATCCCTCTTCGAATATCCTGCAATATCCCGGAATGCTTCTCCACTTCCCCAACGAATATTAAATTGAAGGCCTATAAATTGAAATTCATTAAAATTGTAGAAGAATATACGAGTATTTTACAGATTATTTATCAGTACCTTACAACTTATAAAGTACTCGTATGTATCTGGAAGGTAGAGGGAAAAAGATAATTGAGGTTGATCTAAGCGAGAGTCTTCAGTAAATTCCTTTTTTTTTATAACACTTTTGTCTATAACTGAGCCAATTTTTTCCCTAGACTCTTCAGGTATCTACTTATAATTAAATATAGAAGGAATGGACCATATATACGAAAAATAATGGTCCAAATCAATATAAATATAAATAAGAATAACACAAACTTACCTCAATGACGTCAGCGACGCGCGATATGTCGGTATACTTCCTGCACTGCGATCGCGTGAATCGTTCGTTCCAAATCGTACGCTCCAAATGGCAACGAGTTTGACGTCTAGTTTTAAAAAATGATTTCGTTTGTTATACCTATGTAAGATGCATAGAATGTTATTATATGTATCTATGATATATGCATAGATATGATATACTATACTGGTTATAAATGTATCTAATAATTCAAGCGGAGATACCGCCCTTGATCATTCTTCTCTAACCAGGAAAATCATAGAATAGAGTTATGGTAGATCGCAGATAACATAACTTAATTCAATTTTGGCATCGCAAATTGTTGCTCAGTGATTGAGCTTTTCCTATTTATCATTTTGCATTGATTTCGTTCTTGTTGTTTGAATTTCCCTCCGTTCATTCAAATTCATTTTATCACGCAGTACATGTGCGCGACGGCATCATTTCCATCTCTCTTCTAGATTCCTAAACATATTATTCCAGAACTGTAACCCTTGATATAAGCACGCTAAGATATTTTCTCTCTCAAGGTTGTTAAAATTAATAGAAATAAATTCTCTTTACGCTTCGTCCCAGAAGAAGGAGTTTTATTGAAATTATAAAATTATCCCCCTTTTATGTACGATCAATTTCGTTACATAAAAATTGGTGCCGAAACCAGGGAAAGATTCCCAATAAATCCATTAAAGAAGGAAGAAATATATTGCAACAAGATTCCCAATAAGTATTTTTGAAGGAAGGAAGATTAATTTCAACCCATCTCCGATAATCCACGTACAAGAGGAATTTCTCCGAAAACCAAATTACAAGATCCCACAGAAGTTCGAATTGCACGTTGAAGATTTGTTATCGGAAACGAGCGAGCGAGCTACAAAAAACAGGTCAGGTTGTTTAGATTCTGTGCGTTATCGCAACAAAAGGTGGAATTTGTTTCAACGACGCTTATATTTCCATCCTTTTTACAATTACTTGAGCCATATTTCGTCATCTCTATCACTTGTCGAAGATTTTCATATTATGAGTTGTTATATATTTAATTCACGAATATTTGTATTTGCATGTTTGAGATTGATTTTCTCATGCGATATATTGTTGCTGATTTATTTCGTTATCTCTGTATCATTCATTCACGATTATTCTGCATATTTGGGAATTATTATTAATTCCTGTATGTTTATACTCAGGTAATTGAATTACATTTTCTGATTGGCCACTAATGACATTCTGGACCTTATTTGGCTATCTCTAGTGCATTGGTTGATGATTTTTCTACACATTTGGAGTTATTATAGTTGATTGCTGAATATTTGTATCTAAATAGTTCATATTTGTTTTCCTTAACGGATATTTGTTAGGTTTGAAATAGAATGGAAGCTTTAATTGAACATAGAACAGCGCAGAAAAATAAAAATCGATCGTCTTGAGGATAGAGAGGTCATTAGAATAGAGGACTATTTGGCTAGGCGCGACTGGTTGATTGAAGCTTTCAATAATTATAATAAAATACAGGATAAAATTGATTACATGAAGGCCGAGAATTCTGATAGTTGTAGTGATTCGGAAGATAGAGAAGAGATGGAGACAAAATATTGCCAATGTTTGTCCGAAATTAAGAGAAAGATAAGCGAGTATAATTTAAAACAAAAAGATGTAAAGACTCCTATTGCTCAACCTGAAGATAATAAGATTAATGTCAAATTGGCAGAATTGAATGTTCCGGTGTTCTCTGGAAATATTGCTGATTGGATTCCCTTTTTTGAGTTATTCTCCACTTTGATAATCGATAACAACAATTTGACAGATATTCAAAGGTTCATTTATTTGAAATCTTTCTTGAGACATGAACCTCTCAATCTCGTTAATAATTTGCAATTAATAGGCTCAAATTTTCAGATAGCCATAGAAACGTTGAAGGACCGTTACGAGAACAAGCTTTCGATTGTTAATTCACATATAAAAAGCCTTTTGGACACTCCTTCGTTGACGAAATACTCCGTGAATCAATTAAGAGAATTCATAACTAGGGTTAAGCAACATATAGAATCCTTGAGAAATCTGAAAATGCCTGTTGAATCTTGGGATATTTTACTTGTTTATATATTCTCGCAGAAATTAGACTATAGTACCAGGAAAGCTTTTGAAGAGGAGAGAAATGCTGATGAACTTCCTACTTTAAAGGAATTTTTCTCCTTTCTTGAGAAACGTTGTGTGATATTCGAAAACTTATATTCTGCAGACAATTCTAAAGGTAAAAACATAAAGTTTTCTCATTACTATGAAGAAGTTTCCCAAAGATCTCTAGAATCCAAAAACTGTCTATATTGCAGTCTGATGAATCATTCTATTTACAAATGTTATAAATTTAAAAATGTATCTTTGAAAGATCGCACCCAATTCGTGAAAGATAAAAGATTGTGCTTCAATTGTTTGGGCTCAAAACATCTGACCAACAATTGCAAATCAAGCGGTTGTATAATATGTAAAAATTCTCATCACACCCTATTACATGATTTCAATTGTAGTAATCCCTCTTCCAGAATAACGAACCCTAATAAAAAAATATTTGGAAATACTCACTTAAATGATCAGAAAAATTCATTATCTTATAAAAATCGTAATCAAGAATCAACAATTTTTGCACAAACCCCCTCTCACCATGATATGTTATATGTAGAGAATTTTGCTACAAACATCTCTTCACAAAAGAATACTCATCATATTCTTTTGGCTACAGTTTGCGTTAATGTTTGCACTAAAGGTGGTGAAGTAATCAAAGCTAGAGCTTTGCTTGATTCAGAAAGTCAAAGCTCATTTATAACAGAAAATTTAGCTCAAAAATTTAACTTGCCAGTTTATTTTGAAAATGTTGAGATATCTGGAATCTCGAACAAAACCACTTCAATAAATAAGGTGATGAATGTAAATTTTTATGCTCAAAATAAAAACACAAAATTCAATGTTACTTGCTATGTATTAGAAAGTATAACTTGTAAGTTACCACAATGTGAAATAGATATTGAAAGGTTAAAGATCCCTCATAATATTGAACTAGGTGATCCAGAATTTGCCACTCCCTCAAACATAGGCTTATTATTTGGTTGTGACATATATTCTAGTCTTTTTATACCCGATATAATAAAACTTGGAAAATCCTC
Source organism: Halyzia sedecimguttata (assembly GCA_937662695.2). NCBI lineage: Eukaryota > Metazoa > Arthropoda > Insecta > Coleoptera > Coccinellidae > Halyzia > Halyzia sedecimguttata. The sequence continues at coordinate 115,550,672 of OW569412.2, forward strand.
TCCGATATTGCAAAAAACAGAATTGGGATGGGTTCTCATGGGACCCACACCTAAGTCATATTTGTATCACGCCTCCACTAGTAATTTTGCGACACATTTCAGCACATCTCAAAAAATGGATTTAGCTGTGATGATTCAAAATTTTTGGTTGAATGAAGAAGTAGACGCTCCCTCTATTTTATCGCCGGATGATGAGTTGGCGGAGAAAATAGTTGAAGACACTACAATAATTTTGCCTAGCGGTCATTTTCAAGTAAATCTACCTCTCAAAACTGAAACTCCTGTTCTCGGTGAGTCATTTAATTTAGCTAGGAGGCGTTTTTACAGTTTCGAATCACGTTTTCGAGGAAATTGTGAGTTATCTCATATGTATAAAGATTTTATAGATGAATACATTTCACTAGGTCATGCACGATACATACCTTTAAAAAAATACACTGATAAAGATGTCAACAAATATTTTTTACCCCACCACTGTGTCTTGAAGAATTGTAACTTTGGAGTTAAATTGAGAGTTGTTTTTGATGGTTCAATGAACACTTAATGACATAATGTTGAAGGGTCATCCGGTACAGCCTGATTTATTTGACATTCTCTGTCGATTCAGAACCTTTATTTACGTTTTTACCACAGACATAGCTAAGATGTTCAGAAATATAAAGATAAACCCCAATCAAACCCACTTACAGAATATAATCTGGCGAAAAAATCCTAAGGACGATATTGATTGCATTGAACTCACCACTGTCACATACGGAACTAGAGCCGCCCCTTTTCTCGTAACACGAGTTCTCAAAGAACTTGCTCTCAAAAATAATAAACAATTTCCCTTAGCCTATCGTTGTATCATAGAACAATGTTACATTGATGATTTTCTATGTGGTGCAAACTCTTTTGACACATTATATGAAATGTTCATTCAACTCGAATCATTATGTAATTCTGCCAATTTTACGCTTCATAAATGGAAATCGAATTCTCTAGAATTCATTGAATTTTTCAATACTCAAAGAATGGACAAAACTGTCAAGGACGATAATTATATTATTAAAATGTCAAACGACCCTGACAAGGTGTTGGGTTTAATGTGGAACCCTACTAATGACGAGTTTTTGATAAAGATTCCAGATTTCTATGAAGAAAGTAATGTTGTTACTAAACGCAACATCTTGTCAACTATAGCGAAGATTTTTGATCCCTTAGGTTTGATAGCTCCTATTATTATTCAATTCAAAATATTCCTTCAAAAGGTTTGGTCATCTAACATTGATTGGGATGACGAATTAAATAGGGAATTATTGAACGAATGGAAAACCTACCTGAAAAGAATTGAATATTTGAAGAATCTGAAAATTCCACGCTCTCTTTACTCAAATATCCCTGTCAATAAAGTTGAATTGGTTGGTTATTGTGACGCTAGTACTAAGGCTTTCGGTTGTTGCGTTTACTTGCGCGTTACTTATAATAATGATATTATTTCTACCCGACTGGTTTGCTCAAAATCCAAAGTAGCCCTTTTGAAAACGTTATCGCTTCCAAAACTTGAATTGAATGCCGCATTGCTGTTGTCTCGATTGATTAATAGAATGATAAGTGTATATAGCACATTGAAAATTGCTGGATCTTACTTATTTTCAGATTCAGAAATCACGTTAGCATGGATTATTCTCATCCTTCGCGCTGGTCTACTTATGCGTCAAATTGAGTTGCAATCATACAACAGTTAACTTCTGATTTTCGCTGGTCTCACGTGAGATCTATTCATAATCCAGCTGATTTAGTTTCACGTGGATTAACCCCTGAAAATTTGATTGATAATTCTATTTGGTGGACGGGTCCGAGTTATCTCTCTGATATGAATACGAATTTATCCGAATTTAAGTCAACTCCTCATCTTGAAAATCCTCCAGAGCAAAGAAAAATTACAATGCACGATTTGATGAATCCTACAGAATCGGATTTAAAAAGCTTTTCAGTGGTCTTTTCTTCGTTCACTAAATTGCACCGCACTTTGACATATTGTTTCAGATTTCACAATAACTGTAGGTTCCAGGAAAGAACAGTAGGTCCCCTCAAGGTTTCAGAACTTCAAAGTTGCCTCACTTCTATTGTGAAGGTTATACAAAGAGATCATTTCTCAAATATACTCTCATGTCTCAAACGAGGTTTCGAAATTAAAGATAAAAATGTTATTAAGTTAAGTCCATTTTTTGATGAAAATGATATAATAAGAGTTGGCGGTCGATTATTATCATTGTCTAACCTGCCTTCCGATCATAGGCACCCTATTTTATTGCCATCGAATAACCACATAGTGAAACTGATGCTGAAGTTAGAACATGAAAAACTGTTACACGCTGGTCCTCAGACTGTCCTTTCAAATTTTAGATTACAATTCTGGCCATTGAACGGTCTCAAAGAAATAAAACGAATCATTAATAACTGCCTGGTTTGCTATACATTCAGAGCAAAGAATGCACAACAGATAATAGCAAATTTACCTAAGGTTAGGATTTCAGCCACCAGAGTGTTTTCTCAAGTAGGTTTAGACTACGGTGGCCCATTATTGTTGAGGAGTTCGAACTTGCGAAGGGCTCCCAAAATTCGATGTTACATAATAAGTATTTTTGTTTGTATGGCCACAAAGGCAATACATATCGAATTAGTGAGTGATCTCTCAACTGACGCTTTCATATCTGCTCTTGAGAGGTTCATTTCACGTAGGGGATGTCCATCTTGCATTTATAGCGACAACGCGACAAATTTTCTCGGTGCATTTTAAAGGGACTATATGACTTTTTAAAGGTAAGGGATAACATGAATGTTTTAGAAGATTATTTGAGTACTAGAGCTATCCAATGGAAATTCATACCTCCACATAGCCCTCATTGGGGGGGTCTATGGGAGGCCGTGATAAAAAGCGCCAAACACCATTTGTATCACATAGTTGTACACAGTACTCACGCAAATTGAGGCTGTATTAAACTCTAGACCTCTGTGTCCACTTTCAAGCGACCCTAGTGATTTGAACTGTTTAACACCCGGTCATTTTCTTATTGGAGCACCACTCACTGCAATTCCAGATAAAGACCTAGCAGCATCATCCATAAATCGATTGTCAAGATGGCAACTTTGTACAAAGCTTCACCAAGATTTCTGGAAGAGGTGGTCAGTTGAATACGTAAATACTTTGCAACACAGGCCTAAATGGTTGAAGCCAAATTCAAACTTGAAAGTTGATGATTTAGTCCTCATCAAGGATAATAATTATCCACCGTTGAATTGGCGTAAAGCACGAATTCTGAAGGTTTACCCAGGTCCTGACAACAAGGAAAGTAGTTGATCTAAAAACGAAGGATGGAGTGTTCAAGAGGCCTATATCTAAAGTTTGACCTCTGCCATCACCATCACATAGTTAATTTTGATTTTCCTTTTTTTTCAAACTTAGTGTAATGAAATAATTTATTTTTAAGTTGATTCTTCATTCAGAACCGGCGGGGGAGGATGTTTGAATTTCCCTCCGTTCATTCAAATTCATTTTATCACGCAGTACATGTGTGCGACGGCATCATTTCCATCTCTCTTCTAGATTCCTAAACATATTATTCTAGAACTGTAACCCTTGATATAAGCACGCTAAGATATTTTCTCTCTCAAGGTTGTTAAAATTAATAGAAATAAATTCTCTTTACGCTTCGTCCCAGAAGAAGGAGTTTTATTGAAATTATAAAATTATCCCCCTTTTATGTACGATCAAATTCGTTACACTTGTATTCAATATTATTGTATGTTGGAAGTAGGTTATGTGGAATGTAAATATTATGCGGTTCGACGCACACGGGTCCACCAGGATATGTTTGACGCGATCGGAATCGCATCGGCAATTTTAGTGATCTGTCATTCAAAGCTGTGCTTTATCGTTCAGTCTTATGATCACAAAATAAAATTCATCAAGTCAGAAATTCATCGATAGCAAATAATATTTACTTTCCACATAACCTTACTTCCAACATACAATAATATTGAATACAAGAACGAAATCAATGCAAAATAATGAATAGGAAAAGCTCTATCACTCACCAACAATTTGCGATTCCAAAAGTGAATTGAGTTATGTTATCTGCGATCTACCATATCCACTACTCTATTCTATGATCTTCCTGGTTCGAAAAGAATGACCAAGGGCGGTATCTTCACTCGAATTATTACATATAACCAGTATAGTATGTCTATGCATATATCATGGGTGCATAGAATAACATTCTATGCATCTTGCATATAACAAACGAATTCATATTTTAAAACTAGACGTCATACTCGTTGTGATTTCGAGCGTACGATTTGGAACGAATGACTCACGCGATCGGAGTGCAGGAAGTATACTCCATTCATTTTTATAAAGTCTCCCGGTTGGCCATGAAAATTTGACACATTTCACCATGTATATTTTTAAAATCTTAGGTTATAGTCATTTTCCTGTCAGATAACTACGCAACGTTGTCCTCTCTACATAGAAGTCGTAATAATTACGTATTTTTCACAATGTGTATTTTCTTAGGAAAAATAATTAATTTGAGAAGATATTATATGAATTCAATAATTCCAAAGTCCTGAAAAAAATTGTTCCTCTGTTTTTACTTGAAAAATTTCACCTATATTAACTGGTTGGAAGATTCAGTTATGCTATTTTCTTGTATGGAAATCAAGAATCAAGTGTTGAAATTTTATTGAAAAATAATGGATAGAGTAGTCCGTTACTTTGTGATAGTTCATTTGATAAAAGAATAAAAGTACCTGAATAACTCGGCAGGAAAACTTCTAAACGAACACACGTACCTATGGAATTCCCCACTTTTCTCCAGAAGACATTTAAATTCCTTGTTGTACAACTTGAAATACACCAGTTTCAAAATATAGTAGTACTACGAAACCTGAGTCATGCTTATATATTAATAAAATATAGTGATAGGAAAATTAGTAATTTCATCGAGAGTTCAACATGTCCTGATATCCAGATGTCTCTGCTTCTTCAAAACTACTTTCGGTCTTTTCAATTTCAAAGCGAAGAGTTCTTCATTATTCGAAGATGGTCTGCGGATGAAAGATTATGATATGATTATGTTGACAGTAGAAATTGGCAACGTCTTGGCGAATTGTTCTGACATTGACGATATTTCGGCAGTGCCAACCTACCTATGTTTTAGTTACAAAAACGTGATAGACCTAGATCATGGCCAACCGGGAGGCTTTATAAAAGTGAATGGAGTATATATCGACATATAGCGCGACGCTGACGTCATGGAAGTAAATTTGTTCCATTTCCATATACATATATTAATTGGAATTGAGTCATGGCAACCGATTACTTAGGGAAAGATGTGTAAAAACGGGCGGTATCTGGATGGCTAAACCCTCTTATATAACCGCTATATTACGATGAGAGGTGAAAGGGGAAAGATTTCTACACAATAAAGGCTATCGAGAAGATTTTTCGGAGGGGTCCTTATGCATTAAAAAAATTCGAGAAATCGACGAAATTTTTGCGATTTTTCCTAAGTAAATCGGCAATTTTGGGAAATGTTTTAAAAATCTAGAGGACGGATGGAGGTTCGAAGGGGATGGATATCGAATATTAGGGAGGGGGAAAGGGTAGATCCGAAGACCCTAAGTCGATATCTATCGCGGTTTTCCCGTAACGAACGAAAATGTATTTTTTATCCTTCGCCCGGCGAAAAAGCGATACCGACTTTATTTCGCATAAGGCTTCGAAAATACGACCGCTCTAGGTCCGAATTTTTCGTCGAGACGAAGAAGAAGTATCGGTATCCGTGAGACGGGGTGCGGGAAATTTTTCGCAACGAAATGGCCGTTCTAGGCAGTTTTCGTGCCTGAACGTTGACGAAAAGCGAAGATAAGGGTAAAAAACCGTCAAATAAACCTCCATGTGGCGATTTTATGTCGAAAAGTGAAAATTAAGAATATCTATCCCCGGTAAGTACCGACGTTTTATTCTAATACCGGAGATCGATAGGATCGTACGAGGAGTCCGATGTGTGGTGGTCAAGACTGTCGATATCTTGGTTTCGGACGAGGGAAGGCGGGCTTGAATCCCGGTAAGGGAATTACACTTTTTCGTGTTTTTGGCGCTCTAGTTCCTCGGAACTGAGTGCTTATCAATTTGCCCAAATGTCTGTAATTTTCGAATTTTTCGATGAAAATGGTCTTAAACGATTTGGTTCGACTCACTGATCAAGAATCCGTGGTCGAAATTCATTCTGTCCGGCCAGTCCGGCCAGTCCGGCCGTCCGGCCGTAGGCACGGTAACTCTCGAACGGAATGAGCTAGACAGTTGAAATTTTCAGAGTAGGTTTGGGGGATAAATATCTCGGCTAAGTTCGTTATTGGGCAAAATCGGACAGATGGTTTCGGAGTAACAAAAAAAAAATTTATTTTTACAGACCAAATTCCAAATTGAATTTTTTTCAATAAGCAGTTTTACCATAAGAATCCATTCATATCATTTTTAACTCTAACAAACTAATACTTTCGGAGATATGATTTTTCAAAATTTCAATGATAGAATTATTCTGTGGCTATTCTATGAATTGTTATAATATCAACTTTGACGTTGTCTCATTGTCATTCATTCCAGTAATGGTATCAATATGAGAATTATAATATAATATCATACTTTTTGTTGGTTGATATTTTCATGCCGATGGTCAATCCATATGATGATGGGAATGGTAATGGTAAGTTAATAATATTGAGTTCAGAATATCTCCACTAAAAACAAAACTGGAATATTGGTGAATTGGAGTAGATTTGAGGAAAGATATATATTATCGTTCATCATAGAATTGAGGAATGAATATCTCGGATGAGTTCGTTGTTGGGTAGAATTCGTCTATTGGTTTTGGATTGATAATTTTTGGCACTCTTGTTGCATTTAAATTCTTCTATGATGTTTGAATTCAATTTCTGCTAAGATGAAGATCTAAATTTCAATAATGAATCGTACTTCTATTTTTTCACAGAATGCTATAATTATTCTATCTAAGCTTTATTATATGATCTGTGTTCATACTCGTACATTTCATCCTGTTCTATAAGAGAGAGTCAAATTAATTTCAGCTATTTTAATTTGGTTTCTTCCCTGGTGCAGTTCTCATTCTCAGATTGCTCATTTAATCTTGATAAATAAACTATCATTTGAATTGAATTTCCTTTATGATGCAGTTCTATCATAAGAATACATTGATATAATTATCAACTCTGAGAAACCAATACTTTCAGAGATTTATTTATTTATTTATTTATTTATTTATTTATTTATTTAAGTACACCAATCTACAGCCTAAGCCAATTACAGATTGGGAATAAAGCAAAAATACAAAATATCATGAAATTTCCATAGGAAAAAAAAATATATATATAAGACATATTATATATCATTCACACAGATGAATGCAAAAAACAGCTTATCACAAAGAATGCGACCTCAACACAGCCCTCCTCACATCTAATTGAGTACAGTTGAAAATATCTAATACATGTTGAAAAATACAAAAATCTTTACAAATTCTGAACAGCGGCGAAAACCGAAGCACATTAGTTCGTGGAAACGGGAGGTAAAATGTGGATATGTTTCGAACAGGCAGTCTTGGGACGTGCAAATCCACTGAGGCTAGCAAGTAAGGGCAATGAATTTCGAAACAAATGATCTTACGTAGAAAAAGAACTCGATAAACTCGACGTCCCTCTAGAGAATTCACATGAAATCTATTTAAATAATACTCATTTGTAATACCACGAATCGGATAGATGCCATCAATTTTAAAACTAACATACTTCAGAAATCGCCTCTGTATTTGCTCCAAATTATCAACATGCACTGCATAACCAGGATTCCACACAACACATCCATACTCCAGCCTCGACCTCACAAGCGAAGTAAAAAGAAGAAAAAGAGATCGGATCTCAAACAGGTATCTGGAGTTTCTGAGCACGAAACCAAGAGTCCTGAGTCCCACCGAAACAGTTGCACTCACGTGGGGTACAAAAGTCAACCGCTGATCGAACAAGACCCCCAGATCCCCGCATTCAGTCAACCTATCCAAAATACTACCTTCAACGTTATACTGAAAATGAAGTTTACACTTTCCACGGCCGAAGGACATCACATTGCACTTTTTTATATTCAATGAAAGCCTGTTTGTACCACACCAATGGACCAACCTATCGATGTCACCCTGGAGATCCCAGCAATCCTGAATGGAAACAATACGGCGATACAACTTACAATCATCGACATACAAAAGAAACGGACAGAGCAGATATTCATCCAAGTCATTCATGAATAACATAAATAACAGGGGACCCAAAATGGAACCCTGCGGAACACCGGACGATGCGGAAAACACAAATGATCTGACTCCAAAACATTGAACGAACATTTTCCTATCTGCAAGATATGTTGCAAGGAAAAATATGAAATCCTTCGTTAAGCCAAACGAAGACAACTTTGTTAGAATAACACCATGGTCCAACCTGTCAAACGCCTTAGAGAAGTCGGTATATATAACGTCGACCTGAGAGGACTTGTCTAGAGCGGTGGACACATATTGGGTAAAACAAGTCAGGTTAGTAACAGTAGACCAACCCTTAATAAAACCATGCTGACTATCGTTAATACGGCATTTTATGTGTGCATAAATTATATCATACAAAGCTCTTTCAAAGACTTTACTAAAATTGCTCAGTATGACGATTGGCCTATAATTTTCAATGTCCTCTCTACAGCCCTTCTTGAAAACAGGACATACCTTGCCCTCCCTCCAAATTCTTGGAAAGCACAAACAGGACAATGACAGCCTGAAGATCGCAGTTAAAGGCTTAGCGAAAACGATGGCGCAATCACTCAACAAAAACGATGGAACCTCATCAGGGCCCGCGGTCAAGTTACTCTTGCATCCCTTCAAACAAGACAATACAGAATCCTCACTTATATAGGGAACAGGAAGAGTCTGCTCTAGACATTCCCGGCCATCATGGCTCTGCTGTTGATCAGAAGAGCTAACGAAAGCAGACTCAAAAAAAGACGCAAAGGCATTGGCGATATCTTGAGGAGCAGATGAAGCTGAGCCATCAAGACTCATTGGTGTCGGAATAGAGGAACTTCCTCGAATTTTATTTATGTAACCCCAAAATTTTGATGGATCCCTCGACAAATCATTCTCAGCCTCCCGACAGAACCTGACTCGAGCAACTGGAATCTCACCCTTTAGTTCCCTGCGAAGCACAACGAATTTCTCCAGAAATGACCTACAACCAGTTGTTCGATAGGCACAATGACAAATGTCCTTAGATCTTAACTTACGAATAATATCCCCAGTAAACCAAGGTGGATATTGGGATTTTTTACCTGAAGTTTTAGGAACACAAGCTTCAATGATGACATTAAGATGCTCATATAATGCTGTACAGGCCAAATCAACATCGACATATCCATCCAAGAAACCCCAGTTAGTGTTCAGCAGGCCATCGTAGAGCATCGAAAGATCCGCCCTTCTGAAATCAAATCTCTTGGAAACACTATTTGAATTATTTTTAGGAATTCTTGTTGACATAGTCAGACAGAACTCAAGGGGAGGATGATGCGAATCAACTGGTACGAGAGAGGAATTCGGCTTCCCCTCGATCAGCTGGTGGCGGCAACAGACAAGATCCAAAATTCTTCCATTCGCATTAACAATATTATTGTATTGACGTAAGTCCATGTAGTCCAATAGTCCCTGGAGTGCTACCATCCTGCCAACAACATGGAAAGAAGCCAACTGACAATCCACATATTCAGGAATATTGAAATCTCCTAGAATAACGACATTGCAATCATTGAAAAGCAGATACGGCAAACCTGAAATAGCTTCGAAGAGCCCTTCATATTGTTCAAGATCAGAACCGGGTGGTACATAAATGGTAAAAACAAATAAACAAGAACCAGGCTTCGCCAACTTCACACCAACTATATCAATGTTATGAAAGACCCCAGTAATACAGTCAAGATCAAGACAGGTGACCATAAAATCAGAGCGCACCGCAATCAGAACCCGACCCCCCTTTGTCGCGGATGTGAGGCCAAGGCTGCGATCCTTCCTATACAGAACATATTGATCACTACAGATTTCCGAGTTTGAAATATCAGAAGAGAGCCAAGTCTCAGATAAACATATAATATCATAGTCAAATTGGCTAATGCTATCATAAATGGTATGCAATTTAGACCTTAAGCCTCTGACATTTTGATAATAAAAACAAATGTCACCTGACTGAGACGCAAAAAAATCCCCAGAAAACCCATTGGGTATTGACTGCTATTTATCAGCGAAAAGAGAAGACTTCAGGAAATTGAATTTTTTTATATAAATAGGACACTTTTTGGCATCCCAAGCAGTGTGACCGAAGTTCTTCAAATTAGCACTAAAACAATTATTACATTTCAAAACGGTGCTTGTACAATTGTTCAAGGAATGATCACCGGCACATTTTGGGCAAGCCGCGCTATTAGAACATTTAGATTGACCATGATTGAAGCCACTACAATTGTAACAAATCATCAATTCAGTTGCATCATAAACAGTGCAAACATCAAATTTCACAAAAAGTTTACCCTGCTTCATGACTTTAGAATGAGTATCACTATCTACTTCAATCACAGCCTGAAAAATTCCGAAATTCTTATGTGTTGCCCAAGTTTTCAAAACTCTCAGATGAGATGTATCAGAAATAACATTGTTTTGACCTCTCAAACACTTCACCATAACATCAGCTTCATAATTTTGGTCGAGACCAACCACTTTCATTTTCGGAAGAAATTTCTTCACATCGGACACACGATATCCAGTTGAAAGTTTCTCACGTACAACTTTCTTGATGTTATCAGCACCCTCGGAATTTTCGCATCTAATGAATAGACCACCATCTTTGACCACACCATTTGAATTGAACTTCCTTTATGATGCAGTTCTATCATATGAATACATTGATATAATTCCCAACTCTGAGAAACCAATACTTTCGGAGATATAATTTGTCTGTTTGAACTAGAGCGCCAGAAAGCTCCTGTCCGCAGGGCTTGAACCCATTTTTTACTGAGAAAATATCGCTGAAAATAAACCATTACTATACGGGGTGTTCTTTTTTTCACGGCACAATTTGACAAGATTGAATTGATTCATGCCACAAACAAACCGTTATCTAAATAGGAACCTTGGATGGATTCTTATAATGTATTTTTCAGGAATCTCTATACAGGGTGTTTTTCTTTTAATGTCAATTGCAACTTGCTGTTTTTAACGCTATGAACATACCATTTCATTCATTCGTGTTGGAAAATATACTTTCGAGGCATACATCGTTGGAAATAAACCATTACTATACAGGGTGTTCATTTCCTCGCGGCATCGATTATTTTCAAATGCAAGCGTTTTAAGTAAAATGTCACATCGAGATTTCTATTGCGAGGAGAATTCTCAACTTTGTAAAACCGTTGCGAAAGGATAACCGCTGCTATACAGGGTGTCTTACGAAATATGTCAACTCCGAAACGAGTTTACCGATCATGATAAAACTTTGCGTGTATGTATTTCAGTGGAACCCACGGCGGTTCAGATTCACAATTGGACCCTGTAGGGGGCGCTAAAAACGATGTATAGGAACTCGGAAACAGGCGGACCGATTTTGATGAAACTCTGTGATTTTGTTTCGGCGTATCTCTGATTCACAATAGCATCCTGTAGGGGCGCCCCGATCGATCTAAAGGAACTCGAAAACGGCTCGTCCGTTGTGTGCGTATTTGAATGGGCCTCAGAGTCACAATAGGAACCCTCAGAGTCACAATAGGAACACTGTGTTCGGTTTATAGACACTCGAGAATGACCGGACCGATTTCGTTGAAACTCTCTGTGTGTGTGTCTGAGGAAGTCTCGGAAAAATGTTGATCTACCAGAAAAATGTAGATCTACCGGAAAAATGTAGATCTATCGGAAAAATGTAAATCTACCGGAAAAATGTAGATCTGTCGGAAAAATGTAGATCTACCGGAAAAATGTAGATCAACTGGCTAGGTAGATCTGCGGGCCCACTAGTGTAGTACTATTTTATATTGATTTGGGCCATAATTCTATGTATAATTATAAGTAGATACCTGAAGAGTCTAGGGAAAAAAATTACTCAGTTATAGACAAATTATCAAAAAAAAAGGAATTTAATGAAGATTCTCGCTTACATCAATCTTTTTCCTTCTAACTTTCAGATACATATGAGTACTTTATACGTTGTAAGGTTTCTACTGATAAATAATCTGTAAAATACCCATAAATTCTTCTACAATTTCAATTTCTAGGCCTTCAATTTAATATTCGTTGGGGAAGTGGAAAAGCATCCCGCGGGCACCAGGGATATTCGAAGAGGGATGCTAATGCAAAGGCGTGGAACAATGTGGATAATTGCTCGGGAGTTAGGTAGTTATACACCTAAGAACTTGAAATAACTCAAACCAAATTCCAAAAAGAGAAAAATATGTAGCTACAAAATCCTGAAACAGGTCTATTTTTGTTCCACTTTTACCAAATTTGTATGCATTTTTGAAGGATTTTTGTTGCACCCTGTGCCATCCCCATCAACCCTCTAAATTTTTTGAATAGGGAAAGTGGGTCCTGTGGTACTTTTTTGGAAAGGTCTTTGTATCTGTTTTACAGACGTGCAGAAATTTTCAAGAAAACATTTTTCTTATATGAAAAATAGTCAGTTCAAACAGGTTTTCAGTATGTGCACTTTGTCATGGCTCATTTTCTTTGAGACGATGGTAGTACCTGATGAAATTTGTCACTGAATGAAAGTCGACCATTACTGTTTTGTTCATGCACAAATTTCAACTACCTCACGCCCCCCCCCCCCCCCCCCCCCCCGTTTTTTCTCCATCAAATGGTTCGTAGGGATTGAAAGTTGTGCATGAACAAAACTGTAATGGTCGACTTTCATTCGGTGACAAATTTCATCAGATACCATCGTCTCAAAGTAAATGAGCCATGACAAAGTGCACATACTGAAAACCTCTTTGAACTAACTATTTTTCAAAAAAGAAACATTTTTTCTTGAAAATTTCTGCATGCCTGTAAAGAAGATACAAAGACCTTGCCAAAAAAGTACCACATGACCCACTTTCCTGTTCAAAAAATTTAGAGGGTTGATGGGGATGGCACAGGGTGCAACAAAAATCCTTCAAAAATGCATAAAAATTTGGTAAAAGTGAAACAAAAATTGACCTGTCTCAGGATTTTGTTGCCAAATATTTTTCTTCAGAGAAATATATTTTGACGCGCACTGTATAATTGTGCGTATTTGTTTTAGAAAAGTGCTACCTTAATTATCCTTAAATTCGAAAAGGTGTAAGACCATCATCATTTACTTGTTTTATTCTACAATGGAATATTTAATACATATGCCATTGTTAAGATTATGGTGATGAAGCAATTATTGTTTATAGAGCGTTGTTTCATTTTGAAGCATAGTTCCTTTCGAATCATTTTAGATTTCGAAAACAGAATGATTAACATTCTACTAATTCAAAATTGACGGAACCACAGAGCATCATTGTAATTATATCCTAAAATGACATATAATTCAACACTTACCACTTATTTTTACTCTCTCTAATCTAAATATATACAAATCAATGCCACTTTTCGTTGTAATTTTATAACTCAAGAACGGGCTCACCTAACCAAACCCAATTTTTAGGCTTTGTTCGGACTATTTGGTAGATGGTTTATGTGAAGTTTGCACAAAATCGGTCAAGCGGTTCCTCATTTATCAAAGGAAACTTTTTGAAAATGTTACTATAAACGTGATGTTTTTTTGGATGCTAGGACGGGAGTTTGGGGGTAATTTCGGAGGAGTTTATCGAGGAAAAGAGTTTTGTAGAGTTTCACGTTTTCGGAGCGAAAAGATAGAGGTGTATTTCAAAAAAAATTGCGAAAAGGTTAAATAATGCCGATTTTGGCAAAAGGAGGAAAATTGTGGACAGGAATTCGGAGGAACGGTGGCGTTAGGAACGATGGTATTTGCGGGAACGCGAAGACGGGATTTGAAATTAGTCCTTAACGGAGCCCTTTTTTCGATCCTCTCTTTCGTTTTCCCGGAAGAACGATAGGAAAATGTGACTTTTCGCGAAAATCAACAAAATTCTGACGTTTCACGTATTTCTGTGGCGAATTTTATCGCGGCTCCTTCAAGGTCAACGTTTTCGGTCTGCACGAGCGACGATAAATGTCAAATTGGATTTGAATTTCGAACGGAATTACTCGAAAATCTTGCAATCGTCTAGAAAAACTGCGAGAAATATGAACGAGAACTGATTTCAATCGATCGCTTGACAGGATTGACGATATTCTGGAAAACGAAAGACGGAAATCATCCGAGTAGGTACTAAAAATCTTTATTTGGTACATAATCGGAGTTGATTCACGTAGGCAACGTGACCGAGTGAGCTGAGGTGTTGGATTAGGAATTTATAGCTCCCGAGTCTTCCGAGCCTCGCGGGGCGGCGGGATCGAATTTCGGAGCGTCCGAAATAGCTTTCTCTTAATTTTTTTTTAATTTTTACCCAATAAACGACTTAAAGGAGCGTTACTCCAGTAAACGTATCTTTGGATTTGGATCTTTTCGTTAAGTTACGAAATCTATAATGAATCAAGAGTTCAGTTTTAGTCGTATGTGAGTAAAGACGTGGTTTTCAATTCTCCGTATTTATTGTTGATTATCTCAGGTTACATAGTGTAAAAATTCGCACAAATTGTTAATTGGAGGACTTAATTGTCATGATCGACATTGTAAATTCGTTTCCAGAAATTTTCATTGTTCAACCGAATTTGAGAATTTATTTGGCTGGCATTAGTCGGTGTTTGTTTGCGCTAACTCGATTCCCATATCAATCGTGTTGGAACATCTGCATCGTCAGCATCGTCACACATCAGTGTTTTTGGCGCTCTAGTTCCTCGGAACTGAGTGCTTATCAATTTGCCCAAATGTCTGTAATTTTCGAATATTTCGATGAAAATGGTCTTAAACGATTTGGTTCGGCTCACTGATCAAGAATCCGTGGTAGAAATTCATTCTGTCCGGCCGTCCGGCCGGCCGGTCCGGCCGTAGGCACGATAACTCTCGAACGGAATGAGCTAGAGAGTTGAAATTTTCAGAGTAGGTTTGGGGGATAAATATCTCGTTATTGGGCAAAATCGGACAGATGGTTTCGGAGTAACAAAAAAAAAATTTTTTTTTTACGAAACAAATTCCAAATTAATTTTTTTTTTATAAGAAGTTTTATCATAAGAATCCACTCATATTATTTTTAACTCTAATAAGCTAATACTTTCGGAGATATGATTTTTCAAAATTTCAATAATAAATCGTATTTCAACGTTGTCACAGAATGATATTATTCTATGTATGAATATGAATTGTCATAATGTCAAATGATGTTCCTACATTATCGAAGAATTGTGAGCGAAGTGAGAAAAATCTCAGTTGTTTGCTCCGAAATTAGTTTTTCTCAGAAAATTCTTACATTTCGGAACTGAACATGAAGTAAGAGATCTGAGAGTAGTGAGACTGCTTTTCATCCATAGACATAGATATAACTCTCGAACGGAATGAGGTAGGTAGTTGAAATTTTCAGAGTAGTTTAGGGAGATGAATATCTCGGTTAAGTTCGTTATTGGGCAAAATAAGCCAGATTTAATTTGATTTCTTCCATGGTGCTTTTCTCATTCTCATGATTGCTCATTTAATCTTGATAAATAAACTATTATTTGAATTGAATTTCATTTAGGATGCATTTCTATTATATGAATACATTGATATAATTCCCAACTATGAGAAACCAATACTTTCGGAGATATAATTTGTCTGTTTGAACTAGAGCGCCAGAAAGCTCCTGTCCACAGGGCTTGAACCCATTTTTGAAGAGTGAATTTGCCAACCAGACAGCTGCCCTGAAAGAAGAATTGGCGAAGGTGAGAGAAGAAATTAGGCAAGTGGGCTTGAACACGCGGTTGGAGTCGTGTGAAGAAAGAATCTCCAAAGTGGAAAGGGAAATTCTCGATATCAAAAGAAATGTTTTAGAGAAAAACGTTATAATTTCAGGATTGAAGTTGGATAACTCAGATCTGCTACACTCTGTTATTTCTCAACTAAACTTCATTCTTGATATTGACTTGAAAGATACCGAGATCGACAACATTTATAGGTTGAGAAAGGATAAACCAGTGGTGAAGATAGAATTCATAGCCTTCTTAACCAAATCTGAACTACTTAATAATCGGCGTAAGTTGAAGGGTTCCCAAATTTATATAAACGAGGATCTTTGTGAAGAGGATCGTGATGATTACAGATTACTAAGACAACAACTGAATTCAGCCAAAGCAAAAAATTATAAGGCTTATATTAAATCGAAGTACTTGTTTGTTATCGATGAAAAGTACTCTGTAGAACAACTCAAGAATCAGGTTGGAGCAGATTGTATATCCCCAACTGGAAAAGACCAAAACAGAGATGCATATCACAGGTCTGGTAGAAATCCTGTGTTGGTGACAAGTGCGCCAAATAGTCCAGCCCCAATATCTCGGTATAAAGAACTACTGGCCGAGCACGATCATTTGACTACAGAGGAGGATTCGAGACTTAACAAGGAAATTTCGTCGATCAATCAGGTTCTGGATAAGGCAAGAGACTGGGAGGAACTGGGTAGAACAAGATCACAGTCTTCGGGAAGTGTCAGGAGAGAGCAAGGAAGGGTCAATCCTGGAACCAAACTGAAGAGAGGGGGCTGATTGGTTGAGTTTCTCTTTCCGTTTTCTCTTTGTTCACTGTGCATGCTTTTTGGCGCTCTAGTTCCTCGGAACTGAGTGCTTATCAATTTGCCCAAATGTCTGTAATTTTAGAATTTTTCGATGAAAATGGTCTTAAACGATTTGGTTCGACTCACTGATCAAGAATTCGTGGTCGAAATTCATTCTGTCCGGCCGGTCCGGCCGTAGGCACGATAACTCTCGAACGGAATGAGCTAGACAGTTGAAATTTTCAGAGTAGGTTTGGGGGATAAATATCTCGGCTAAGTTCGTTATTGGGCAAAATCTGACAGATGGTTTCGGAGTAACAAAAAAAAATTTTTTTTTTACAGAACAAATTCCAAATTAAATTTTTTTCAATAAGCAGTTTTGCCATAAGAATCCATTCATCTCATTTTAAACTCTAACAAGCTAATACTTTCGGAGATATGATTTTTCAAAATTTCAATGATAGAATTATTCTGTGGCTATTCTATGAATTGTTATAATGTCAACGTTGACGTTGTCTCATTGTCATTCATTCCAGTAATGGTATCAATATGAGAATCATAATATTATAATATCATACTCTTTGTTGGTTGATATTTTCATGCCGATGGTCAATCCATATGATGATGGGAATGGTAATGGTAAGTTAATAACATTGTCATTCATTCCAGCAATCGTATAAATATGAGAATTATAATATAATATCATACTTTTTGTTGGTTGATATTTTCATGCCGATAGTCAATCCATATGATGATGGGAATGGTAAGTTAATAATATTGAGTTCAGAATATCTCCACTAAAAACAAAACTGGAATATTGTTGTATTGGAGTAGATTTGAGGAAAGATATATATTATCGTTCATCATAGAATTGAGGAATGAATATCTCGGATGAGTTCGTTGTTGGGTAGAATTCGTCTATTGGTTTTGGATTGATAATTTTTGGCACTCTTGTAGAATTTGAATTCTTCTATGATGTTTGAATTCAATTTCTGCTAAGATGAAGTTCTAAATATCAATAATGAATCATACTTCTATGTTTTCACAGAATGCTATAATTATTATTCTATCTAAGCTTTATTATATGATCTGTGTTCGTGCTCGTACTTTTCATCCTGTTCTATAAGAGAGAGTCAAATTCATTTCAGCTATTTTAATTTGATTTCTTCCATGGTGCAGTTCTCATTCTCAGATTGTTCATTTAATCTTGATAAATAAACTATTATTTGAATTGAATTTCCTTATTATGCAGTTCTATCATAAGAATACATTGATATAATTCCCAACTCTGAGAAACCAATACTTTCGGAGATATAATTTGTCTGTTTGAACTAGAGCGCCAGAAAGCTCCTGTCCACAGGGCTTGAACCCATTTTTTTATTATTGTTGTTATTATAGTTTGAGTATCAATTGTTATTGTTTTAAAATGGATCAAACTTTGAGAGATTTTGAGGTGGACATATACCGGTCTAGATAAGTGGATCAGTTGGGTGATTTGTATAATTATCAGGTAGCTAGCAAATTCAAAATATTACATAACAATATTTATTTATTTATTTATTTAGCACTGTAATATACAGGTATAACGGGAAACCCCCAATAAACAAGATAATACATAAAAATATAGAGTATAAATTTCCTCAAATATACAATCACAATTAAGTCAACCACAATAATCAGCATAAGTAAATCTCTCTCAATCGTGAAAGGGTCCGGCTCCTAAACCGTCTCAGTGAAACAGAAAAGAAATCGAATTCACCACATCCATTATCAAAATCGAGAATACGCGACGGAAACATGTGCCTACCATAATTTGTTCTGTGCGTTATGTTACGGAACAAACGAACAGTTCTGGTAAATCTCGGTCGAATGTTGAAACCGATACGCTCCAAAATTTTAGGAGAGTCAACTGTCCCATTAAGGAGCTTAAACAGCAAGCAAAAATCTGCCAACCACCAGCGGACCTCAAGAGTGTCCAAACCTGAGCCCCTACGAACCATATCCACGTCACAGTCATACACGCCGTCAGTCCTGAAGCTGAAATAGCGCAAGAACCTTCTCTGAATTCTCTCCACAGCACGTATATGGCAGCTGTAAAATGGTGACCAAACAACTGATCCGTACTCCAAAATGGGCCTAACCAATGAAACATATAACATTTTCAAAACATGGGGAGAGAACTCAGCGCTGTTACGCATAATAAAACCCAGAGTGCGGTAAGCTCTGCTAGTTATATCAACAATATGATTCCTAAAATCGAGTCTACTATCCAATTTAATGCCCAAATCGTCGATCACCTCCACTCTGGACAATAAACAGCCATTGATGTTGTAATAATAAGTGAAAGACCGAGTGCCGCGATGAAAACTAATAATCTTACACTTTGAGACATTCAAATGCAAGCAATTTCTTACCGTCCACGAATGAAATATTTCAAGTTCCTGCTGCAACTGTAATGCACTCTCAAGATTCTTGATCGGAGAATACATCTTGAGGTCATCAGCGAATAACAGAAACCTCACATCCAGAATCGTATTCAGATCATTTATGAATAACATAAATAAAATTGGTCCCAAGTGGGATCCCTGAGGCACGCCTGAAGTCACCATGAATTCCCTTGACATGAAGCTTCTGTATCTTACCAGCTGGGTACGTCCGCACAAAAATGATCGAAACCATTGCAGCAGAGAACCTGACAAACCGAGTGCACCCAACTTAGCGATTAAGAGGTTATGATTTACTTTGTCGAACGCTTTCGAGAAATCCGTATAAATCGCGTCCACCTGAGTACCAGCCTCAAAATATTCAACAATGTCATTAACATAAAGTACCAAATTTGACACCGCCGATCTGCCCTTCCGGAAGCCATGCTGCTGATCAATTAAAATACTATTACAATTCCACGATAAAAAACTACTGAGTAAACTATCCAAAAGTTTGGGAATTGCTGACTGAATCGATATACCGCGATAGTTCTCCACGTCCATTCTAGAGCCCGACTTGAAAATGGGCACAATAAAACTCTTCTTCCACATTTCCGGAAACACCCCACGTTCGAGAGACATATTGAACAACGCACAAAGAGGCAAAGTCAAAGTATTGACGCATTTCTTCAAAACGAAGTTAGGTATCCCATCAGGACCACTAGAAAATTTCGATTTTACATTACTTATGATCCCGTAAATCTCTCCGGCAGTAAAACTACATGAGCTAAGGTTAATCTCATGTTTCGAATCCATATCCGGCGGAACAACAACCTCGCCATTGTAAACTTCGCAAAAAAAATCAGCAAATCGTTCCACTACATCCTTGCCGCTAGAAACCAACTTATCGCGAAATTTCATCTGCTCAGGCAGACCAGAACATGTCTTTTTAGAATTTAAATAAGACCAAAAATACCGCGGATTCGAACATATGTTGTTCTCGACCCTTTCTAAATACCGATCATAAAGAGATTTACTAAGTGACTAAGTGACTTACAATTTTGTCTCAAACCAGAAAAGTCATCATAATCTCTAGAGTCCTTGGACCTCAAAAATCTTCTATGAGCTCTCTTCTTCGCTGTTATCATTCTAATAAGTCGGGCGCTGAACCAAAGTGGATATCTTGAGCATCTTCTGGGTTTTAGTGGTATAAAATGTCGAAGACCAGCATACAATATGTTATAAAACTCACCAACAGCAACATCGACATCGCCTCCACCAAAATTCCACTCTACCGAGGCCAAGAAGTCGTTCAGACCAACGTAGTTTCCCTTGGCGAAATCAAATTCCTCTCCACCACGAATAATCGACCTATCGGGATCAACTCTCACTGGAACCAAAAACTGCAAGCCAGCATGATGCACACCAGCACTCTGCAACGGATCCGACGCTACCACTACTTCCGTTGACTGCTCATTTGTGAACACAAGGTCTAGGTATGTGCTGCGGCTATTGGGTACCCTGCAAACCTGAGACAGATTGGCGAATTGCATAGAGTTTTCCATTATCAAACACTTTTCATTCACATCTCCAAGAGAAAAGTGATCACCACTGAATCCAGCACCAGTCACGTTGTAGTCGCCACAGATGAACATCCTTGAATCAGGATACAGCATTGAAACCTCTTCAACAGCTTGTCCGTGGGCAGCATAGTCTTGTTCACTCGAGTTTGGTGGTAAATATACTCCACCAACTATCACGTCATGGCTACCTTTAATTAATACGAACAGCTGCTCAACACTATTGAATGAATGTTCGATCATACTGCCACCAAGCTTAGACCTAACCAAAACGACAACGCCGAAGTAAGTATAAAGAAAAATATTGATGAATTCAAATTATTGCTGAGAACGTACTCCGAGAACTTTCATGTGATTGTCTTGAAACTTTCAATATTTTAGATCTGGGACCATTTAAGATCAAAGGATACTGTTTGAGAATTTTGTTGAATGCTCTGGACTCCTCCGATAAATCATGTCATTTAATTTATTTGGTGTTTGAACTAATTGAGAATCGTTGTCGTTTTCCAAAGAAAACGATATACACATTGCTTCTGACCATAAATATCAGTCTACAGTTGACAAATTTATTGGGGTTTCGACCACCTAGAAATAGAAAAGATATTTTTATATTTTCAAGGGCCTTTTAAGTTTACAATACTGTAATGGCCATGTGGTTATAACGGTTTCCCAGATTTTACGGTTCGAAATATCACTTTCAATATGATTATTTCTTTTAGTTCAAGCAGCCAATAACAAAGCAGTTTTTTCACATTGGGCGTTATTTATTTTGAATTCCCAATCGAAGTTGTTTTTTCCCTCTACAAGGGAGGAACTTGAATAGATACACATGTTTATATAACTACGGTGCTTTCAACAGAAATGACGGTGTTGTTATGTATGTTCGGAACGATCTACAGTATAATCAAAAAATTATATCTATTGGAGGGATAGACATTTTGGAGGTGGATATAGAACTAGAGGGGAAAACAATCAAAGTTTCAGGAATTTATCGTTCACCGAAAGGATGTGAAAAAAAGTTTAATAGGGATTTATTGGAATACATTGAAAAAACACGTAAATGGGATTACCATATTGTTGTAGGGGACATGAACATTGACCATTTATCTAACAGTGAACTTGTTGAGGAGTACAAGAATTTATTCAGTTCTTTCGGGTATACTTCATATATAAATGATATAACTAGACCATCCAGTAACAGCTGTTTCGATCACTTCTTTCTTGGACGCAGAAATCCCGCGGAAGATAAGAATAATGCATTCATTTTTCGTTCCGATATAACAGATCACTATCCAATAGTATTGTGTCTGGATATTGAGAAAATACAAAAATACTCACAGATATAAGAGTTATGTTGATTACAAAAATTTGAAAAATGACCTTGGAAACGTAAATTGGAGTGATATGATTAAAAACAAAGATGTAAACTCTTTCGCAGAAGCTTTCATCGGTTCTCTAACTCATTATACAGAAAAGAACACAACAACAATGATAGATTGAAATTAATTTATACAAGATACCGAAATGTATTACAGAAGTTGATAAAGAAGGCAAAAAAAGATTACATGAATCGGTTAAAAATTCTGAAGGAGAAATACTCACATCTAAATGAGAAATTGTGGAGGAATTCGGGAGATATTTTACAGAGATAGGAAAACGATTAGCGGAGAACATAGATGAGGTTCCGAAAAGAGAAGAAGGAGAACGTTTTTGTGATATGACTCTCTTTCTGTTTCCAACATGTGTAGACGAAGTGAGAGAGATCATAAAAGATCTAAAAACTGGTGGAGCTCCTGGAGAAGATGGTGTAAGGACTGAACTTCTGAAAAATATTCAAGATGTAATAGTAGAACCTCTGACGATGCTTGCGAATCTTTGTTTTGAAACTGCTGAATTTCCGGAAGTCTTCAAGGTGGGTGTCATCAGTCCTTTGTTCAAATCAAGAGATAAAACTAGTTTGTCGAATTACAGACTGATCTGTTTAACATCAAATTTGTCCAAAATAATAGAAAAACTACTAAAGGTTGGTATTGTTAAATTTTTAGAGAAGAATAAGATTATTTCGGAAAAGCAGTACGGTTTCAGGAAGGGGAAATCTACAGAGGATGCAATTAAATAACTAGTTGAAAGAATATATGAATGGATGGATGGAAAAAAAGGAGGCTTGTGCGTATTTATAGACCTAGCAAAAGCCTTCGACACCGTTTCACATGCTAAACTCCTGCGAAAACTTAACCTTATTGGCTTTCGAGGAAAAGCATACAAATTAATGAAAAGCTACTTATCAAATAGGACCCAATTCGTGAGGATACATGAGCATTCAAGTGAAAAGAAAAATGTTGAATATGGAGTACCTCAAGGGACAGTTTTGGGACCCATTCTGTTTATAATTTATGTGAATAGCTTATTGCTGATGAAAAGGAAAGGAGAGATAATTAGTTTTACAGATGATACTGTCATAATGTACGAGAATAGTAATCGGGGAAAGCTAAAACATGAAACAGAGGAAGATCTATTCGTTATAAGGCAGTGGTTTACGGAAAATAAATTAACGATAAATTTGCAGAAAACAAAATACTTACCATTCGCTGCTTACGAATCAGGACTTCCATTTATGGGCAATCTAGAAGTTGACAACGAAACATTAATCCCTGAAGCTGAAAACCTAAGATATTTAGGTATTACGATCGACCAACATCTAAGGTGGGATAAACATATATATACTCTGGTGGCCAAACTGAGGTGTCTACTTACTAGGTTTAAATATCTCAAAAAGTACCTTGATTTGGCAAACTTGAAGATGGTATTCTCTGCTCTATTTCAGTCCCAGGTAAGATATGGTATAATAGGTTGGGGCGGTGCATACATTTGTCATATGAGGAGAGTTGAAGTAGTCCAGAAATGGTTGCTCCGTGTTTTTTATCGGAAGCCTCTCCTGTTTCCATCGGATGGTTTATATGCTGTTCCCAAAATGATGCATCCCTACCAACTATTTGTGCTGCAGATATTGCTTGGCGTAAGTCCGGGAAAAATTCAACTTAGACTTTCGGAGCATGAATATGAAACAAGAAATAAGATAAGTCACGCCTAGAGCACAAAAACGCATAGGTCAGAGATGCTTTTCCTACCTTGCCCCACGAATTTATACTGTGGTTTCGAAGGAGCTGAAAACTATAAAGAAAATGAGTACAAGAAAGAAAAGATTCAAATTATGGGTGATTGAAAGGGGAAGAAAATATTTTAATTTGATAATTAATCCCCAATGACTTACACCATTCTCACCCGCATGATTACAATGTATATAATATGACCGTACTTACCAGATGCGAATTCCTCCATTGAACTTTTGAATGGTTAAATTGATTGGTTCTATCAAAATCTCAGGGTAATTTGAATAAATCCTAAAGGTGACCGATGTTGGTCTATAACGTGTGTGTCGACCTCACTATGCTTTTGTTGTGTAGATGAATATTACTCACTCATGGTTGCGGATGATATTGTCGTTGGTTTTCTGCTTTACTTAGTTGAATTATGTTCACATATATATTGTTTTATTTTTTGTTAAAGTGTATATTACCTAGAATTTGGAAGATAATTTGAATATCGGCTACTGTATAATATTTTGATTGATAGTAGATCACGTACAGGCTCACGCCTCTGTGATAATTGTTTATACCTGGAACTTCACGGAATAAACCATATTATTATTATTATTATTATATTATTAATATCCGTTTGATCAGACGGATATTTGCAATAAAAGTACTCAAAATATTCAAACATTAAGCAGAAAATTAACAGTCGAAAATGATAAACCCCTAGCCGTTTGTTTATTCATGCTCAAAATGGAAAAACAAAAAATAATGATTATCCAAATGTTTTGGAAAGTCTTAAAATAGCTGGCAATTAAAAAAAAAATTGTTTTGTTTGAATAAATGAATTTGATGTTCAAATTAAATTTTTTATTATTTCAATTTAAACGTAGCAAAGCACGTACCGAGCCGCTAGTTTATGGTATAAATGTCAATAGTGCTGTTTACAGTTACAGAAGTTACAGTTGACAAGGAAGGTAGCACTTCTTATGTTATATTCTGTGGTCGTAACTAACCAAGTAAGAAAGTAAGGTTATGTGGAATGTAAATATTACGCACTTCGATGCATTTCCGGCATCAATTCTGTGAATATAAGACAGAACGATAAAGCAACGCCCTGAAACAGATCTCAAAAATTGCCGATGTGGTTCTGATCGCGTCAAACATATTCCGGACGACCCGTGTGCGTCGGCTCTAGGGCTGCTCGTATACCAGTACGATACCGCGACGATATTATTTAACGAAGGATTTAAGTCACATCACCGTATCTATGGTTTGGGCGCTTCTATCACTAACCTCGTACCGCGACTTCTAAACGACAATAAATTGCGGTCGCGCTGCGATCTCGTGGTGCTGGTATACGAGCAGCCTTATGCCACTCGTATATTAGCGTATACCACGAACATCGTAAATGTCACGGAGTAAGCGCAGACGCTATCCTTTCTCGGTCAGTGAAGTTAGTAGCTAAATACGTTGACGTCGCCTATAATGAATGTGCACGATACAAAAACCAGTAGAAGTATATCAGGGTCGTGGGGATATATTTTCTAGTTTAATTGCATTCGTCGAATGTTATAGCCGCATCTATTGGGTATTGATGCTAGTTTTCAACTGTGCATGAAATGCATTTGCTTTAATTCAATCTTTGAAAGTTTCCTAGCGCTAGTTCTCTCTTCAATATTGAACTTTCGTTTCGTATCTGCTAATTCGGATTCACTAATCTCAGAGTTGTTTACAAAATACCAGAAATTTCAAGGACATAACAATCCTTATTGAGGAATCCATTCCGAATGATCCACATTGTCATATTCACCACAGAAATATTTAGTAGAATAGGTACTTTACGCCAAAATCAGTAAAGTAGGAGCGCAAGTAGCTAGTACTCAATCAAGTAAAGGATAGTAAAACAGTGATAGGTACTTCTTGACATTGTGAGATGGGACACCACTTACTTGTTCTCGGCAACGCGTCAATCCTCTCTTGCTCATTGAATGCATCTTCTTCTTCTTCTGTATGCCTATATTCGATATGTTGTCCATTATCGAAGATGTATGCATCAGGTCTTACTTCCGTTAACGATCGAATCATCATTCTCTTCCTAATTAAGGAGGGAGGAAATATGTTTGGCAGAGTATCTTCTGTACCACCGTCAGTGTTTTCACTGAGTGTCCTTTCTCTAAGTTTTCCTTCAGGAATTGTTGATACCGGTGCATTTCCTCCAGACAGAATTTTCTGAATTTCCAACAGCTGTTCTATGATATTTTGAGTGTCATCTTGAAGCCTCCTGAATCTCACTTCGAAACCTTGCATCGCTGTACTATTTGCGTTCTCCTTGGTGTTGATATCTTCAACTTTCTGTAGCAAAAATTATCAATAAGAATTCCTATTTAACTTCTGAACTAATCAAAAACACTATAGGCTGCTTCCATAACTAGATTTTGTTTTATAAAAATAATCCGATGAATACGTGGATACAATGTATTCCTGAATATTCTATGAATTGAAAAACGCTGCAAACTCAACATGCTATCAATATTTACATGGTTTGTCAGCTACACAAAATTATACAACATCAAAACTCAAAAATTTGGCAACAGAGTAAAAACCATTATTATTAATTAACATATTACGAAATTTCTTTCAGAAAGCTCACTCAGATAAGTCTCTTACATCTACAGGTAACTTATTGGACACTGTAATTCTTCAGTAGGTCGAGAAATTATGCGTATTATCCTCCTGCAGTGGAGTAACAATACCATTTTCTTATCGGGTGTCAATTAAACAAGTGATAGGTAAGTCGAATTTATCGGCATGATAATCTGATTATAGCATATTTGAGACCATTGCACATATGCACAAAGATGGTAAGGCCCATATTCCACAAAGTCTGGTTTACAAGAATTTCTACTGTTTATTCCATATAATATATATAGTCAAAAGAATATATATATATATATATTCCATATAATGCGAATTGCCTTCTTCCGCAAATTAAAAACTCTTGAAACGTCGCCCGCATTACCTCACATAAGTGTCCCATATGATTCGCGTTTGCAGTTATGTTCATTTCACATCTCCCACATTTTTGCGTGTTACGCAAGGAACAGCGTACCACAAGTCTGTGTTTTTCGATTTTTTTGCCGAAAATGGTCTCGAACGATTGAGCTCGAGTCACTGATGAATAATCCGAGGTCAAATTCAATTATATCCGTCCGGTCCGGCCAGCCGGCCGTTAGCACGATAACTCTAGAACGAAAGAAGTTAGAGGATTGAAATTTGCAGGGTAGTTTTGGAGCGTAAATATCTCGGTTCGTTAACGGGTTTAATCCAAGCGGTTTTAGTCGAGTTATGGCCATTTTTAGTTAAATATTTTTTATGGTTATATCCGGAACCGATCACTCGTTTTATTTGAAATTTAGCATCAAATTGTAGAATCATAACCTTTATATGCATGTAACGTTTCGCATTGATCAGATGGATATGAAGTGTAAAAAAAAATTGGTTCAAGCACTGACGTGAAGTCAGAAGCTTTTGCGCGTATGTTCTATTGTCCATTCTTCTGTATTGGACAATAGAACATACGCGCAAAAGCTTCTGACTTCACGTCAGTGGTTGAACTAATTTTTTTTTCGTGATTTTTTTTTAATTTTCTGGAGGCGTGGTTCTTAAAATTTTTTTTTCGTCATTTTTTTCAAATTTTCTAGGAGTACGGTTCTTACAGAATTTTAAACACGTCTTTGTGTTGATTTTCTACTACTAGTTACCAAGCGTCAATTCAATCGAATATTTATTTTTTGAGTTATCAAGGAAACAATATTCCAGGTGGATATAACTCGGAAACCGTTAAACCGATTATGCCCAAAAACGAACTCAACTCTCCCTTTCGGATACGCAACCTACCCTGAAAATTGCAAGTCCCTATCTCCTTTGGTTCGAAAGTTATCGAGGCAACGGTCACCCATCTACTGAACTCACACAAGAATGCTCGAATCTCCAACAATATTCAACCGATCGTGTTAAAACTTGAAACTTGGCAGTAGAGTTAGGTTATGAAGGCTCTTGCAAAATTTCAGCAATTTCAAACGTTTAAAATAGTTACTGATATAGGTATAGAATATTTTTTTTTTATTTTCAATGATTTATTAAAAATTTTCTACAAATGCTATCCTCACCTAATTTTGCAAACGTTTTCGCGTTGGCATTCTACAACTAATAACCATGTTTGAATTCAATCGGTTCAGTATTTTTGGAGTTAATGAGGAACAAAAAATCACCAAATTTCAGAAAATTTCAGATGGCTATAACTCTAAAACCGTTTGGCCGATTATGCTCATAAACGAACTCAAATGTCGCATTCAGATGCACAACCTAACCTGCAATTTTCAAGCCGCTATCTCTTTCCGTTCTCAGGTTACCGTGACAACAAAAATATTTTTTAATAATTTTTTTAAAATTTTCTAGCCATACGATTCACCCAAAATTTCACAAACGTGCTTAGCTTCATATTCTACAACTACTCACCAAGTTTCAATTCGATCGGATTTATATTGGTTGAAAACAAAATTATTACTCGGAAACCACTGAGCCGATTATGCCCATTAACGAAGTTGTCCGTCGTATTGTGATGCGCAACCCACCCTGAAAATTTCAAGTCGCTAGCTCTTTTCGTTCTCGAATTATCGTGGCAACGGACGGCCGGACGGACAGAATCAAATTTGACCTCGAATTCTTCATTGGGGAGTCGAACTGAATCGTTTGAGACCAATTTCGTCAAAAAATTCGAAAGTTACAGACATTTGGGCAAAACTATAACGCGATGTTCCCCAGAACATACGCGCAAAAAAACAATTTCAAGAATTTTAAAATTTAGAGTCCACGATAACTCGAAAAATACTGATCTGATTGTATTGAAACTCAGTAGTAAGATGCAAAAGTTCAAAGCAAACATTTATGTAGATTTCGTGAGGATCACATGACTTGAAAAAATTCAAAAAATTTCAGCGACGAGTGGATGGCGCATGCGCAGAGGAGAATTAACTGTTTTTGGGTTGTATGGGTTACGTTGGCAGTGATTCAGGACTATCGGTCATGGGTCAGGTGCTGAGCCGATATTGTGAGGTTGTGAAAGAAATTTTATGGCAATTCTGTTCACGGACAAGTCAGTTTAGGGGAAATAGCGTTGCTTCCTAGTCAGAGTGTTCTTACCGTGGCCCTGTTGCCCATTTTGAAATTCATGTTACCCCTATCGGGCAGTTTTCATTATGCGCATGAGCAGACGACAAGTGATTTAAGTGCTACAGTTTTCGTCTGAGAGGATTGGAGTTTTGAATTGCAGGATGCTACTCCTCCATAGAATCTCCTTGGGAGTGTCTGCACATGCGTGTATTGAAGCTGAGATATCTCGTGACCCAATGGTGTTGAAAATCAGAGTTTTGTGAGAGGTGTTTGATTTTGATACGACTTTCAGCCTCAAGTAGATTGCGAATGCGCATAGGAGAAGTGGATCTTTTTGTTGTATGGCTTATGTTATGTGCGGTTTACGTCTATAAGTCATGCATTTGATGCCGAGCCGATATTGTGAAGTTTCAAAACTAAATTCAAGGCATTTATGTGCACGGACAAGTCAGTTTCGAGAAAAAAGCGTTGTTTCCAAGTTGAAAAGTCTGTTCCGCGGCCCTAGGGCCAATTTATACCTAACTATAGTAGGAAGATATATATCGAATTACATTAGGATTTGAAGAAAAGGCGTAATCAATTGCTCATAACAGGGGGCCCATAAATGCAATTTTTTATTTCGACCTCCGGTCGAAAAAATATAAAAAGCACTGACGTGATATCAGCATTCTCTGGCACGCGTGTTCACATTGGCTAATTTGAATTGAATGATGAGTGTTTCAAATCCAGTGGATAGAGCGAGCCGGAAATCTATCCAGAGGGTAGAGAACACCATTCACTGTCGGGTCAAGAATTAACAGTGTCTGAGCTGGTGTAAGGATACTGTTTTTGTGGTGTTTCAAGTATAAACCTATTTCCTCTTGTTTATAATCTGATTTCCTGGTTGTTTATAAGAATACAGATAAACGATAAATCCTACAATATCCCAAGTAACAGTTCAGATCGGTGTACGGTTTTCACAGCGATCAAGTGTACAATTGTGATTCCAGTTATTGATCACAACAGAATTAATATGAATATCAATTCACCAAAAACACCACGGTAAAACAATCGTGGTAGGAAACAGTCTTTTCGGAAACAAAGTTTTCGGGATTCATTCAATCTGAAATTTGATCCATGTAGTTGGAGTTCTCTAGAAAGATGTGCCGAGCTATGCCCACACAGCATGGAAGATATTGAACCATTGGTCAAATATTACAGAAATATTTCATGAAATATTCCTTCGTATAATTCTTAAATGTTTTATGAAATATTTGATGAAATGTTTATGAAAGATTTCTGCAATATAGAAGGTTAAAATATTTTTATGGTGAGAAGGATATATATAAAAAATATTTTGTAAATTTTCCAACAAATATTTCTTAGAGATATAAATGCCCGTAAGGGGAAATATCAATTCCAAAATTAGCCCCAGGGCCACGGTACGCATACTTACATTCGGAAACAACGCTATTTCCCCCAAACTGACTTGTGTCCATGCACTGAATTGACATGAATATTCTTTTAAAACCTCACAATATCGGCTCAGTACTCCCAACATAATCCATACAACCCAAAAACAGTCACTCCTCTTCTGCTTATGCGCTATCTACTCGCGGCTGAAAGTAATCCCAAAATCACACACCTTACAAAACTCCGATTCTCCAACACTAGTGGTTCAGGAGATATCGCATCTTTGATCCACGCATGCGTAGACCCTCACTGGGATTCTATGGAGGAATAGCATCCGCCAACCCAAAACCCCAATCCTTCGTGACGAAAACACCACCAGTTAAATCATTGATGGTCTGCTCATGCGCATAACGAAAAATGCCCGTTAGGGGTAACAACAATTTCAAAATTAGCCCCAGGGCCACGGTACGGACACTTCAACTCGGAAACAACGCTACATCCCCCAAACTGACTTGTCCTTCCACTGAATTGCCATAAATATTCTTTCAAAACCTCACAATATCGCTCAGCATTCCCAACATAACCCACACAACCCAAAAACAGTCACTTCTCTTCTGCGCATGCGCAATCTACTCACGGCTGTCCTCTCAAAATCACACATCCTACAAAAAACTCCGATTTATTTCTCGCATGCGCAGACCCTCACCAGGGGATTCTATGGAGTAATAGCATTCGCCACCCCAAAACCCCAATCCTCTCTGACTAAAACTACAGCAGTTAAATGACTTCTCATCTGCGCATGCGCATAACGAAAAATGCCCGGAAAGGGCGGTATGAGTTTCAAAAAAATTGGTTTCGTAATTTCAAGCAAAATATTCCACAAAATAGAGTAATTTCGTGAATTTTTTCATGTCACGTGATCTTCACGAAATTTTGTAAAAGTATTTGCTTTTGTCTTTGCATCTAACTACTGAGTTTCTATTCAATCAGATCAGTATTGTACGAGTTAACGTGGAAACAAAATTTTAAAATTTTTGAATTTTTTTTTTTCACTTTATGGCTTCCGGTCAGTCACAAAAAACTCCGATTCTCCAACACCAGTGGTTCAGGAGATATCGCATCTTGAATCCACGCATGCAAGACCGGCACCGGGGGATTCTATGGAGGAATAGCATCCTCCACCCCAAAACCCCAATCTTCTCAGAAGAAAACTCGAGCAGTTAAATTATTTTTCGTCTGCTTATGCGAATAACAAAAAATGCCCAAAAGAGGCAGTTAACCTCCAGTCGTTCACCGTTCAGACAAATTTTGAAACCCAATTTAAAATTCCACACATCGTTTACGCATTAATTCAATTGCCATGCTAGTATGTGGTCCATATATTAATCAGTTGCCCTCGTACAGATCGACTTGATTCAGATAAATGAGCAAAAAATACGTCGGAACAAAATCTGATCACCAGATGTTCCATGTAGGAGTTCGAAATGAAGTAATTTGTCCAGTTTGGATGTTCACAATTATTAATTTTTTTTGCGCGTATGTTCTGGGGAACATCGCGTTATAGTTTTGCCCAAATGTCTGTAACTTTCGAATTTTTTGACGAAATTGGTCTCAAACGATTCAGTTCGACTCCCCAATGAAGAATTCGAGGTCAAATTTGATTCTGTCCGGCCGGCCGTCCGGCCGTCCGTTGCCACGATAATTTGAGAACGAAAAGAGCTAGCGACTTGAAATTTTCAGGGTGGATGGCGCATCGCAATACGACGGACAAGTTCGTTAATGGGCATAATCGACTCAGTGGTTTCCGAGTAATAATTTTGTTTTCAACCAATATAAATCCGATCGAATTGAAACTTGGTGATCAGTTGTAGAATATGAACCTAAGCACGTTTGTGAAATTTTGAGCGAATCGTGAGGCTAGAAAATTTTAAAAAAATTATTAAAAAATATTTTTGTTGTCACGATAACCTGAGAACGGAAAGAGATAGCGGCTTGAAAATTTCAGATTAGGTTGTGCATCTGAATGCGAAATTTGAGTTCGTTTATGAGCATATTCGGCCAAACGGTTTTAGAGTTATAGCCATCTGAAATTTTCTGAAATTTGGCGGTTTTTTTTTCCTCATTAACTCGAAAAATACTAAACCGATTAAATTCAAACTTGGTTATTAGTTGTAGAATGCCAACGCGAAAATGTTTGCAAAATTTGGTGAGGATAGCATTTGTAGAAAATTTTTAATAAATCATTGAAAATAGAAAAAAAATTCTATATATCAGTAACTATCCGTTCGAAATTGCTGAAATTTTGCAAGAGCGTTCATAACCTAACTCTACTGCCAAGTTTCAAGTTTTAACACAATCGGTTGAATATTGTTGGAGATTCGAGCATTCTTGTGTAAGTTCAGTAAATGGGTGACCGTTGCCTCGATAACTTTCGAACGAAAGAAGATAGGGACATGTAATTTTCAGGGTAGGTTGCGTATCCGAAAAGGAGAGTTGAGTTTGTTTTTGGGCATAATCGGTTTAACGGTTTCCGAGTTATATCCACCTGGAATATTATTTCCTTGATAACTAAAAAAATAAAGATTCGATTGAATTGAAGCTTGGTAACTAGTAGTAGAAAATCAGCATAAAGACGTGTTTAAAATTTTGTAAGAACCGTACCCCTAGAAAATTTGAAAAAAATGACGAAAAAAAAAAATTTAAGAACCGCACCCCTAGAAAATTTAAAAAAAATCACGAAAAAAAAATGGTTCAAGCACTGACGTGAAGTCAGAAGCTTTTGCGAGTATGTTCTATTGTCCATTCTTCTGTATTGGACACCCTTAATCGAATTTACCATGGTTAATTATGTTGTCCATTCTCCTGTATTATTGGACACTTAATTCGAATTCACCATGGTAAATTCGAAATAAGAGTGTCCAATATAGGAGAATGGACAACATAATTAACCATGGTAAATTCGATTAAGGGTGTCCAATACAGAAGAATGGAAAATAGAACATACGCGCAAAAGCTTCTGACTTCACGTCAGTGCTTGAACCAATTTTTTTAGGCTCCTAGTGGTCTGTTCGCAGTGAAATTTTGCACACCCCAAAAGGTCATCATTGGTCGCCGAAGTGCCAAAACTGAACTCAATTCGATATTTGGTTTCGGAATTTCAAGCAAAATATTCCGCTAATAGTTGAACATTTTTTCAAGTTTTTCTACTAATGCTATCCCCACGAAATTTTGCACAAGTGTTTTCGTTGGTACCCCGCATCTAACTAACGAGCTTCAATTCAATTTTATCAGTAATTTTCGAGTGAAAACAAAATTTCTATTTCATTTCAAAATATTTGACTTTCTTTTTTCTAGTTTATAGCCATCCCATCAATACTAGACTTCGCAGGCATATAAAGGTCATCGGTTTCGGAAATATTCTTGAAAAACGTTATAACTAAAAATAGCCGTAACTCCGAAACGGCTCGATGGATTTTGCCCATTAACGAGCTTGTCCGAGATATTAATATGCCCTGCAAATTTCAACGCTCTAACTTGCTCCGTTCGAGAGTTATCGTGCTAACGGCCGGACGGCCGGACGGCCGGAAGGACAGAATTGAATTTGACCTCGAATTCTTCATCAGGGAGTCGAACCCAATCGTTTGAAACCGTTTTAGTAAAAAAATCCGAAAAATGCAGACATAGTGACGAAATGATAGCACGCTGTTCCTTGCGGAACACGCGTGCAATAAGAGAAACAATTGTAATGAATTTAGTTGTTTTGTGGATGCAGATTGGGGAAGTGATACGTTAGACAGAAAATCCATCACTGGATATGTTTTGAAGATATTTGACAACACTTTATATTGGACAATCAAAAACCAAACTAGCGCGCCGCTTTCTACTACAGAAACAGAGTTAGTAGCATTGTGTTCATCTGTTTCTGAAGGTTTATAGTTGAAAAAACCATTTTTGGATGTAGGTATTGATTTCAATTGTATATTGCTTTTATGAGGATAATCAAGGATGTTTAGCATTAATTAAAAACCCGGCAGATAATAGAAGGGTCAAACATGTGGACTTAAAGTTTAATTTTGTATCTGAAAATGTGAAGAATGGAACAATTGAGATGATTTATGTAGATTCCGCCAATGAGCAAGCTGTTTCCTCACGAAAGGGTTAATAACAAGTTTATTTGTTAATTTTAGGGATATGTTGTCTTTGAAGGTATTCAGCGAGGGGGGGTGTTGGAACCCGCTTAAATAGGGAAGAATTATTATTCTGTGATTCTATATATATGTGTGCCTCATCTACGCATGTGACAGATGGGAAAATGGTGTGAGCGCAATATTGTATTAGGGCACCGGTAGATGTATAATTAGGCTGAAACTAATAAAGTTTGAGTTTCATATTGCCGCGATTCTAACAATTCGATTCCCAATAACGAAAGAAATAGCCTCAGCTATCGTAGAATTATGAGGATGATATAATATTATACTTTGAGGGTGATAATATAATGTATTAAAAGGTTTCTTTCTGGGTTTTCTCTGCCAAACTCTGAAAAATATCTATAAAATAAAAATTAATTATTTTGTGTTTTGCTTCTGCGTAAGAAACACCAGATATTTGTCAGAAGCAATCACTTGAACAATGTTGCCTAACAAACAACAACGAAACAACATCAACGAAGAAACAACTATATCGTAAAGTTTGATAATATAATACCCGTGGATAATCCACATGATGATATAGAAATATATACTTTGGTAAGATACATAATCAAATTGGGTTCAGAATATCTCCAGTAAAAACAAAACTGCAATATTGGCTAAGTTTTAATCGATATGATATAATTTTCAGAGCAGATTTGAGGAATGAATATCTCGGATAAGTTCGTTATTGGGGAGAATCAATCTATTATATTTGAATTTAATTTCTTTCATGATGTAGTTCTATCCTAAGAATCCATTTATATCATTCCCAGAGACCAATAATTTCGGAGATATGATTTGTCAAAGTTTGAACAAGAGCGCCAAAGCTCCTGTCCACAGGGATTTCCCACTTTTTGGCGCGCTGTTCTGTGAACAGAGTGCCTATCAATTCGTCCAAATGCCGTCCGTCCGGCCGGCCGTCAGCACGATTACGCTCGAACGCAAGGAGCTAGAGAGTTGAAATTTTCAGAGTAGGTTTGGAGTCCGAATGCGCAGGCTGAGTTCGTTAACGGGCAAAATTCACTAAGTGGTTTCAGAGTTATAGCCATCTGAAATTTTGTTTTGCCAATTACTCGAAGAATACAGATCTGATAAATTAAAGTGCGGTGAAAAATACTGACACTAAAACTTAAGCTAAATAATGTGAGGATCACGCTACTGGAAAATTTAAAAAAATATATATTCAAAAAAGTTCTGTTTCTCAGGAACTATCAGTCAGATATCGTTGAAATAGAGACATTACTGAGAGTTAAAATGGGTTCAAGCCCTGTGGACAGGAGCTTTCTGGCGCTCTAGTTCGAACAGACAAATTATATCTCCGAAATTATTGGTTTCTAAGAGTTGGGAATTATATCAATGTATTCTTATGATAGAACTGCATATATATATATATATTGAGAGTGTAATTTTCTTGGGTTTAGAGCACATTAAAATTCAAACATTTATGTTTTATTTGGTAAAATCGACATATGTTTCGGCGTAAAATAAGCCTTTTTCAAGATTGTACATCATTACAGTTGGACATCAACATCTAAAATACATTAAAAATTGGTTACTATACATTTTCTTTTCCTTATGTCTATGCTTACTTACTAGTCTAGCATTCTTCCTTTAATAAAAATTATTCACAAGTTAATTCAACAAAATTAAGATTGTTATGAGGGTACTGTCTAATAAATATTGATTTGTTAAATTCTTGACTATGCAGTTCTCCGATATACCATCTGAATTGCCATCTGTGCCTATCCATGAATATTAATAAATATGTTATTGAAGTTTTCATTTCATTTCGCTTGTGTTTTACAAGTGTAGTCACAGATGTCTCCCCTTGATGGGTTGCATATTATTGCAGGATATTATGGTATATTTTTGCTAAATTTTTTAGGTCGGTTCTGTCGTTTATGGAGTTTTTTTCCTTTTGGATGTAAATCATTTCCAGAAAAGTCCTAATTTTGCTGTTGGTTTCTTTGCAGTTTCCGAGACAGATGTTACATTAATATTAAACGAACTAAACAACTATTATCTAAAAATTAAATTTACAACAGAAATTGAAAACGACAACAAAATAAACTTTTTAGATATGACACTCATACATGATATTATCAGCTCCAAAATAGAAACAATTTGGCACACAAAAGAAACATGGTCAGGCAGATACCTGAATTACAAATCAATAGCACCAACCCAATATAAGAAAAGTGTAATTTCAGGGATAGCCGATAGATCGATAAAGCTGACATCACCAAAATACCGTGTCGAGACAATGAGAAAAGCAAAGAAAATCCTAAATCAAAATAACTATCCATCAAATCTGGTAGAAAAAATATTTAAAAACAGAATTCATTCAGCTTATAATTCCATCGAAAATGAAGCCACAAAAAGAAACAAAAAATATGTAGCAATTCCATACGTGAAAAATTTATCAGAAAAAATCAACTACATATTCAAAGACACGGACATAAAGATTGCACATAAGTCCAAAAATAATTTGAAGCCCCTCTACACCAAGCTGAAATCCAGAATTTCAAAAGATAAAATCTCCAATTGTGTTTACAAACTGAAATGCAAGGAATGTTCAGGAGTTTACATAGGCCAAACAACACAATATATAAAGGAAAGGATTAACGGTCACAAATACGCAAAAAATTCTACAGCCTTAAAGAAACATGAATCAACAAATAACAATGGGTTCGACTTTGACAATTGTGAAATCTTACACAAAGAAACCAACAGCAAAATTAGGACTTTTCTGGAAATGCTTTACATCCAAAAGGAAAAAAACTCCATAAACGACAGAACCGAACTAAAAAATTTAGCAAAAATT
Source organism: Halyzia sedecimguttata (assembly GCA_937662695.2). Taxonomy (NCBI): domain Eukaryota; kingdom Metazoa; phylum Arthropoda; class Insecta; order Coleoptera; family Coccinellidae; genus Halyzia; species Halyzia sedecimguttata. The sequence goes on from OW569412.2 coordinate 115,588,245, forward strand.
TACCATAATATCCTGCAATAATATGCAACCCATCAAGAGGAGACATCTGTGACTACACTTGTAAAACACAAGCGAAATGAAATGAAAACTTCAATAACATATTTATTAATATTCATGGATAGGCACAGATGGCAATTCAGATGGTATATCGGAGAACTGCATAGTCAAGAATTTAACAAATCAATATTTATTTGACAGTACCCTCATAACAATCTTAATTTTGTTGAATTAACTTGTGAATAATTTTTATTAAAGGAAGAATGCTAGACTAGTAAGTAAGCATAGACATAAGGAAAAGAAAATGTATAGTAACCAATTTTTAATGTATTTTAGATGTTGATGTCCAACTGTAATGATGTACAATCTTGAAAAAGGCTTATTTTACGCCGAAACATATGTCGATTTTACCAAATAAAACATAAATGTTTGAATTTTAATGTGCTCTAAACCCAAGAAAATTACACTCTCAATATATCTAAGATAGCACAAGAAATACTACTTTTCCTATATATATATATATATATATATAACATAGAAATATGGATCATGCGGAGTAATATCAATAAGAGGAAAAGTTTAACGGGTAATTCCGCAAAAGAAGCAGATTAAAAATAATTCTGCTGGTACCAGCAGAATTATTTTTAATCTGCTTCTTTTGCGGAATTACCCGTTAAACTTTTCCTCTTATATATATATATATAGATCATGCGGAGTAATATCAATAAGTGGGAAAGTTTAACGGGTAATTCCGCAAAAGAAGCAGATTATAATAATTCTGCTGGTACCTGCCGACACGTGTTTCTGCTAGTTGGCTTCTTCAGGACAGGGCAACCAAGAAACCAAGAAAGATGGAAATACAAGTGAAAATAGGTGACACCACACCAGGAGCGAGCAACCAATTGTGCCTTCAGCTCTAGGACCTCCATTTCGGAGGTAAACTATGGCATCGGCACGGAGGAAGCATAAGCTACCTGTGCGATGCGACCTCAACCCGAGGATATGAAACATAGAAATATGGATCATGCGGAGTAATATCAATAAGTGATATATATATAATATATATATATATATATATATATTTCCTTTTTGAATTCAAATATTGAAGGGATTTCTAAGATCAATATCTTTGAGAACTAGCGGAGGCGATTCTTCTCCAAGAGATCCCATGCGCCAACAGAAGATTATATTTGTGAGAGAAGACTTTTGAAAGGTTATGTATTATTTTTAGTTTGTTCGTTCTTCTCCTCTTGTCTTTTCATTTTTGCGCGTGTGTTCCGCAAGGAACAGCGTGCTATCATTTCGTCACAATGTCTGTATTTTTCGAATTTTTTTTCGAAAATGGTCTCAAACGATTAGGTTCGACTTCCTGATGAAGAATTCGAGGTCAAATTCAATTCTGTCCGTCCGGTAGCATGATAACTCTCGAACGGAACGACTTAGAGCGTTGAAATTTGCAGGGTAGTTTTGTAGCGTAAATATCTCGGACAATTTCGTTAACGGGCGAAATCCACCGAGCGGTTTCGGAGTTAAGGCCGTTTTTAGTCAAAACGTTTTTAATGAATATTTCCGGAACCAATCACTCGATCTTTCTGAAATTTGGCAGCAAATTGTAGAATCATGACCTTTATATGCCTGCGAAGTTTTGGTTTGATCGGACGCCCCTAAAGTGGCAAAAAAAATTTTCAAAAATTTTAAAATTTTGTTTTCAGGATAACTCGAAAAATACTGATCTGATTAAATTGAAACTCAGTAGTTAGATGCAAAAGACCAATGCAAACACTTTTGCAAAATTTCGTGAAGATCACGTGACATGAAAAAAATAAAAAAATTTCTACTATTTTGCGAAATACTTTGCTTAAAATGCCGAAACCTATTTTTTTGAGGTTCATGCTGCCCTTTCCGGACATTTTTCGTTGTGCGCATGCGCAGATGAGAAGTCATTTAACTGCTGTAGTTTTCGTCAGAGAGGATTGGGGTTTTGGGGTGGCGGATGCTATTCCTCCATAGAATTCAGATCCCTGATGAGGGTCTGCGCATGCGTAGATTAAAGATGCGATATCTTCCAAACCACTAGTGTTGGAGAATCGGAGTTTTTTGTAAGGTGTGTTATTTTGAAAGGACTTTTAGCCGCCAGAAGATTGCGCATGCGCAGAAGAGAAGTGACTGTGTTTGGGTTGGATGGGTTATGTTGGGAGTGCTGAGTCGATATTGTGAGGTTTTAAAAGAATATTCATAGCAATTCAGTGCTCGGACACTAGTCAGTTTGGGGGAAATACCGTTGTTTCCGAGTTGAAGTGTGCATACCGTGGCCCTGGGGCCAATTTTGAAATTGATGTTACCCCTTACGCCTTACGGGTCTTTTTCGTTATGCGCATGAGCAGACCATCAGTGATTTAACTGCTGAAGTTTTCGTCAGAGAGGATTGGGGTTTTGGGGTGGCGGATGCTATTCCTCTACAGAATCCCCTGGTGAGGGTCTGCGCATGCGTGGATTCAAGAGGCGATATCTCCTGAACCACTAGTGTTGGAGAATCGGAGTTTTATGTAAGGTGTGTGATTTTGGGAGGACTTTCAGCCGCAAGTAGATTGCGCATGCTCAGAAGAGAAGTGACTGTTTTTGTGTTGTATGGGTTATGTTGGGAGTGCTGACCCGATATTGTGAGGTTTTACAAGAATATTCATGGCAATTCAGTGCAAGGACAAGTCAGATTGGGGGATGTAGCGTTGTTTCCGAGTTAAAGTGTCCATATCGTGGCCATGGGGCTAATTTTGAAATTGATGTTACCCCTTACGGGCATTTTTCGTTATGCGCATGAGCAGACCATCAGTGATTTAACTGCTGGTGCTTTCGTCAGAGAGGATTGGGATTTTGGGGTGGCGGATGCTATTCCTCTATAGAATCCCCTGGTGAGGGTCTGCGCATGCGTGGATTCAAGAAACGATATCTCCTGAACCACTAGTGTTGGAGAATCGGAGTTTTTTGTGAGGTGTGTAATTTTGGGAGGACTTGCAGCCACGAGTATATTGCGCTTGCGCAGATGAGAAGTGAATGGTTTTGGGTTGTTTGGGTTATGTTGGAAGCAATGAGCCGATATTGTGAGGTTTTAAAAGAATATTCATGTCAATTCAGTGCACGGACACAAGTCAGTTTGGGGGAAATAGCGTTGTTTCCGAGTTGAAATGTGTGTATGGCGGCCCTGAGGCGAATTTATAAATAACTATATTCGGTAGATCTATATTAAAATACGTTCGGATTTGGAGAAGAAGCAATTGCGTTCCAAACGGAGGTCCCACAACCGCATTTTTTTTCGATCTACGGTAAAGCTAACAGCCAAACTGTATTGATAGCTATATTTGTTAAAGAAACTTGAAAAAAAAAAAAGCACTGACGTGTAGTCAGTACTCTTTGGCGCGCGTGTTCACGGTGGCTAATTTGAATTGAATGATGAGTACTTCAAGCTCAGTAGATAGAGCGAGCCGAAGATCTACCCAAAGGATAGTGGACACCATTCACTGTCGGTTCAAAAATTAACAGTGCTGTATCTAAGCTGCCATCAGGATAGATTAACAAAGTTGGAAAAGAACACAAGTGACTCTCCTTAGTCGCACAAGCTCCTAGAATATTTGGGAGGGTCAGTATAATCCTAATCATGTTAATCGCACGCGCGCAAAAGCAGATTGACTTAACAATGAAAGAAAAAGTGTAAAAAGTCAATCTGCTTTGGCGCGCGTACGATTAACATGATTAGGATTATACTGACCCTCCCAAATATTCTAGGAGCTTGTGCGACTAAGGAGAGTCACTTGTGTTCTTTTCCAACTTTGTTAATCTATCCTGATGGCAGCTTAGATACAGCACAGTTAATTTTTGAACCGACAGTGAATGGTGTCCACTATCCTTTGGGTAGATCTTCGGCTCGCTCTATCTACTGAGCTTGAAGTACTCATCATTCAATTCAAATTAGCCACCGTGAACACGCGCGCCAAAGAGTACTGACTACACGTCAGTGCTTTTTTTTTTCAGGTTGAGTTTCAGGTACCTTGGAGGAACCTCTGCCTTTTTTGAAGGAGACCATATTGAAGAAATATATGCCTAACAATATTTCTAAATTTCAGCAAATTTTTGTGAACAATATTTACAAATCACAACACTCACGGGGAGACAGGGTTTTTTGCTGAGTTTTTCCCTAAGCTCTTGTATCATACGCAGAATTGTATGGTACCACGTTACACCAACCTCTGCTAACACATATAAAACTCTCAGTCAAAAGAATATATATATATATGTATGAAATGCGTCAAGTTTGAGGTCGTTTTCGGTGGCTTTCTGTCAAGTTTGGAGACACTTGTCAAGTTTGGGGTCTGGCCTCAAACTTTTCTTATGACAAATGGTTAGTTTAGGGTCGTGACCCCAAACTTTTTCAGGATTTTGCTCATTGAATAGTTTGAGGTCATTTTTCAAAAAATTTTATATTCTGGTAAATTCAACAATTTTCATCATGAAATAACAATTATTACTTCTGTGTCATCATTTTTATACGCAAATTCATGGACTTTAGTATGAATTCACATACATTTCTACCAAATTAATTTCTACAAAATTCTACGCAAATGTTTCATATTTGCGATCCAATTCTGAGGAAACGGAATACTTTCTTGGAAAGTAAAGGTGTTTGAAGCCCAATATTCTCTTTTTCGAACCTCATAAAGATTTTATGAGATTGATCATTCAACTGTGAACTATTTGAAACAATTGGATTTGGGGCGTCTATTATTCACGAGGCTATTACTCACATTTTCAGACCATCCCTTCCCCTCAATGATATAATTGTGAGGTTCTATGTTACCCCTCTGCACTACGTAATATCAATACAGGAGAATGGACAATAGAACATACGCGCAAAAGCTCTTGACTTCACGTCAGTGCTTGAACCGTTTTTTTTTTCGTAATTTTTTAAAAATTTTCTAGTGGTACGGTCCTCACAAAATTTTACACACGTTTTCCTGTCGATCTTCTTCTACTAGTTACCATGCTTCAATTCGATCGAGTCTATTTTTTTTTTGAGTAATCGAGGATATAATACGCAAAAAAAAATTTCGCTTTGGCATTCTACAACTAATAACCTTGTTTGAATTGGATCGGTTTTGAATATTTCGAGACATTGAGGAAAAAACAACCAAATTTCAGATGGGTATAACTCTAGAACTGTTTGGCCAATTATCCCTATAAACAAACTCAAAGGTCACATTCAAATGCACAACCTAACCTGAAAATTTGAAGTCACTATCTCTTTCCGTTCTCAGGTTATCGTGACGTAAATAATATTTTTTAACAATTTTTTTAAGATTTTTTAGCGATACGATTCTCAAAAAATTTCACAAAATTCCTTAGGTTTCTATTCTACAATTACTCACCAAGTTTCAATTCGATTAGATCAGTGATGGTTGAAAACAAAATTATTACTCGGAAACCGTTGGGCCGATTATGCCCATTAACGAACTTGTCGCTCGTATTGGGATGCGCCACCTACGCTGAAAATTTCAAGTCGCTATCGTTTCCTTTCTCAAGTTATCCTGGCAACAGACGGCCGGACAGAATAGAATTTTATCTCAAATTCTTCATCAGTAAGTTGAACCTAGTCGTTTGAGACAATCCTCGGCAAAAAAATTGAAAATTACAGACATTTGGGCAAAATGATAACGCGATGTTCCCCAGAACATACGCACAAAAACAATTCAATGTTATGAAAGCACTGACGCCGAGAAAGCAGCTTAATGGCACCAGTAATCTTATATTCATAAAAGAAAGTCGTGTTAGTTACTCCACTTATAACTCAAGAACGGCTATACCGATTTGGCTGAAAATTGGTGGGGAGGTAGCTTAGAACCAGGAGACGGACATAGGATACTTTTTTGTGTTATACAGGGTGTTTTTCTTTTAACGTCAATTACTACTTGCTGTTTTTCCTGCCATAATCGTACAATTTTAGTCATGTGTGTTTAAAAATAAACTTTTGAGGCATACATCATTGAAAATAAACCATTACTATACAGGGTGTCTTTTTTCTCATGGCACCATTGTACGTGATTGAAGTGATTTGTGTCACAAACAAAGCATTAACTAAATAGGTACCTTGGATGGATTCTCAAAATGTATTTGTCCGAAATCTCCATACAGGGTGTTCTTCTTTTAACGTCAATTGCAACTTGCTGTTTTCCATGCCACAATCGTACAATTTCATTCATTTGTGTTAAAAAATAAACTTTAGAGGGATACATCATTGGAAATAAATAATTAGTATACATGGTGTTCTTTTTATCATTGCACAATTGTACGCGATTGAAGTGATTTTTGTCACAAACAGAGCATTAACTAAATAGGTACCTTGGATGGATTCTCATAATGTATTTGTTCAAAATCTTCATACAGGGTGTTTTTCTAACGTCAATTTCAACGTGCTATTTTTCACGTCATCATCGTACAATTTCATTCATTTGTGTTAAAGAATATATTTTCGAGACGTACATCGTTGAAAATAAACCATTACTGTACAGGGAGCAGTACACCATGCATTTAAGGCGGAACAGAGTTCGCTGGGTCAGCTAGTGATCAATATATTTGACCTATATAGAACACCATAAACTACTGAAATTTCTGGTTATAAGAGATTCGTTACATCAAGGAAACAATATTCAAGTGCCATTGATTATTCGAGAACCGTCCATTTTTATGTTTAATTTGTACCATAGTTGACAACAATGTAAAATGAAACAGAAAAACTCTCTTGAATTAAGCATGATACATACATGTTCCGGATATTATGTCCTATTAAATCTCAAATAGAATGATTCTCTTAACATACGTTATTAACTTCATTATAACCCCATTCTAAGCAAATTCTTTCTTGAAGTATGCCTAATGTTTAATTATTTCCACTATAACTCAAAAAAAATAAACTCGATCTATTGAAGCTTGGTAACTAGTCGTAGAATATCAACATGAAGACAAGTGTGAAATTTTGTGAGCACCCTGCACCTAAAAAATTCTTAAAAAATAACGAAAAACAAAATTGGTTCAAACACTGACGTGAAGTCAGGAGCTTGTTCTGTTGTCCATTCTCCTGTATTGGACACTCTTAATGGAATTTACCATGGTAAACTCAATTAAGAGTGACCAATACAGAACAATGGACAATATAACAAACGTGCAAAAACCCCTAGACTTCACGTCAGTGCCCGAATCAATTTTTATGGTTAACTTGTAACATATTTGAAAAGAATGTAAAATGAATCGGAAAAATTCTCTTAGATTAAGCATGATACATACGTTCTCTAGACCTAACATTTGTTACTAACTTCATTGTAACATCATGCTGAGCAAAATCTTTCCTGAAATATGCATAATGACTACATATAAATTTCCTGAGGTTTGTCTGCATATAATATGTTCCGATAACTATCAATTGAAAATTTTCTGATAGGGTTCGTGAAATGTCAGATGTACTCTGCGATTCATCGAATTCTAGATAAAATTCCACGTTTCTCTATATTTTCCAAAAGAAAATTATGTAATCCGTAATGTTTAGGGTCGTTTTCAGTGACGTAATGTCAAGTTTGGAGACACTTGTCAACTTTGAGGTCCGTCCTCAAACTTTTTCTGGGGTTGGCTTAATGAATAGTTTGAGGACATTGTTCAAAAATTCCTATATTCTATTGTAAAATCAACAATTTTCATCATGAAATGGCAATTGTTACTTCAAAGTGTCATTATTTGTATACGCAATTTATGGACTTTAGTATGAGTATACACACATTTCTACCAAATTAATTTCTATAAAATTCTACGCAAATGTTTCATATTTGCGATCCATTTCTGAGAAAACGAAATATCTTCTTAAAATTGAAGGTACTTGAAGCCTAATATTCTCTTATTAAGATCTCATAAGATTTATCATTCAACAGTGAATTATTTGAAAGGCGGTAGGAATTCTGGTGTACAAGCAAGTAGAATCCCATTGAATTCCAATGGAATTCTTATTGAATTTCTGGAATTCCTATTGAATTCCGTGTAATTGCTATTGAATACCGTGGAATTTCTATTGAATTCCGCAGAATTCCTATCGAATTATAAAGAATTCCTATTGATGTTAGAGTGCGATACCTATCGGACAATCATGTAAACAACTCCAAATAGACAGTTTTAACCAAATTTTAGCAGTTAGAAGTGGATGGTTTTCCCTCTGTTTTTCCTAACCCACAAAAATATACTTGGCAGTACAGACAAATTTATGTATTATTGAATACGGTGAGTATATTACAATATTCTTCAATTCTTGCAGTTTTAAATATTTCATATCTGATAAAGATCCAGTAAAAAGCTTTCAATAGATATTCTGGTGAATTTTTCATTCTGTGTGAGTCTGTCTCTATGTTGGTTGGATGGTGATAATTCTCTCATTTGTATGATTTAATATATTTTAATACATCCCTGCAGATGCTATTGATACCTCAAGAGCTTGAGCGAGTTAGGAGAATCAGTTGTTTTTTGTGTAGGCTTCGTTGCTGTGTCCTGGTGTCACCTTAGGCACAGCACTGTTAATTTTCAACCCAACAGTGAATGGTGGCCTAGAAAATTTGTTATCCAGCCCCGGGATTGATCTCGGGACCTCCGTTTTAACCACTGAGCCAATCAGGCTGCAATTGGTGAAATATTCTAGCCTATGTTAGGTCTCAAACAAAGGTACATCAGGACAAAGATTCTTCGACCGAAAGTTTTCTACGGAGCTTTATTAAATATCCTAAGGCGAAGTGTTTTAACTTCACTTTTTCGAGTGTTTTTCCGTTCAGTTTTAAAAAAATTTAAATACTGTCATGAGGCCAGTCTTCATTGGGGCGGTTGTTCATGTTGACCGATTCGAGTAGAATGTGAACAAGTGCGCTGGAGCAGACTGAATTCACGTCAGTGCTTCTTTGATTTTTTCTCATTTAATAGCCATTGCATAATTAAATACCAAATATCAATATATCAAACAAGCATTGCCAAGGACAGAAGGAAAATAACATGGAATTTACTATTAGAATTTTTTTCTGCGTTTGAAGATCTCATCGCTACGACATTCTGAAGGTATTACAAGGGTATCTATCATTTCACACCTACAAGTAAAATTTCAAGGACAGTCGAAGTGAATTCTCGAAAATAAAAAAAAAATTGGTTCAAGCACTGACGTGAAGTCAGAAGCTTTTGCGCGTATGTTCTATTGTCCATTCTTCTGTATTGGAGACCCTTAATCGAATTTACCAAGGTTAATTATGTTGTCCATTCTCCTGTATTGGACACTCTTAATTCAAATTTACCATGGTAAATTCGAATTAAGTGTCCAATACAGGAGAATGGACGACATAATTAACCTTGGTAAATTCGATTAAGGGTCTCCAATACAGAAGAATGGACAATAGAACATACGCGCAAAAGCTTCTGACTTCACGTCAGTGCTTGAACCAATTTTTTTTTCGTGATTTTTTTTAAATTTTCTGGAGGCGCGGTTCTTAAAATTTTTTTTTTTCGACATTTTTTTCAAATTTTCTAGGAGTACGGTTCTACAGAATTTTAAACACGTCTTTGTGTTGATTTTCTACTACTAGTTACCAAGCTTCAATTCAATCGAATATTTATTTTTTGAGTTATCAAGGAAACAATATTCCAGGTGGATATAACTCGGAAACCGTTAAAACGATTATGCCCAAAAACGAACTCAACTCTCCCTTTCGGATACGCAACCTACCCTGAAAATAGCAAGTCCCTATCTCCTTTGGTTCGAAAGTTATCGAGGCAACGGTCACCCATCTACTGAACTCACACAAGAATGCTCGAATCTCCAACAATATTCAACTGATCGTGTTAAAACTTGAAACTTGGCAGTAGAGTTAGGTAATGAACGCTCTTGCAAAATTTCAGCAATTTCAAAAGTATAGTTACTGATATATGGAATTTTTTTTTTTTTTTTTCAATGATTTATTAAAAATTTTCTACAAATGCTATCCTCACCAAATTTCGCAAACATTTTCGCGTTGGTATTCTACAACTAATAACCATGTTTGAATTCAATCGGTTCAGTATTTTTCGAGTTAATCAGGAACAAAAAACCACCAAATTTCAGAAAATTTTAGATGGCTATAACTCTGATACCGTTTGGTCGATTATGCTCATAAACAAACTCAAATGTGGCATTCATATGCACAACATAACCTGAAATTTTCAAGCCACTATCTCTTTCCGTTCTCAGGTTATCGTGACAAAAAAAATATTTTTTAATAATTTTTTTAAAATTTTCTAGCCATACGATTCGCCCAAAATCTCACAAACGTGCTTAGGTTCATATTCTACAACTACTCACCAAGTTTCAATTCGATCGGATTTATATTGGTTGAAAACAAAATTATTACTCGGAAACCACTGGGCCGATTATGCCCATTAACGAACTTGTCCGTCGTATTGCGATGCACCACCCACCCTGAAAATTTCAAGTCGCTAGCTCTTTTCGTTCTCAAATTATCGTGGCAACGGACGGCCGGACGGACAGAATCAAATTTGACCTCGGATTCTTCATCGGGGAGTCGAACTTAATCGTTTGAGACCAATTTCGTCAAAAAATTCGAAAGTTACAGACATTTGGGCAAAACTATAACGCGATGTTCCCCAGAACATACGCGCAAAAAATATAATTTTATTCGAAATTCACTAGTCATTCGATAATTTCGAAATCAAATGTGTCAAATATTCATCAGTCAGTCTTAAGTAATGGGTTTTTGTGCAATTCCGTTGGTTTTCCTTAGATTCCAAAAGAATTCCAATAGAAACACAATAAAATTCCTATAGAATTCCAGTGGAATTCTGCTTGAATTGGAATTCTGGTGTACAATGTTTTGTGAGCGGTTTCCCCCTCGCAATCGACTAAGCATTCGCGTTCGCACCTACAGAGGACTTTCAATGTGTCTGGCAAGATGTAAAAACCATTATAACTGTCCAGCTATTGAGTTAACAATTTTTTATATCTCAAGTAACATATAATGCATATGGATTTCAATTTAGAATCAGAGAAACTCCCTCAGTGGTTATATGCGTATGGATTTCAATATACAACCAGAAATTTATTTTACATATTTCAGATAACTCATTTTATCTTTGCCCTCTATGTGCATACAAATAGCGAATTCTGGTTTTTGATGTAGTGATTTTTTTTTTAAAGAAAATTTTTCCGCTTCTCGTGATACGTTGCTCATGAAATTTCGCATTGGCCTTGAATTCGTGATTTCAAACCTTGATAAAGATATTGCGACCTTATAATTTCATATTATTACTTCTCAGAAACCATAAGACGAATTATGCCTATGCACGCAGTGGACCGGCGATTTCGACATGTAACCTGCCCTGCGAAATTCGAATTACTTCTGTCAAGAAGTTTCGACATTAAAATCTTTCAATTTCACATTCGATTCACGTCCGAGAATCCCAAGAATACAAATCTTGCTGCAAATTGCCAATTTATAGCTTGATTTTTGATTGAAATAGAATTTTGCCATAAATATCCATCGTTAGTTCAATTTCAACGCCAGTTAATTATTTTCTATGATCACAGATTTGTGGAAATTCTAACAAATGTCGAAAAACTAAGTTTGTACAAAATTTTCTATACTTTCCATGCTGCCACTAATATTGTCTAGTCCTCTAAAGAAATTCCGTTCTAAACTAAACTTTCAAAAGAGTTATCAGGAAAAAAAATATTTTTTTACGTTTTCCGACCCGAATTTTGCAAATCGATTCAAATTTTAATTTCAAACAAGTTTACTTAGATCGTTTCATACAAAAAAGTTCAAATTTTCCAAGATATTAGACATTTTTTTTTTAAAATGGCGATTTCCACTCAGTTTTTTTAATTATTTCATTTCGGATTTTATCTGATTATGTGTTTGTTAGTAGATGGACATGATAATATTTCGCTACAACGATGGTAACTTCAGGTTCGAATCCTGCACGAGCGGTGTATGCTAAAATTGATTTATCATGACCTAAGTTGGGTGATAGAAATGAATCGCTCATTTTGGCAAAGCCCACATTTCATCCGAATATCAATATCTTTATAAAGATATTGGTAATAAACGCTATTCGGCAGAAATGTCTTCTTTGTAGTTCGAATTTTGTTAATGGTTATTGATGGTCCAACCAATTATACTAAAGACTGGAATGTTGTTAAAGACATTCGATAATCGGAATTAATCTTTTCACATGGTTCTTCAAATACCCTGAAACTTAGAAATAATAATAAAATTTGAATACGATCTTATGTATATTGTTGGAGATACTGGAAGCCGAGCAGCCTTGTTCAGTAGCTGGATGGGTGACAGTTGCGACGATAAATTTCTAACGGGAATAGATAACGACTTGAAATTTCCAGGGAAGATTGCGCATCAGAAAGCGACAGATAAGTTCTTTAATGAGCTTAATCGACTTAATGGTTTCGGAGTCATATCCATCTGAAATTTTGTTGTTATTTCCTGGATAACTCAAAAAATACAAATTCGCTAGATTCTGCGAAATTTCGCGAGGATCTTATCACTAGAAAGGAAATAACTATAATGTTTTCTTAAAAATTTTTATATTTCACGAACTATCCGTCAGAATCCGCTGAAATTCTGCACATACCTTCGAGCCTCCATTTTACAATCGAATACTGAATTTCGGCAGGGGCGGATCTACGTATGGGCATTATGGGCTCCGGCCCAGGGCCTCGTGGATACAAAGGGCCCACCAGCCACATTGAAATTAATAGAAATCAAATTTTAAAGAATATATTTAAAATTAAAAATAAAATGTAATCACAAGGTTGGCAAATCTGAAATATATTAAACAGTGTGCGCGTCTATCAAACAGAACAGGGAATTCCCCGTTGCTTGTTTTCTTGTCTATGGTCTATTACTACCTATAGGGAGACTTCTTATCGCCAAACTAACACGCTGCCAGCGTCATTGTTATCATTTTACCCAAATGTCTTTAATTTTCGATATTTTTGCCGAAAATTATCTCAAATGATTGAGTTCAACTCCCTGATGAAGAATTCGAGATCAAATTTGATTCTGTCTGGCCGGCCGACTGTTGACACGATAACTTGAGAACGGAAAGCGATAGCGACTTGAATTTTTCAGGGTAGGTCCCAATATGTACGACGGACAAGTTCGTAAATGGGCATAATCGGCCCAATGCGTAATGAGTAATAATCTTGTTTTTTACCAATACAGATCCGATCGAATTGATACTTAATGTGTAGTTGTAGAATACAAACTCAAAGATGCATGTGCAATTTTGTAAGAATCGTAAAAAGTCAGGCCGGATGGTCTTCTCACTATGATGCCGTCAAATCGATAAAAAATAATAATGATGACATTTTCAGCGAAAAGTGCAATTCTAATTATTTTTCGGGAAGATATTTTTTACAGATTTAATTTAGTAAATGAATTTCAAACAAGCACTGACGTGAAGTCAGGAGCTTTTGCGCGTATGTTCTATTGTCCATTCTCCTGTATTGGACACTCTTAATCGAATTTACCATGGTGAATTCTATTGTCCATTCTCCTGTATTGGCCACTCTTAATCGAATTTACCATGATGAATTCTATTGTCCAGTCTCCTGTATTGGATAATGTTAATGGAATTCACCATGGTAAATTCGATTAAGAGTGTCTAGTACAGGAGAATGGACAAAAGAAAATACGCTCAAAAGCTCCTGACTTCACGTCAGTGCTTTATGATTAACTCGTAGCATATTTGAAAAGAATGTAAAACGAATCAGAAAAATTCTCTTAGATTAACCATGATACATGGAGTTTCTGGACATTCGTTAGCAAAATCTTTCTTTAAATATGCAAAATGACTACCTATCCATTTCCTGAGGTTTGTCTGTATATGCTATGTTCCGATAACTATCAATTGAATATTTTCTGATAGGGTTCGTGAAATATCAGAAGAACTCCGCGATTCATCGAATTCTAGATAAAATTCCACGTTTCTCTATAATCGATTTTTAGCGACGTTACCGCTTAATACCGGTATCAAACGGTTATAATTTCTACATTTTAGCGAGAGCGGTTACAAGCGGTAACGGAAGTTCCCCTCCAGAGCTGTCATATTGACATTTGATACCGGTATCAAAATTTATGACCGGGTCCATGAGGTGGGTTACTAGCGGTTGACATTTGTTGAAAATTTGAAATTGTCAAAAGTATTGAAAGTTTGAAACTGTTGAAAGCAATTAAAACGGCTGTGGCAAAGGAAAGCGTGGAATTTTTTTAATATACTCTAAACAACCAAGGAGTGGGGATTACTTCGTCATTACAGACCGCCAAATAGCGAATCTTTTATTAAACGGTAGGGGAGAGTCGGGTAGCCCCGGCCACATAAATAAAACTCATGATATCTCGAAAATTAACAAAAATAACCGTTTATTTTTAAACTCTAACTTTGGTAGAACATATCTCTTTTAATATTAAGTAAGTAACATGATGATAGTTTTATTATCTTAGCACAAATCAAGTCTCAAAATCAGTCTTCAATATTTGTTGAAATAATTTTTGGAGGGTAGCGCCGGACATACAATCAACGACGATCAAATCGCTCTTTATCCTTACAAACATCACAAATGTAGTAAGCCAGCGATGGGTCAATATCCACACACGCTTCGTGGGCCCAGTCTTTGCATTTATGACACTGGATCCAATCTTCTTCGAACGTTTCTCCACAGATGATGCATTCTGTTTCTTGATCTCTTTCTTCCTGAGTCAAGCTACGAATATTCTTCCTGGTTTTCATGAATTTTGGCATGTTCTGCAAAAGACATCTGACTTTATAGATTTGTGACAACATGGTAACACAAAAAAGAATTTAACATATAGATAGAGAGACTAACGGTGGGTTGCACAAAGCTTCGATCAGCTTGATTGTGGATTTATTTCGATGGTTCTATCAAAAATGAACTGAGAATGTACATAGTATCACACTGATTGGGCAATCAAGAGCTGTCAAACGTTTGTGCAACCCACCGTAATAGACTTGGTGAATTTCCAGGGTTCCTAATTTCAACACGAAGCCCCAGGATCAAATCATTTTGCAATATAGAAAACGGCCGGGGCTACCCGACAAAAAAGTGTCCGATTGTACCCGACCGTCACGCTCTTATGTTTTTATTTAAACCGGCAATATTAATAAAAATAACTTCAATTGTTTACCTAATTTATAAACTGTAATTGATACCTTACAAAAATAGTAATATGTTATGGTGAAGTACTTACCTCGTATAAACAATATCCGCAGTCAAAAAGTAAACGGCGCACACAGTAGTAAAGGCACTGATATATAAACGAATGTCACGTGTTTGTCGCTTAGCGGTCGCGGTCCGTTTGATATTAATATGCCGTTAGATGGTGCTGCGATTGTTTTGATATGACACTTATGCATGCATGTGTGCGGGATTTTCTGGAACTAATACTGGCCGGGGGTACCCGCCGTCCGAGGCTACCCGACTCTCCCCTAATAGAATGAAGGCAATCTGGCTTGGATATATACCACAAAAAGACTAGAAGACTACGTTCTTGTAGTACTGGTTAGTACCCACCTCTTTACTTTTTCTTAATTAGGTGGTGAGAATCATTTTCTATAATTTCATCAAACAAATTAAATTATGGAAGGTTTCTTTATTCATTCGAAACAATTGAAAAAATACATATTCAGTATATATTTCAAGCCAGATATCTCCTAGGTCTAGGCTGAAGTGCATTATCCATAATTTGAATAGTGCTATCAGTACTGGGAAGTGGGACTATTATTTGGATGTAATACACTGTTGAGAAATTCCAATAAGACACAATAATTCTCGTTAGTGAATAGCATTTCGTCAAATAAATTCAACATTTGCATGTAATTCATGTTAATTGTTTATCAAACGTTAGAATAAGTAAGGTTTGCATAATAAAAAGTAAACAAATATTACTACTAGGACTACGGTTAACCGTTGACGTTTTAGTGAAAACACATACAACCTTTCGCGGTCATGTGGTGGGGGAACAAATGTTGACATTGATGACAAACCGTTGTTAATAACCGGGTTATAAGCGGTATCCTCGCTACAAAATGATGTATATTTTCCAGACAAAAATTATGTAATCCGTAATGTTTACGGGCGTTTTCAGTGACTTAATGTCAAGTTTGGAGACACTTGTCAACTTTGGGGTCCGTCCTCAAACTTTTTCTGGAGTTGGCTTAATGAATAGTTTGAGGACATTTTTCAAAAATTCCTGTATTCTATAGTAAAATCAACAATTTTCATCATGAAATGGCAATTGTTACTTCAAAGTGTCATAATTTGTATACGCAATTTATGGACTTTAGTATGAGTTCACACACATTTCTACCAAATTAATTTCTACAAAATTCTACGCAAATGTTTCACATTTGCGATCCAATTCTGAGGAAACGGAATACTTTCTTGGAAAGTGAAGCTGTTTGTAGCCCAATATTCTCTTTTCGAACCTCATAAAGATTTTATGAGATTGATCATTCAACTGTGAATTATTTGAAACAATTGTTTTTGGGGGCGTCTATTATTCATGAGGTTATTAGCTCACATTTTCAGACCACCCCTTCCCCTCAATGATATAATTGTGAGGTTCTATGTTACCCCTCTGAATACGTAATATCAGTACAGGAGAATGGACAATAGAACATACGCGCAAAAGGTCCTGACTTCACGTCAGTGCTTTAACCGTTTCATATTAGCGATACATTTCTGAGAAAACAGAATATCTTCTTTGAAGGTGAAGGTGCTTGAAGCCCAAATTTCTCTTTTTCAGATCTCATAAGGATTTTATAACATTTATCATTCAACAGTGAAATATATAATATTCCAGGGGGTATAACTAGACTCGACTCAAAAACAAACTTAACCTCCCCATTCGGATGTGCAGCCTACTCTGAAAATCCTTATCTCCTTTCGTTCAAAAGTTATCAAGGCAACGGTCACCCATCCAGCTAGTGAACTCACACAAGGCTGCTCGGATCTCCAACAATATAGATCCGATCGTGTTCAAACTTGAAACTCGGTAGTAAAATTAGGTTCTGAAGGCTCTCACAAAATGTCAGCGATGTCGGACGAATAGTTTCTCATATATAGAATTTGCTTCATTGATTTTTCAAAAATTTTCTAGTGATACGATCCTCACTACATTTTGCAAGAATTTTCGCATTGGCATTCTACAACTAATAACAATGTTTGAATTGTATCAATCCTGTATTTTTCGAGTTATTGAAGAAATAAAAACCAAATTTCAGATGGGTATAACTCCAAAACCGTTTGGCCGATTATGCTTATAAACTACCTCAACTGTCGCATTCAGATGCACAACTTAACCTGTAAAT
This sequence comes from Halyzia sedecimguttata, assembly GCA_937662695.2. Taxonomy (NCBI): domain Eukaryota; kingdom Metazoa; phylum Arthropoda; class Insecta; order Coleoptera; family Coccinellidae; genus Halyzia; species Halyzia sedecimguttata. The sequence continues at coordinate 115,605,705 of OW569412.2, forward strand.
TTCAAGTAGCTGTCTTTTTTATTTTTCAGGTTATCGTTTTTTTTAATTTTCTAGTGATACGTTTCGCTCGAAATTTCACAACCGTCCTTGGGTTTGCATTCTGCAACTCTCCAAGTTTCAATTCGATCGGATTTGTATTGGTTGAAAACAAAATTATCACTCGGAAACCGTTAGGCCGATTATGCCCATTAACGAACTGGTCCGTCGTATTAATTGGGATGTGGCACTAACCCAGAAAATTTGAATTCGCCAGCTCTTTCCGTTGTCAAGTTATCGTGGCAACGGCCGGCTGGCTGGCTGGACAGAATCAAAATTTCACCTCGAATTCTTCATCGGGGAGTCGAGTCCAAACGTTCGAGATCATTTTGGGCAAAAAATTCGAAAATTACATTTGGGCAAAATGATGACGCGATGTTCCCCAGAACATACGCGCAAAAAATTGGCCAAAGTAACTAAAAACAAGCGATAGATTCGCGTAAGTTTTAGCTCCATAATAAATGCATGGGAAATTCGTTCGTGCTCGGATGGATCGTAATTCAAAGTTCCCGCTTAATCTAACTAATTTGGTCTATTGGCCCTTTATGTGACGATCATTTCGAGATTTGTTTGAGGTCCACTAAGAATTGCCGATAATATTGTCGAGAAATTATTGAAATATGCTTACTGGATTTGAACCGTTTCTATAGGATTGATCAGGATTTACTTAACTTTATTAGCATATAAGATACAAAATCTGAAAATAATGTACAAAGAATCGATCTAGTCTCAAAGGAGGACGTATTGCGGCATTTTATAGTTTAAAGGAACTTGAGGCTTTAGCGTGATTTGAAAAGTAGTTTAGAGGTCAAAATAGGCCTATCGAGTTTATGATGAATGGGCAAAATCCGCCCAATTATTTCGGAGATTTTGTTTTACCAATATTTCGAAATCTACACATCGGACGTTGAAATTTGATATCTCTAAAAATAACGTCTCCAAGTTCCGAAGAAAGAAGCGAAAAAAATTTTGATCTCTCGTAAGATTATCGCTAGAGTTTGCTGAAATTTCTTATATACTTAAAGGGCAACAATAAGATGAGTTACGATATATCAGATTCATAATTTTTCCATTATCGCAAAAAATAAGATCTTCCTAGAAGCTACGTAATCCAATGATTGTTTAGGAGTACCTATACGATCTATTCGTTGCTATGATTTTGATTCACTTTTCATCTCATTTCGAGACACTGAAGAATATCAACAGACGACCTTACCTGATTCACTAAACCGGATCTAAAATCTACAGATTTTTATCGAAAAATTATGTTCTTCAAAATGTTTTTGCTTATTTATTCCAATTACTATTTTGAACAATTTCCTCCATATACCCAATACGGATTTTGTTTTCTCGATAAAACGGATATGTAATATTCAAAGATGAAAGATGTGAAATTGGCCAACTTTTGAGAACCATATGGATTAAGAAAACTTTTCAGCAGCACACATTTTTTTTCCGAGAATCGAAAGGTGTAGGGCCAATTTTACACACAATATTGAGAACGCTATAAAAACTTCTTTACGTTCGAATAATCTCACCTTGAAAAGACATGAAAATAAATTGGCTTAGGACCTCAAATTTGTAATATTAGATTTTCAGGTAATCTTTAATATGAAAATATATACTAGAACACCGTAGTAATAAGGGCCATTATGAAATGACCCAATATGCGTAGGCAATACAGAATACGAGTGAGTTCAAATTGATCCCATATGTGCGATTTAATCCATTAAATGAAGATATCAAAGGTGCCGCCCTAAAACTTATTTCGACTAAGGCATGCCAGTATGCCACCTGACATCGGTGATTCCTCGCTTTTTAACCGACATTCACAACTACTATGAGATAAGTTATAAAGTGCGGGAATTATATCTCAACAGGACGATGCCAAATATTGTGTAGTACGGGAGCACATTTTCCAATATGATAATTTCTGATATAATATGCAATTAGATTAGAAATCCTCGCAGGCAGTAGTAGTAGCAGGCAAATTTTTTCGAGGCATTATGATTCCCCGACATCTCAAAGAGGATTGTGTGAAATGAAATTTCGAATATTAATAGGAAAATTCACGAGGGTCGTATCGTAAGAATCTTAAGAAAATATTATTTGCCTGAAATATCGCAATCGAAATATATCGTGAAAAAAAAATTATAAGCACTATTTGAGTAGTTAATGTGAAATAACGAATTCAATTTCTGAAAATTATAAATCTGAATAACATTATGTACATAAGTAAATTAGTATCTCAAGAACAATCAACTAAATTCAGTTGAAAATTTAAGTTCACGTGCAAAGTATCGATCGATACTTTGCACGTGGTTGGTTTCAACTTTCACCGAAAGAATAATTGATCTGTGTATTTCTGTTTATGTTCTAGGAAACAGCATGCTATCATTTTGCCCGAATGACTGAAATTCTCGAATTTAGTACCGAAAATGAACCGAAAATGAGTAGGGTCGACTCACTGATGAAGAATTCGAGGTCAAATTCAATTATCTCCGGCCGGCTGTTACCACGTTAGCTTTCGAACGGGAAGAGTGAAAACAAAATTTTCAGGGTAGGTTGCTTATCCGAATGCGACGGTTTAGTTCGTTCAAGGGCATAATCGGCCAAACCGTGGCGGAGTTAAAATAACTCAAACAATATAGATCCGACCGAATTGAAACTTGGTATAGCTATTAGTGAAATGACAACACACTGCCAAGGTTTGTATCACTAGAAACTTTTGAAAAAATTCTTAAAAACCCCTGACGTGAAGTCAGGAGCTTTTGCGAACTTGTCCCGTTGTCTATTCATCCTCATAAGAAGTCGATCGAGCTAAAATTCGGTACTCGATTGTAAAATGGTGACTCGAAGGAATTTCAGCTGATTCTGACTCATAAGAAATATGAAATTTTTGAAGAAAACATTTTTTTATATTTTTCTAGAGGCTCGATATTCACGAAATTTGCAGAAAATGAGCGCGCCGGCATTAAACAATTAATTACTAAGTTTTAAATGAATTGGATAAATATATACATATTTTGGGTTATAGAGGAAATAACAAAATTCAAGATGGGTGTAACTCCGAAAGCGATAGGCCGACTTTGCCTATTGTCGAACTAACATCACTTGGATGCGCAACGCGCTGAAAATTGCAAATCACTATCTCCTTCCGTTCTCAAGTTATCGTGAGATACATAATATTTTTCTTTAATTTTTTAGTGATACGATCCTCACGAAATTTTGTGTTTATGTCGGCATTCTGCACCTAATTACGTGGTTTCTATCCGATCGGATCTGATCTGTTTGTAACCAAAACTAGTACTCGGAAACCATTTGGCCGATTATGCCCATTAACGAACTTGTCCTTCGCATTTGAATGCGAAACCTATCCTGAACATATCAAGTCGCTATATCTTTCTGTTCGAAAGTTATTGTGGCAACGGCCGGCCGAACGGCCAGAGAGAATCAAATTAGACCTCGAATTCATCATGGTTGGAGACCATTTTTGGCAAAAATTTCGAAAATTTCAGACATTTGGCAAAATGATAGCACGCTGTCCCCACGTGCAAAAAATTATTGAATATTATTCTATATCTCAGAAACTATCCGTTTTGCAGCCAGGTTTCAAATTTGAACACGATCGGAGATATAGGGTTGGAGATATTGAAAAATTATTGGAAACTGAGCAGCGTTGGACGAGTTCAGTATCTGTTGAGACCGCTAGTATACTACATATATATTGGTAATGATATAGTTAACTAACGTATTCACTAAAATTGATGTCCAAATTCTGAATACGAGTATGTAAACAATGCCCAAAAACAATAGCAATACTATGTATTCCTATTCCACTGAGAGAAATCTCTCTTTCTATACATGGCATTGTCTAGATTCCAGATTATAATAATTGTAGGAACTTGATCGAAAACGAAATTAAACAAAACGAATGAATGAATAACTTTTGTATTTCACAGTTGTTCTGATATTTTTTAAATCTGGGCAGCATAGAATCCCCAGAAAAGACTCCGTCAGAAAAAAGAACATAGATAACTTCTAGTCTAGGACATGCACGGTGTGTTATAAAGGGCAGCGGTGTGGAATCAAATCATTACATAGGACTAATGTTATTAGAATTCCTGTGAATAATCTGCAGGATATTTGTATAATAATCTATTTTCGAAAGAAATATTAGTGGTAGTATTTAAATGTTATGGGGAGGTTGCTTGTGGAATATAGTATCCAATGTTTTGACGAATGATATTTTTACTTGATTATTGTCCTATTGATCGAATTTCTCTAATTTTGAAATATCCGGCATGTTTCTGGCGCTCTTGTTATTATAACCATGACATTAAAGTAGTCTCAATATTCCTTTGAAATATTCCCAGAAAATAAATATTGTGTGTTTCGACAGAAATATTTATTATCAATTCGCTAGTATATTACTTATTTTTTTCAATGATATAGTTAACCAACGTTCACTTTCATAGCAGAGCGCATAGCGTAGCATCGCGCTTAGCATATAGCATCGCATCGCATAGTTCACCGGCTCGGGAGTTTCAAATGCAAAGTTAATCACGAAATTTAGAGAATAAATTGATGAAGATGAAAAATTCGTGATTCTTAGGACTCTTTATACGAATATATACCGAAGAACGGAACATTGAACGAGAAAAATAGAAAATGAAAATGTCCCCAAACTTGATCGATGTGAGTTTTTTAGAATTTTCGAGGTTTTTTCACTTTTATTTGCTAATGTATACCTATGTATGCAGGAAAAATCGAAGTTTGAAAATGACCCCAAACTTGACGGATTACAAACATATATATATATATATATATATATATATATATATATATATATATATATATATATATAGTGTAGGTGGTCATTTTGAAGAATCAAAAAGTATATGTTTGTATATACTTGTATATACTAGTATATACTCATATCAGGATTTGGTCATTTTGGAGAGCTCATCATTTGTACTGCAAAATTTATAATATAACACGCTCATTTTCTCCTTTTACTTTAGTTAGAGCAATAAATAAGTTTCTGAGAAATTATAAATTGAATATGTATCCGATTCACACGGAAAGATTTCGCGAAATAATTTTTTTCTGAATGCTCCAAAGAGCTAATAACATAACAATTCTTCATTGCTCAATAATTAAAAATCCATGGAACATTGTACAATGAAATAATTGAAGAAGCCAAAGTACAGGCTAATCATTTCAACCGTTCATTCGTTTGAACTTGTCACGGAGCTATTAGAGAAAATGAAGAAATTTTCAAAATATTAATAATTTGCTAAGTTTTAGTGTATAATGATGAAATTTGAGAGTATTGTTCGTGGATGCATATAGGATGGAAATTCAATGTCAAATAGTTTGTGTAGATCCTAGGAGGCGGTGACTAGGGGCAGTAAAACCAAAAATGCCATGAATCGGTTAATACGAAGTGTTCCAAGATAAGCTTTGGATAAGTTCTTCAGAAGGACGTCAAGAATGAGGAGTAGTATGTCACATAGTTAGTGCGGCCGTAGGGGGGTGGTAATTGGGGGTGGCATATCGAATAATGCCAAAATTGGAAAATGGGAGTGTTCCGCAATGAGATATTGCTCAGAATGGCCTATATATTAAGACGAAGAATGTCACGTGTTTTGTGCGGCTATACGGTGGCGGCAATCAGGGGCGGCATGCCGAAAAATTCTATAAGTCGTTAAATATTGAGTGTTCCGCGATAAGCTTCAGATATGGTTTAGGGAATGGCGAATATACTAAGATGTAGTTTGTCACATAGTTTCTGCGGACTTAGGGAGGTGGTAATCGGGGCTGGCATATCGAAAAATGCTATAACTCGATAAAATTGAGTGCTCCACGATGAGTTTTGAATATGATGTAGCAAATGACAAAAATACAAAGATATAGTAAGTCCCACAGTTTGTGCGGCCGTACGGAGGTGGTGAACGAAATATCGAAAACACTGAATATTTAAAGACTTTTCCGATATGCCACCCCCGATTACCACCTTTCTACTGCTGCACCAACTATGCAACATACTACAACTTCGTATTTATGCCATTCTTGACAACAAATCACAGGATCATCATGAAACACTCAATATAATAGGTTGCCAAATATCTCCCTTCCGCCTTTTTGTCTTTTGAATTTCGCGGCTATGTACAAAGCGCTACAGAGCTCATAACTGCCAATACTATACATAATTTGAAAGGTCTTGACATAACCCACAAAACGACGCTATGCATGATTAGTTTGGATATTGCGTTCAACAGTTATAGACGTGTAAACATGGAGTTCACTAAGGCCGAAATTCGCGCTATTTTAAAGTTTTCCTTCGTTAAAGGCAAATCCGCTAGAGAAACGTTCCGTGAGATTAATGGTGTTTTGGAGGATGGTACTCTATCAGTTCGAACCGCGGAGGAATGGTTTCGACGATTCAGAGCCGGTGAAAACGACAACATGGATAAGCCAGCCGGCGGAAGACCTGTGACGAAAAATACCGATAAAATCATGGAATACATCGAGTTAGACCGGCATGTGGCATCTCGTGACATCGCCTAGGAGATGGGAGTTAGTCACCAAACCATTTTAAACCATCTGCAGAAGGCTGGATACAAAAAAAAGCTTGATGTTTGGGTGCCGCATGATTTGACGCAAAAATACCTTCTGGAGCGAATCATCGCCTGCGTTATGCTGCTGAAACGGAACGAACTTGACCCATTCTTGAAGCGGATGGTGACTGGCGACGAAAAATGGATCACATACGACAATATCAAGCGAAAACGGTCGTGGTCGAAGGCAGGTGAATCGTCCCAAACAGTGGCCAAGCCGGGATTGACGGCCAGGAAGGTTATGCTCTGTGTTTGGTGGGATTGGAAGGGAATAATCCACTATGAGCTGCTCCCATATGGCCAGACGCTAAATTCTACCATTTACTGCGAACAACTGGACCGCTTGAAGCAGGCGATCGACCAGAAGCGCCCAGAAATGGCCAACAGGAAGAGTGTAGTGTTCCACCAGGACAACGCCAGACCACACACTTCGTTGATGACTCGTCAGAAGCTACGGGAGCTCGGATGGGAGGTTTTATCGCATCCACCATATAGCCCGGACATAGCGCCAAGTAATTACCACCTGTTCCTGTCCATGGCGAACGCCCTTGGTGGTGTAAAGTTGAACTCAAAAGAGGATTGTGAAAAGTTGCTGTCCGAGTTCTTTGCAAATAAGGAGGGGGGCTTCTACGAGGGAGGTATTATGAAGTTGCCGTCTTGATGGAAACAGATTATCGAACAAAACGGCGCATATTTGAACTAAATCCGATCACTGAAACACTTTTTATAAAGCATTGAATAAAGAGCAAAAAAGCGGAAGGGAGATATTTGACAACCTATTATAACGAGTAAGAGCATTTTACGCCATTAGAGATAACATATCCAAGACTCATCTTGGAATACTCAATATTTAACGAGTTATAGCATTTTCCGATATTCCGCCCCCGATTACCGCTCCCTAGGGCTGCGTCAACTATGATACGTACTAAATCTTTGTATTTACGCCATTCTCTAAAACATATCCAAGGCTGATCGTGGAATACTCAACATTTAACGAGTTAAAGCTTTTTTCGATATGCCACCCACGATAACCGCCTATTTACGGCCGCACAAATTATGTGACATAATTCATCTTAGTATATATGCCATTCCCAACAACATATCCAAAGCTCATCGTGAAACGCTCAGTATTTAACGATTTATAGCTTTTTTCGATATGCTGCCCCCAATTACCGCCTTCCTACGACCGCACAAACTATGTGACATACTAAATATTTGTATTTACGCCATTCTCCATAATACATCCAAGGCTCATCGTAAAAAAAACTTATAAAATGAAATAGTTATAGCATTTTTCGATATGCCGCCCCCGATTTCCACCTCCTTAAGGCCGCACAAACTATGCCACATTCGATATCTTTCTTTTTACGCTATTCTCGACAATATATCCAAGGCTCATCTAGGAACACTCAATAGGTAATGACTTATAGCATTATTCGTAATGCCTCCCACGAATACCGCCTGCCTACAGCTGCTCGATCTTTTTGACATAGTACATCTTTGTATATACTTCATTCGCAACAACATATCCAAAGCTAAACGCCAACCTGATGGCCGGTTATTCGAAACCAAGTATCACATGTTCTATTACTATCCATCTAGAACATATTTCCAAAATTTCTAGGTGACAGGATTCTTAATAACAATATTGCTGAAACATTTGCCATCCCCAACGCCACCCAGCTTGCAGGTTATTCGAAACCAAGTATCACATATTCTATTAATATCCATTTAGAACACATTTCCAAAATTTCAAGATGGCAGCATTCCTAATAACAATATTGCTTAAACATTGCCAACCCCACCGCCATCCTGATGAGCGGCTATTCGAAACCTAGTATCACATATACTATTAATATCCATTTAATACACATTTCCAAAATTTCAAGGTGGTAGGATCCTTAATAACAATATTGCTGAAACGTTGCCACTCGCACCGCCACCCCGACGGCGAAACCAAGTATAACATATTCTATTAATATCCATTTAGAGCATGTTTCGAAGTGGCAGGATTATCAATAACAATATTTCTGAAATATTGCTACCCCCACCGCCAACCTGACCGCTGGTGATTCGAAACCAAGTATCACATAATCTATTACTATCCATACAGAACATATTTCCAAAATTTCAAGGTGGCAGGATTCTTAATAACAATATTGCTGAAATATTGCCACCTCCACCGCCTCCATGAATCTCTGTTATTTAATACCAAATATTGCATCTTCTTCTACTAACTACATAGAAAATATAACGATAGGTTTACCACTGTTCTCGGAATTACACATCATTAGTGAAATGAAATGGCATCATAATTATACTCTAAAAACTATAGTGTAAACTTAAAAACACAATAAAAATGAATGAACATAAGCAAATTAAACGCTAATGACATAATAGTTTTTGGCGCCCTTGTTCCTAATGAAATTGATACTTCATCCGACTATTAATTTCTTGAGTCAAAACATTGAAAATAAAATATTCAATTTTTCAAAGCGGGTGTCCTTTTTGTGAAATAAACTAGTTTTTCCAACGTATCTTGAATGCGGATTCAATCACGACAATTTATTACTCCTTTTTTTCGAACGACCTATAGATATGAGTAGGTATATGGTTTTCTCAAATATAAGATTCGACCAAATGTTATCGATAGATCTACAGATGGAGCCTTTCAAATGATAAAGTGTAAACCTCATTGTATATAGATCTAAATGTAATGCCTCAATATATTCTGAAGTCAATTATCACACAAATATTTTCATAGATGGCGCGAGCGAGATTCATAACCTCCCGCATCCGCCAAATATATAGCCGCGAAATAAAGTAGCTAGAAATTTGAGCAGGTGTCGCTGAAATAAAATATGATCTAAAATTATGTTTCAACATAACAAAATACAGTCTTCAAATTAATCGAGCTATAACGCGAATGCATCAAGATATGTATTGTGTTGCCTTTTCGGAACATATATATATATATTTGTCGCGCTTGTTTCCCTGGACCTAATCATATCAATTAGCCCAAATGTATTTAATTTTCGAATTTTTGATCTCAAAAGTTTAGTTTCGACACATTGATCAAAGAATCCGAAGTCTACCTTAATTCTGGCCGGCCAGCTGTAGGCACGATTAGTCTCGAACGAAATGAGTTACAGAATTCACATTTGCAGGGTCGTTTTGGAGTCCAAATACTCCGTTTCGTATTTTTCAAACAGTAAGTTGCGTTCGATGTCCGCTTTGCGAGGTTATCACATTTGTGATTGTGCATGCATCGATAATTGCTTCATTATAAACTTTGAAATTATGTCATTAATTTTCCATTGTTATTTTCAATTTTCAATTTTCAAATTCAGCTAATAAGCTAACATAACATTTACTGATTCTGAGGCGGTACGAAGTTCGCCGTCCAGCTTGTGCAGATATAAATATAATGTACCGAGTAGGTACCGATTTTGCAGTAACGGACTACAATGGTTAGAAATTAATAGTATTCTACTAAATTGGATGGAGTACATCTAATCATGCCAAAAGTTGAGACTGTCTGGGAGAAATGTGCTAGCCAAATTTTTTGATTTAGTGATAAAGACTTGGTTAATATTGGCATGATTTATCTTCGTTACCAGCATTTGTAATTATGGATATCGAAAATAGGGTCATAAAGAACGCTTGCACATGTAGTGAACTGGATATTTTTTAGCATATCTGCTGAAGATTACTGGGTACGAAGAGTAGAATAAGCTAGTAAACAATGATTCCAATATACATGTCAACAAGACTTCACATCAGTTGTCAATTACATACCTATTATGACGCAAGTATATTAGAAAGAAATCGTATGATACGGCAACCTTAAGTTTCCCAGCAAATTAGTTTGCAATGTATTTTATTGCTTGTCTTGTCATTGCAATGTTGTGTCAGCGATTTAATTAGTAAATATGGCCGACATGTATGTTGTGGGAAGAATAATAAAGAAACTTCAGAGTTTTGGAAAAGAAATCCCAGAAAGGAACCTTTTAATATTAACGAGATATTTTAATTTGTCCGATATAGAGCTTATATATGCAACCTGTATATGATTCTTACTAAAAACTGTTATTACGTTTAAGGTAGTATTTAAACATATTTCGTTTCATATTCCATACAAGTTACTCAAAAATTGTTCTATGAATTGATATATCATTTGGTGCTATACTATGATCTAATATGCTGACGTGGTATGATGAATGGGAAATACAAAAATCTAGCTCCTTGTGACTTTGCTGAATTGGATTACTGCGAAATAGTAATACAATGTTCATTCATTTTTTGCGCTCTTGTTCATTAGTCTATTTTATATTTCGCTAGGAAATTCGAAGGAATTTTTAATCCATAATTCCCCTATCTCAAATGCTGTAGCCGGACTATTTAGGGAATTCCAAAAAATGAAAGACGTGTAAAGACTGCTCTGAACGAGATAACTAGTTTTTGTGAGAAACTTGTACATAATAAACATTGTCATGTTTATTAGATTTCTATTGAAAAAATGGGTTCAAGCCCTGTGCACAGGAGATTTCTGGAGCTCTATTTCAAACAGACAAATTATATCTCCGAAAGTATTGGTTTCTCAGAGTTGGAAATTATATCAATGTATTCTTATGATAGAACTGCATCATAAAGGAAATTCAATTCAAATAATAGTTTATTTATCAAGATTAAATGAGCAATCTGAGAATGAGAACTGCACCATGGAAGAAATCAAATTAAAATAGCTGAAATGAATTTGACTCTCTGTCAACTCTCTGAGTATGAACACAGATCATATAATAAAGCTTAGATAGAATAATGATAACATTCTGTGGAAACATAGAAGTACTATTCATTATTGAAATTTCGAAAAGTCATATCTTCGAAAGTATTAGCTTGTTGGAGTTGAAAATGATATCAATGGATTTTTATGGTGAAACTGCATCTTAAATAAAAATTGAATTTGAAATTTGTTATTAAAAAAAAAAATTTTTTTTTCATTTCTCCGAAACCATCTGGCCTATTTTGCCCACTAACGAACTTAACCGAGATATTCATCTCCCTAACCTACTCTGAAAATTTCAACTGCCTAGCTCATTCCGTACGAGAGTAATCGTAAAAAAAATGTTTTAAATTTTCAAAAGATTTTTTTGACAATTTGCGGTAACCTGGTCAATACAAAACTTCACGCATGTATGTAGGTTATGATTCTACAATTCGATGCTAAATTTCAGATAGATCGAGTGATCGGTTTCGGAAATATTCATAAAAAATATTTTTACTAAAATCAGCCATAACTCCGAAATTGCTCGATGGATTTTGCCCATTAACGAACTTAACCGAGATATTCACGCTCCAAACCCACCTTGAAAATTTCAATCCTCTAACTCTTTTCGTTCGAGAGTAATCGAGCCTACGGCCGGCAGGCCGGCCGTACCCGCCGGACAGAATCGATTTTGACCTCGGATTCTTGATCAGTGAGTCGGACCAAATCGTTTGAGACCATTTTCAGCCAGAAATTCGAAAATTATAGTCATTTGGGCCAATTGATAAGCACTCAGTTCCGAGGAACTAGAGAGCCAAAAATTCAAATTTTTCGTTATTACCCTACAGCTACTAAAAATTCTGTTGGCTATAATTTTGATTCAATTTAACAAACACCTCTACCCTACCCAATGTGTGGTAATTCGATTAACCAGTTCTCGAGCAATGAGTTCGACAAATATCTAAAAAAAATCAAAAAGCACCTGTATAGCCGAAACGAAACGCTTCTCGAGTTCAAAAGTTCAGGATCGGACTCCTCATAGAATAGCCTATTTGTTGTTCAACCATGTATAATCGATCACCGGACACTTTGTTTAATCATAAGAAAATTCAAATTTGCTACTTTGAACACTATAATAACCACCTTATTTATGGATTTGCACCAACAAGAACATGAATTATGTGGTTGACAAGAGTACTTAGGTAAAATAAAATTAACTCCTCGACTTCACCTGAGTACTCTCCCGCATGCTAACCTGTTTTAAGCAGATTTTCTATGAATATGTCCCAATAAATCCCAAATATATCATTCACATCGTTCTATACATTGGTTCCAACGTAAAAAATACTACAAAATATTTATTCAAGATTTCTAACGAATTTATATTAGGGAATTATTCGGTCATATTTGTAAAAAGCCTTTAAATATTTTATGATTATTCGCGCTTATTCTCCGGCATATCGTTTGGCAGTATTTTTTCTTGACATATTATCTGAATAAAATAGAAGAACCAGAAAATAATATTTTTTGTGTGCAATGCCGCATTTTTCATAGTCTCCCAGGGTGGCTCTTAGGGTAAATCCGAACCTGGGGATCGGTCGAAGTAGGTACCTGCTGTATACTGTGAAAGAACTAATGGAAACCAAATTTGTGCGTCCAGTCGCATGCCGTACAACAAGATAACTTTCGAAAAGTACATGTGGAAGACATATGGCTGCTGCGAGGTGGGTTAATGCGTTAACACCGAACTTTCGGTGTCACCGGTTAATGTCGAAATGCTGAACGTAAATCGGCAAAATCCGCCAATTGTTGCAGAGTTGGGCTGGGAATCATTAATGAATGATTTGAATACACAAATATTCATTGAATACTTATTGACTGCATTGTGTCTCATTTATGAAGTTACGAATAGATGTTTGAATGATAATTTAACCATTGTATTTAACTGACTATTCAGGAATAATTGCAAATTGTTTGATGCTCAAACTTTATAGCTGCACTTCAGAATTTTCCTTAATATTCAGACGTCTGAAGAGTGATAACCAAATAACGAAGGTAATAAATTTCAGTACCTATCGTAATATCGTAATATATATTTCGATACATTTCTGGGTAATTTTTCAGAGCTAGATAGAATTAATATTGATTTATAGATAACGAATGGATCTATGTTGAGCACCATAGAAGGTTTTACTGAGGTACCCCTGGGGTAATTTCACGTCGGTCAAAGAAAAAAAGTCCTTTTCTTCTTTGATAATTAAAGAGTCTGGAAATGATCGTATACAGGAAACCCAAGTAGAGTTCTGAATACTGTTAAACACTACCTTTTAGACACCATTAGCAGCATTATTAAATGTTCTTTTATGGATTTTCTCTCCGAAACGTTGATGTTGTTTCATTGTTAGGCATCATTGTTCTAAACATTGCTTCTGACAAATATCTGTGTTTCCAACGTAGAAGAAAAATTAGATATATATATAAATATATAAAGGAACCATTTAATAATGAATGAGTCTACAAAAGTACCTATCATTTAATGATTACCATTAGTAGCTTCTGATGAAAATAATTGATTGTAAAAATTAATAAGAATTGAAAAATTACTCATATCGGTATTCCTTGGCGGGAACAATAAATTTATAGCATCGTCACTAAGAAAAAAAATCGCAGCACTTTTGAAATTTTCTGAGATTCAAATATTCTGAATATGCGAATCTTTATAATTTTATTCAATCAGAACTGAAGAACAGAACTAGTTCCTGTGTAACTGGAGATAAAGTATGTATTTCAATGCATTTTGATGTTGAAGGTAAAATATAATTTGTTAATGTTCTTAGGGATCACATTTTTCCACATTCATAATTTGGATTAATGGAAATAGTAATCGAGTCACTAAATTATTCGAAAATTTGGTTATCACATTACCTCTTGCTCAAATTTTGTCTTTGGACCAGTGAAGAAAAGAAAACTATAGAGAAAGAATTTCATAAATATTTACAGGAAGTAGGTGGTAGGTTGGTTTGGAACCGTGCAAAAAAATTCTGAAACATTTTTCAGAATTGAAGAATAGAACTGTGGAAATGGTAAAAGCATGGGTCAACAACGTTTTTAAATTCGCTAAATTATATCTGCATTATAAATCGATTCGAATTTCCAGCTTACGGTGGCGTATGAGAATGTCCCAATAAGTAATTTCCAAATATTCCAAATACAATAGAGAGTCGATTATTTGGCTCTCATTTATATGGATTCGTGATTATCCGGTTTACAAACCAAGCATGGTAGACTAGTACATAAATACATAGGTGCGTACGTAGTGCGTTTGAAAATGTACCTGTTAATAATATCTTAATAAACATTGATTTTTGTTGATAAGTTTAATTTGTTTATTAGCTTTTTTCGATTATCTGTATTTCCCAACGACAACAATTAGTCTGGTTAATCGAGCTTCCGCTGTATATCATTCACCTCTCATTATACCTGCGTTAGTCCCAACTTGAAATATATGTTCTGGAATTATTGGGTCATATTAAGATGATATGAATATGATCAAGCTCAGATGCTGATTAACTGTACGTCAGTGCTCTTCCAATTTTTGCGCCATTATTTTCAATTCAATAACTGACTTAAATAGAAGAATCCGAAAATTTTGAACATCTGAGTTCTTCCATACGCCTTAAATGCATATTTTTTTCTTTCGTTTGATCAATATAAAATTACATAAGGAATACGAGAAAAGTATTCAAAATAGTCGAACGTTGAAAACAAACATCAGAAAGAAAATATATATGTTGCAAAAATGCAACACAATCCATTTATTGATGCATTTGCGATATTTGTGGATTAATTTGAAGTAATAATTGTTGCTATTGACACGAAATTTTACGTCTCATTTCATGTCAGGGAATCCTGCAAAAAGTATTTATTTCGTAGTTATACATTTGGCGGATGCGAACATCATGATTCTCACTCGTGCCATCTATGGATATATTTTTGTGTTATATTTCTTCAGAATGCAGTAAAGTATACGCTTTACTCCTTTTCTAGAGATATTGGTAATCTCAGGTTCGCGTAATAACAAATTAAAGTGATAGCATCCACTTTCAAAATGCAGGGTGTTGTATAAAATTGTGTACTCAAGGGAATGGAGGAGATTTTGAACACTTAAAACAGATTAAAAATTTTATGTTTGTAGTGAAATTGATTTTAATTTTCCTCTTGTGATTCTGTGTTCAATTAATAATTTTAGCAGTAATTTATACCAGCTCCAGAAACTACTTCATGAATTTCAAATCGAAATATTCGAAAAACGTTACGCAATCCCTACCAAGTTTTACCAATAGTACATTTTTGGTGTAAAATTGAAGGATGGTAAGTTCACTTGAAATAAACCTAACCTCAAGAAAGTTAGACTTAAAAATACTTGTTTGGATCTGTCTAACTAGCGCCTTCTATAACAGTAAGATATAACATGAAATTCATATGAGTGTCCGAAAAGTATTTTGTACAGCATTTTCGTACAATTTTGCCGGTAGGATCAAATACATATATCCAAAAAAATTTTTCACACATTTTTCCAAGTCACGAGCCGAGTTTATTTGAAGCTTTCTGTATATATGAATTAATTAAATGTCATCCTTCAAGATATAGACCTCACCCAAGGCTGCGTTGCGTTAATTTGAAAAAAACTTCAATAGAAAGTTTTAAGCTTAAGAATTCATAAAAAAAAAATTGCGTTGTGTTGTATTTTCATTATTTAAAATTTTTGGATGTCCAGCCTTTTTTTTAACAAGTTCCAATGAATTTTAGAATATATGTATTTCCAAAATTTCACGGAGGTCGTTTTCGTAATATAAATATTGCTAAGACAGTAATGTTCCAGTATGACACATAGCACGTTCCACCTCTAACATTGCTCTGACAGGCAGGATTCTTAAAAACATATTTTGCCGAAACATTGCCACCTCCACCGCCACCCTGACGGCCGGCTATTCGAAATAAAGGATCACATTTTCCATTACTATCCGTTTAGAACATATTTCTTATATTTCAAGGTGGGTGGAATCTTAATAACGATATTCCTGGAATATTGCTACCCCCACCTCCACCTTAATGACATCTTTTCCAAAACCAAGTATCCCAAATTTTATTACTATCCGTTTAGAACATATTTCCAATATTTCAAAGTGGCAGGATTCTTAATAACAATTTTGCTGAAACTTTAGCACCCGCATCGCCATCCAGACGGCCGGTTATTAGAAACCAAGTATCACATACTATATAACTATCCATTTAGAACGTATTTCTAAAATTTTAAGTTGGCAGGTTTCTAAATAACAATATTGCTGAAACCTTGCCACCCAGGCGGCCGTTTATTCCAAACCAAGTCACATATTCTATTATTATCCATGTAGAACATATTTCCAAAATTTCAAGGTAGCAGTATTCTTAATAAAAATATTGCTGAATCATCGCCACCTACACCGCCACCTTGAGGGCCAGATATTCGAATTCAAGGTTCACATATTCTATTCCTACCCATGTAGAACAATATTGCTGAAGCTCTGCCATTCCCACAGCCATCCTGACGGCCGGATATACGAAACCATGGATCACATATTCTATTACTATTCATGTAGAAAATATTTCCAGAATTTCAAGTTGGCAGGATTCTTAATAACAACATTTCTGAAACTGTATCACCCACACCGCCACCCTGATGCCCCGTTATTCGAAACAGTGGGTCACATATTCTATTACTATCCATTCAGCACGTACTTCCGAAATTTCAAGTTGGCAGGATTCTCAATAACAATATTGCTGAAACTTTGCCACCCCTACAGCCACCATGAAAGCCAGATATTCGAAACCAAGAATCACATATTCTATTTATTACTAACCATGCCCAACATATTTCCAAAATTTCAAGTAGGCAGGATTCTTAATAACAATATTGCTGAAACTTTGCCTCCCCCACCGACACCCTGACGGCCGGATATCTGAAACCATGTATCACATATTCTATAACTATCCTATTAGAAAAAATTTCCAAAATTTCAAGGTGACAGGATTCTTAATAAAAATATTGCTGAAATATTCTATTACATTTAGAACATATATCCAAAATTTCAAGAAAGCAAGATTTTTAATAACAATATTGCTGAAAGTTTGCCACCCCCACCGCCTCCCTGACGGCTGGATATTCGGAACCAAGTATCACATATTCAATTATTATCCATATGGATAATATATCCAAAATTTCAAGTTGGCAGGATTCTTAATAACAACATTACTGAAACTGTACCACCCCCACCTCAACCCTGACGCCCCGTTATTAGAAACCAAGGATCAGATATTCTTTTAGAGTCCATTTGGAACATATATAAAAAAAATCAAGTTTGCAGGATTCTCAATAACAATTTTGCTGAAACTTTGCCACCGCCACTGCCACCCTGACGGCCCAATATTCGAAACCAAGGATCACATATTCTATTACTATCGACGTAAAACATATTTCCAAGATTTCAAGTAGGCTGGATTCTTAAGAACAGAATTGCTGAAACTTTGCCATCCCTACCACCACCCGGACGGCTAGATATACGAAAATATGTATCACATATTCTATTACTACCCTTTTAGAACTTATTTGTAAAATTTTAAGATGACAGAATTCTTAATACTAATATTGCTGAAACTTTGCCACCCTGATGGCCGGATATTCGAGAGCTAGTATGGCATATTCTATTACTATCCATATAGAAGATATTTCCAAAATTTCAAGGAGGTAGGATTCTTAATATCCATATTGCTGAAAATTTGCCATCCCCACTGCCTTCCTGAAAGCTAGATATTCGAAACCTAGTATGACATATTCAATTACTATCCATTTAGATCATTTTTTCAAAATTTCAAGCAGGCAGGATGCTTAATAACTATATTGCTGTAACTTTGCCACCCCCACCGCTACCCTGACGGCCTGTTATTCGAAACCGAGCATCACTTATTCGATTACTACCCATGAAGAACATATTTCCAAAATTTCAAGGCGGCAGGATTCATAATAACAGTATAGCTGAAACATTGCCGCCTCCACCGCTACCCTGATGGCCGGATATTCGAAACCAAGGATCACTAATTCTATTACTACCCATGTAGAACATATCTCTGAAATTTCAAATTGGCAGGATTCTTAATAACAATATTGCTGAAACTTTGCCACCCTCACCGCCACCCTGACGGCCGGATATTCGAAACCAAGGATTACATATTGTACACACTGATGAAACCTGTTATATTTATCTTAAGTATATTCCTTTTATCACTCAAATTTAGTTAATATTTATTTATTCGGACAACTCCTTGAATTCACCATTAGGTCACTGATAGGTCATTTCGAGGAGTTCTCGCCAAACTACCCAGCTATCATATAAAAAATCCTCAAAATAACCATCTTGTTACTGGTTCCTCAAACTTACCACTTTATATCCGAAAGTTCCTCGAAATGACCATTTCTCTATTTTGTATATAGTAGTCACTTTGACGAGCTCCTCGAAATGACCACTAGTTCCTCAAAATGACCATTTCACTAAATTTTTTCTCTTCGAAATTACCACCTACACTATATATATATATATATATATATATATATATATATATATATATATATATATATATATATATGTATGCGAATTGTACTTTTCACGGACATTTCATATTTTTTTTAGATATCTGCTACTATAACATATTTTTGAACAAATTGTGATTCTGAACGATATAATTCAATCAATTTTTCTATATGTTAATGTTTTCGCTACCTATAGCGAAAAATGCATATATTAGGACATATCAGGACATTTTATAAAATTCAATTTATATGGGATTTTCGCTTAATTAATGTGTTTTTCCGTTTATCCCTTCAATAAATAATGAAAAATGTTCTCTTACATTTTTTATATGAAACTTATAATTTGAAGTTATATTCTGCTTTCATTATTGTATACACTCAATGGTCCGTGGACGTAATGAGGTTTGGATATATCAACATTAGACATGCGGGGCAATAGTACGCAGTTTTCAATTAATTACTCTGTAATAAATATATGTGAAGAATGACAAAGCATGATATTCCAATTATAGTTGTTATTTTCATTAAATTATTGAATCGAAATGCGGATATTCACCCAAATCTTACTGATTGAAAGCGACTAAATAGCAATTATAAATAGAATAGAATTTTATAGATTGCTATTGGTTACATACTTTTCGACCGAAACATCTCCTTTTGTAAATGTGAGACATATTCAATCTACAAGGTAATGCAATCATATCTACTTAACACATTATGATTCCATTCAATGGGATAAGTATACATCTATTAAAGCTACGGACACTTATTCGAGTATAAATGACTCGTCTGGTCGAAGCGTATAAAAACTAGTAAGGCAACTGTGAATTACCTCGGACCAGATACATATAAAACTTGCAAGCGAAACTGGAACTATATTGACTGCGTGCACTTACCCGCTGCGTACTCTTACCCCACATTTATATTACAACTTATCATGAACCCAAAGTTTCAAAAGGTACTGTTGCTGTTACATTTCAACAAACAAAATTAAAAATATATAATAAAGCACTGACGTGAAGTCAGCAGACTTTAGTGCACTTGTTTAAGTTGGCTTATTAGAATTGAATGATAAGTGCTTCAAGCTCAGTGGATAGAGCGAGCCAGATACCTACCCAGTGGGTAGTGGACACCGTACACTGTTGGGTCAAAAATAAACCGTGCTGTGTCCAAGGTGGCGTTAGGCTAGAGTAATAAAGTTGACAAAGAACACAAGTGACTCTCTTTAGTCACACAATCTCCTAGGACCTTCTGAGGGATCACATCAATGCTTTTTTAGCCTTTTCCTTACATAGTGAAGTCAATCTGCATTTGGAGATCCCTCAGAAGCTCTTAGGAGCTTGTGCAACTAAGGAGAGTCAGTTGTGTGCATTGTTACTCTATTCATACGCCAGCTGAGACACAACCCTGTTAATTTTCGACCCGACAGTGAATGATGTCCACTACCCTCTGGGCGAATCTCCGGCTCACTCTATCCACTGAGCTTGATAAACTCATCATTCAATTCGAAATAGCAAACGTGAACACGCGCGCTGAAGAGTACTGACTTCTCGTCAGTGCTTTTTTATATTTTGTCATGTTTCTTTTGCCAATTTGGCAATCAATACAGGCTGGGTATTAGTTTTACCGCACGCCGAAATAAAAAAAAAGTTATGAGACCCCCGTAAGGAACGCAATTGCTTACGCCTTCTTCAAATCCAAATGTAATTTAATATAGATCTTCCACATACCTATAGATATTTATAAATTGACCCAGGACCACGAGACATTTCAACGCGGAAACAACACTTTCCTCGAAACTGACTTGACCGTGCACAGAATTGCCATTTAATTTCTCTTTAAACCTCACGATATCGGCTCAGCACCAAATCCATGATCACTAGGCGTAAACCACTCTCAACATAAGCCATACAACCCAAAGAGAGCTATTCGTGGCTTTAGGTTTAGGTCATCTCAAAATTACACACCTCATACAAAATTCTTCAACACCATTGGTTCAGGAGATATCTGAGCATCAATCCACGCATGCGTGGACACTCCCAAGGGTATTCCATTGAGGAATAGCGTCTTGCACATCAAAACCCCATTCCTCCCAAATGAGATTTCCAACGGTTAAATCACTTCTCGTCTGCTCATGCGCATAATGAAATATACACGGAAGGGGTAATATTAATTTAAAAATGAACCCCAGAGCCACGATACGGCCACTTTTACTCGGAAACAACGCTATTTCCTCCAAACTGATCCTACCGTGCATAAAATTGCCATTAATTTTCTTTTAAATCCTCACAATATCGGCTCAGCACCAGACCCATGACCGATAGTCCTAAACCACTCCCAACATAACCCATACAACCCCAAAACAGTTACTTCTCCTTTGCGCATGCGTAATCCACTCGTGGCTGGAAGTCCTCTCAAAATCACACACCTAACACAAAACTCCGATTCTCCAACACTAGGGGTTCAGGAGTTATCGCATCTTGAATCCACGAATCCGCTGACCTCACCAGGGGATTGTATGGAGGAATAGTATCCTCCCGACCCTGTGAGACCTCCAGCAGTTAAATCACTTCACATCTGCGCATAAGCATAACGACAATTGCTAGGAAGAGGCAAAATGGTAGGTCACTGTTCCTTGCGGAACAAGCGCGCAAAAATTAGGTTTCGGAATTTTAAGTAAACTATTCCGCAAGAGAGTAGTAAATTTTTGAATTTCTTCAAGTCATGTGACCCTCACGAAATTTTGCGAAAGTGTTTGCTTCGGTCTTTTGCATCTGAGTACTGAGTTTCAATTTAATCTGATCAGCAATTTTCGAGTTATTGTGGAAACAAAATTTTAAAAAATTTTAAATATTTTTGCCACTTTACTATCTCTTCCATAAATACAATACTTCGCATGCATATGAAGGTACAATTTGATGCTGAATTTCAATAGATCGGTTCCGGAACTCCGAAATCATTAACGAAATATTTACGCTCAAAACTACCCTGCAAATGTCAATCTCGTGTTAACGGCCGGCCGGATAGACTTGAATTTGATATCAGATTATTCATCAGTGAGTCGAACTCAATCGTTTGAGAACATTTTCGACAAAAAAGTCCAAAAATACAGACATCCGGGCAGTATTATAGCACGCTGTTCCTTTCAGGACATGCTCGCAAATAGCACTAACTTGAGGTCGGTGCGCTTTAACGCCTTTGTACATGTTGAGCAATCTCAATAGAATGTCGTCAGAAACAAGCTCTGAAAAATGCAGTGACCTCACGTCAGTGCTTTATTATTAAACAAATGATATGTCATTGTTCGTCTAAGAGATCATCACTGAAAAAAATGACATGCGGTCGGTCCGCTTGTGCGCGCGTGTTTATGTTATAGTTAAATTTAGATTGATCAACACGAACAAGCGCGCCAAATCACACTGACCTCACGTCATTGCTTTCGGTGCTGATCTTCGTATGAAAATGAAAAATAATTACTTCATTAAAAAGCACTGACGTGAGGTCAGGGCGCCTTTTTACATTAAATTTTTACAATTTCAGTCAATTGTGTTAAAAATTATACTTTCGAGGCATACATCATTGAAAATGAACCACTTCTGTACAGGGTATTCTTTATATCACGGCACAATTGAAGTGATTTGTGCCACAAACTAAGCATTAACTAAATAGATACCTTGGATGGATTCTAATAATGTAACGATTTTGTTTTTCCTTTGATGTGTGGACATGGCGCATGGACAATCATACGTCGAGTGTTCGCGCGTCGGAAAACCATCATCTTTGTTTATTTACGCACCACAAAACAAAACAAAAAATATAGTTTATCAGAAAGCTTTAAATTGATTAAGATACTGTATCATAACTGTGTGTGTCTGTCATAAACAAATTGAAACCTTATAAATAGCCAGTATTTCAGGAAAACTCTTTTTTGTAAGTAAACAACATAATGTGCAATTAATCGAAAATAATAATAAAACTTCATTCATACCGAGCAATTTTTTATTAACTTAAGCGGTGTGAAGTTCGCCGGGCCAGCTAGTTATAAAATATATATGTAGCGATCTTCGTTCGTACTTTCTTTTAATGGGTATTGCGTGAATTTCATATAGGTACCTATACCTATATATTCATACTCTTTTATGTCTTTTCATACAGATATTAATTTCCTAAATCGAATGCAAAATTTATTCAGAGTTAACAAAAATTATACTTAGCATATCAATGAAAAGCACTAACGTGAAGTTAATACTCTTTGGCGATCTTGTTCACGTTGGCTAATTCGAATTGAATAATGAATGCTTCAAGCTCAGTGCATAAAACGAGTGGGACATCTACCCAGAGGGTAGTGATCACCATTCACTGTCGGATCATAAATTAAGAGTGATTTGTCTAAGCTGGCATAAGGATAGAGTAACAAAGTTGACCACCATTCACTGTCGGGTCAAAAATTAACCTTGCTATGGCTAAACTGGCATAAGGATACGGTAACAAAGTCGGCAAAGAACACAACTGACTCTCCTTAGTCACATAAGCTCCTAGGAGTTTCTGAGGGATCTTCCTAGGGAATTCCTAGGAGAGTCAGTATGATCATAAAATATGTCTATGGCAAGCGCGCCAATGCAGATTGACCTCACGTCAATGCTTTTTTAGCGTTTTCACTTTTTTCATAGTGAAATCAATATGCATTGGAGCACTTGCTATAAACATGATTATGATTATACTGACCCTCCTAGGTGTTTCTCAAGGAGATCCCTCAGAAGCTTCTAGGAACATGTGCTAAGGAGAGCCAGTTGTGTTCTTTGTCGACTTTTTTACTGTATTCCTTACGCCAGCTTAGGCACAGCACTCTTAATTTTTGACCCGGCAGTGAATGGTGGCCACTACCGTCTTACTAGATCTCCGGTACGCTCTATCTACTGAGCTTGAAGCACTCATCATTCAATTGACCACCGTGAACACGCGTGACAATGGTTTTTTATATTTTTTCAAGTTTCTTTGACAATTCTGTCTATCAATACAGTCTGGCTATAAGTTTCATCGCAGATAGAAATAAAAAAAGGTCGCTGTTAGGGGGGCCCCGTTAGGGTCACAATTAACATAACATAACATATATTTCATTTCCAACTACAGAATGAGTGTAATTTTGTTACAGTAAGGTTGATATCCATATAACAGTATATACTTACGCCTATTCTTCAAATACGAATGTAATTTAAAATAGATCTTCCAAATATAGTTCCGCTGGTTAATTATGTTGTCCATTCTCCTGTATTGGACACTCTTAATTCAAATTTACCATGGTTAATTCGAATTAAGAGTGTCCAATACAGGAGAATGGACAACATAATTTACCATGGTAAATTCGATTAAGGGTGACCAATACAGAAGGATGGACAATAGAACATACGCGCAAAAGCTTCTGACTTCACGTCAGTGCTTGAACCAATTTTTTTTTCGTGATTTTTTTTGAAATTTTCTAGGGGTACGGTTATTAAAATTTTTTTTTTTCGTCATTTTTTTCGAATTTTCTAGTGGTACGGTTCTTACAAAATTTTGAACACGTCTTTATGTTGATTTTCTACTACTAGTTACCAAGCTTCAACGGTCACCGATCGTATTAAAACTTGAAACTTAGCGGTAGAGTTAGGTTATGAAGGCTCTTGCAAAATTTCATCAATTTCTAACGATTAGTTACTGAAATATAGAATTTTTTTTTTATTTTCAATGATTTATTAAAAATTTTCTACAAATGCTATCCTCGCCAAATTTTGCAAACATTTCCGCGTTGGCATTCTACAACTAATAACCATGTTTGAATTCAATCGGTTCAGTACTTTTCGAGTTAATGAGGAACAAAAACCACGAAATTTCAGAAAATTTCAGATGGCTATAACTCTAAAACCGTTTGGCCGATTATGCTCATAAACAAACTGAAATGTCGCGTTCTGGTGCTCATCCTAACCTGAAAATTTCAAGCCGCTATCTCGTTCCGTTCTCAAGTTATCGTGACAACAAAAATATTTTTTAATAATTTTTTTAAAATTTTCTAGCCATATGATTCGCACACGTGCTTAGGTTCATATTCTACAAACGTGCTTAGGTTCATATTCTACAACTACTCACCAAGTTTCAATTCGATCGGATTTATATTGGTTTAAAACAAAATTATTACTCGAAAACCGCTGGGCCGATTATGCCCATTAACGAACTTGTCCGTCGTATTGGGATGCGCCACCAACCCTGAAAATTTCAAGTCGCTAGCTCTTTTTGTTCTCAAGTTATCGTGGCAACGGCCGGACGGCCGGCCGGACAGAATCAAATTTGACCTCGAATTCTTCATTGGGGAGTCGAACTTAATCGTTTGAGACCATTTTTTTCAAAAAATTCGAAAGTTACAGACATTTGGGCAAAACTATAACGCGATGTTCCCCAGAACATACGCGCAAAAAGGTATATGTCATTGTGGATTTTGGCAAATAATGAGGGAGCAATTGAATCTGCTCATTGTGATTGTCTGGCAGGCTTCAGTCAAGTGTGTTCACAATTGGTTGCAAAATAAGACGTACCTACGTTAGGCAGAGGAATGTACAACTGGTATGAAGGCCTACTGGATCCACCCCTCTAACAAACCAGCTGAGCCTAAGGCAATAAAAGAAATAGATTTTACGACTCCTAAACAAAAGTTTTGTATTGAAAGTACTGAAAGTATGGGTACTAAACATATCAAGGAAAAAATTCCTACCAGGATTATTGATGAGCGTTATGAGTTTTAGGAAGGTATTATGGAAAGTGATGACATTGTTTCAGTCATTATGTAACTACCCCTTTTGCAGAGGAGTTGAGACATTAAGTGCATTACCTCGTATCATTATTTTGAGCAAATATACAGGAGAGACAAGAAACAAGTATGCAGGTGCAATTTTTCCGAATTCACTACCTCAGTCAATATACCTGTATACAGGTATATTGAGATATTATATAAAAAATTGCACCTGCGTACTTGTTTTTTGTCTCTCCTGTATATTTGTTCAAAATAATGATACAAGGTACTGCACTTTAGCCGTCATGCAAACTTCAATGATCAAGTAAACAAATCTGGGATGTGGGGATTGTCGCAGACTACACTCTACTCCATTCACTTTTATAAAGTCTCCCGGTTGGCCATGATTTAGGTCTATCACGTTTTTGTAACTGAAGCGGAGGCAGGTTGGCACTGCTGAAATATCGTCAAGGTCAAAACAATTGGTCGGGACGATGCCAACTTCTACTCTCAAAAGTCCCAAACTTAACATAAAATAATCATTGTATGTATATAGAATACCTAGTAGGCTCACCCCTTGTTAAGTTCGTTCGGCGGAAAAGATTTTAACACCAGGGGGCTACACTATCGAAAGATTTCACGTCAATAAGGTTGAAAATCGTATGTCGTCAAAGAACAGAGTCGGTCGTTCGGGATTTTGGAATTTTCGATCGATACTACGTCCAAGCAGAACAAGTGTCTTTTATTACTCTGAACATCTGCCTCCCATAAAAACCAAAACAAATCTTGTATCTGCTCTATTTCGTTTCGAGTTTTTCGTTTTTGCGAGTATGTTCTGGGGAACATTGCGTTATCATTTTGCCCAAATGTCTATAATTTTTTAATTTGTCGCCGAAAATGGTCTCAATCGATTGGGTTCGACTCCCTGATCAATAATTCGAGGTCAAATTTGATTCTGTCCGTCCGGCCGGCCGTTGCCACGATAACTTGAGAACGAATAGAGCTAGCGAGTTGAAATTTTCAGGGTAGGTGACGCATCCCAAAACGACGGACGAGTTAGTTAATGGGTATAATCGGCTCAATGGTTTCCGAGTAATAATTTGGTTTTCACCCAATATGAGTCCGATCGAATATAAACTTGGTGAATTGTTGTAGAATATAAACCTAAGCACGCTTGTGAAATTTTGTAGAAATCGTATCAGTAGAAAATTTTTAAAAAATTATTAAAAAATATTATTTATGACACGATAACCCGTGAACGGAAGGAGAGGCTTGAAATTTTCAGGTTAGGTTGTGCATCTGAATGCGACATATGCGATTATAGGCATAATCGGCCAGACGGTTTCGGGATCATACCCATCTGAAATTTGGTTGTTATTTCCTCAATAACTCGAAAAATACAAAAGGGATTTCTATGAACAAGAGTGAATATCTTTGAAAAATAGCAAAGGCGATTCTTCTTCAAGTGATCCATGCGCCTTCAGAAGAGTATATTTGGGAGAGGGGACTTTTCAAAGGTTATGTATTATTTTTAATATGATTTCGCTAAAATTTTGCTGAAAGCTTCGAAACTTAACATTAAATTAACCACACTTTCTGATCTTGTGAGGTGAGAGGCTCATTTGTCGATATCAAATCTCGTGATGGATAGAGAGGCATTTTAGGCCAGTTTTTCTATCACTAATGAGAATACATCTTTATGTTTCTCCTCAACACCTTTAGATCTATCAATGGGCAATATTTTTCTAGAATAATTATGTATTCTTCTCCCAAAGAAGAATTGAAGATAGACAATGTGTTAATTTTTTCATCATTGCATTCTATCCTGACTTCAGGAAAAAAAAATTGGTTCAAGATCGGACGTGAAGTCAGGAGCTTTTGCGCGTATGTTCTATTGTCTATTCTCCTGTATTGGACACTCTCCCAGTAAACATGATATATCACAGAAACATTTCATATGAGATATGGGTGAAGCATTTTGAAACATTGCAAAGTTATGTTTCATGAACATCTCGCAAATGTTTATATGGAACATCGCTTCGCATCATCAGTGATATATCACAGTGACATGAAATATGAGACATATAATATAGGTATATTATGTGGGCATTAGAAAACATTCCAGTAATCTAACGGAAATGTTTGAATGTAACACGGCCTCTAAAAAAAAGCAATATCGGTGAAATATGTATATTAAATTATTTATTCAAGTATAGGTACATTAGCCTTTCCAACATTTTTTTTTTCAGTTTTCCGTCAAACGACAATGATACGTATAAATATATATCATTATCTCTTCAAGAATATATATTCAAGAATAAATCTTGTCTGAAAGATTTAATAAGCCTAATGTCAAATGTCAAATAATGAATGCTGATTGCTGATTCTGATTGGTTGGCGGTAGACGGATGCGGGCAGCCATTGGTGTTCTGAGGGACAGCGGACAGACCCATGGATCACAGATTACGCGTGGTTAGAAGTGTAGGTTATGTCTGTTGATGATCATTTAATTTGGTGGAAAGTAGAAGTTTTGGCAGTTTTTAAGTTTCATTCATCATTGTGCGATAGGATAAATTAGTTCATACTCTTTGAAACTAATAAGTGATTAATAAATATATGGTTTCATCCAGCGGTGATAAGGAAGGAGGTGAATTCTTTATAATATCATACTTACTTGATTTTTTTTTTTTTTGATAACTTTTCTAATAATATATTTATATTATATCATGGATGAGCAACGACGAAAGAATAAGTTGTTTTCATTTTATTAAATTTTTGTGCTATATAATATATTTTTATTTAATATTTCGATTCCAGGTTTTGTTGTACACCTTTGCATAAATGATGAATAAAAACTCGATTTGATAACATTTGTTTAATATATTGACTAGAACCTCCGATAGTATTCTTGTTGACACCAAGGATTTAAGTGTATAATGTTGTATATTTACTCTTTACGATAGGATTTGTTCCAAATCAAGATATTATCGTACAATGCAGCGTCATGATTCGGAGCAGTAGGTAGAAAAGTCACATTTTTTATACTGCTCCGAATCCTGACGATGCATTCTCCGATGATTTCTTGATTTGGTACAAACCTAATGAAACACCTGAAGATTGAAGTAGAATCAAGAATGTTTTTGTTCCAGTGAAAAATCGGTCTGTAACATATCCTTGGTATATTGCAATGAGACCAAATTAACGTTAAAAGTAACGTAGATAATATCTACGTTACATTTCATTCATAGGGGTAGAGATGTTTCAGAAACATCTACGAGATCGTTAATGTCCAAGGACATTTATGTGTTATGTTATGACATATATTATATGTTTCAATGATATGTTACTGAGACGTTTTCTGAGATATGTTTCCACTGAAGCATAAATGTCCTTGGACATTAGCAATGTTACTGAGACGTTTTCTGAGATATGTTTCCACTGAAGCATAAATGTCCTTGGACATTAGCGATCTCGTAGATGTTTCTGAAACATCTCTACCCCTATGAATGAAATGTTTCATGTTACACGTGAAATGTTTCAGCTATATTACTGAGATGCATCAATGTTTACTGGGCTTAATAGAATTTACAATGGTGAATTCTATTGTCTGTTCTCCTGTATTTGATACTCTTAATCGAATTTACCATGGTGAATTCGATTAAGAGTGTCCAATACAGGAGAACAGACAATATGATTCACCATGGTAAATTCGAATTAAGAGTGTCCAATACAGGAGAATGGACAACATAATTTACCATGGTAAATTCGATTA
Source organism: Halyzia sedecimguttata (assembly GCA_937662695.2). NCBI lineage: Eukaryota > Metazoa > Arthropoda > Insecta > Coleoptera > Coccinellidae > Halyzia > Halyzia sedecimguttata. Next base: position 115,635,285 of record OW569412.2, read on the forward strand.
AAGGTGTCCAATACAGGAGAATGGACAATAGAACGCGCAAAAGCTCCTGACTTCACGTCAGTGCTTGAACCAATTTTTTTGTTCGTAATTTTTTGGAATTTTATAGGGGTACGGTTCTTACAATTTTTTTTTTCTAATTTTTTTCAAATTTTCTAGGGGTACGGTTCTTGAAAAATTTTAAACACGTCTTTATGTTGATTTTCTACTAATAGTTACCAAGCTTCAATTCGATCGAATCTTAATTTTTTGAGTTATCGAGGAAATAATATTCCAGGTGGGTATAACTCGGAAACCGTGAAACCCATTATGCCCAAAAACGAACTTAACTCTCCCATTCGGATACGCAACCTTCCCTGAAAATTGCGAGTCCCTATCTTCTTTTGTTCGAAAGTTATCGAGGCAACGGTCACCCATCTACTGAACTCACATAAGGCTGCTCGAATCTCCAACAATATTTAACCGATGGTGTTAAAACTTAAAACTTGGCAGTAGAGTTGGGTTCTAAAGGCTCTTGCAAAATTTCAGCAATTTCAGACGAATAGTTACTGATATATAGAATTTTTTTTTTATTTTATATGATTTCTTAAAGATTTTCTACAAATACTATCCCCACGAAATTTTGCAAGAATTTTCGCGTTGGCATTCTACAACTATTAACCATGTTTCAATTCAATCGGTTTAGTATTTTTCGAGTTAATGAGGAGAAAAAACAACGAAATTTCAGATGCCTATAACTCTAGAAGCGTTTGGCCGATTATGCTTATAAACAAACTCAAATGTCGCATTTAGATGCACAAACTAACCTGAAATTTTCAATCCGCTATCTCTTTCCGTTCTCAGGTTATCGTGACAACAAAAATATTTTTTAATAATTTTTTAATAATTTTCTAGCAATACGATTCTCACAAAATTTCACAAACGTGCTTAGGTATATATTCTACAACTATTCACCAAGTTTGAATCCGATCGGATTTATTTTGGTTGAAAACAAAATTATTACTCGGAAACCATTGGGCCGATTATACCCATTAACAAACTTGTCCGTCGTATTGGGATCCGCCACCTACCCTGAAAATTTCAAGTCGCTAGCTCTTTCCGTCCTCAAGTTATCGCGGCAACGGCTGGACGGCCGGCCGGACAGAATCAAATTTGACCTCAAATTCTTCATTGGGGAGTCGAACTAAATCGTTTGAGACCATTTTCGTCAAAAAATTCGAAAGTTAAAGACATTTGGGCAAAGTGATAACGCAATGTTCCCCAGAACATAAGTGCAAAAAAAGAATACAGGGAAATAATAAAAATCATATAATTCGTCAACATATTTTCAAGAAACAGCATTGGAGTGATTGTCTGGAATAAAATTCATAATTTTTCAACCAATAACTACAGCATACTGATAGGTTTTTTTTCATTCTAATAATTACATAACTGAAGGTATGGTAATATTCAATTTTTTATTAGCTTTCCATCGATGAGAACAAAAGCTGGGTAGGGTTGAAGGGAAATATTCAAATTTATCGCCACAAAATGGGGAAAAGTAAAAATCAATTCACATTTTATTTTGAGTTGTTGGTTCCAAATACGAATTTTGTTCCATACTATAGTCCAAAACCCTCTATATTCGATTACATTTGCTGAATTCAATAATTACTTCATAATGGAACATTTTTAAATGAAATAGTAATAAGAGAAAATTTTCATGAATTTTCTCTTATTACTATTTCATTTGTTCTGAAAGAACAACAATTTTGCATTATGACGTAATTATTGAATGAGATGATGAGTTAATTCGACTCTACATAATAGAAGCGAAAAGTAAAGAAGCACTTGAAAAATTAATTAATATTTATAATATTGTGAGAATCAGGCATCCACAAACCATGCCTGCAGCCGATCCTGTATTTTCTTCGTAATTCATCTCAATCCTCTAAAGAGGGCGCATGATAACTGGTGTCTATTTGAACAGTATCAAGAATTCTCGCTAGATGGCTCTGAAACACGTTTCCCATAGGTGAGCCTACTAGGTATTCTTTATACAATGATATAATGATAACATTTATATCTGCAATAGGAGAACTTCATTCTGACATGTTGAACTCTAGAATGAAATTACTTAGTTTCCTATCATTATATTTTATTAAGGTATAAGAATGACTCGGGTTTTGTAGTACTACTACATTTTGAAACTGGAATATTTCAAGTTGTGTAACAAGGTATTTAAATATCTTCATGAGAAAAGTGGGGAATTCCATTGGTACGTCTGTTCGTTTTCCTGCAGGGTTATTCAGGTACTTTTATTTTTTTCTCAAATACGGATACTGATATATAGAATTTTTTTTTATTTTATATGATTTCTTAAAGATTTTCTACAAATACTATCCCCACGAAATTTTGCAAGAATTTTCGCGTTGGCATTCTACAACTTTTAACCATGTTTCAATTCAATCGGTTTAGTATTTTTCGAGTTAATGAGGAGAAAAAACAATTATTAATAAACCAATTATTAGTATTAATGTGTTTGTGATTTGCCTTTTTTTTCTCACGAACAATATAAAATTCAGTTTCCCTTATCAATAATATCGGCCTCTAATATTTCAGTTTTTTTTTTCTGTAAACGTATTTACAGTGAACCTATGTGAATATTTATTAACGCCGATTTTAAATCCCAGCAATCATCCCGAAGACCTTTATGATAGGGCTCGCATCAAGACATGTGATAGCGGTAGACGATCTGACGATCGTCAAGAATTGCATAATTCCATGCAAATTTTATTGAAGCAAGTACTGACGTAAGTCAGGAGCTTTTGCGCGTATGTTCTTTTGTCCATTCAGCTCTATTGGACATCTATTGGACACTCTTAATCGAGTTCACCATCGATATGGACCGGTTTCTCAGCTTTTATATGATATTTCATACCAAATGATCAAAGAATTTTTAATTCTGACATATGTATTCTATCCGAATGGAAATTCATTTGATATTTCATAATATACGAAAAACGTATTTATTCAGCAGAGTATTTGTTTTCAGATTAAACTCAACTTCCTTTTAAAATATCAAAACTCACAAGTCTGCGCAGATCTCCAACAATACAGATTAGATCGTGTTCAAACATACGATTTGGTTGTAGAGTTAGGTTTTGAAAGTTCCCACAAAATTTCAGCGATGTCGAACGAATAGTTTCTGATATATAGAATTTTTTTCAATGATTTTTTCTTAATTTTCTAGTCATACGATCTTCACGAAATTTTTGCGTAGGCATTCCAGAACTAGTTGCCATGTCAGAATTCAATCGGCATCATATTTTTTCAGTTATTGAGGAGATAAGAACCAAATGTCAGATGGATATAACTCCGAAACCGTTCGGCCGATTATGCCTTTTAACGAACTCAAATGTCAGTGGTGCACAACGTACCCTAGAAATTGCAGATCGCTATGTCTTTCCGTTCTCAAGTAATCGTGAGATAAATAATATTTTTTAGGATATTTTTTTTAATTCTATAGGGATAAGATCCTCAAAAAATTTCACAAATTTCTTTGCGTCACTATTCTACAACTACTTATAAAGGTTAAATTCGCTCGGATCTATATCTTTTGAGATATCGATAAAACAATATTCCAGATGGGTATAACTCTGAAACCGTTTGGCCGATTATACCTAACAATGAACATAACTGTCCCTCGTATGCGTAGCCTACCCTGAAAATTGCAAGCCCCTATCTCTTTTCGTTCGAAAGTTATCGAGGCAACGGTCACCCATCCAGCTACTCAACTCACTCAATACTGCTCAGATCTCAAACAATTTAAATCCGAACATATTCAAATATGCAACTTGGCTGTAAAATTAGGTTCTGAAGCCTTCCGTAATTTCAGCGATATCAGGCAGATATTTTCTGAGATAGGTATAGATTTTTTTTCGAAGGTTTTCAATTATTTTTTTTTTATTTTCCAGTGATACGATCCTCACGAAATTTCGTAAAAATTTGCGCGCTGGCATTCTACAAGTAATTACCATGTTTGAATTGGATTGGTTTGATTTCTTTTTGAGCTGAGGAGGAAATAAATAAAATTGAAACTGTTTAGCCAATTATGCATATTAACGAAATCAAATGCTGCATTCGGATGCTCAACCTACCCTGAAAATTAAAAGTCGCTATCTCTTTCCGTTCTCAAGTTATCGTGGCTACGGCCTGACCGCAGGCCGGACAGAATCAAATTTGACGTAGAATTCTTCATCAGGGAGTCGAACTCAATCGTGTGAGAACATTTTCGGCAAAAAATTCTAAAATTACGGAGATTTGGGCGAAATGACAACGCGCAGTAGTAACTACTTCGAGGACCCAATAAAAATTTGCAAACTGTAATATTCATGTAGAGGGACAAGCAGTCTTTCAATTAAAGAATAGTTGACCCTCTATTCTCTATTAAGAATTTAGGGGTGACATCCCCTAAATCTAGGATTGAGAAGATTTTGGCTTACAATTGTGCTCAAAATATGCCCCCCCCTGAATAAAAATTGACATGTTTCGACTTTTTCTCTCAAAACATCCCTGTCGTGACATAATTGGCCTGGCACGTTTTCAAATTGATACCTTGTGTATGAAAATACAGAGATGTTCGAACGATAAGTTATATCATGGAAGAGGCACTTATCGGCTGAGAACTGCAAGCCAGCATAAATGCGTACTGGAAAGTTTTCCATATCGAGCTCCTAATAGTTATAATAATATACCTATCTGCAGATTGCTGAATCAGCAAGCTGAAGTTCACTTTTTGGAGATGAAATTGAGTCGAATTAGTTATTCGAGCGAACCTATTAAATAAAATATACGTTACTCTCTCTTCGTACCCGCGTTAATAAGAAAAATATTAGTATTTCTGTATATCTCGAGTTTCATTCTAGTTGGTGATCTCATATCCTAATAATAAGCTTAGCAGAAGTATGTACATATAAACTACAATTCAACTTTCGAAATCGGTCTCAAAGATTTATATCACAGATTTTCAATGAAGCATAATTCAAATAAATTGATTTAATATTATAATAAGCAAGAACAATATATTATTAATTCATTACTGGGAAATAGTTTTTTCAGAAATATCTTCTTGGGATTATAATTAGAATTCTAAGTATGTATAAAATACGATGTAGCTTTCGAAATTGGTCTGAAAAATGTCATAGAGTTGTAAAAAATATAGAATAATATGCATCCATAACGAAGTAATTAACAATTCTCAATTTTTTAACGATAGGGTATACCGAGAAGCTACAAACTGAGGATGAAACGATCGAAAGAATGTGCTTTAGTGCTAAGAATGAATTGTAAACATATTGAAATTCAACCTTCTATAATAATGCTAAAGAATCCCTAAACTAACATCTGGCACCGAGTCTAGCACGCACCCGAACGCGTTGGACGTTGAATCAACAAATGCATAATTTATTCACAATCCCTTTTCATTCCGAACCATGAGTAACATTTGGCTCATCTGAACCGATTAAATAACATTTTATGTGTTGCAGGTCATCTTACGTTGATACCGTGTAGAAGATTGAAGTTTACAGTTTTTTTCTTTTGCGGACTGGGAAACCTAGTGTTACAAGAATCGGGATTGTTGTCGATTTCAGCATCTGGGTAAACCTCGGTAAAGCTAGCAAAACCACCTTCAGTTTTTCAAAAAAAATTCATTGTCATAATTTAGAACTCATTCTGTACTAATTTTGTACCTTATTTTAGTATTTGATACTCGTTTGTATACCGAGAAAATAATGGATTACTAAGTATTTGAAGAAATTAATGTGCCTTAATTTAGTACCAGAAATGGGGTGTAGTTGACCGATTTTGAACTTCCATTGCATTTATTTATAAGCATAAGATTTATTTTCGGGATAAGAAAATTACATGAAGATGGTATTATTAATGAGAGTAAATAAGTATATCATTTGGAAGGTAACAATTTTTCAGTCAAAACTTGAAAAAAATATATAACCCGCTACTGGTGGGGTGAAGTTGAACCTTTGAAATGTGATTCTTGAATACTTGGGGTGAATTTGACCAATTAATAATTGATTTTTGATCATTGTTTCACTAAGTAAACGAGAAATAAACTATAAAATCCACATTTTCATTAATCTAAGTATGTCATAAGACATATATAGAATTTTAAAACAAGAATATAACTTTTTACGCGCAGGGGAACATAGCATTATCATTTTGCCCAAATTTCCATTTTGTAATGTTCGAATATTTCGCCGAAAATGATGTCAAGTGATTAGATTCGACTCACTAATGAAAAATTCTATGTCACATTTGACTCTGTCCGACCGTCCGGTCGTTAGTCGACATAACTGTTTCCGAGTAATAATTTTGTCATCAACCAATAAAGATTCGATCGAATTGAAACTTGGTAGTTGGTTGTAGAATATTGACACGAAGATTTGTGGAATTTTGTGAGAATCTTATCACCAGAAAACTTTAAGAAAATTAGTAAAAAACATTATTTCTGTCACTATAAGCTGGGAATAGAAAGAGATGGAGACTTGCAATTAGTGAATCCAATCCCGCACCAAAATCTGAATCCCACAAACGCGCGGGATGAAAGTTATAAATCCCGCGGATCCGCAAAAATGCGGGATTGTTAACAATAATACTCTTTGTACTCAAACTATTAAACATGCTAATAAAAAGTGGTTCAAGCACTGACGTGAAGTCAGGAGCTTATGCGCGTATGTTCTATTGTCCATTCTCCTGTATTGTATAATAACTGTATAATACAGGTATTCTACAACTATTTACCAAGCTTCAATTCGATCGAGTCTATATTTTTTGAGTTATCAAGGAAATAATATTCCAGGTGGGCATAACTCCGAAACAAATGGACCGATTTTGCCCGTAAACGAACTTGACTTAACTCCCATTGAGATACGCAACATATCCTAAAAATTGCAAGTTCCTATGTCCTTTCGTTCGAAAGTTATCGAGGCATCGGTCACCCCTCCATCTACTGAACTCACACAAGGCTGCTCGAATCTTCAACAATATATATCCGATCGTGTTCAAACTTGGAACCTGGCAGTAGAGGCAATAGACAGTTTTTCGCCAAGGTGCATATTTAATTTTTTAGTCGACCTCTACATACTTTTATGAATTTCGGACCTCTTAAATAATTTCATAATAACAAATCACAGTTATTCTCATATAAGCACACTTATGTTTGTATTGAACAGTATCATGCCATATTCATAGTGACCACAGCGACTGACAGTTATTCGTACAGGCACTTATGTTTGTATTGAACCGTTACATGCCATATTCATAGTGACCAGAGCGGACGAAAAAGTACTTTTTCTTTTTAGGGGACGTTTGCGCTTTCATTGTCGAATACGGAATTTTAATATTGGGTCCCGCAAATCCCGCACGGAAAATCCCACAATGTTGATTCCGCAGAATTTCAGCGGAATCCCGCATTTGCGGGATCCAGCATTTGCGGGATTGGATTCCCTACTTGCAATTTTTAGGGTAGGTTGTGAACCGGCCAAACTGTTTTGGTTGTTATATTTCGATAACTCGAAAAATACGAATCCCATCCAATTCAACCATGGTAATTAGTTTTAGAATGCCGACGCAAAACATCTTGCAAAAATTTTCTGAGTATCGTGTCACTAGAAATTTTTTGAAGAATCAGTGAAAAACATTGAAAAAATTATAATTATCGATACTATTCGTCCGACATCGCTGAAATTTTTCGAGTGCCTTCAAAACCTAAACCGACTGCCAAGTTCCCAGTTTGAACACGATCGGATTCTATATTGTTGGAGATCCGAGCGGTCTTGGGTGAGTTCAGTAGCTGGACGGGTGACCGCCCTCGCTAACTTTCGAACGAAAAAAGATAGGGCATTTTTCAGGGTAGATTGCGCATCCGAATGGGAGAGTTAAGTTCGGTGTTGGGCATTATCGGCCCAACGGTTTCCGAGTAATAATTTTGTCATGAACCAATAAAGATCCGATCAAATTGAAACTTGGTGAGTAGAATATGAACCTAAGGGCGTTTGTGGAATTTTGTGAGACCGTATCACAAGAAAATTAAAAAAAAAATATTAAAAAATATTATTTGTCACGATAACCTGAGAACGGAAAGAGATAGTGACTTGAAATTTTCAGGTTGGTTGTGCATCTGAATGCGACATTTGGGTTTATCTACAGGCACAATCGGACAAACGGTTTCGGAGTTATACCCATCTGAAATTTGGTTCTTATTTTCTCAATTACTCGAAAAATACATACCCAATCTAATTCAAGCATGGCTATTAGTTGCCGAATGCCAACGCAAAAATTCTTGCGAAATTTCGTGAGGATCCTATAACTAGAAAATTTTAATAAAATAATTGAAAAAAATTCTATATATCAGAAATTATTCGTTCGGCATCGCTTAAATTTTGCAAGTGCCTTCAGAACCCAACTCTATTGCCAAGTACCAAGTTTCAACACGATCGGATCCATATTATTGGAGATCCGCGCAACCTTGTGAGATTCAGCAGCTGGATGGGTGACCGTTGCCTCGATAACTTTCGAACTAATGGAGATAGAGACTTCCAGTTTTCAGGGTAGGTTGCGCATCCCAATGGGAGAGTTAAGTTCGTTTTTGGGCATAATCGGTCCAACGGTTTCGGAGTTATACCCACCTGGAATTTTATTTCCACGTTAACTCAAAAAATATAGACTCGATCGAATTGAAGCTTGGTAATTAGTTGTAGAAAATAGACTTGAGGACGTGTGTCAAAGTTTGTAAGAAACGTACCCCTAGAAAATTTTTAAAAAATTACGAAAAAAAGAATTGGTTGACGCACTGACGTGAAGTCAGGAGTTTTTGCGCGTATGTTCTATTGTCCATACTAAATTGCTCCTGACTTCACGTCAGTGTTTGAACCAATTTTTTTTAACTTATAAGCAACTGCATACTCACAATCATTTTGATATCGAATGTGGTTTTCAAAATATCAGGAAAATAAATGAATAAATTCCTTTATGAATGTGTTTTCGATATATCAACAATATCACAGATTTGTTCACCAAAATTGTCAATATTATCAGATTTAATAAATTTATGGACTGAAAACTGAAATATCTAATAAAATGTTCATCAGTGAATAATTATGGTTGTTAATATTTGATGCCGTTTTGAATGATTTCAAATCTCTATTCTTCACATACATACCTAATCACAACTTTATCCCAGCAGTAGTTTTCGAAATAACACCCTAATCGGCTAATTTCTTCGACGAACTTTCGATCAAAGACAAAGCACAAATGTTGTCGCCAATATTGTCCAATTGTTATTTTTGGTATTATAACATTATATATTGAGGTCTCCGATGAAATTTTCATCTTCTCTTTCAGGATGATTTCGAGTCAATGATTTGATTATTGTTAAAAAAATGGTGATTTCAAAATTCAAGGATGGTTATGTATTACATTACTCAATTTTTCACTGTAGAAATGACATTAACATAATATCTCACTTCAAGAAACGTCATATAGAGTAGAAAGATCATTTGTGTGTAGAAGAGAATATTTGTCTGTCTTGCTGTGTAACTTCGAGTGAAGTTAGATTGTGCATTTACCGTTATTGTAGCTATGGCAGTGTTGCACAATATAGCCTTGAACCAGAATGATTATTTTGAAATTCAGGAAGAATTTCAAGTAGTATCCATCAATTCGGATTATTAAATTTCGGATTCCTCCGAAGCAAACACATTTCGAAGGATGATAGTTAGTCAATCTAATAGGTAAGTTTGAATAAAACTGATAATTTATTAGTATTTTATTTATTATTTGCCATTTTTTTTTCGAGACGAATATCAAGTTTGCTTTATCAATAATAAGTTTAATTTCAAGTCTGCATCTAATATTAAATTTTTTTTTCTCCTTATAATGCCATATTTCGTTTATTTACCATTTTTGCGCGTATGTTCTGGGGAACATCGCGTTATCATTTTGCCCAAATTTTGCCGCCCGGCCAGCCGTTGCCACGATAACTTGAAAACGAAAAGGGATAGCGACTTAAAATTTTCAGGGTAGGTGCATTCAAATACGACGGACAAGTTCGTTAATGGGCATAATCGGCCTAACGGTTTCTGAGTAATAATTTTGTCATCAACCAATACAGATCCGATCGAATCGAAACTTGGTAGCAAGTTGTAGAATACAATTACGAAGACGTTTCTGAAATTTTGTGAGAATCGTGTTGCTAGAAAATTTGAAAAAAAATATCAAAAAATATTATTTTCGTCACGATAACCCGAAAAAGGAAATAGATAGCGACTTGCAATTTTCGGGGTAGGTTGTACATCTGAATGTAACATTTGTGTTTATTAATAGGCATAAGCGGCTAAACGGCTTTGGAGTTATGCCCTTTCTGAAATTCGTTTTTTATTTCTTCAATATGACGAAAAATACAGAACCCATCTAATTCAAACTTGGTTACTAGTTGTAAAATACCGGCTCGGAAAGTCTTGCAAAATTCCGCGAGAATCGTATCACTACAAAATAAAATAAAAATAATTTGAAAAAAAAATTATATATCGGAATCTGTTCGCCTGTCATCACTGAAATTTTGTGAGAGCCTTCAAAATCTAACTCTACTACCAAATTCCACGTTTGAACATGATCGGATGTATATTTTTTGGAAGATCCGAGCAGCATTGGATAAGTTCTGTAGTTTGATGGGTGACCGTTGCGTTGAAATTTTCAGGCTTGGTTGCGCCAAGCCTGAATGAGAGAGTTAAGTTCGTTGTTTGGCATAATCGGCAAAACGATTTCGGAGTTATGACCATCTGGAATATTATTTTCTCGATAACTCAAATAATACACGCCCGATCGAATTGAAACTTGGTATCTAGTAGGAGAATATCGACATAAGGACGTGTAAGGAATTTTTTGAGGATCGTACTACTAATAAATTTAAAAAAAAATTACGAAAAAATATTATATATCTCAAGATAACTGGAGAACAGAGAGAGATAGTGATTTGTCATTTTTAGGGTTGGTTGCGCAGCCGAATGCGACATTTAAGTTCGTTTATAGTCATAATCAACCCAACGGTTTTGGAGTTATACCTATCTGAGATTTGGTTGTTATTTCCTCAATAACTCAAAAAATACGGAACTGATCCAATTCAAACATGGTTACTAGTTGAAGAATGCCAACGCGAAAATTACTGCAGAATTTCGTGGGGATCGTGTAACTAGGACATTTTTTGAAAATCATTGAAAAAAATTCTACATATCAGAAACTATTCGTCCACCATCGATGAAATTTTGCAAGATCCTTCAGAACCTAACTCTACTGCCAAGTTTCAAGTTTGAACACGATCGGATCTATATTGTTTGAGATCGGAGCAGCCTTCTGTGAGTCAGTAGCAAGATGGATTACCGTTGCCTTGATAACTTTCGAACGAAAGGAGATAGGGGCTTACAATTCTCAGTGTAGGTTGCGCATCCGAATGGGAGGGTCAATTTAATTCTGGGCATAATCGGTACATCGGTTTCGGAGTTATACCCACCTGGAATATTATTTCCTTGATATAGACTCGATTGAATTGGAGCTTGGTAACTAGTTGTAGAATATCGACATAAAGACGTGTGTAAAACTTTGCAAGAACCGTACCCCTAGGAAATTTAAAAAAAATTACGAAAAAATAATTGGTTCAAGCACTGACGTGAAGTCAGGAGCTTTTGCGCGTATGTTCTATTGTCCATTCTTCTGTATTGGACACTCTTAATCGAATTTACCATGGTGAATTCTATTGTCCGTTTTCCTGTATTGGACAATCTTAATCGAATTTATCATGGTAAATTAGAAACGTTTGACACCATTTTCAACCGAATATATCAGACATTTGGGCAAATTGATAAGCACTCTGTTCTGAGCAACAAGAGCACCAAAAAAGCAAGGAGGAATTTGAGCTATGATAAAGTAAGTATCTATACACGAGAAATATTAGATTGCTTCGTAAACAATGATGATTGAAAATCGAGTTTTATTTCAGTGTGAGAGGTATAAGATAGATGGTGGAAGCTTTATGCCAAAGGCAATATTGGTGGATGCGACACTTGTAGGTATGTTACTGACCCACTTTGATTACCCCGTCAATCATTATGATTCGTCAGCAGCATATTATACGAACGGTAATTAATGAGCCAATCAAAGTAGAATATAAAATACAATATGAAGTTTCTTGAAGAGAGCTCTACTATAAATGTCTTCGGGATGATTGCCGGGATTTAAAATCAGTGTCAATAAATATTTACATAGGTTTATTGTAGGTACTTTTGCTGAAAAAAAAATGAAATATTAGAGGCAACTTGAAATTAACGATATTATTGATAAAGCAAAATCAATTTGATATTGTTCTTGAGAAAGAAATGGCAAATCATAAATTCCTAAGTAGTAAATTATAAGTTTTATTCAAACTCACCTTAATCTATCTCATTTTGAATTTTTCATCTGTGAATATTTTCATGGGAGATCTTCAAATTCTAATGAATCGGGATATGGAAATGTTATTGATAAAGTCATGAACTTTTTCATTTGATGAGGTAGTTGAATTAAATGATACTTCAGTTGCAAGTATTAGTTTTAACCAAATAGCAACAAGTGAACTTTTCAACTCAAGTTAGAAATTAGAATGGAAACTGCAAATAGTCGATATCGATAAATGGTCACTGTAAACAGAAACCTCTAGTTATCGGCCCGTGAAAGTTATGGAATCTTAGACCAGGGTTTCTCAAACTTTTGGCTCTCCCTGTTAAACCCCTGCTAAAGACTGCAGTATTTTTTTTATTTCCTTATATTTTTATCAGCATACCGAATATCAGCTAAATCAGATTCGTTTGTTAATATGTATTATGGCAACCATTTCAAACTTCGCAATGTTCATTTTTGCGCGCTTGTTCCGCCAGCAACATGTATTTTTGTTATTTTTTGGCGAAAAGGGTCTCAAACGATTGGGTTCGACTCATTGATGAATAATCCGGGGTCAAATCCAATTATGTCCGTCCGTCCAGCCGTCCGTCCGTCCAGCCGTCCGTCCGTAAGGACGATACATCTCGAAGGATATTAGTTATATATATTTGGATCGTAAATATCTCTGTTAAGTTAGTTAATGAGCAATATCCACCCTGTGTTTTTGGAGCTATGGTCATTTTGGGCTTGAGCTTTTTTTCTGCTTCATTTACGATATTACTATACTTCGATCTGTCTGAAATTTAGCACTAGATTGTAGAATTACGACCTTTATATACATGCTAAGTTTTGTATTTATCCGGAAAAAACGTTCAGAAAAAAAAAATCAGAGATTTGTGAATCATGTTTTCCCAATAACTAAACAAAAACAGGATATAATGTAATGGAAGCTTGGTAGTTCGTTGAAAAACATACCAACAAACAGCCTTTCGCAAAATTTCTGGAGAATCGCATGACGAAAGAAAATTTATAAAATATTCTACTATTTTGCGGAATATTTTGCTTGAAATTCCGGAACTACATATCAGATTCAATCTAAATGTGGCATTTAGGTATCCAATAATGACATGTACACAATTTCATGAAAAACAGACGCTACAGAAAACAAATCTCAATATGAAATTCCAAATACCTACTGGCTCTTTTACAACGAGAAATTCCTATTGCATTTCAATGCGTGTCCTGCATATAGGTACAAAGCATGGTTTTGCAAAATGAACGATGTGGGGATTTTTAATTTGTATGAATGTTGAGTGACCTGGGAGGAACTGGAAGGCCATTATTAACACCTCATGTCAATTATGGGTGTGCATCCCAGTTTCGAGGAAATAGCATAGTTTCCGAGGTGAAATGGATACTTCACGTGCTTCTTGGGTCAATTTTGAAATTCACACTGCCAATTTCGTTTATTTTTCGTTATGCGCGTGAGCAGACGAAAAGTGACTTAACTGCTGGAGTTTTGGGCTGAGGGGAGTTGGGTTTTCAAATGGAGGATGATATTCTTCCAAAGAATTTCCTTGAGAGAGCCCACGCATGCGTAGATTGAGCTGCGATATCTCCTAGGTCATTGGTGCTGGAAAATCGGAGTTTAATGTTAGGTGTGTGATTTCGGGAGGACATTCAGCCGCGAGTGGACTGCACTAGAGATGTGCCGGATCATTGAATGTATGAATCCGCGGATGCGGATACGGATACGGAACACCAGTTTCTAGATCCGCGAATACGAATACGGATACGGATCTAGACTCTCTTACGCATTCGATCTCTGTTTTTGGCGATCTAGTTCCTCGGAACTGGGTGCTTATCAATTTGCCCAAATGTCTGTAATTTTCGAATTTTTCGATGAAAATGGTCTTAAACGATTTGGTTCGACTCACTGATCAAGAATCCGTGGTCGAAATTCATTCTGTCCGGGCGTCCGGCCGGTCCGGCCGGCCGTAGGCACGATTACTCTCGAACGGAATGAGCTAGACAGTTGAAATTTTCAGAGTAGGTTTGGGAGATAAATATCTCGGCTAAGTTCGTTATTGGGCAAAATCGGACAGATGAAAATTTTTTTTTACAAAGCAAATTCCGAATTAAATGTTTTTCAATAAGAAGTTTTACCATAAGAATCCAATGATATCATTTTCAACTCTAACAAGCTAATACTTTCGGAGATATGATTTTTCAAAATTTCAATAATAAATCGTATTTCAACGTTGTCACAGAATGATATAATTATTCTATGTATGAATTGTCCTAATGTCAACTTATTTTCCTGAGACATGACATTATCTAATCAATCGAAGAATTGTGAGCGAAGTGAGAAAAATCTCAGTTGTTTGCTCCGAAATTAGTTTTTCTCAGAAATAGTCTTACATTTCGGAACGGAACATGAAGTATCCATAGACATAGATATAACTCTCGAACGGAATGAGGTAGGTAGTTGAAATTTTCAGAGTAGGTAAGGGAGATGAATATCTCGGTTAAGTTCGTTATTGGGCCAAATTGGCCAGATTTAATTTGATTTCTTCCATGGTGCAGTTCTCATTCTCATGATTGCTCATTTAATCTTGATAAATAAACTATTATTTGAATTGAATTTCCTTTATGATGCAGTTCTATCATATGAATACATTGATATAACTCCCAACTCTGAGAAACCAATACTTTCGGAGATATAATTTGTCTGTTTGAACAAGAGCGCCAGAAAGCTCCTGTCCACAGTGCTTGAACCCATTTTTAAAGTTTAATTTACCATTGCTCAATTTCGATTACGGTTTATAATATTTTTGAGTTGCTGTAGTTATGTGTGATATTTTGTCCATATAACGATAACTTACTATGGAGATTGAATGCTGTTAAGTTAGAGAATTTGATTTTTGTTATTATTCAAAATATCAGAGATAGCTTTGAGTTTTGATCTAATTAGGAAGACTTCCAAGTAGTCATATTCTCATGACTACCAGAGAAGGTAGAAAGATTGTTTATTTATTTGATTTTTACAATTCAAATGTGCAAAATATAAGTAAGTATTCTTTGAAAATAAAACATATTTCGAATAGTTTTCGTTGCCAGATATTCACCCTCACTCACGATTTCGAAAGTCTAATAACATTTAAAACTTAATCAGATCCGTTCGAGATCCGCCAAAAAAATGGCGGATACAGATACGGATACAGATCTTTGTTTTGCTTCGGATATCCGCGAATACGGATATAATACGGATATCCGGAACATCACTAGACTGCACATGCTCAGAAGAGAAGTTGCTGTATTTTAGGTTGTATGGGTTAGATTGGAAGTGGTTTACGTCTATTGGTCATGGCTCTGATGCTAAGCCGAGAATATGAGGTTCTAAATGAAAATTCATGGCTATTATAAGAGCATACAAGTCAATTTGGGGGAAATAACATTGTTTTCTAGTTAAAGTGTCTTTACTGTGGCCAATGGTAGAGCCAATTTTGAAATTCACGCTGCCCCTTTCAGTAATTTTTCGCTCTCCGTATGAGCAGACTTTTTGTTCGTGGTTTTGGATGCTGGCAGCAATATATAGAGAGCACTATCAGTGAGGAGTGAACTTTGCATGCGCATGAGTAAGCTGCCAGTTTATGGTGTTGTTTGTGCTAGGATGCGAGTGAATTCCTATGAGTAGTCATGGGAATCTGGTGCTGTGCCAATATATGAGTCTTTTGTTCCGTTTTCTTGGGAAGAATTTATAAATAACTAAGATCTACATTAAGTTATATTAAGATTTGAAGAATAGGTGCAAGGAACTTCGTTCCTGACGGTTCCCTGACCAATATCTTTTTTTTCTTATTTCGAGCGAAGGTAAAACTGATAGGTGTAGACTAAATTGGAGTAATGAACAGAATTGTCAAGAAAATATAAAAAGCACATTCAAAAGCACTGACGTAAAGTCAGTACTCTTTGGCGCGATCGTTCGCTTCAACCAATTAGAATAGGTCGAACCGGAGATCTAGTCAGACGGTAGTCGCCACCATGCACAGTTGGGTCAAATCAACAGTACTGTACCTGAGCCGGAGTAAGGATACTGTAACAAAGCTTACACAGAACAAAGCTGACTCTCCTAACTCGCCCAAGTTCCTAGGAGCTTCTGAGGGGTCTCTTTGGGAAAGACCTAGGAGGATTAGTATAGTCATAATCGTGTCATTAGCAAGCACGCCAATGCAGATTGCCTTCACAGAGAAGCTAAAAAGCTATGAATGGACTGACGTGGGATCAATCTGCTTTGGCGTGCTTGGTAATGAGATGAATATTAGTATAGTGGCCCTCTTAGATCTTTCCCAAAGAGCCCCGTCAGAAGCTCCTAGGAGTTTGTGCGTGTTAGGGGAGTCAGTTGTGTTCTGTGTAGGCTTTGTTACTGTTTCTTACGTCAGCTTAGTCACAGCACTGTTAATTTTTTAGCCAACTATGCATGGTGGCCACTACCGTCTGACTAGATCTCCGATAAGCTCTCTCCACTGAACAACAAGCACTCATCATTCAATACAAATTGGTTAACGTGAACAAGGGACTTTCATTTATTATGCTTGGCAGCCATTTTCGTATATTTTTATTATGACTAAATACATATGCCCAATATGAGCTAAATATGATTTTTTTTTTCTTATGAGTTCGGCCATTATGAAATTCGGCATCGTGGATATTCTCGTGCCTTGTCTCCAGGAATGAACAAACATGCAAATTTTCAAAGCCATACCTAAATAAACAAGAAATAGCTGAATAAAAGTTTGAACATTTCGAAACCAATAAATTGCCCACATACGAACATTCGAACTTGATTAAAAGGATCCAGATATAAGCGCATAATTAATTTGTACATAAAGTGTCAAAATAATAAATTTAATAAGCTAGTTTGATTTTTCTTCCAAATTCGCTAAATAAAAATTTAATAGGAAAGAAACATAAAGATTTTCTAAAAGGTCCTCGATTAGACGAATTCATGCATTGCATCGGTTATTCGCGGACCGTCTTCAAATGGAATAATTCTTGCATCGGTTATTCGCGGACCGTCCTTGAATGGTATAATTCTTGCCTCGGTTATTCGCGGACCGTCCGTGAAAGAACCAAATGTCCGCGAATAACCGTATTGTTGCATCAAAATGTCCGTGAAAAGAACAATTCGCATACACACACATATATATATATATATATATATATATATATATATATATATATATATATATATATATATATATATATATATATATATATATAGTGTAGGTGGTCATTTTGAAGAATCAAAAAGTATATGTTTGTATATACTTGTATATACTAGTATATACTCATATCAGGATTTGGTCATTTTGGAGAGCTCATCATTTGTACTGCAAAATTTATAATATAACACGCTCATTTTCTCCTTTTACTTTAGTTAGAGCAATAAATAAGTTTCTGAGAAATTATAAATTGAATATGTATCCGATTCACACGGAAAGATTTCGCGAAATAATTTTTTTCTGAATGCTCCAAAGAGCTAATAACATAACAATTCTTCATTGCTCAATAATTAAAAATCCATGGAACATTGTACAATGAAATAATTGAAGAAGCCAAAGTACAGGCTAATCATTTCAACCGTTCATTCGTTTGAACTTGTCACGGAGCTATTAGAGAAAATGAAGAAATTTTCAAAATATTAATAATTTGCTAAGTTTTAGTGTACAATGATGAAATTTGAGAGTATTGTTCGTGGATGCATATAGGATGGAAATTCAATGTCAAATAGTTTGTGTAGATCCTAGGAGGCGGTGACTAGGGGCAGTAAAACCAAAAATGCCATGAATCGGTTAATACGAAGTGTTCCAAGATAAGCTTTGGATAAGTTCTTCAGAAGGACGTCAAGAATGAGGTGTAGTATGTCACATAGTTAGTGCGGCCGTAGGGGGGTGGTAATTGGGGGTGGCATATCGAATAATGCCAAAATTGGAAAATGGGAGTGTTCCGCAATGAGATATTGCTCAGAATGGCCTATATATTAAGACGAAGAATGTCACGTGTTTTGTGCGGCTATACGGTGGCGGCAATCAGGGGCGGCATGCCGAAAAATTCTATAAGTCGTTAAATATTGAGTGTTCCGCGATAAGCTTCAGATATGGTTTAGGGAATGGCGAATATACTAAGATGTAGTTTGTCACATAGTTTCTGCGGACTTAGGGAGGTGGTAATCGGGGCTGGCATATCGGAAAATGCTATAACTCGATAAAATTGAGTGCTCCACGATGATTTTTGAATATGATGTAGCAAATGACAAAAATACAAAGATATAGTAAGTCCCACAGTTTGTGCGGCCGTACGGAGGTGGTGAACGAAATATCGAAAACACTGAATATTTAAAGACTTTTCCGATATGCCACCCCCGATTACCACCTTTCTACTGCTGCACCAACTATGCAACATACTACAACTTCGTATTTATGCCATTCTTGACAACAAATCACAGGATCATCATGAAACACTCAATATATAACGAGTAAGAGCATTTTACGCCATTAGAGATAACATATCCAAGACTCATCTTGGAATACTCAATATTTAACGAGTTATAGCATTTTCCGATATTCCGCCCCCGATTACCGCTCCCTAGGGCTGCGTCAACTATGATACGTACTAAATCTTTGTATTTACGCCATTCTCTAAAACATATCCAAGGCTGATCGTGGAATACTCAACATTTAACGAGTTAAAGCTTTTTTCGATATGCCACCCACGATAACCGCCTATTTACGGCCGCACAAATTATGTGACATAATTCATCTTAGTATATATGCCATTCCCAACAACATATCCAAAGCTCATCGTGAAACGCTCAGTATTTAACGATTTATAGCTTTTTTCGATATGCTGCCCCCAATTACCGCCTTCCTACGACCGAACAAACTATGTGACATACTAAATATTTGTATTTACGCCATTCTCCATAATACATCCAAGGCTCATCGTAAAAAAAACTTATAAAATGAAATAGTTATAGCATTTTTCGATATGCCGCCCCCGATTTCCACCTCCTTAAGGCCGCACAAACTGTGCCACATTCGATATCTTTCTTTTTACGCTATTCTCGACAATATATCCAAGGCTCATCTAGGAACACTCAATAGGTAATGACTTATAGCATTATTCGTAATGCCTCCCACGAATACCGCCTGCCTACAGCTGCTCGATCTTTTTGACATAGTACATCTTTGTATATACTTCATTCGCAACAACATATCCAAAGCTAAACGCC
This sequence comes from Halyzia sedecimguttata, assembly GCA_937662695.2. Classification (NCBI taxonomy): domain Eukaryota; kingdom Metazoa; phylum Arthropoda; class Insecta; order Coleoptera; family Coccinellidae; genus Halyzia; species Halyzia sedecimguttata. The sequence goes on from OW569412.2 coordinate 115,655,044, forward strand.
AACCTGATGGCCGGTTATTCGAAACCAAGTATCACATGTTCTATTACTATCCATCTAGAACATATTTCCAAAATTTCTAGGTGACAGGATTCTTAATAACAATATTGCTGAAACATTTGCCATCCCCAACGCCACCCAGCTTGCAGGTTATTCGAAACCAAGTATCACATATTCTATTAATATCCATTTAGAACACATTTCCAAAATTTCAAGATGGCAGCATTCCTAATAACAATATTGCTTAAACATTGCCAACCCCACCGCCATCCTGATGAGCGGCTATTCGAAACCTAGTATCACATATACTATTAATATCCATTGAATACACATTTCCAAAATTTCAAGGTGGCAGGATCCTTAATAACAATATTGCTGAAACGTTGCCACTCGCACCGCCACCCCGACGGCGAAACCAAGTATAACATATTCTATTAATATCCATTTAGAGCATGTTTCGAAGTGGCAGGATTATCAATAACAATATTTCTGAAATATTGCTACCCCCACCGCCAACCTGACCGCTGGTGATTCGAAACCAAGTATCACATAATCTATTACTATCCATACAGAACATATTTCCAAAATTTCAAGGTGGCAGGATTCTTAATAACAATATTGCTGAAATATTGCCACCTCCACCGCCTCCATGAATCTCTGTTATTTAATACCAAATATTGCATCTTCTTCTACTAACTACATAGAAAATATAACGATAGGTTTACCACTGTTCTCGGAATTACACATCATTAGTGAAATGAAATGGCATCATAATTATACTCTAAAAACTATAGTGTAAACTTAAAAACACAATAAAAATGAATGAACATAAGCAAATTAAACGCTAATGACATAATAGTTTTTGGCGCCCTTGTTCCTAATGAAATTGATACTTCATCCGACTATTAATTTCTTGAGTCAAAACATTGAAAATAAAATATTCAATTTTTCAAAGCGGGTGTCCTTTTTGTGAAATAAACTAGTTTTTCCAACGTATCTTGAATGCGGATTCAATCACGACAATTTATTACTCCTTTTTTTCGAACGACCTATAGATATGAGTAGGTATATGGTTTTCTCAAATATAAGATTCGACCAAATGTTATCGATAGATCTACAGATGGAGCCTTTCAAATGATAAAGTCACAGATAACTAAGTATAAAGTGTAAACCTCATTGTATATAGATCTAAATGTAATGCCTCAATATATTCTGAAGTCAATTATCACACAAATATTTCCATAGATGGCGCGAGCGAGATTCATAACCCGCCGCATCCGCCAAATATATAGCCGCGAAATAAAGTAGCTAGAAATTTGAGCAGGTGTCGCTGAAATAAAATATGATCTAAAATTATGTTTCAACATAACAAAATAATGTCTTCAAATTAATCGAGCTATAACGCGAATGCATCAAGATATGTATTGTGTTGCCTTTTCGGAACATATATATATATATTTGTCGCGCTTGTTTCCCTGGACCTAATCATATCAATTAGCCCAAATGTATTTAATTTTCGAATTTTTGATCTCAAAAGTTTAGTTTCGACACATTGATCAAAGAATCCGAAGTCTACCTTAATTCTGGCCGGCCAGCTGTAGGCACGATTAGTCTCGAACGAAATGAGTTACAGAATTCACATTTGCAGGGTCGTTTTGGGTTCCAAATACTCCGTTTCGTATTTTTCAAACAGTAAGTTGCGTTCGATGTCCGCTTTGCGAGGTTATCACATTTGTGATTGTGCATGCATCGATAATTGCTTCATTATAAACTTTGAAATTATGTCATTAATTTTCCATTGTTATTTTCAATTTTCAAATTCAGCTAATAAGCTAACATAACATTTACTGATTCTGAGGCGGTACGAAGTTCGCCGTCCAGCTTGTGCAGATATAATGTACCGAGTAGGTACCGATTTTGCAGTAACGGACTACAATGGTTAGAAATTAATAGTATTCTACTAAATTGGATGGAGTACATCTAATCATGCCAAAAGTTGAGACTGTCTGGGAGAAATGTGCTAGCCAAATTTTTTGATTTAGTGATAAAGACTTGGTTAATATTGGCATGATTTATCTTCGTTACCAGCATTTGTAATTATGGATATCGAAAATAGGGTCATAAAGAACGCTTGCACATGTAGTGAACTGGATATTTTTTAGCATATCTGCTGAAGATTACTGGGTACGAAGAGTAGAATAAGCTAGTAAACAATGATTCCAATAGGTATACATGTCAACAAGACTTCACATCAGTTGTCAATTACATACCTATTATGACGCAAGTATATTAGAAAGAAATCGTATGATACGGCAACCTTAAGTTTCCCAGCAAATTAGTTTGCAATGTATTTTATTGCTTGTCTTGTCATTGCAATGTTGTGTCAGCGATTTAATTAGTAAATATGGCCGACATGTATGTTGTGGGAAGAATAATAAAGAAACTTCAGAGTTTTGGAAAAGAAATCCCAGAAAGGAACCTTTTAATATTAACGAGATATTTTAATTTGTCCGATATAGAGCTTATATATGCAACCTGTATATGATTCTTACTTAAAACTGTTATTACGTTTAAGGTAGTATTTAAACATATTTCGTTTCATATTCCATACAAGTTACTCAAAAATTGTTCTATGAATTGATATATCATTTGGTGCTATACTATGATCTAATATGCTGACGTGGTATGATGAATGGGAAATACAAAAATCTAGCTCCTTGTGACTTTGCTGAATTGGATTACTGCGAAATAGTAATACAATGTTCATTCATTTTTTGCGCTCTTGTTCATTAGTCTATTTTATATTTCGCTAGGAAATTCGAAGGAATTTTTAATCCATAATTCCCCTATCTCAAATGCTGTAGCCGGACTATTTAGGGAATTCCAAAAAATGAAAGACGTGTAAAGACTGCTCTGAACGAGATAACTAGTTTTTGTGAGAAACTTGTACATAATAAATATTGTCATGTTTATTAGATTTCTATTGAAAAAATGGGTTCAAGCCCTGTGCACAGGAGATTTCTGGAGCTCTATTTCAAACAGACAAATTATATCTCCGAAAGTATTGGTTTCTCAGAGTTGGAAATTATATCAATGTATTCTTATGATAGAACTGCATCATAAAGGAAATTCAATTCAAATAATAGTTTATTTATCAAGATTAAATGAGCAATCTGAGAATGAGAACTGCACCATGGAAGAAATCAAATTAAAATAGCTGAAATGAATTTGACTCTCTGTCAACTCTCTGAGTATGAACACAGATCATATAATAAAGCTTAGATAGAATAATGATAACATTCTGTGGAAACATAGAAGTACTATTCATTATTGAAATTTCGAAAAGTCATATCTTCGAAAGTATTAGCTTGTTGGAGTTGAAAATGATATCAATGGATTTTTATGGTGAAACTGCATCTTAAATAAAAATTGAATTTGAAATTTGTTATTAAAAAAAAAAATTTTTTTTTCATTTCTCCGAAACCATCTGGCCTATTTTGCCCACTAACGAACTTAACCGAGATATTCATCTCCCTAACCTACTCTGAAAATTTCAACTGCCTAGCTCATTCCGTACGAGAGTAATCGTAAAAAAAATGTTTTAAATTTTCAAAAGATTTTTTTGACAATTTGCGGTAACCTGGTCAATACAAAACTTCACGCATGTATGTAGGTTATGATTCTACAATTCGATGCTAAATTTCAGATAGATCGAGTGATCGGTTTCGGAAATATTCATAAAAAATATTTTTACTAAAATCAGCCATAACTCCGAAATTGCTCGATGGATTTTGCCCATTAACGAACTTAACCGAGATATTCACGCTCCAAACCCACCTTGCAAATTTCAATCCTCTAACTCTTTTCGTTCGAGAGTAATCGAGCCTAAGGCCGGCAGGCCGGCCGTACCCGCCGGACAGAATCGATTTTGACCTCGGATTCTTGATCAGTGAGTCGGACCAAATCGTTTGAGACCATTTTCAGCCAGAAATTCGAAAATTATAGTCATTTGGGCCAATTGATAAGCACTCAGTTCCGAGGAACTAGAGCGCCAAAAATTCAAATTTTTCGTTATTACCCTACAGCTACTAAAAATTCTGTTGGCTATAATTTTTATTCAATTTAACAAACACCTCTACCCTACCCAATGTGTGGTAATTCGATTAACCAGTTCTCGAGCAATGAGTTCGACAAATATCTAAAAAAAATCAAAAAGCACCTGTATAGCCGAAACGAAACGCTTCTCGAGTTCAAAAGTTCAGGATCGGACTCCTCATAGAATAGCCTATTTTTTGTTCAACCATGTATAATCGATCACCGGACACTTTGTTTAATCATAGGAAAATTCAAATTTGCTACTTTGAACACTATAATAACCACCTTATTTATGGATTTGCACCAACAAGAACATGAATTATGTGGTTGACAAGAGTACTTAGGTAAAATAAAATTAACTCCTCGACTTCACCTGAGTACTCTCCCGCATGCTAACCTGTTTTAAGCAGATTTTCTATGAATATGTCCCAATAAATCCCAAATATATCATTCACATCGTTCTATACATTGGTTCCAACGTAAAAAATACTACAAAATATTTATTCAAGATTTCTAACGAATTTATATTAGGGAATTATTCGGTCATATTTGTAAAAAGCCTTTAAATATTTTATGATTATTCGCGCTTATTCTCCGGCATATCGTTTGGCAGTATTTTTTCTTGACATATTATCTGAATAAAATAGAAGAACCAGAAAATAATATTTTTTGTGTGCAATGCCGCATTTTTCATAGTCTCCCAGGGTGGCTCTTAGGGTAAATCCGAACCTGGGGATCGGTCGAAGTAGGTACCTGCTGTATATGTACTGTGAAAGAACTAATGGAAACCAAATTTGTGCGTCCAGTCGCATGCCGTACAACAAGATAACTTTCGAAAAGTACATGTGGAAGACATATGGCTGCTGCGAGGTGGGTTAATGCGTTAACACCGAACTTTCGGTGTCACCGGTTAATGTCGAAATGCTGAACGTAAATCGGCAAAATCCGCCAATTGTTCCAGAGTTGGGCTGGGAATCATTAATGAATGATTTGAATACACAAATATTCATTGAATACTTATTGACTGCATTGTGTCTCATTTATGAAGTTACGAATAGATGTTTGAATGATAATTTAACCATTGTATTTAACTGACTATTCAGGAATAATTGCAAATTGTTTGATGCTCAAACTTTATAGCTGCACTTCAGAATTTTCCTTAATATTCAGACGTCTGAAGAGTGATAACCAAATAACGAAGGTAATAAATTTCAGTACCTATCGTAATATCGTAATATATATTTCGATACATTTCTGGGTAATTTTTCAGAGCTAGATAGAATTAATATTGATTTATAGATAACGAATGGATCTATGTTGAGCACCATAGAAGGTTTTACTGAGGTACCCCTGGGGTAATTTCACGTCGGTGAAAGAAAAAAAGTCCTTTTCTTCTTTGATAATTAAAGAGTCTGGAAATGATCGTATACAGGAAACCCAAGTAGAGTTCTGAATACTGTTAAACACTACCTTTTAGACACCATTAGCAGCATTATTAAATGTTCTTTTATGGGTTTTCTCTCCGAAACGTTGATGTTGTTTCATTGTTAGGCATCATTGTTCTAAACATTGCTTCTGACAAATATCTGTGTTTCCAACGTAGAAGAAAAATTAGATATATATATAAATATATAAAGGAACCATTTAATAATGAATGAGTCTACAAAAGTACCTATCATTTAATGATTACCATTAGTAGCTTCTGATGAAAATAATTGATTGTAAAAATTAATAAGAATTGAAAAATTACTCATATCGGTATTCCTTGGCGGGAACAATAAATTTATAGCATCGTCACTAAGAAAAAAAATCGCAGCACTTTTGAAATTTTCTGAGATTCAAATATTCTGAATATGCGAATCTTTATAATTTTATTCAATCAGAACTGAAGAACAGAACTAGTTCCTGTGTAACTGGAGATAAAGTATGTATTTCAATGCATTTTGATGTTGAAGGTAAAATATAATTTGTTAATGTTCTTAGGGATCACATTTTTCCACATTCATAATTTGGATTAATGGAAATAGTAATCGAGTCACTAAATTATTCGAAAATTTGGTTATCACATTACCTCTTGCTCAAATTTTGTCTTTGGACCAGTGAAGAAAAGAAAACTATAGAGAAAGAATTTCATAAACATTTACAGGAAGTAGGTGGTAGGTTGGTTTGGAACCGTGCAAAAAAATTCTGAAACATTTTTCAGAATTGAAGAATAGAACTGTGGAAATGGTAAAAGCATGGGTCAACAACGTTTTTAAATTCGCTAAATTATATCTGCATTATAAATCGATTCGAATTTCCAGCTTACGGTGGCGTATGAGAATGTCCCAATAAGTAATTTCCAAATATTCCAAATACAATAGAGAGTCGATTATTTGGCTCTCATTTATATGGATTCGTGATTATCCGGTTTACAAACCAAGCATGGTAGACTAGTACATAAATACATAGGTGCGTACGTAGTGCGTTTGAAAATGTACCTGTTAATAATATCTTAATAAACATTGATTTTTGTTGATAAGTTTAATTTGTTTATTAGCTTTTTTCGATTATCTGTATTTCCCAACGACAACAATTAGTCTGGTTAATCGAGCTTCCGCTGTATATCATTCACCTCTCATTATACCTGCGTTAGTCCCAACTTGAAATATATGTTCTGGAATTATTGTGTCATATTAAGATGATATGAATATGATCAAGCTCAGATGCTGATTAACTGTACGTCAGTGCTCTTCCAATTTTTACGCCATTATTTTCAATTCAATAACTGACTTAAATAGAAGAATCCGAAAATTTTGAACATCTGAGTTCTTCCATACGCCTTAAATGCATATTTTTTTCTTTCGTTTGATCAATATAAAATTACATAAGGAATACGAGAAAAGTATTCAAAATAGTCGAACGTTGAAAACAAACATCAGAAAGAAAATATATATGTTGCAAAAATGCAACACAATCCATTTATTGATGCATTTGCGATATTTGTGGATTAATTTGAAGTAATAATTGTTGCTATTGACACGAAATTTTACGTCTCATTTCATGTCAGGGAATCCTGCAAAAAGTATTTATTTCGTAGTTATACATTTGGCGGATGCGAACATCATGATTCTCACTCGTGCCATCTATGGATATATTTTTGTGTTATATTTCTTCAGAATGCAGTAAAGTATACGCTTTACTCCTTTTCTAGAGATATTGGTAATCTCAGGTTCGCGTAATAACAAATTAAAGTGATAGCATCCACTTTCAAAATGCAGGGTGTTGTATAAAATTGTGTACTCAAGGGAATGGAGGAGATTTTGAACACTTAAAACAGATTAAAAATTTTATGTTTGTAGTGAAATTGATTTTAATTTTCCTCTTGTGATTCTGTGTTCAATTAATAATTTTAGCAGTAATTTATACCAGCTCCAGAAACTACTTCATGAATTTCAAATCGAAATATTCGAAAAACGTTACGCAATCCCTACCAAGTTTTACCAATAGTACATTTTTGGTGTAAAATTGAAGGATGGTAAGTTCACTTGAAATAAACTTAACCTCAAGAAAGTTAGACTTAAAAATACTTGTTTGGATCTGTCTAACTAGCGCCTTCTATAACAGTAAGATATAACATGAAATTCATATGAGTGTCCGAAAAGTATTTTGTACAGCATTTTCGTACAATTTTGCCGGTAGGATCAAATATATCCAAAAAAATTTTTCACACATTTTTCCAAGTCACGAGCCGAGTTTATTTGAAGCTTTCTGTATATATGAATTAATTAAATGTCATCCTTCAAGATATAGACCTCACCCAAGGCTGCGTTGCGTTAATTTGAAAAAAACTTCAATAGAAAGTTTTAAGCTTAAGAATTCAAAAAAAAAAAATTGCGTTGTGTTGTATTTTCATTATTTAAAATTTTTGGATGTCCAGCCTTTTTTTTAACAAGTTCCAATGAATTTTAGAATATATGTATTTCCAAAATTTCACGGAGGTCGTTTTCGTAATATAAATATTGCTAAGACAGTAATGTTCCAGTATGACACATAGCACGTTCCACCTCTAACATTGCTCTGACAGGCAGGATTCTTAAAAACATATTTTGCCGAAACATTGCCACCTCCACCGCCACCCTGATGGCCGGCTATTCGAAATAAAGGATCACATTTTCCATTACTATCCGTTTAGAACATATTTCTTATATTTCAAGGTGGGTGGAATCTTAATAACGATATTCCTGGAATATTGCTACCCCCACCGCCACCTTAATGACATCTTTTCCAAAACCAAGTATCCCAAATTTTATTACTATCCGTTTAGAACATATTTCCAATATTTCAAAGTGGCAGGATTCTTAATAACAATTTTGCTGAAACTTTAGCACCCGCATCGCCATCCAGACGGCCGGTTATTAGAAACCAAGTATCACATACTATATAACTATCCATTTAGAACGTATTTCTAAAATTTTAAGTTGGCAGGTTTCTAAATAACAATATTGCTGAAACCTTGCCACCCAGGCGGCCGTTTATTCCAAACCAAGTCACATATTCTATTATTATCCATGTAGAACATATTTCCAAAATTTCAAGGTAGCAGTATTCTTAATAAAAATATTGCTGAATCATCGCCACCTACACCGCCACCTTGAGGGCCAGATATTCGAATTCAAGGTTCACATATTCTATTCCTACCCATGTAGAACAATATTGCTGAAGCTCTGCCATTCCCACAGCCATCCTGACGGCCGGATATACGAAACCATGGATCACATATTCTATTACTATTCATGTAGAAAATATTTCCAGAATTTCAAGTTGGCAGGATTCTTAATAACAACATTTCTGAAACTGTATCACCCACACCGCCACCCTGATGCCTCGTTATTCGAAACAGTGGGTCACATATTCTATTACTATCCATTCAGCACGTACTTCCGAAATTTCAAGTTGGCAGGATTCTCAATAACAATATTGCTGAAACTTTGCCACCATGAAAGCCAGATATTCGAAACCAAGAATCACATATTCTATTTATTACTAACCATGCCCAACATATTTCCAAAATTTCAAGTAGGCAGGATTCTTAATAACAATATTGCTGAAACTTTGCCTCCCCCACCGACACCCTGACGGCCGGATATCTGAAACCATGTATCACATATTCTATAACTATCCTATTAGAAAAAATTTCCAAAATTTCAAGGTGACAGGATTCTTAATAAAAATATTGCTGAAACTTTGCTAATTCCACCGCCACCCTGACGGCCAGATATTCGAAACCAAGTACGACATATTCTATTACATTTAGAACATATATCCAAAATTTCAAGAAAGCAAGATTTTTAATAACAATATTGCTGAAAGTTTGCCACCCCCACCGCCTCCCTGACGGCTGGATATTCGGAACCAAGTATCACATATTCAATTATTATCCATATGGATAATATTTCCAAATATCGAGTTGGCAGGATTCTTAATACCAACATTGCTGAAACTGTACCACCCCCACCTCAACCCTGACGCCCCGTTATTAGAAACCAAGGATCAGATATTCTTTTAGAGTCCATTTGGAACATATATAAAAAAAAATCAAGTTTGCAGGATTCTCAATAACAATTTTGCTGAAACTTTGCCACCGCCACTGCCACCCTGACGGCCCAATATTCGAAACCAAGGATCACATATTCTATTACTATCGACGTAAAACATATTTCCAAGATTTCAAGTAGGCTGGATTCTTAAGAACAGAATTGCTGAAACTTTGCCATCCCTACCACCACCCGGACGGCTAGATATACGAAAATATGTATCACATATTCTATTACTACCCTTTTAGAACTTATTTGCAAAATTTTAAGATGACAGAATTCTTAATACTAATATTGCAGAAACTTTGCCACCCTGATGGCCGGATATTCGAGAGCTAGTATGGCATATTCTATTACTATCCATATAGAAGATATTTCCAAAATTTCAAGGAGGTAGGATTCTTAATATCCATATTGCTGAAAATTTGCCATCCCCACTGCCTTCCTGAAAGCTAGATATTCGAAACCTAGTATGACATATTCAATTACTATCCATTTAGATCATTTTTTCAAAATTTCAAGCAGGCAGGATGCTTAATAACTATATTGCTGTAACTTTGCCACCCCCACCGCTACCCTGACGGCCTGTTATTCGAAACCGAGCATCACTTATTCGATTACTACCCATGAAGAACATATTTCCAAAATTTCAAGGCGGCAGGATTCATAATAACAGTATAGCTGAAACATTGCCGCCTCCACCGCTACCCTGATGGCCGGATATTCGAAACCAAGGATCACTAATTCTATTACTACCCATGTAGAACATATCTCCGAAATTTCAAATTGGCAGGATTCTTAATAACAATATTGCTGAAACTTTGCCACCCTCACCGCCACCCTGACGGCCGGATATTCGAAACCAAGGATTACATATTGTACAGACTGATGAAACCTGTTATATTTATCTTAAGTATATTCCTTTTATCACTCAAATTTAGTTAATATTTATTTATTCGGACAACTCCTTGAATTCACCATTAGGTCACTGATAGGTCATTTCGAGGAGTTCTCGCCAAACTACCCAGCTATCATATAAAAAATCCTCAAAATAACCATCTTGTTACTGGTTCCTCAAACTTACCACTTTATATCCGAAAGTTCCTCGAAATGACCATTTCTCTATTTTGTATATAGTAGTCACTTTGACGAGCTCCTCGAAATGACCACTAGTTCCTCAAAATGACCATTTCACTAAATTTTTTCTCTTCGAAATTACCACCTACACTATATATATATATATATATATATATATATATATATATATATATATATATATATATATTTGTATCGCTCCTGTATTTGAATCGCTCCTGTTACAAGAAGTCAAAATCAGGGCGGTAGGAGGCTTCAGGCTGGTCTCCTTCGGAGCCGTCCAGAGGTTCAGTCTGTTGGAGGACCCTATGGGGCGAGCGGCGTAGACCTCCGAGATGGTACCGTAAGGCCGATATCTGAAAGAAGGGACATGAGTTTGGATGAGGAATTGCCACGTCCCACTTTGAACCCTCGACAGGATAGGCGAACGCGATGGTCAGAGGAAGATAATATTTTACTCATGCGCGTTCACTATATAGCTAAGGACATGGAAATAAGAACTGGAAGAAGATACCGCCTACTTCTAACCGAATTTTGGAATGATGTTTACCCTGACAGACAATCATATGCGAACCTCTTGAGCAATAGAGTGAGATGGATACTCGACAATCAGAAATTTACGAGCGAAGAACTTTATAGGATTGAAAGGAGTTGCATACCGACGGGAGCAACTGATTGGGTAGATGACCCTGAGCTCACAATAAACGAGAACACCAAACGTCGTGTAAGTCTCTGGCGACCAGAGATTCCAGTAGATGTCGACAGCAATGAAAGGTTCAAGAAAAATCTTATCTTATACGGAGGAATTGCACCAGAAAAGAGACCAAGTATACCGAGGTTGAAGGGGTCCAATAAGATGCTAAAGGAGGTGCAGTCAATTGATCGAGTGATAGTCGGTCATATAGGCAGCAGCAAACCATCTCTTCACGACCTGGTGGACTACGTCTATGCAGGTGCAGTGACGGTGTGTGAACGCCAAGGTCACAAAATAACGTATGGGAAGCCTGTGAGAACACCTCAGAAAGCACCATGGACTAGGCGCCTAGAGGAAAAAATAAATAAATTTAGGAAAAAGATAGGAGTCCTTTACAGTTACCTACGTGAGACGGATCCTTCAAAGAAACTCAGGAAATCTGTAAAAAAAGTTGCATCTGAATATCGCATTAAGATCAATAGCGTGGGAATCAAGGATCAGCTTAGGAGTCTCATGGATAGACTCAAGCAAAAAATCAAGGCCTTGGGGAGTAGACTGAGAAGATACAATGAAAGAGTACTAAGATTCAAAAACAACCAGCTCTTCTATAAAAATCAACGTCAATTTTTCCGTGATCTTGAAACCAAATCAAACACAGACGTTGAGCCACCAAAATCTGAAGAAATGTACGGTTATTGGAGTGATATCTGGGCTGATAACACACCACATAGTGATGGATTTGCAATAGAGAACATTAAGTGCAACACGCCCAAGTACAGTATGCAGAATATACGGATAACTGAATATGATCTAAACTGTGTCCTGAAAAAGTTGAATAACTGGTCTGCCCCAGGTGTTGACAAGCTCCACAATTACTGGTGGAAGTATTTCTCTGGCATAAGACCGGCACTAACGTCTGCTCTTCAGGAAGCTTTAGACAACCCAACTAATATTCCGGAGTTCTTCACCTTGGGCTTGACCAACATGCTGCCAAAAGAGAATGGCGCAAAGGACCCAAAAAAATATAGGCCGATCACTTGCCTACCTACAGTTTATAAGATATTAACAAGCACCATAACCCGTCATCTGTGGAAGCATATAAATGCAAACAATATACTCGCAATGGAACAAAATGGATGCCGTAGGGGTGCAATGGGCTGCAAGGAACTTCTAGTCGTTGATAACATCGTTACCAAGCAAGCTAAAAGGAAGTTGAGAAATATATCCATAGCATGGATAGACTACAAAAAGGCCTTTGACTCCGTACCACACTCCTGGCTCCTTGAAGTCCTCAAATTATATGGTGTATCCGAACAGGTCGTGAAACTGCTCGAACAACTTATGCAAAATTGGCGTACTAACCTACTTGTGAAAACAGCTAACGGAGAGTACAAAACAGCGGAGGTGCAAATCAAAAGGGGTATCTTTCAGGGCGATACCCTAAGCCCGCTGTGGTTCTGTCTTGCGTTGAACCCCCTAAGCCAGCTTCTTAATGACAACTTATATGGATACGTTATTGATAAGCAACACAATGTCAAAATTAACCACCGACTGTATATGGACGACTTGAAGCTGTACGCTTGTAATGCGGAGCAGCTCAAGAAACTACTCAGTATCGTTAAATCCTTCAGCGAAGCAATAAGAATGAAGATGGGGATAGAAAAGTGCGCTGTGATCCACGTCAAACGAGGAAAGATAATCGAAACAGAAGGTAGAGTACTGAACAGCGAAGATGAACTTCCTCACCTGGGACCTCAGGAATCATACAGATATTTGGGAGTGCAGCAAGCACTCGAAATAAGATCGGAAGAAGTTAAGAGCTCCCTGAAAGAAAAACTACTCCAGAGACTACGGCTTGTACTAAAGGCCAAACTCAACTCCAAAGCGTTGTTCACCGCCATAAACTCGTGGGTGCTGCCTGGCATTATGTACTCCTTTGGTATAGTGAGGTGGTCGCAAACCGAAATAGATCAACTCAGCACAAGAATAAGAACAACTTTATCAAAGTTTGGAGTCCACCACCCTCATGCCTCGGTTAATAGATTGTATATGCCGCGGAAAGATGGGGGTAGAGGCATGCAACACTTGGCAATTGCCCATGATAAGATTCTGAAGAACTTACGAGAATATTTTACCTCAAATAACTCACCTTTCATTAAGACCATTTGTAAAGTAGATGAAAATATAACCCCATTACAACTGTCATCGAGCTCCGCTGCAATGATGGGGCTCACTGAGGAGAAGCTTCAGGAAGAATGGCACTCCAAATCGCTACATGGTAGATACCCAAAATCTCTAAAGAACAAAGCGGTCAATGAGAAGGAATCGCTCACCTACCTTATATCTGGGTACCTGTTCCCCGAGACCGAGGGGCGAATTGTCGCGGTACAGGACCAAGTTGTTGCAACAAGAGCATTCCTAAAGCGTATAGCTGGGCAGAACTTACCAACAGATCAATGCCGAAAATGCAATCAGGCCACCGAGCACATCCAACATATAACTTCCTCATGTCCTATACTGGCCCCTACAGATTACCTGCAACGTCATAATGCAGTGTGCAAACTATACCACCAGGCTATAGGTTTGAGATTGGGATTGATCACAACTATGAAGCCGAATCATACTTACCTTCCCAATGATGTGCTTGAAAATGAAAGATACAAACTGTACTGGGACATGACGATAACAACCGATAGACCAGTGAAACACAATAGACCTGATATATTGCTACTTGACAAGGAGGGGGTGGACGTAAAGATCATAGACGTCACGATACCTGCAGACGATAACATCGAAAAATCCTACGCTGAGAAGCTGAAAAAGTACCACGATCTTGCATTTGAGATGAAACATATGTACAAACTGAAGTCAACAACTATCATCCCAATCGTCATTTCGGTGAATGGATTGATTGAATCACACCTGTCAGATAACACGAAGAGGTTAGAGCTAGACTACCAACTTGTCAGCCAGGCGCAGAAGGAGGTCATTTTGGGGACCACAAGAACTGTAAGGAAGTTCCTAACTAGCTCGTGAGGTTGCTTTGACGGAAGTTCGGCTACCTTACTTGGAGACCCGTTATTGTACTACGGTGGAAAAAAAAAAAAAAAAAAAAAAAAAAAAAATATATATATGACCAAATTTCGGGATTTCGTGAGAATTACCCATATATATATATATATATATTATTAGTTTTTGAGTTTTCTTGTGCTTCTTCTTTATATAAATTCTAGGGAAAGTTTTCTTGGGTATTGTTGCACGTTGTGTTTGACTAGTAAAACAATATTTACTTTTTCATTTTATAATCCAACATATGTTTCGGCCTTGATTGGCCTTTTTCAAGGATGTATAATATAACAATCTAATACTAATATTTGACAAATTACAACTGTCAAAATTGAAAACAATGTCATGATTCAAAATATCAAAAAATTTTATCACTTCAAGATAGCGATAGCTGTGTAAGTGGATAAAATTAAGAAACTGGGATAAATATTTTCATTTTCTATCATTTTATTAAATTGAAATATATTTGTGCCAAGTTTTTGGTGTCAGTTTTATCGTTCATAGCTTCTTTCTCTTTTTTGATATGAATCATTTCTAATATATTTCGGGTTTTACAATTTTTTTCTTTATCTAAAATATGAAAGTTTTCAAAATCCATTTTATGCCCTTCAATTTGTTCGTGTTTTTTAAGTGCTGTGGTATTTTTACAAAATTTATGGCCATTGATACGTTCTTTTATATATTGTGATGTTTGACCTATGTATACTTTAGGGCAGTTTATACAGTTAATTTGGTATATACAATTTGAAATTTTATTTTTTGGAATTTTTGATTTTAAATTTGAGTTTAAGAATTTCAAATTATTCACATTTTTATATGCTAAATTTATTCCATAATCTTTTAATGTTGTATTCAGTTT
The DNA here is from genome assembly GCA_937662695.2 of Halyzia sedecimguttata. Classification (NCBI taxonomy): domain Eukaryota; kingdom Metazoa; phylum Arthropoda; class Insecta; order Coleoptera; family Coccinellidae; genus Halyzia; species Halyzia sedecimguttata. The sequence goes on from OW569412.2 coordinate 115,670,426, forward strand.
TTTTGATAGGTCTTGTATATATGGTAGAGATATGTATTTTAGAATTTTAGTTTCGCTTTTTTTAGTATTTTTTTTCTCTGTGTTATATAGGCTGAAAATTTTGTTTTTGAAAATTTTGTTTATTATTTTTAGAGGATAGTTATTTCTTATCAGCATATTTTTTGCTTTATTTATTGTTTGTTTTCTGAATTCTGGACTTGTGAGTTTTAGAGCTCTGTCAGCGATTCCTGATATCACACTTTTCTTATGAATCATTGGGACTGTAGCTTCAAAATTTAAATATCGTCCGCTCCAGGTAGGTTTTGTATACCAAATTGTCTTTATTTTAGTGTTTGTTCGTATAAGTGTTAGGTCCAAGAAATTGATTTTATTTTGTTCTTCTAATTCATGGGTGAATTTCAATTTTGGATGGTAGTTATTGAAATCGCTAATAATTTCACATATTTTATCTTCAGGTGCTGCTGTGAGACAATCATCTACGAAACGTTTAAAAAATGGTATTTTGTATGTTAATCTATTTATAACAGTTTCTTCTAAATCTTCCATAATAAGTTGTGCTATTACTGCAGAAATCGGAACTCCCATGCCACATCCATTTATTTGACAATAAAATTCGTTTTTAAATTGAAAATACGAGCATGAAAAACATAGTTCGATTGCTTTTATGAATTCTGTTTTTGGTAGGTCTGTATGTATTTTTATTTCATTCCATTTCTTCATAATTAAGTCTTTTGCTACGTCAAGTGGTAAATTTGTGTATAAGCTGACAACATCTAGTGAGAACAATTTTTCATTGTTTTTTAATGATACATTATCTATGAATTTTTTGAATTGCCATGAATCTTTTATATAAAATTTATTTTTTCCAAGTATTGGGGTTAAACAATTAGCTATGTATTTTGATAATTTATAAATAGGACTTTGGATACAACTAATGATTGGTCTAAGAGGTATTTCTTTTTTATGTAATTTTGGAAGTCCGTATATTTGGGGTGGATTTGCGTTATGTATTTTTAATTCATTGCAAAGTTTTTTAGGTAAAATATTTCTTTTTTCCCATGATTTTATTAGATCATTATTTTTATTTTGAATTAACTTTGTTGGATCTTGTTTTATTTTTTTATAAGTTGTTTCATCGTTTAGGATATCAAAAATTTTTTTATTATAGTCACATGTATTCATTACTACTGTTTTGTTAGATTTATCTGGTTTAAGAACTGTTATTTCAGGGTGTTTTTTGAGAAATGATTTTGTTTTCTTGATTCTGTTATTTAATTGTAATTGGCTCTTATTAAGTTTTGTAGATCTTTTTTTGAAGTTAGTAATGTTATTTACTACTTTATTACGTATTTCTGTTTGAGTATCTTTGTCAAAATTGTCAATTCCTGTTTCTATATTTGCGATGATATGGTGTATGGGAAGATTCTTTTTTTCTATTGGGATACAGTATTTCGGTCCTAAATTCAAAACTTCTTCTATATTTTCAGGAATAGTTGTATCTGAAATGTTTACGAACCAGTCTTTTTCTTTATCTTTAACTTCAATTCTGTTTTTTAGTCTTTTGATTTTATTTATTTGTTTAGTTCGGATGTTGTTGAATATTTCTTCTATTTTTCGGTCTTGTTTTTCTAATGATGTATTCACCCATTCTTCAAAATTTCTCTCCAGAATTTGATTTGTTGTATTAATTATGTTTTTTTCTAGATTTTTGATACTTTTTGAAGTATCATTAATGAGGAGGTTAATGGTTTTGAATTGAAATCTCTTGAAACTTTCGGTGAATTTCTTTTCATTTCTTTGGTCAGTTATTTTAATATGTTCAATATTTAAGTTGAGGAATGTTGGAATCAGTTCATAATGTTTGCATTGCAATAGAAATATTCTTCGGTTTTTTTGCTTGATTAATTTAGTTTTCAATTTCTCCAATTTCTTGATATTTTTTGATGTTTCATGATTGTTATATGTATTATTGATGTTTATACCTTCCATTTTCACCCGGAAGTAAAATGTATTATTAGTTTTTGAGTTTTCTTGTGCTTCTTCTTTATATAAATTCTAGGGAAAGTTTTCTTGGGTATTGTTGCACGTTGTGTTTGACTAGTAAAACAATATTTACTTTTTCATTTTATAATCCAACATATGTTTCGGCCTTGATTGGCCTTTTTCAAGGATGTATAATATAACAATCTAATACTAATATTTGACAAATTACAACTGTCAAAATTGAAAACAATGTCATGATTCAAAATATCAAAAAATTTTATCACTTCAAGATAGCGATAGCTGTGTAAGTGGATAAAATTAAGAAACTGGGATGAATATTTTCATTTTCTATCATTTTATTAAATTGAAATATATTTGTGCCAAGTTTTTGGTGTCAGTTTTATCGTTCATAGCTTCTTTCTCTTTTTTGATATGAATCATTTCTAATATATTTCGGGTTTTACAATTTTTTTCTTTATCTAAAATATGAAAGTTTTCAAAATCCATTTTATGCCCTTCAATTTGTTCGTGTTTTTTAAGTGCTGTGGTATTTTTACAAAATTTATGGCCATTGATACGTTCTTTTATATATTGTGATGTTTGACCTATGTATACTTTAGGGCAGTTTATACAGTTAATTTGGTATATACAATTTGAAATTTTATTTTTTGGAATTTTTGATTTTAAATTTGAGTTTAAGAATTTCAAATTATTCACATTTTTATATGCTAAATTTATTCCATAATCTTTTAATGTTGTATTCAGTTTTTCTGATAGGTCTTGTATATATGGTAGAGATATGTATTTTAGAATTTTAGTTTCGCTTTTTTTAGTATTTTTTTTCTGTGTTATATAGGCTGAAAATTTTGTTTTTGAAAATTTTGTTTATTATTTTTAGAGGATAGTTATTTCTTATCAGCATATTTTTTGCTTTATTTATTGTTTGTTTTCTGAATTCTGGACTTGTGAGTTTTAGAGCTCTGTCAGCGATTCCTGATATCACACTTTTCTTATGAATCATTGGGACTGTAGCTTCAAAATTTAAATATCGTCCGCTCCAGGTAGGTTTTGTATACCAAATTGTCTTTATTTTAGTGTTTGTTCGTATAAGTGTTAGGTCCAAGAAATTGATTTTATTTTGTTCTTCTAATTCATGGGTGAATTTCAATTTTGGATGGTAGTTATTGAAATCGCTAATAATTTCACATATTTTATCTTCAGGTGCTGCTGTGAGACAATCATCTACGAAACGTTTAAAAAATGGTATTTTGTATGTTAATCTATTTATAACAGTTTCTTCTAAATCTTCCATAATAAGTTGTGCTATTACTGCAGAAATCGGAACTCCCATGCCACATCCATTTATTTGACAATAAAATTCGTTTTTAAATTGAAAATACGAGCATGAAAAACATGGTTCGATTGCTTTTATGAATTCTGTTTTTGGTAGGTCTGTATGTATTTTTATTTCATTCCATTTCTTCATAATTAAGTCTTTTGCTACGTCAAGTGGTAAATTTGTGTATAAGCTGACAACATCTAGTGAGAACAATTTTTCATTGTTTTTTAATGATACATTATCTATGAATTTTTTGAATTGCCATGAATCTTTTATATAAAATTTATTTTTTCAAAGTATTGGGGTTAAACAATTAGCTATGTATTTTGATAATTTATAAATAGGACTTTGGATACAACTAATGATTGGTCTAAGAGGTATTTCTTTTTTATGTAATCTTGGAAGTCCGTATATTTGGGGTGGATTTGCGTTATGTATTTTTAATTCATTGCAAAGTTTTTTAGGTAAAATATTTCTTTTTTCCCATGATTTTATTAGATCATTATTTTTATTTTGAATTAACTTTGTTGGATCTTGTTTTATTTTTTTATAAGTTGTTTCATCGTTTAGGATATCAAAAATTTTTTTATTATAGTCACATGTATTCATTACTACTGTTTTGTTAGATTTATCTGGTTTAAGAACTGTTATTTCAGGGTGTTTTTTGAGAAATGATTTTGTTTTCTTGATTCTGTTATTTAATTGTAATTGGCTCTTATTAAGTTTTGTAGATCTTTTTTTGAAGTTAGTAATGTTATTTACTACTTTATTACGTATTTCTGTTTGAGTATCTTTGTCAAAATTGTCAATTCCTGTTTCTATATTTGCGATGATATGGTGTATGGGAAGATTCTTTTTTTCTATTGGGATACAGTATTTCGGTCCTAAATTCATATTTTAGATAAAGAAAAAAATTGTAAAACCCGAAATATATTAGAAATGATTCATATCAAAAAAGAGAAAGAAGCTATGAACGATAAAACTGACACCAAAAACTTGGCACAAATATATTTCAATTTAATAAAATGATAGAAAATGAAAATATTTATCCCAGTTTCTTAATTTTATCCACTTACACAGCTATCGCTATCTTGAAGTGATAAAATTTTTTGATATTTTGAATCATGACATTGTTTTCAATTTTGACAGTTGTAATTTGTCAAATATTAGTATTAGATTGTTATATTATACATCCTCGAAAAAGGCCAATCAAGGCCGAAACATATGTTGGATTATAAAATGAAAAAGTAAATATTGTTTTACTAGTCAAACACAACGTGCAACAATACCCAAGAAAACTTTCCCTAGAATTTATATAAAGAAGAAGCACAAGAAAACTCAAAAACTAATAATACATTTTACTTCCGGGTGAAAATGGAAGGTATAAACATCAATAATACATATAACAATCATGAAACATCAAAAAATATCAAGAAATAGGAGAAATTGAAAACTAAATTAATCAAGCAAAAAAACCGAAGAATATTTCTATTGCAATGCAAACATTATGAACTGATTCCAACATTCCTCAACTTAAATATTGAACATATTAAAATAACTGACCAAAGAAATGAAAAGAAATTCACCGAAAGTTTCAAGAGATTTCAATTCAAAACCATTAACCTCCTCATTAATGATACTTCAAAAAGTATCAAAAATCTAGAAAAAAACATAATTAATACAACAAATCAAATTCTGGAGAGAAATTTTGAAGAATGGGTGAATACATCATTAGAAAAACAAGACCGAAGAATAGAAGAAATATTCAACAACATCCGAACTAAACAAATAAATAAAATCAAAAGACTAAAAAACAGAATTGAAGTTAAAGATAAAGAAAAAGACTGGTTCGTAAACATTTCAGATACAACTATTCCTGAAAATATAGAAGAAGTTTTGAATTTAGGACCGAAATACTGTATCCCAATAGAAAAAAAGAATCTTCCCATACACCATATCATCGCAAATATAGAAACAGGAATTGACAATTTTGACAAAGATACTCAAACAGAAATACGTAATAAAGTAGTAAATAACATTACTAACTTCAAAAAAAGATCTACAAAACTTAATAAGAGCCAATTACAATTAAATAACAGAATCAAGAAAACAAAATCATTTCTCAAAAAACACCCTGAAATAACAGTTCTTAAACCAGATAAATCTAACAAAACAGTAGTAATGAATACATGTGACTATAATAAAAATTTTTTTGATATCCTAAACGATGAAACAACTTATAAAAAAATAAAACAAGATCCAACAAAGTTAATTCAAAATAAAAATAATGATCTAATAAAATCATTGGAAAAAAGAAATATTTTACCTAAAAAACTTTGCAATGAATTAAAAATACATAACGCAAATCCACCCCAAATATACGGACTTCCAAAATTACATAAAAAAGAAATACCTCTTAGACCAATCATTAGTTGTATCCAAAGTCCTATTTATAAATTATCAAAATACATAGCTAATTGTTTAACCCCAATACTTGGAAAAAATAAATTTTATATAAAAGATTCATGGCAATTCAAAAAATTCATAGATAATGTATCATTAAAAAACAATGAAAAATTGTTCTCACTAGATGTTGTCAGCTTATACACAAATTTACCACTTGACGTAGCAAAAGACTTAATTATGAAGAAATGGAATGAAATAAAAATACATACAGACCTACCAAAAACAGAATTCATAAAAGCAATCGAACTATGTTTTTCATGCTCGTATTTTCAATTTAAAAACGAATTTTATTGTCAAATAAATGGATGTGGCATGGGAGTTCCGATTTCTGCAGTAATAGCACAACTTATTATGAAAGATTTAGAAGAAACTGTTATAAATAGATTAACATACAAAATACCATTTTTTAAACGTTTCGTAGATGATTGTCTCACAGCAGCACCTGAAGATAAAATATGTGAAATTATTAGCGATTTCAATAACTACCATCCAAAATTGAAATTCACCCATGAATTAGAAGAACAAAATAAAATCAATTTCTTGGACCTAACACTTATACGAACAAACACTAAAATAAAGACAATTTGGTATACAAAACCTACCTGGAGCGGACGATATTTAAATTTTGAAGCTACAGTCCCAATGATTCATAAGAAAAGTGTGATATCAGGAATCGCTGACAGAGCTCTAAAACTCACAAGTCCAGAATTCAGAAAACAAACAATAAATAAAGCAAAAAATATGCTGATAAGAAATAACTATCCTCTAAAAATAATAAACAAAATTTTCAAAAACAAAATTTTCAGCCTATATAACACAGAGAAAAAAAATACTAAAAAAAGCGAAACTAAAATTCTTAAATACATATCTCTACCATATATACAAGACCTATCAGAAAAACTGAATACAACATTAAAAGATTATGGAATAAATTTAGCATATAAAAATGTGAATAATTTGAAATTCTTAAACTCAAATTTAAAATCAAAAATTCCAAAAAATAAAATTTCAAATTGTATATACCAAATTAACTGTATAAACTGCCCTAAAGTATACATAGGTCAAACATCACAATATATAAAAGAACGTATCAATGGCCATAAATTTTGTAAAAATACCACAGCACTTAAAAAACACGAACAAATTGAAGGGCATAAAATGGATTTTGAAAACTTTCATATTTTAGATATAGAAAAAAATTGTAAAACCCGAAATATATTAGAAATGATTCATATCAAAAAAGAGAAAGAAGCTATGAACGATAAAACTGACACCAAAAACTTGGCACAAATATATTTCAATTTAATAAAATGATAGAAAATGAAAATATTTATCCCAGTTTCTTAATTTTATCCACTTACACAGCTATCGCTATCTTGAAGTGATAAAATTTTTTGATATTTTGAATCATGACATTGTTTTCAATTTTGACAGTTGTAATTTGTCAAATATTAGTATTAGATTGTTATATTATACATCCTTGAAAAAGGCCAATCAAGGCCGAAACATATGTTGGATTATAAAATGAAAAAGTAAATATTGTTTTACTAGTCAAACACAACGTGCAACAATACCCAAGAAAACTTTCCCTAGAATTTATATATATATATATATATTTTAAAATTTGTTTAAGGGTTAGCAGCAAGAAAGCCAGTCACACGATCTTTTTAGCAACTTCCTATATTTCGGTGGACATTGCCACCATCCTCAGGGATCTACAATAATTACTTAAATTAAAAACATTGCCACAAAAGGTAGACAAAAAACTTACAGCTAGTGATCACTAATAGCAAACGGTCTCATGGAACCAACAACGAAACAAACAGCAACATGGAACAGAGCAAAGCTCTCCACCACTTTTACGTTATTATTATATAGAAGCCGATTCCTTAAAACTGATACAATAACTGCATTACAATATAAATTTAAATTACACATCAATTACTTCAAACTTTATAAACCTAACCTTAATGTCACGTCAAGAGCCGGTTTTACACCAATAAAACAGACAAACAGTCCAACACACACAGGGACAAAAGTCCATCGAACAAAGCACAGAATATTTATTCAGCTCTTTCTCTTGTCGAAAGTGAGGACGTAGTTATAAATGCTGCTTACACCTTTTTTGTCAGCTTGTTCATTCATAGTCAATGGTTCTTCTGTGATGTAGCATTTTTCTAAAAACCTCCTGTTTTTTTCTTTTCTATGTCTATTTAAAATTTTAACTTGGTCATATCTTATGTTGTGACCTGTATTTGACACATGTTTGGCTAAGGCGCACTTATCCGGATGAAGTCTAGCATCACTCCTGTGCTGGGTTAACCTTTTTGAGAGATGTTGATTCGTCTGCCCAATGTAGACTCTCTCACAGTCTGCACAGGGTATATGATATATGACATTATAATTCCTTTCCAACACTACATTACTGCTGGCCTTGACGAAATTCTTTGCAGAAGTCTTAGCATTGCTAAAGGCAATTTTAATTCCTTTTTTCTGTGTTTTCAGGATTAGAGCAACCTTATCTGTTAAATTTTCGATGAAGGGAAGGCTTAAATAGATATTATGATCCAACCCTTCTACATCGTCTGTTATCTGAGCCTGATCTGTAGGTGGAGGTCTGGGTACATTATTCCAAATCCTATCGATGAACTTTGCAGAGTAGCCATTATCGAGTAGTATACCTTTACACCGTTGTAGCGCTGCATGTCTTTTAGAGGGATGGGCTACAGATTCAATTCGTTTTTTTGTGCCCAGTACAAAATTGATCTTTATGTGAAGTTGATGATATGAATGGTAATTTAACAGTCTGCCTGAGCTGGATGGTTTCTGATACCAGTCTGTAATAACGGAGTTGTTTTCACATCTAATAACTAAAGTATCAAGGAAGGGAACTGTTCTATCACTTTCTCTTTCAGCTGTAAATGTAATTGTATCCTTGAAAACATCATTAAAGACATCCAGAGTGTCAAGAACCCTGTCAGCTGGAACCGTCAGGATGAGGTCATCCACATATTGGAAGATGAAAGGTATGGGCCATTGTAACAAAAAAGGAGCCATAAAAGAGAGAATATCACTTTTAGGAAAGCTAACCACTGATCGTAGATGAAAGGACTAGTAGAGACCAAAGTTTTGGAGCAATCCACAGAGTGTGTATGATTTCATCAAAGTTGAATAGCTACATACCGCGGTTTCATCCTTATTAGGAATCATCAGTGGAGCACAATTCAAACGCTGATGAAATCAACACTACGAAGTAACCGGTTTAAAGAAAACCAGCATTCACTTGTGAGTAGAATTTAGACACAAGTGACACCTGGAAATCAATCAACCAAGCTCCTCGCTGTGGCTTCCCAAAACTACAGATCTCTACGTGTATTCTTTACCCCTATGTGGTCATCAGCAAGTACTCGGATTTGAGTCTCATGCTATTGACCAATGGGGAGCGAAAACGCCCTGGTTATCACGCAATGCGCAAAAGGAGCCATAAAAGAGAGAATATCACTTTTAGGAAAGCTAACCACTGATCGTAGATGAAAGGACTAGTAGAGACCAAAGTTTCGGAGCAATCCACAGAGTGTGTATGATTTCATCAAAGTTGAATAGCTACATACCGCGGTTTCATCCTTATTAGGAATCATCAGTGGAGCACAATTCAAACGCTGATGAAATCAACACTACGAAGTAACCGGTTTAAAGAAAACCAGCATTCACTTGTGAGTAGAATTTAGACACAAGTGACACCTGGAAATCAATCAACCAAGCTCCTCGCTGTGGCTTCCCAAAACTACAGATCTCTACGTGTATTCTTTACCCCTATGTGGTCATCAGCAAGTACTCGGATTTGAGTCTCATGCTATCGACCAATGGGGAGCGAAAACGCCCTGGTTATCACGCAATGCGCAAAAGGAGCCATAAAAGAGAGAATATCACTTTTAGGAAAGCTAACCACTGATCGTAGATGAAAGGACTAGTAGAGACCAAAGTTTCGGAGCAATCCACAGAGTGTGTATGATTTCATCAAAGTTGAATAGCTACATACCGCGGTTTCATCCTTATTAGGAATCATCAGTGGAGCACAATTCAAACGCTGATGAAATCAACACTACGAAGTAACCGGTTTAAAGAAAACCAGCATTCACTTGTGAGTAGAATTTAGACACAAGTGACACCTGGAAATCAATCAACCAAGCTCCTCGCTGTGGCTTCCCAAAACTACAGATCTCTACGTGTATTCTTTACCCCTATGTGGTCATCAGCAAGTACTCGGATTTGAGTCTCATGCTATCGACCAATGGGGAGCGAAAACGCCCTGGTTATCACGCAATGCGCAAAAGGAGCCATAAAAGAGAGAATATCACTTTTAGGAAAGCTAACCACTGATCGTAGATGAAAGGACTAGTAGAGACCAAAGTTTCGGAGCAATCCACAGAGTGTGTATGATTTCATCAAAGTTGAATAGCTACATACCGCGGTTTCATCCTTATTAGGAATCATCAGTGGAGCACAATTCAAACGCTGATGAAATCAACACTACGAAGTAACCGGTTTAAAGAAAACCAGCATTCACTTGTGAGTAGAATTTAGACACAAGTGACACCTGGAAATCAATCAACCAAGCTCCTCGCTGTGGCTTCCCAAAACTACAGATCTCTACGTGTATTCTTTACCCCTATGTGGTCATCAGCAAGTACTCGGATTTGAGTCTCATGCTATCGACCAATGGGGAGCGAAAACGCCCTGGTTATCACGCAATGCGCAAAAGGAGCCATAAAAGAGAGAATATCACTTTTAGGAAAGCTAACCACTGATCGTAGATGAAAGGACTAGTAGAGACCAAAGTTTCGGAGCAATCCACAGAGTGTGTATGATTTCATCAAAGTTGAATAGCTACATACCGCGGTTTCATCCTTATTAGGAATCATCAGTGGAGCACTATATAATAATAACGTAAAAGTGGTGGAGAGCTTTGCTCTGTTCCATGTTGCTGTTTGTTTCGTTGTTGGTTCCATGAGACCGTTTGCTATTAGTGATCACTAGCTGTAAGTTTTTTGTCTACCTTTTGTGGCAATGTTTTTAATTTAAGTAATTATTGTAGATCCCTGAGGATGGTGGCAATGTCCACCGAAATATAGGAAGTTGCTAAAAAGATCGTGTGACTGGCTTTCTTGCTGCTAACCCTTAAACAAATTTTAAAAAATTGATTTTACAGCAATTAACATAAAGGTTTATATATATATATATATATATATGGGTAATTCTCACGAAATCCCGAAATTTGGTCATTAAAATAGACAAATAATATTGAAAAGGATTCGTATTAATATTCCATGAAATTTTGTGGTAATGATGTTGCAAGATTATAATTATATAGCGGTCCCTAGAATAAACGTGTTTTAGGTGGATTATGAGGATTTAAAAAAAAATTGAAAATGAGGGGATGAAGACTAAGTGAGGCAATGAGAAAATTGTTCAATTTTAAATTACCTTTCAATTGAGTAATCAACTATTAGTTTTTAACATTAGAAGGAACATAAAATAACAAGGTTATCGTAGATCACCTAAATTATTTCCATTTAACCTAACTTCAATCATTATTTTGCACTAAATCAAAGTGGCAGTATAAAATGGGTTCAAGCCCTGTGGACAGGAGCTTTCTGGTGCTCTAGTTCAAACAGACAAATTATATCTCCGAAAGTATTGGTTTCTCAGAGTTGAGAATTATATCAATGTATTCTTATGATAGAACTGCATCATACAGGAAATTCAATTCAAATAATAGTTTATTTATCAAGATTAAATGAGCAATCTGAGAATGAGAACTGCACCATGGAAGAAACCAAATTAAAATAGCTGAAATGAATTTGACTCTCTCTTATAGAACAGGATGAAATGTACGAGTATGAACACAGATCATATAATAAAGCTTAGATAGAATAATTATAGCTTTCTGTGAAAACATGGAAGTACGATTCATTATTGAACATTAGAACTTCATCTTAGCAGAAATTGAATTCAAACATCATAGAAGAATTTAAATTCAACAAGAGTGCCAACAATTATCAATCCAAAACCAATAGACGAATTCTACCCAACAACGAACTCATCCGAGATATTCATTCCTCAATTCTATGATGAACGATAATATATATATTTCCTCAAATCTACTCCAATACACCGAAATTCCAGTTTTGTTTTTAGTGGATATATTCAGAACTCAATATTATTAACTTACCATTACCATTCCCATCATCATATGGATTGACCATCGGCATGAAAATATCAACCAACAAAAAGTATGATGATATTATAATTCTCATATTGATACCATTACTGGAATGAATGACAATGAGACAACGTCAAAGTTGACGTTATAACAATTCGTAGAATAGCCACAGAATAATACTATCATTGAAATTTTGAAAAATCATATCTCCGAAAGTGTTAGTTTGTTAGAGTTAAAAATGATATGAATGGATTCTTATGGTAAAACTCCTTATTGAAAAAAAATTCAATTTTGAATTTGTTCTGTAAAAAAAAATTTTTTTTTGTTACTCCGAAACCGTTTGTCCGATTTTACCCAATAACGAACTTAGCCGAGATATTTATCCCCAAAACCTACTCTGAAAATTTCAACTGTCTAGCTCATTCCGTTCGAGAGTTATCGTGCCTACGGCCGGACGGCCGGACCGGCCGGACCGGCCGGACAGAATGAATTTCGACCACGGATTCTTGATCAGTGAGTCGAACCAAATCGTTAAAGACCATTTTCATCGAAAAATTCGAAAATTACAGACATTTGGCAAATTGATAAGCACTCAGTTCCGAGGAACTAGAGCGCCAAAAATGAACAGAAAACAAAATATATTCACTTAAAAATTAACTTAGTTGTCATTTTACCAATGGATTAAAGTTCTGTTGTACTATTTAACTTAACAACATTAACAAAACAATAGCTTTGTTATGCAAAATTAATAAAAAATGAAAATTAGTTATACTTAATTAGAATTCTACCAACAAAAAGTACTTTTCTTATCTATTCATTCTCAAAGTTAATAAAACAGTCTCATCTCAGTTACATATTTTAGTATATTTCCTTGACAGCATAACATCCCTTTTTGATTAATGTTGGTGGCCTGATCTTCTGGTGAATACCATTCCAGGCATACAACTGTTCATCCTTGATTATTGACCATCTCCAAGAATTGGTTCCTCTTTTCATACACTTTACTAAAGCTCCCCCTGGACAAAGTTTTTCGGCCCAATTTATTAGGACATGATCACCTTTATTATAAGTGGGATTTTTATGTCATACAAATAACATCATTTGATGAATGTTCAACATGTGACTTGGTTCGTGTTTGTGTTGTACTACGCATTGTTTATTCAATGCAAATATTCGAAGATTATCAGCAAAAACAAATAGGCAAATTTTCACTTATACTATTTTTTCTTGGCATTTATTGACGGCACAAAAATATTACAGCGCTGAATTAAAGAATAAACTGAAGCAAATGTTCGAAAAAGCAAGTTGACTCTGGTGAAAATTACTACTTCATAAATCATCATTCCCTCACTAGAAATTTATATGAGGGAATGACGGTGAGGGAATGATGAAACAAAGAATAATAAAAAAAAACTGACGATATAAACTCACTATTAAAAAGTTGTTTTGTATAAAATGATAACTCCCATAAGTCTACTTCTCTATGTAATTAATAACGAATAAAGTATTTTACTTTTTGTTTTTCCTGGATGTGAGGGAATGACCTTAAAAAATGCAATTCAAACAAAATTACCTATTATTTCTTTTTCAACGCAAAGTCTAACACGCTGTCGTTAAATTCACCATAATGGTGAGTTCACAGGACTGCCACCTATCAAAAACTGATAGTAGCGTTCCTGTTGGATTAACAATGCGATCAAAATTCGATTATCGGTAACAATATGAGGGAATGATTTATTTTTATGGGACACGTGTATATTCTCTATTTTTGCATCCAGTTTTTAGTATATAATCCAAATTAAAATTTTTTTCATTAATCTATCATATTTTTAATCGAAAAGTCTCCAAAGTAGACTTTTATTATTTTTTCTCGTTTGTTTGATAATATAAAAGTAATCGAACGTGTAGCTTGGGACATAGTGAGGGAATGATTTTAGGGACTAAATATTGGTGTATTTATTCTTATGTATGTATTTGGTTCCGAAATAATAAGTGAAACTTCTAGTGTCGATTACATATATTACAAGAAAATTTTGATATCCGTTATAGGGTTGTTAGATTTTCGATAAAACTTAAAGGACAAGAATTTCGGTATTTCGTGAGAATTACCCATATATATCATAAAGGAAATTCAATTCAAATAATAGTTTATTTATCAAGATTAAATGAGCAATCTGAGAATGGGAACTGCACCATGGAATAAATCAAGTTAAAATAGCTGAACTGAACTTGACTCTCTCTTATAGAACAGGATGAAATGTACGAGTATGAACACAGATATTAAAGCTTAGATAGAATAATTATAGCATTCTGTGAAAACATAGAATTACCATTCATTATTGAAATTTAGAAAAATCATATCTCCGAAAGTATTAGCTTGTTTGAGTTGAAAATGATATCGATGGATTTTGATGGTGAAACTGCATCTTAAATTATAATTGAATTTGAAATTTTTGCTTAAAAAAAAATTTTTTTTTCGTTACTCCGAAACCATCTGCCCTATTTTGCCCAATAACGAACTTAACCGAGATATTCATCTCCCTAACCTACACTGAAAATTTCAACTGCCTAGTTCATTCCGTTCGAGAGTTATTGTAGAAAATTTTTTTTTTATTTTGAATTTTTTTTTTACACTATTTACGCTCCAAACCCACCTTGCAAATTTCAATCCTCTAACTCCTTTCGTTCGAGAGTTATCGTGCTTACGGCTGGCCGGACCAGCCGGACAGAATCGATTTCGACCTCGGATTCTTGATCAGTGAGTCGAACCAAATCGTTCGAGACCATTTTCAGCCAAAAATTCGAAAATTACAGACATTTGGGCAAATTGATAAGCACTCAGTTCCGAGGAACTAGAGCGCCAAAAACACAGATTTTAGTTCGTAAATCTAACTCATCCAAGGATTTGAAGATACACAGGCTAAAGCTACTGGAATTGTTGATTTGAACTATAGATACAGAAGAACAACACATAAGATTGAAGATATGTGTTCAAGTATAAAAGGTAAAAAAATGTCCCAATGTTCGATTTATCTGAAGGGTATCTTCATTTGAAATTAGATGAGGAGTCATCTTGCAAATTCTTCTTTGTGACACCATTTCCTATTTATAGATATTTGGTATTAGCTTATGGTTTATCAAACTCCCAGGACTTATTTGAAGAAGCGGTAGAAAAGAGATTTGGCAACATTGAAAATATTTTTATATGTCATGACCCTATGATCGTAACAGGGAATACTAGGGAAGAACATGATTTAACAGTGAGAAAAGTGTTAAAAAGGGCTCGAGAAGAAGGGGCTAGATTTAATAAGGATAAATTTCAATTTTGTAAAAACAGTGGCAAATTTATAGGTCAAATTTTGTCTAGCAGAGGAATGAAGATAGATCAGGACAATGCAATCACCTTGTGAACTGAAAAGCCAAATAACAAAGTAGAATTACATAGAATTAATGTAGAGTGGCAATGGCTACCCAAGCATGAAACATGTTTTAAGGAGTTGAAAATATTTTATGTAAATCCCCAGCCCTTGTTCCATTCGACCCAAGTAAAAAAATAATTCTTCAGTGTGACGCTTCTAAAAATGGCTTCCAAGAATATGAGAATAAAGTTTTGAAGCTAGTGGCATGCACATCTCATAACATGAATGACAGTGAGGTAAATTATAGTCGAACAGAAAAAGAATTGCTCGCTATTTATTTTGGTACACAAAAGTACTCAGCAGATGTTCACTATTATCATAAACATGCCAATTATGGATAAATCAGTGTTATGATTCTGAGATGTTGGCAATGTTACCTTCAGTTTCAAAACATTTACCCATGAGCGGAAAAAAAACCAGAATTCAGAAAAGCAAAGATGAATTATTACTTAAAAGTTTTAATTATCATTTTAATAGATGTGCTAAAGAGAAAAATATTCTTCACAATTGTACACTGTATTATAAAATAAAAGACTCTATAATATGTAGAGGCTGGTATCATATTTTTGGCGCGCTGTTCTGTGAACAGAGTGCCTACCAATTCGTCCAAATGCCAAATGCCAAAAATACCGGCCGTCCGGCCGTCAGCACGATTACGCTCGAACGCAATAAGCTAGAGAGTTGAAATTTTCAGAGTAGGTTTGGAGTCCAAATGCGCAGGCTGAGTTCGTTAATGGGTAAAATTCACCATGTGGTTTCAGAGTTATAGCCATCTGAAATTTTGTTTTGCCAATTACTCGAAGAATACAGATCTGATCGAATTAAAGTGCGGGTGTTAGGTGAAACATAATGACACTAAAACTGAAAAATATTTAAAAAAATTCTGTATCTCAGGAACTATCAGTCAGATATCGTTGAAATTCTGCGAGAGCAGAAACCTTATTTCTCATTAAAGTTCTGAATTTGTACTCGATCGGATCTATATTGGTGAAGATATCTCCGAAATATCGAAATATTCCTACGAAATAATAATCTGAGTGTACTGGTCCACTGTTTTTATATTCGACCAAACAAATAATCAACAGTCTGTTTGACTTTTGACGTGAGTCAAAAAAAGGATTCAAGCTATAGAAGGATGTAATCATAACGTGTTTGCATAGATCTTTATTATTAGTGTTCTGTGATCGTATCTATATTCTCTATGTTCAAGTTAATATTATCATGTCTGACATGTGACATGACAAACAAATCAGTTTGTAGATTTGTAGATTATGAAATATAACATCACTTGGTATGAAATAAATATCGATCTCAAAATTTTCAAGTTTCAAATATTCCAATATAACCTTACATGGCAGGATACAAGGAGCCGACCCCCAGATTTCGATTTATAGGGACAAAATGCTGCCACAGACTGGAAAATTTTGAAAACATCCTTCACACTTTATTGAAATGTTTTTTTTTTTTTTGGGGTCTCTCCCAAACTCTGAAAAATATCTATAAAATAAAAATTAATTATTTTGTGATTTGCTTCTGCGTAAGAAACACAAGATATTTGTTAACAAACAACAACGAAACAACATCAACGGAGAAACAACTATATCGTAACGTTTCGGAGTCTATATCAGACTCCTTCGTCAGACGCTTTATGAAAATACATTATTTTGTTGATAGTTATTTTGTGAAACAAAACAAAATAATTCTAAATATGAATATACTACGAATGAAGTCTATTGAGAAATATGTCAACCCAAGAGCTAATGAGTGCTTTGAAAGGTATAATTTCTTGAAAAGGGTGCAAAAAGAAAATGAACAATGTGAACATTTCCTCACTGAATGCAAGTATCTTGTAACGTTCCTTTTTGACCCAGGCATAGGCTTGTTTATGTTTTGCTTGCGATAAATTTGTCAATTGTATCGTCAGTGAATTTGAGGTTGAGTCTCAGTGTTGCCAATCGACGTATAGGGAATTGTGTTCAAGGGACCGGATGAATTGGCAATATTGTTGCGTAAATTTGGTCAGAGTCGGCGTCGGTCAGATAAGGTCGTCCATTTTTTGGAGGTTCAGCGGATAAAGCAATTGGTTGTGCGCATTTTCGGAACTTTGTAAGAATTATTGGAGTCTTCTTAGTTGGATATAGTTTCGAAAATCGAAATAAGAGTGAGGGTTATATTGGTTTGAATTTGGTAACCTTCACTTATCTCGAAAGAGGATTTAAAGACCTTTTGCTAATCCAAGTTGACCACGTGAATGATCTTGGCGACTTTGACAGGTATGTGTTAAATGTTCTATTCTCGTCATTTCTAATAGAAACAATTCAGGTTGTAGTTAGTTTTCTCTATTTCAGTATCGTAATGAGTCCACTCCAGCACTGAAAACAGTGCTGGAATGAACTCATTCCCGCATTGTTTCTAGTTATATTTTTCGTTTTGTGGTAGTCAGCACTGACATTCGATCCTATCAAATTTCAACACACGTCAATTGACAATACAATATAATCTGGATATAGTGAAATAATTGTTAAGGAAAAGCTTCATTTTCATTAAAAAATATGGTACTAGAGATTTCCTTCTTGCTAATTTTGAATCATTCATACTATTAGGAAACTGTGTTAAATCTGATCTACATGCCCTATGTACGTTTCAAATTCAAATTCCGTAATCTGTCAACTTTCGTAACAGTCACACCAACTACCAAGATACAATACAAATGTCGCTAGGATGTATAATCCGAATTTTTCATTAAATTTCAACATTATTTTACAAATTTTGCCTGAAATAGAGAAAATATCGTCTAATACTCGTTGCAGAAGGCAATTCCAACACTCATGCGTTCGAAAACTCGCTCCTTCGTCGCTCGTTTTTGAATTTCGCATTCGTGTTTTAATAGGAGCCCATTCTGCAACTTGTTTTAGAATATACTATTCTGTATCCAGAACATTGCTGTGTATTGGAAGAATTATTTGGTGGAGGCACGGCCAGATTTAGTTTTGAAGCAAACTTATACATGATAACCCCGAATATCAGGGTATGTACGAAGTAAATAAATATTAAATAACAACGAATAACTTGTCTGTTTGATATTCTGATAACCGAAATTATTATGCATTGGGGAGATTCATTTATTTCTTATCTGAGAGGAGTCACTGATGGTTTGTTTTTCTGTCATCAGGGTTTTAATGTTAGGAAGAGTAGAACGGAGGCTTTGGATTATATACAAGGTGGCCCTTACGTAACGCTGTGAGACAGCCAACGCAGGGTTGCAGATCCCGAGTATATACCAGGTGGTCAGTAAGCAAAGTTATGGGACATCCAATCCAGGGTTGCAGATTACGAGCACCGAGGGAAAGAGGACAGTATTGCGAGACCATCGACGTAATACTACGTTCAGGAATAGGAATATCCAGCACGCAAGTTATTGGAAATAAATCCCAAAATATATCTTATACCTGCTATATACGATCTGAACATATTATCATCAATAATATAAATTATTATTAAGTGGAAAAGTTTAACGGGTAATTCCGCAAAAGAAGCAGATTAAAAAATAATTCTGCTCTTACCTGCCGATACGTGCTTCTGCTAGTTGGCTTCTTCAGGACAGGGCAACCAACTAGCCAAGAAGCCAACTAGCAGAAACACGTGTCAGCAGGTACCAGCAGAATTATTTTTTAATCTGCTTCTTTTGCGGAATTACCCGTTAAACTTTTCCACTTATTGATATTACTCCGCATGATCCATATTTCTATGTTTCTATAAATTATTATTGTTGTAAAGCGGAAATTGGGGAAAGATTTGTGTTAATCATATATGATCATAGATAAGAAACGTGGATGCCCCTGAGCTCAAGCGACGCGTATTCGAATCAAGGAAGAATATCTACGTACCATTTCCGCCACAGTAGTTTTTTTTATTGAATCTAAAGATCTGGTTTGTAAGCTACTGGAATATATTGTTTGTTTTTAGCGTGAATATTCTTTTGGTAAATTTAGGAATGATTACTTTACGCTGGGGTATCTGGGAGAATTAAATTTGCCTGGCGCCCATTTACTAGGTTCCATTTTGGAATCCACTCCTATCTCCACTGAAGCTAGACCGTGGATCCCCGAGTTCTAGTAGCTCCGAGTTTAACCGCTGCTACTTGGGAACAGTCGTAGTGGTTATAATCTGGTACGAACATGTAATTATAATGAAACCGATCCAAATCAAACTGTAGAAGATAAAGCACTGAGAGACAAAATAGTCATAGGCATAAGAGATCCTGTAACCAGAGAGGTATTACTGAGAGTTGAAAAATTGACAGTGGAGAAAGCAATTGAATGTTGCAGAACCAGCAAGCACAGCAAGCAACGGAACCTGCATTTCCAGAGCGAAATGAGGGGGGGACATTAAAGCCGCAGGGAAGTATAATAAACAAACGAAGAATTTTAAGTATACACAAGAATGTCAGAAGAAGGAAAATTCAAATGAAGGATATTTCAGTCGACACATGGTGCACGTGAATGCCCCGCATTTCGTAAAGAGTGTAGGAAGTGCGGTATGTTAAAACATTTTACTATATCTTGTAATGTTAAAAATGTTGAGAATGTCGAGAAAGATGAAGGTAGTTCTGATGAACCAGATATTATTGTACGATGAAAATGTAGGTACCTGTTATAATACCAATTGTAGGCGTAGGAAAGCATGGGATGAACTCATTCAATGGTGAACGTAATAATTTCAATGTTGAATAAGATACAGGTGTGAACATTAGCATAATTCCCAGAGGAAAATATAACGAAATATGAACACAGATTTTAGTAGATCTAACTCATCTGAGGATTTGAAGATACACAGGCTGAAGCTACTGGAATTGTTAATTTGCACTGTAGATACATAAATCAGACCAGTTATGAGGATTTCGTGACAATATTAATATAAATTTATAAGAAAAACTCAGAAAGAAATATATTCATTGAACAGATCTCGTTTATTTTTGCAGGTCCTGGTAGATTCATAGGAGAGCATAAAATAAGTCCCAAAATAGTGTTCGAGTCAGTCCATCATATGCCTAGTAAAATCCCATAAGCTATGAAAGCTGCATGGAAATGTGAATTGCATAGACTTTCTAAGTTCAATGCCATTCTAAAAGCAGATCCTACCATGAGTATTAACAGTATTGTAATAGTAAATAAAAATAATGGCAAATTGAGACTATGTCCAGACCTGTCTTATTTGAATGGACCAATTATTCACAAACCAAGAGCAACACATAAGATTGAAGATATTTGTTCAATTATAAGAGGTAAAAAAAAATTCACAATGTTCGATTTATCTGAAGGGTATCTTCAGTTGAAATTAGATAAGGAATCATCTTGCAAATTCTTCTTTGTGACACCATTTCGTATTTATAGATATTTGGTATTACCTTATGGTTTATCAAATTCCCAGGACTTATTTGAAGAAGCGGTAGAAAAGAGATTTGGCAACATTGAAAGTATTTTAATATGTCATGACCCTATGGTCATAACAGGGAATACTAGGGAAGATCATGATTTAAAAGTGAGAAAAGTGTTGAAAACGGCTCAAGAAGAAGGGGCTAGATTTAATAAGGATAAATTTCAATTTTGTAAAAACAGGGGCAAATTTATAGGTCAAATTTTGTCTAGCAGAGGAATGGAGGTAGATCAGGACAGTGCAAAATCACTTAGTGAACTGAAAAAGCCAAATAACAAAGTAGAATTACAAAGAATTAATCTAGAGTGGCAATGGCTACCCATTGTGAGATGTTAGAAAAAATGTTACATTCAGTTTCGAAACATTTACCAATGAGCGGAGAGAAAAAACTAGAATTCAGAAAAGCAACGATGAATTATTACTTAAAATTTTTAATTATTAGTTTAATGGATGGGCTCAAGAGAAAAATATTCCTCACAGTTGTACACTGTATTATGAAATGAAGGAATCTATAATATGTAGAGGCTGGTATCATATATTTTTACTGCAAATTGATTGTTCCTAAAAATCTGAGAGCTCCAATGATCGAGTTACTTCACAAATGTCACGTGGACGTGGATAAAACGATAAATAAGGATAGAAATTTATTTAGGTGGCCAGAATTAACGACAGATATAGTGAATTATATTAAACAAAGTAGAACATGTAAAAAGTACAGTCCAAGAAACTTTAGAGAACCGTTATTACCGCAATCAGTACCCAGATTAAGATTTACTAAGATAGGTGCAGATATATTAGAATTTGGACCAAATTCATATTTAGTGATAGTGGATCATTTTTCGCATTGGCTTGAAATTATGAAAATGAAAGATAAAACTTCAATTTCTGTAATAGGTGCTTGCTTTTCAAGGCACGTTAACTAGATTTGGTTACCCAGAACAAATAATTGCCGATAACTTACCATTCCTATCAAGTTAATGTCGGAATTATTATATAAGTAAAGACATTACTATTAGGACATGTAGTCTGTATTATAATCAAAGCAATGGACCAGCCGAGAAAATTGGGAATATAGGCAAACAATTTTTAAAAAAGGGTATTGAGGAAAATTTTGATCTTAGAGACCTTGTATGAATTACAATAACACGGCTTTGATTGAAAGAATAACTAGCACGAATCTTACAAAGTAGACAACTCCATATCTTTCACCAATAATAAGCTACAACCTCAAATTAGAAAAAAAAAAATTTAGTTTAAGAAAGAGGATCAAGTTGTAATAAAAATATCACGTGATAAATTCTGGGAAAAGGTTATTGTCTTGGGAAAGGAAAAAGAACCTACTTCTTATCGGGTGGAAAAGCAATAAGTAAATGGTCAAATATTATGACGTAATACTCAACAGATAAAATTGTCATATACCAGACTGCGTAGTAATTAATATAAATTAGAAACTGAATTATACTCAAACCAACTATCACCGAATCCTTGTCAGGAAAACAAGAGTAGAAATAGTTCGAACAAGACAAACTTTATTAATGTTCTAAGTGAATAATGACTAGAAATAAAAAATTGGTTCAAGCCCTGTGGACAGGAGCTTTGGCGCTCTTGTTCGAACTTTACCTAATCATATCTCCGAAATTATTGGTCGCTGGGAATTATATAAATGGATTCTTACGATAGAACTGCATCATGAAAGAAATTAAATTCAAACAAACCGATTCACCCCAATAATGAACATCCGAGATATTCATTCTTCAAATCTTCTCTGAAAATTATATTAGATCAATTGAAACTTAAAACTTAGACAATATTGCAGTTTTGTTTTTACTGGAGATATTCTGAACCCAATTTGATTATTTATCTTACCAAATAATATATCTCCATCATCATATGGATTATCCACGGGCATTGAATTATTATTATTATTATTATTATTATTATCACCTTAAAAGTATAATACCATATCCCCCTCATAATTCTACGATAGCTGAGGTTATTTCATAGGTCATTTTGCATTCATCATACTTTTTTCTAGAACAGGAGGTGTATTTTATATCAAGTATAACGAACCAGAAATAATTTTGACATTTATCTCTCCTAGGAAAATAAGATGACATGTAAGAACACAGATTATATAATAATTCATAGATATAATAATTAAGTACAGCATTCTGTGTAAACATAGAAGT
The DNA here is from genome assembly GCA_937662695.2 of Halyzia sedecimguttata. Classification (NCBI taxonomy): domain Eukaryota; kingdom Metazoa; phylum Arthropoda; class Insecta; order Coleoptera; family Coccinellidae; genus Halyzia; species Halyzia sedecimguttata. The sequence continues at coordinate 115,693,481 of OW569412.2, forward strand.
ACGATTCATTATTGAAATTTGGAAAAATCAGATCTCCGAAAATATTAGCTTGTTAGAGTTGAAAATGATAGTAATGGATTTTCATTGTGAAACTGCATCCTAAAAAAAAATTAATTTGAAATTTGTATTGTGAAAAAAATTTTTTTTTTTGTTATTCCGAAACCATCTGGCCGATTTTGCCCAGTAACGAACTCAACCAAGATATTCATCTCCCAAACCTACTCTAAAAATTTCAACTGCCTAGCCCATTTTGTTCGAGAGTTATTGTAGAAACAAAATTTAAAAATAAGAAAAAAATTGTTTTTCACTTTACGGCAACCCGATCAATACAAAACTTTGCATGCATATAAGGGTCAAAATCAGACAGGTGAGCATTACGCTTCTGACAAAGGTTTTCTTAATAAAATAACATGATATTACTGAAATATTCATTTTAAATTAAAGGTTCTGTGCTTAATTGCAAGGCAGTTAGCATATGTATTCTTCAATAATAATATTTTAATTGATTTTGTTACGGTAGCTCAGTGAATATGAAAATATAGAAAAAAAGGAAAATAAATGAAAAATAAACAAAAGATACGCTGGAAGCACTCGAACCTACCGTCGTTAGGATGAACGCCAGAATTTGGTAGCTGGTACTTTGTATCTTGGTATCTTCTGTTGTTCGTAGAACGTTCATAAACTTCGTCTTCGTAAAATCAGAAAAAATAGAGGAATTTTTAGTAATAAATTCGCTGTGTTTATACACCGTCGTCTTTCAGAATCGGAATTAAAATTGATTCCCATCTCTCCCACATATGCCTCCATATGTAGTCCGAGATTTCCCAACGTATTTATTAATGGATTGGGAATGAAAAATGAAAGATAGAAACTGACGCGTTGATTCAACGGTCGTTTCGAAGCAAAAAAAATATACAGTGAAATATAAAACGAAAAGAAATATTAAAGCCAAATAATACTGAATGTTGCATTAACATAACCGCCCACCTAAAATATATTATGTATTTTAAAGAGAAAAGAAAAAAAAAGAATTCAACAATGATTTATTGCTGTGGTAATGGACACAACTTCACAATAGGACGTTGCATCGCATTTTGACTAGTTCGAACGGTAGCTACAGGAGCTATTCCATCTGAACCCAGATGCAGTTTCTCCACTCGCGCCAATCGCCAGCGCAATGGGGAAATAGGCCCATCATTTATGAGGACTAGCATTCCTGGCTTTAACGTAGAAACCGAGGGTTTATCCCATTTTTTACGTTGTTGTAACGTATGCAGATATTCGCTATGCCAGCGTTTCCAAAAATCAGCATGAAGTCGAGAGAGCAATTGCCATCTAGACAACCTGTTGATTTGTAGATGAGATAAATCATCATCTGGCAACGCAGTCAAGGGCGCAAGAGTCAGAAAATGACCGGGAGTCAAGGCAGATAGATCGTTTGGATCACTGCTCAATGGGCAAAGTGGTCGTGAATTTAGAACCGCTTCGATTTTTGTCAAGACGGTATAAAGTTCTTCATATGTGAGTTTTTGTTCGCCTATCACTCGAATTAAGTGAGTCTTAACAGATTTTATTCCGGCCTCACAAAGTCCTCCAAAATGGGGTGCGGATGGAGGGTTAAAGCTCCAGTCAATATTCTCAGCCTCGGTCGCATTGCGGAACAAAGTGCGCAAAAGTGCGTAGGCACCTCGGAAATTGGTACCACCGTCACTAAAAATTTTATTACATCTACCTCTACGTGCGATGAAGCGTCGCAAAGCTGCCAAAAAGGCTTCTGAGGTAAGATCAGATACCAGCTCGATGTGTACCGCCTTAGTGGCGAAACAAACGAAAAGATGTACGCTTTCGTATATTTAGTACCTCGTGATTTAGACATTGTGGTCAGAAAGGGACCACCGAAGTCCACACCAACACATTGAAATGGTTTTATCTGATTTAACCGACTAGAAGGTAAATTTCCCATGTAAGGTTGAACTGGTTTGGGATTTAAACGGAAGCAGGTGTTACATTTTGAGAGCATTCGATGTATTGCTCGTCTAGATGAAAGTATCCAAAACTGCTGACAAATAAGGAACTGCAATGCTTGATGACCCGGGTGTAAATATTTCAAGTGGAAATGACGGATTATAAGATCCGTCAGAGGATGTTGGCAAGGAAGTAATGCAGGATGTTTGCTATCAAATGAGAGTCCTGAAAGTGCAATTCGACCGCCCACCCTGAAAATATCATTCGAATCAAGAAAAGGATTCAGTTTCCTGAAAGATTTTGACAACAGTTTACCTCTTCGAAGATTATCAATTTCCACACCAAAAATATCAGCTTGAACTTGTTTTACAAGAAAGAATAAGGCATATGTTAATCAGAAAGGGTCAAATTACCCCGACAAGACAATGAAGAATTTCGAGCATTGGAGCAGAACCTGAAAACATAGGCTAAAATCCTTTGAATTCTTGAAAGAGATGAAAACTGCGATATGAGGTCATCGGTCAAAGATTTCTGAGCTGCTATTGTCAGAACAATTTTCCGTTCTTCCTTCGAACAGAGAGAAGAATTTCCAGTTTGGGTAAATGGCGTGCCGAGAACTTGATTCGATTTAAACCAGGATGGTCCCGACCACCACTGGGTGCAGTTTACCAATTTTAATGGACTTAAACCACGAGAGCCAAAGTCCGCAGGGTTATCCTCTGATCTAACATGAAACCATTTTTCAGGGGGAACAAGATTTTGAATTCTTGTCGTTCTGTTGCTCACAAAAGATTTCCACTTATGAGGTGACGATTTGATCCAAGACAGAGCAACAGTTGAATCTGACCAGGCAAATATATCAGAAAACATAGCCGATGGATAGGTGGACATTACAAATGAAATTAGTTTGGCTAACAAGAGAGCAGCACATAACTCGAGACGAGGAAGAGATATACGCTTAATTGGAGCAACCTTAGATTTTGCGCAAATGAGAAAGGTTTCAATTTGTCCTGAAAAATGAATAAAACGAAAATAAATAACAGCTGCATAACCCTTTTCGCTGCTGTCACCGAATCCATGTAATTCGCATCTGCTATAAGATTATCGGAAAATGCATCGTGGAATCCTTAGATCCTTCAGGTGACAAAGTTCCAATTTACATCGATTCCAGCAGTGTACGACGTCAGAAGAGGGGGTCTGGTCCCAATGCAAACCCTGAATCCAAAGGACCTGTATGAGATGCTTCATAAAGAAAGTTAATGGGGTCAAAAAACCCAGGGGATCATAAATTCTGGCAAGTTGCGATAATATGTTACGCTTCGTGCAAGCTGAATCTAGTTTAGATGTTGAAAAAGAAAACGTATCACTATTTGGATTCCAGCAAAGACCTAGAATCTTCAAGAATTCTCCATCAGTAAATGAAAATAAATGCATCAACTGGTGTTCCATTGGAATTCCTTCGAGAATTCCAGGCTCATTACTAGACCACTTTCGCAGTTCAAAACCACCCTTATTCAAAAGAGAAATGAGATCATTCCTGAGATTGATAGCCTTTCGAAGATCATCAGAGCCTGAAACAATATCATCGATGTATACATCCTCATTGAGAATCCCAGAAGCCAAAGGACAGCTACCCTCTTCATCTGTAGCCAACCTCCGCAAAATACGAAGCGCCAAATAAGGAGCTGAAGATAACCCATACGTAACTGTGTTCAACTCATAACACCTTATTGATTCTGAGGGCGAAAATCTCCAGAGGATTCGCTGATATTTACGATGACTTGGTTGAATTAAAATTTGGCGATACATTTGTCGTATATCGGCAGTGAACACAAATTTATGTGAACGGAATCGGAGAAGAATAGAGGCGATATCCTTCTGTAGCTTTGGACCGGTAAGAAGACAATCATTCGAGGATGAGTGACCAGCAACTTTTGCTGAAGCATCAAACACAACTCTTAGTTTAGTAGAGGTGCTGTCGAGTTTGAGAACGCAATGATGTGGAATAAAATAGGAGGAGTCATCAGAAGGCGTTGACTCTACTAAAGTCATATGGTTAGATTCTAGATAATCTCGCATGAAATCACTATATTGTGTGCGCAGAGAGGAATTTTTACTGAGTCGCTTCTCTAGCAACAGGAAACGACGCAATGCCAATGAATAAGTGTCGCCAAATGAGTCCGGAATAGAGCGTTTGAAAGGAAGTGAGACACTGTATCGACCTGTTACACTATCTCGAGATATGTCTTTTTCGAAAATCTCCTCACATAGAATTTCATCTGAGGAATGAATTTCCGATGCCGAAATTGGAAGTTCCTCCAGTTCCCAAAAGGCCTTTAAACTAGCATTCAAAGATGAATCAAGGGTCGCATGCAACGAATTCACCACACTACAAGAAGAATGAGTCCTACCCATCAATACCCAGCCGAAAACAGTTTCAAGTGCTGAAGGTTCTCCTACACCACCCTCGAGACGACCATCAAGAAGTAAAGAAGGAAATATTTCTGCTCCCAGTAATATGTCAACACTACCAGGTTTGTTGAAGTTCGGATCTGCCAACTTAAGTGACTTGTAAGATAAAAATTTAGTTGTGAAATTTGGCAAATCTGAACAAATTTTTGGAATCACAATAGCTTCGAAAGTAAAGGTTGGATGCACAATTTCTCGGGGACGAATGCTACATGTAACGGTCGAGGAAGATGGTGAGGAGCTTTCTCCTATTCCTTTAATGCACAGGAATGATTTCGACATAGGAAGTCCCAGAGAAGCAACACACTTTCTAGTGATGATGTTAGTTTGGGAACCACTGTCCAACAGAACTCTCACAGTTCTATAGTTTCCCCAAGCATCGAGAATTTGTACTTGAGCTGTAGCGAGAAGAACACTAGTATTTGAAGATGAAGTGGTAGTGAAACTCTGAGCAGAATCACATAAACTAGAGTAAGAAGATGGTAGGTTTTGGTTTTCCGTTTCATCGGAATCAATATGAAGCAAGGAATGGTGTCTTCTTGAGCACGAACGACATGTGGATTTAGAGGCACACTTCGAAATGTCATGTGATGAATGCAAACAATTTATACACCACTTGTTACTTAGAGCGATTTTCAGTCTTTCAGTTGGAGTTTTGGACAGGAACGAATAGCGTTTATAAATGCTATGTGAGGAATTGCAGTGATTGCATTTGATTCGAGGAGTCGTATTATTGGACTGAGCTAGAAAAATAGAGGAAGATTTATTTGGAGATGGTTTATGTGGTTTAGTTATGGTATGAGAAAGTGGACTGTGTTTAGGTTTAATGGAAGTAGAAAGAGCAGCAGATTCCAAAGCGGTACACTGGTTCAGAAGAAAATTATGTAAATTTGTAAATGACGGAATATCTGACGAGCATTCTTGTAATTCGAAACGTTTAATTGTAGAATTATCTAATTTTTGAATCAACATATGGAAAAGTATAAAGTCCCATTGATCAACAGGCAAACCTAAGTTTTTCAAAGATGACAAATTTTCAGAGAATGTATCAAGTAAATTCCGTAAATCCTCAACTGACTCATGAGATAACTTTGAAATGTTTGTGATCTCTTGCCAACATGAATTTGCCAAAAGACGTTTATTTTGATAACGTCTGGTCAAAGTTTCGAAAGCAACATGATAATTTTGTGCTGTTAATGGAAAACCTTTTAGCAATGACAAAGCCTGAGATCTTAAAGAGCTCAGAAGATATTGGAATTTTTCAATGTCCGACAAATTAGCATTATTGCGAATCAAACTAGTGAAAATATCATGAAAGGTTGTCCAATCTTTATAATTTCCACTAAAGGATGGCAAGGAAATCTTCGGAAGTTTGACATTAGGTGTGGCTCTCGTAGACTTGACCGAAACATCATCAGTTATCGTAAATAAATTGCTATAAGTTGTTTTTATTGTGAAAAAAGAATCATTGAATGCAGACTTTATCTGTTTTTCCAGCAATAAATCAGGGTTTTCCGAAACTGACACAATCGCTATTATTGCATTGTGAACATTATGAAACTTTTCATAAATATTATTCAACTCTTTATAGCGAAGTCGAAACCTGACATGACTACTTTCATCATCGACAGCTGAAGTCGCCAAAGAAAGAATTTCCTCAATATCGTCAATTTGTAATTGACGCAGTGCATAATTTTGTTTTAATTTATTAGCTGTCATAATGAATGAGTTAAATTAGGCGTGATTGTAAGAAATCAAATGGTAAAGCAACACTCAATATGGAAATCAAATAAAAACCGATAAAAAAAAGTAAACAACCGCCAGTGAGATATAGAAATGAAATAATTTCGAAACAATCGCTGAATCAACGGAAAGAAAAGAAAATCCGGCCCGAAGGACCAATGTTACGGTAGCTCAGTGAATATGAAAATATAGAAAAAAAGGAAAATAAATGAAAAATAAACAAAAGATACGCTGGAAGCACTCGAACCTACCTTCGTTAGGATGAACGCCAGAATTTGGTAGCTGGTACTTTGTATCTTGGTATCTTCTGTTGTTCGTAGAACGTTCATAAACTTCGTCTTCGTAAAATCAGAAAAAATAGAGGAATTTTTAGTAATAAATTCACTGTGTTTATACACCGTCGTCTTTCAGAATCGGAATTAAAATTGATTCCCATCTCTCCCACATATGCCTCCATATGTAGTCCGAGATTTCCCAACGTATTTATTAATGGATTGGGAATGAAAAATGAAAGATAGAAACTGACGCGTTGATTCAACGGTCGTTTCGAAGCAAAAAAGATATACAGTGAAATATAAAACGAAAAGAAATATTAAAGCCAAATAATACTGAATGTTGCATTAACAGATTTTAAACAAAATAGGTCTAAATAGTCATTTCGGGAACGCGTCCTTATACCATGTTTCATAGTTTAGACAAGTCAAAAATGTGTACAATTACGACTTAAGAATGTCATATTCCACTATAAGCTTTGAAAATCATCTAATTAAGAATATACGTATAAATTGAATGAATACCAGTTTAATTTCCTCATATTTTGGTTATTAAAATGCTGTCTGACGTTTATCAAATCATTCTGTGAACGTGGTGGATATCGGTCTATGTAATTAAAACTATACACGCTAGGTGACATTAGCGAGCAACAGTGTGAACTTCACTAGTCCTAGCAAAAGGCGTGTGATGTGTTTACGGAAAAAAATGATTGATTTTGTTGGTAAGTACCTTTTAATTTAATCTGTGTGAAGCGTACTTCAATTCCCTGTCACTACGGGAACACTGTTTGGTGGTTAGGTTTACGAAAATTTGCATACTTTTTGCGGAATTCTTATAAATATTACAGCTCACTTGTTCTTAACATTTAAAACCAATATCTAACATGGCGGCGTCAAGCGTGACATGAAAATATTTACCGAATAGTCATTTCGGGAACGTTGTATATATAATATATAAAGATACTGTTGATAAATTACCGAAAAATTCTAAAGAGCGGGAGGCTTTTCAAAAATGCGTAAGTGGCAACCATATCAAAAAACACCGTTTAAGTAATATGGCCAAACAATTTCCCACAATAAGCATCCAACATGTTTAATCAATAATCAGATTCGTGAAGAAATTCATAAGTTTCTTGAGCGGGATGACGTCAGCAGAATGTGTCCTGGTAAGAAAGATTGCCTCAAGGGAAACAAACAAAAGCGGTTGCTTCTAGAAACTGTAAAATATTTGCATCCACAATTTTGTGCTGAGACTGGAATTCGAGTGTCTTATTCAACACTTTTGATAGAGAAGCCTTATTGGGTAGTGAATCCTACAAAATGGGATCGAGATACTTGTCTTTGTGTAAGGCACGAAAATTTTGAATACAAATTGAACAAATTGAAGCGACTAGGAGAGCTGCCCCATAATTCCATATCCCAATGTATAAAGGCGTACAGCTGTGACATTACTTCTTATGAATGTATGCTGAGTTTGTGCGGTGAATGCAAGGAGATTAAAATGGAAGCGGGGAGTAATGAAGATACCGTTCAATATTTTCAGTGGCAAGTAACAAAAGAAGACCGAATCATAAAAGGAGAGAAGAAAACCGTCAAACTTACTAAAAAAGTTCAAAAAACATATTTATGGTATTAGCGAAAACTTGAATGCCAAAAGAGAACTGAAAGATAATTTAAAAGAAACAGAGCAAATGATTCAAATTGATTTCGCTGAAAATTATATGACAAAATATGGGAAAGAGATTCAATCGGTTGGATTCGGAGCTTCAAAAGGTCAATTATCGAAAAACGATACGTCTCTAGAAACTGTTTCATTTGCCACTGTGAGTGATAATTTGGAACATCAGGCTCATGCTGTATGGGGTCACCTGAAATCAGCGCTACAGAAAATATTGAGTATCAGGCCTCACGTAAGTAACCTTCACGTGTTTTCAGACGGACCCACATCCCAGTATCCAAACCGCACTAATATTTACTTATTGATTAAAACCTTAATAGACCAATTTCCGCAAATAACTACTTCAACGTGGACATTCAGTGAACCAGGTCATGGTAAGGGACCAATGGATGGTGTAGGAGGGGTGCTGAAGAAAACTGCCGATGACCAAGTATTACGAGGAAACGATGTGAACGCAGCTGCAGATTTTGTCCGTTTACTAAAAAAATCATCTGTTTCAGTCCATGAAGTCACTGACAATGAAATAGTTGCGATCAAAAACGTAATACCTGCAAAGATAGATGCAATCCCCGGAATCATTAATGTAACTAAGATTATCTGGCAGAATACTTCTGATGTATCCGTACTACTGTATCAATTTTATAAATTGTTCCGAGAAATTAAACTACAGGCATTTTCAGTCGAAGATAAAGATAAAGAAAGTCGAGGGCCATTTAAAATGATAGATTTAAACATAGTAAAGAAGGAAAACATTCTGAATTCTCTTCGCGTCAATAGAAAAAGTATTTACTACGCCGTATACGGATCAGAAAGTTCAGATGATGAGAATCTTCGAAAGATTTCAGATCGAATTCGTGGAAAGAATGACGATATTTGTGCTGGTACATCGTACGGAAATGTTAAGGAAAACTTCCTTCCAAACATGATAGGCCCAAAAACATTTTTGCTAGTAAATGTACCAACTGAAAATGAGAAAATTAAGTATAGATACGTTGCAGTCGCTGACACCTCAGTTGATGAAGATGGTGAAATGAAAGTCACCTTTCTTCGTTGTCAGCGGAACTCAGCAAACATATTTAAAATTGAACAAAATGATGTTGCTTATGTCCCCTGTGAACAAGTTGTTAAAATTTTCCCCACACCAAAATTGCAGAACAAAAGGTAGTTGTAGCTATTATTGTTTTGATGAAAATATGGACACCTTCGAAAAATAGGTTATTGCTAGTTGATTATGTATATATAATGATTCTAATTCCTAGTGTCTATTTATTCTTAAACTACAAAGAATATATTTTGATTTTAAGCATTGATGTTCAAGAAATCCTAATGATACTGTGCAATTAGCTTTTGTTCCTGATATTTAATGTTCGTTGATTGAAACTAAAAAGTTTATTATTATAAGATTTTTAGTATAAATTTTAATATTTATATTCCTCATTCGTTAAATACAAATAAAGGTATAATACTTGAAATGTGTAAAATTTTCATATAAAAAATATGGCAAAACCGGGCGTTCCGTTCATCTAGGGAACGTCAACGTCATATAGGGAATATTCCCATCATTTTCGGGAACATCACAAAAACGGCAAATAAATTACTAATAAGTAATGCTATAGTTATATTTCACACATGAAATGACCTTTAAACTTTTGTATTTATATTATTACTATAAAACGTAGTGCAAAAATGAATACAATAAATTGAAATTTTGGAGCGAAATTTACACCAATTGAAAATGTATGGAAAATAATTTGTATAAGTAAGTGTTTTTATTATAAAAATATACAAAATAATAACATTTTCCGAGTTAGGAACGGGTTAATTACAATTTCTTGAAGGTGATTCTTGAATGCATTCGTTATATTATTATTGAAAAAAATATTGAAAAGTGTTCCCAAAATGACCTTTGGCCTAGGTATAATGCTTCTTGACAGGTAGAATTTCTAAAATATATATTTTTGTGCGTGCCTCTTCACAGGAAAGGTTCATGATAAATGACACAACAGACTCCATTTGTTAGTTTTCTCCAAGTAAACTTAATTTCTCAGATATTTGGGAACCTAAAATGCTGACCTCTCTGATTCTGACCCATAAAGGTCATTATTCTACAATTTCATGCTAAATTTCAGATAGATTCAGTGATCGGTTTCGGAAATATTCCTGAAAAATCGTTTTAACTAAAGACGGCCATAACTCCGAAAAAGTTTGGTGGATTTCGTCCGTTAACGAACTCGTCCGAGATATTTATGCTCCAAACCTACCCTGCAAATTTCAATCCTCTAACTCCTTTCGTTCGAGGGTTATCGTGCTAACGGTCGGACCAGCCGGACCGGATGGACAGAATCGATTTCGATCACTGAGTCTTGATCAGTGAGTCGAACCAAATCGTTAAAGACCATTTTCAGCCAAAAATTCGAAAATTACAGACATTTGGGCAAATTGATAAGCACTCTGTTCCGTGGAACGAGAGCGCCAAAAAGAAATAAAGCTTTTCATGGGTTTTCGACCTGAATTTTGGCACGTTTGCCTAAAATTTAATTTCAAACAAGTTTTCTAAGACCGTAATGCACAAAAAGTTCAAATTTTTCGAGATAACCGACATTTTTGTTAAAAAATTGGTTCAAGCCCTGTGGACAGGAGCTTTTTGACGCTCTTGTTCAAACAGACAAATTATCCGCCGTATTCACAAAGCACTCAATCTCCGTTAAGTCCTAACTGAGGTACTCAGTTAAAGATAAATAAAAATCACAACCTGAGTTTAAATGAAAATTATCGTGAAACAGGCCTGTTTCACCACCATTCCATACGTTAACTGAGGTTGCGATTCTTATTTATCCTTAACTGAGGACCTCAGTTAGGACTTAACGGAGATTGAATGCTTTGTGAATACGGCGGTATATCTCCGAAAGTATTTATTTCTCAGAGTTAGGAATCATATCAATGGATTATTATGTTAGAACTACGCCATGAAAGAAATTAAATTCAAAAAAGTGTCGTTTAAAAAAAAAAGCTTCAAAAATTATCATTTAAAAAAAACATAGAAGTACGATTCATTATTGAAATTTCGAAAAATCATATCTCCGAAAGTATTAGCTTGTTAGAGTTGAAAATTATATCAATGGATTTTTGTTTTGAAACTGCATCTTAAAAAAAATTGAATTTGAAATTTGTAAGTAAAAAAAAATGTTTTTTTTCGTTACTCCGAAACCATTCGGCCTATTTTGCCCAATAACTAACTCAACCGAGATATTTATCTCCCAAACCTACTCTGTACATTTCAACTGCCTAGCTTATTCTATTCGGAAGTTATTGTAGAAAAAATTTTTTTTTACACTTTTTGGCAACCCGATCAATACAAAACTTCGCATGCATATAAAAGTCATTATTCTACAATTTGATGCTAAATTTCAGGTAGATCGAGTGATCATTTTCAGAAATATTCATAAAAAATGTTTTTACTAAAAATGGCCATAACTCCGAAACCGCTTGGTGGATTTCGCCCGTTAACGAACTCATCCGAGATATTTACGCTCAAAACCAACCCTGCAAATTTCAATCCTTTAGCTCCTTTCGTTCGAGAGCTATCGTGTTAATGGACGGCCGGACAGAATTGATTTCGACCACGGATTCTTGATCAGTGCGTCGAACCAAATCGTTTGAGACCATTTTCAGCCAAAAATTTGAAAATTACAGATATTTGGGCAAATTGATAAGCACTCTGTTCCGAGGAACAAGAGCGCCAAAACGCAATTTAATCCGTTGTGAAGGATTTTAAAACTCCTGGGCGTTCAAACCTTTGAGGGGAAGGTGTTCAATATAATAATATAATAACAATTCTATGGTCTAACTTCAATGGACATATACCTATTGTCTATCGTATAGCATTGTTATATCAGATTATTACTGTCTGTATGAATGTCAGAGACATTTAATAGACATATATTAAGTATATGTCTTTAAATATTAAGTATCAATGAACATATTGATTCTGGAACCAGACGCAAGTAACACACAATGAGTGGAAAATAGTTAGCTATGCAAACAAATCTTTCTCAAGAAAAAGACTGCCACTTTTTCATTTTGTCGAATTCTCGAACAAAGTATTCTGCCTTTTTTCTGGAGCTAATCAGCTTTAGGCGAGTTCGGTACCTGGATTGGTGACAGCTCTGGCTATAAATTTGGACAGCGCGCCAAAGCTCCTGTCCCCAGGGCTTTCTCACTTTTTGGCGCTCTTGTTCCTCGGAACAGCTTATCAATTTGCCCAAATGTCTGTAATTTTCGAATTTTTGGCTGAAAATGGTCTTGAACGATTTGGTTTGACTCACTGATCAAGAATCCGTGGACGAAATCGATTCTGTCCGGCCGTCCGTCTGTCCGTCCAGCCGTCCAGCCGTCCGGCCGTTAACACGATAACTCTCGAACGGAATGAGCTAGACAGATGAAATTTTCAGAGTAGGTTTGGGGATAACTATCTCGGTTAAGTTCGTTATTGGGCTAAATTGGTGTAATAGTTTCGGAGTAACGAAAAAAATATTTTTTTTACATTACAACTTTTGAATTCAAATTTTTTTAAGATGCAGTTTCATCATAAGAATCCATTAATATCATTTTCAACACTAACAAGCTAATACTTTCGGAGATATGATGTTTCAAACTTTCAATAATACATCGTAAGTTCTATGTATTCACAGAATGTGAACACAGAATCTGTCTGTGATCACTATTCATAAATGTCATTTTTTCTAGCTATTAGAGATTGTCAAGCAAGTATTCGATTCTTGAATTTGTGAATATACCTAAACATTATGTTCTTCTTTCCTATTGCCTCCATAAACTACATCAAAACAGTATTGTATATGTTCAAGAATCGAATAGGTATTCATAATGTTGCTAGCAAAAAATTACTGAAATATGGATCTACATTTGTGTATCAATCATTTTTTCTTGAGTTAATGTTCATAATACAGAAAAGAATGTGTTAGTGGTATGAACTATTAAATTTTAAATTATGAAAAGAGGATAGTATTTTATTAATATATTTTGAACTACTAAAATAATTTGTTCGTAATCCACTACCTAATCAAATATCAGGAATAAATGGACAATCTGCTATGATTGTCCCCAGCCTTGCTCTAGACATTTCAATGATACTTTCCTTAGGTATTTCGAGTTGTGAAAACTATGCACCGAGTGTAAGTTGCAACAACCCATTCCACGAGGTTGAATCATTGCAGATTGCTCATTTAATCTTGATAAATAAATTTAATGACAATTTTTTAAGCATTTTTTTTAAACGACACTTTTTTTAAATTTAATTTCTTTCATTATGCATTTCTATCATAGGAATCCATTTATATAATTCCCAACTCTGAGATACCAATACTTTCGGAGATATAATGTGTCTGTTTGAACAAGAGCGCCAAAAAGCTCCTGTCCACAGGGCTTGAACCAATTTTTGTTATAAGATAATTTTTGGAGCATTATTTTTAAACGAAACTTTTTTAAATTTAATTTATTTCATGATGCATTTCTATCATAGGAATCAATTGATATAATTCCCAACTCTGAAAAGCCAATACTTTCGGAGATATAATTTGTCTGTTTGAGCAAGAGGGCCAAAAAGCTCCTGTCCACACGGCTAGAACCAGTTTTTTAATTTACCATTTTTCCAAATTCAGCTCAGGTGAAAAAATACTGGAAGTTGAAATTACAAAAAAAATCAGTTTTTGCGCGTTTGTTCTGGGGAACATAGCGTATCATTTTGCACAAATATCTGTATTTTTAGAATTTTTTAACAAAAATGGTCTCAAACGATTGGGTTCGACTCTATGAAGAATTCGAGCTCAAATTTGATTATTATGTCCGGCTGGCCGTCCGTTGCCACGATAACTTGAGAACAGAAAAAGAGAGAGCGAGTTGAAATTTTCAGGGTAGGTGGCGCATCCCAATACGAGGGACAAGTTCGTTAATGGACATAATCGGCCCAATGGTTTCCGAGTAACAATTTTGTTTTCAACCAATACAAATCCGATCGAATTAAAACTTGGTGAATAGTTGAAGAATGGTAAATTAGAAATTGTTTTACTCGATGAGAAGAATATACGGTTGAAATTAATGTACAACTCCAAGACTCAACCAGTATATTCACCCCTAACTTTAAATTTGGTTAGGTTTGCATTTTTTGCGCATATGTTCTAGGGAACATCGCGTTATCATTTTGCCCAAATGTCTGTAATTGTTGTTGTTGTTGATGAAGAATTTGTGGTCAAATTTGATTCTGTCCGGCCGGCTGGCCGTTGTTTATGTCACGATAACCTGAGAACAGAAAGAGATAGCGGCTTGAAATTTTCAACCTAGGTTGTGCATCTGAATGCGACATTTGAATTTTCCTAGGTATAATCGGTCAAACGGTTTTGGAGTTGCACCCATCTGAAATTTGGTTGTTATTTCTTCAATAACTCGAATAATACAAAATCGATATAATTCAAACATGGTTATTAGTTGTAGAATGTCGACGCGAAAATGCTTGCGAAATTTCGTGAGGATCGCATGGCTAAACCATTTTGAAAAAATCATGAAAAAAATGCTAAATATCAGAAACTATTCGTCCGACATCACTGAAAAGAGCCTTCAACACCTAACTCTTCTGCCAAGTTCAAAGTTTGAACACGATCGGATCCATATTATTGGAGATCCGAGCATCCTTGTGTGAGTTCAGTATAGCTGGATGGAATTCGCTGAAATTTTGCGAGAACCTTCAAAACAATGAATGTCATGATGATATATTGAATTATAACAATTTTCGGGCTGATTTTTTCATCACAAATCTATGGGATATGATACCCCTACATTAGGGTCCTGTAGCGGTCTTCGAACATCTGAAGTTCTGAATAATCATAGGTGGGATTGGCCAGACCTGGTTTTGAGAAAGATCCTCCTTAGGAGCTACAACATTTTCCTATTTGAAATCAAATATTGAAGGGATTTCTATGAACAAGAGTGAATATCTTCGGAGATGAATAACTAGCGGAGACGATTCTTCTTCAAAAGATCCATTCAGCTACAGAGGAGTATATTTGTGAGAGGGGACTTTTGAAAGGTTATGTATTATGTTTAATTTGTTCGTTTTCTTCCTACGGTCTGTTCATTTTTGTGCGTCCTGGGAAATATCGCGTTATCATTTTGCTCAAATGTCTGTAATTTTCGAATTTTTCGCCGAAAATGGTCTCTAACGATTGGATTCCACCCCCTCCTGATGAAGAATTCGAGGTCAAATTTGATTCTGTCCGGCCGGCCGGCTGACCGTTGCCACGATATTTTGAGAACGGTGGCGCATCCCAATACGACGGACAAGTTCGTTAATGGGCATAATAGGCCCAATGGTTTCATAGTAATAATTTAGCTTTCTACCAATACAAATTCGATCGAATTGAAACATGGTGATTAGTTGTAGAATACAAACCTAAGGACGTTTGTAAAATTTTGCGAGAATCGTATCACTAGAGAATTAAAAAAAAAATGATAAAAAAAAATATTTCAAAAAAATTAGTTCAAGCACTTTTCGTAAAGTCAGGAGCTTTTTCGCGTCCATGTCCATTCTCCTGTATTGGACCCTCTTCTGACTTCACGTCAGTGCTTGAACCAATTTTTTTTAATACTAAATAAAATCATAAAAAGTGGGGAAGCCCTCTGGACAGGAGCGTTGGCGCTCTTGTTCAAATTTTGACAAATCATATCTCCGAAAGTATTGGTTTCTCAAAGCTGAGAATGATATAAATGGATGCTTACGATAGAACTTCATCATAAAAGAAATTGAAACAACATGAGATAAATTAAATTCAACAAGAGTGCCAACAGTTATTAATCCGAAGCCACGAGATCGATTCTACCCAATAACGAACTTATCCGAGATATTCATTCCTCAATTGTACTATGAGAATTATATTATATCAATTGAAACTTAGCCAATATTCCAGTTTTGTTTTTACTGGAGATATTCTGGACCCAATTTGATTAACTTACCAGCGCATATATTTCCATCATCATCATCATATGGATTATTATCATCATATGGATTATCCAAGAGCTATCTATGAAAGCTGAGGTTATTTCATTGGTAATTTTGCATTTGATCATACTTTGTTTTGACATGTCTCTTATCGGTAGATGAGATGACAATGATGATATATATGAACACAGATCATGAACTTCATAGATACGGACGTTAATTTTCGATTCAGCATTCTGCGAAATCATAGAGTTACGATTTAATATTGGAATTTTGAAAAATCATGTCTTCGATAGTATAATTTGTTGGAGTTGAAAATGATATCAATGGATTCCTATGATGGAACTGCATCTTGAAAAAAAATTAATTTGAAATCATTAATGCAAACAATTTTTTTCTCGTTACTCCGAAACCATCCGGCCGATTTTGCCTGACAACGAACTTAACCGAGATATTCATGTCCCAAACCTACTCTGAAAATTTCAACTGTCTAGCTCATTCCGTTCGAGAGTTATCGTGTCTACGGCCGGCCGGACCGGCAGGACAGAATCGATTTTGACTACGGATTCTTGAGTAGTGAGTCGAACCAAATCGCTTAAGATCATAATGATCCAAAAATACGAGAATTACAGATAATTGGGCAAATTGATAAGCACTCTATTCCGATGAACAAGAGCACCAAAAAGTGATATTTTTACACCCAATACGGATCATACTCATTCCAGAACCATACCATTTCTACTCGAACCTGAAATCTACCCCACAATAGCCCCTAAGTAATTACTTCCGAAAGTAAACGTGCTAACAAAAAGCCGACAGACATGACATTTAGGCAGAATCAAATTTACATATTAACAATAACAAGCACTGACGTGAAGTCAGGAGCTTTTGCGCGTATGTTCTATTGTCCAATCTCCCGCATTGGGCACTCTTAATCGTATTTACCATGATGAATTCTATTGTCCGTTCTCCTGTATTGGACACTCTTAATCGAATTTACCATGGTGAATTCTATTATCTGTTCTCCTGTATTGGACACTCTTAATCGAATTTACCACGGCAAATTATAAATATAATTCACCATGGTAAATTCGATTAAGAGTGTCCAATACAGGAGAATGGACAATAGAACATACGCGCAAAAGCTCCTGACTTAACGTCAGTGCTTGAACCAATTTTTTGATTTTCTTGGGGTACGGTTCTCACAAAATTTTACACACGTCTTTATGTCAATATTCTACAACTAGTTGGCAAGCTTCAATTTGATCGGGTCTATATTTTTTTAGTCATCGAGGAAATAATATTCCAGATGAGCATAACTCCGAAACCGTTGGGCCGATTATGTCCAAGAGCGAACTTAACTCTCCCATTCAGATGTACAACCTACCCTGAAAATTGGAAGTCCCTATCTGCTTTCGTTCGGGAGTTATCGAGGAAACGGTCACCATTCCAGCTGCTGAACTCACACAAGGCTGCTCAGATCTCCAACAATATATAATTATAACTTTTATAATAATAATTTTTATTCTCCAACAACCATTACAGTAAAAATACAAGAATTAAACTGGGAAACGTCAAACATAAAAACCACTGAGAAGTGACAAGTATTATTGGCTGCCAAATCAATATAATCTTTAATGTTTAGGGTTCCAATTGTAGCAGAAGCTCATGAATCTCTTTCCGGAAAAATCTATATTCATTTATTGCTCTTATATGAGAAGGCAACGAGTTGAACAATTTCATGCACATATATGTAGCAGATTTATGTATAGATGCAAGATGGTGCTTGGGGTATGTGAACAAATTATTTCTGGTATTATAAGATCCTGTCTTTTTAAATCTTTGAAAATAGTCAGGATGCTTGAAAATAAACTGCAAGCATCTGAAAATATATAATGCAGGCAGTGTAAGAATGCCATTTCTCTTGAAAATGCCACGACAACTCTGGCGAAATTTTAGTTCAAATAAACATCTACTCGCCAGCTTCTGGATCTTGAACACAGAACTTGAATGTTGACTACATCCCCATATAAGCAAGCCATATGATAAGAGAGATTGAAAGTTAGAAAAATAGATTGCCTTAAGGAAGTCAACAGATAGATCCGTTTTGAGTACTCTCAGTGAATACAGAGTCTCATTAAGTTTTTTCAATTGTTCAATGTGCTCTATCCAATCCAAATTACGGTCTAATATAACTCCCAAGAATTTCGTGTAAGGCTCCAAATGCACCTCCTCATCAAATAAGCGTATGCTTCCCCCTAGTTCAGAGTTTCGCAACTTATGTTGGAAATGTACCAATTCTGTTTTTTAGATATTCAGTTCCGAACCATTCGACTGACACCAAGATTCTACTTTTTCCTCCTAGTACGCACACGGCTGATTTCCTGTCCTAATAATTATTAGTATATTATTAGTATCATCAACGAAATTAACAGAATTGACGAACAACTCGATACATTTTGGAACGATATCAGGCATATCATTCACGTATATCCGGAACAGTAGCGGTCCTAAGTGACTTCCCTGACAAACACCTTCAGTAACTTTCGCCCATGTTGATACATATTCAATACCTTCTATGACCAGTGAAACATATTGGCTACGATTGTGTAAATAACGTTTTACTAGTTTCAACTCTCTCACCCCATATGCTTCAAGTTTTTGAAGCAATAGCTTCTGATTGAACTAGTCGAAACCCCCTGGATAAATCTAAGAATAATCCTAAAATAAGATCGTTCTCCTCAACACCTCCGTATATCATCTCGGTCAACCTGTAAAGTGCTGTCTCGGTACTCCTATTTTTAACATACCCATGCTGTTGTTTGCTGAAGATACCAAACTAAATGAAGAAATTCATAAGTCGGTTGCAGAGAATTTTCGCGAAGATTGTTCCGAAGTTATTTATCAGACTAATAGGTCTGTAGTTTTTTGTGTCTGACGGGTATTTTTTTTTGTATACTGGTCTGATCAATGAAATTTTAAGTAATTCTGGAAATATTCCGTATTTAAAGCTGTTATTTATAATATAATGCAGAGATTCGATTATATGTTGTATTGTGCGTTTAATTACTATAATAGGAATACCATCTTCACCGAAGCTTTTCTTGTTTGATAGTTTTGAAACCACCTGCAAGATCTCTCTTTCCATTACGTCGAACATGAAAAAAGATTTTTCGTGCCGTAACACAGCATTCAAGTTGCTAGCAACCCGATTCAACTGAGATCTTTTGGACTCCCCGAAATATGTATTGAACGTTTCAACGACTTCCCGAGGATCACCTTTAACACCCATTTTTGGAATGCTCGGTTGTTTTCCCCTCTTCTCCCCAATTATTGACCAAACTGCTCTAGATTTAAGTCAGAACTCGTGAGCTTTTTATGGTAATATTCCTGTCTGGACTTTTTCAGAGATAATCATATTTGGTCTTCAATTTCTTATAGGATTCCATAGTTCAGGATGATTGCAGGAAATTGTGTACGAAATATCAAGAAGTTCACGTAATTTTTCCAGTTCAGGATTTTTGAGTACGATATATGTTCACTTGGAACTTGATAGTAGATATAGGTTCTGAAGACTCTCGCAAAATTTCAGCCATGTCGGATGAATAGTTTCTGATATATAGAACCCAGGTATTACAGGGACCTCCCAGAGATGTCTCAGCGAGCTCCTGCCGGGATATTGTGAAGACTGTTGCGATATCGCTGGGAGGTCGACAAGAGCTCCCTATCACCTCCAAATGTCCGCCACAGGGGATGAGCCCAGTATCATCTCTGAGATATCACATGGGGAAGTTCTCAAACTGCTCACCCTGGGGAATATTTTGGGAGGATTATTGCGATATCGCAGGGAGGTCGCCCAGACCTCTCTTTCACCTCCAAATGTCCGCCACAGGGGATGAGCCCGGTAACATCTCAGAGATATCGCATGGGGAAGTTCTCAAACTGCTCACCCTGGGGAATATATTGAGAGATTTACTGCGATGTCGCAGGGAGATCGCCCAGACCTCCATATCATCTCCAAATGTCCGCCACTGGGCGACCTTCCTGCGATATCACAATAAACCTCTTGAAATATTCCCCAGGGTGAGCAGTTTGAGAACTTCCCCATGTGATATTTCTGAGATGTTACTGTCTCAGAAATATCACATGGGAAAGTTCTCAAACTGCTCACCCTGGGGAATATTTCAAGAGGTTTATTGCGATATCGCAGGAAGGTCGCCTAGACCTCCCTATCACCTCCAAATGTCCGCCACAGGGGATGAGCCCAGTAAAATCTCGGAGATATCGCATGGGAAAGTTCTCAAACTGCTCACCCTTGGGAATATTTTGAGATGTGTACTGCGATATCGCAGGGAGGTCGCCCAGACCTCTCTATCACCTCCAAATGTCCTCCACAGGGGATGATCCCAGTAACATCTCAGAGATATCACATGGGGAAGTTCTCAGGCTGCTCAACCGGGGCAGTACTGAGAGAAGATGGCTGCGATATGGATCTGTAATCTACATATCTTCCAAATTTGCAGTACATGTGTGGCGCTGAATACATCACTTCGATGCA
Organism: Halyzia sedecimguttata; assembly: GCA_937662695.2. Lineage (NCBI taxonomy): Eukaryota > Metazoa > Arthropoda > Insecta > Coleoptera > Coccinellidae > Halyzia > Halyzia sedecimguttata. The sequence goes on from OW569412.2 coordinate 115,714,174, forward strand.
TAGATCGATATTCCACTCACGTTATAAGCGATGGGTTGTTCTTCCGGGTACAGAGTAGACGATTGCGCCATCTACAGGTGGAAACGAGAAGTGCAGAGTAGGGATGGAGTAGATCCCTACAACACGCCCCCTGATTTCCTATTCTTGTTGAAATTGCAAGGTTTTTAGGACCTCGCAATGGAATGTGTTATTCTCGTTACACTTGTGATATCTTGAGGAGCTCGCAATAGGAATGTCTTTTTCTAGTTATCTGCTTGATATCTTTAGGAGCTCGCAATAGGAAAATCTTATTCTCGTTATCTTTGGGATATATTTAGGAGCTCGCAATAGGAACATCTTATTCTGGTTATCTGTATGATATCTTGAGGATCTCACATTGAGAGCTCGCATTTTCATCCACATTGTGACCTCTCAGAGACCACTATGCGAGGTCTGTGTTACCTGGGAATTATTTTCAATGATTTTCAATGATTTTAAAAAAAAGTTTCTAGTGATACGATCCTCACAAAATGTAGTAAGAATTTTCGCGTTGACATTCTTCCACTAATAACCATATTTAACTTCGATCGGTTTTGTATTTTATTGAGGAAATAAAAACCAATTTTCAGATGGGTATAACTCCAAAACCCTTTGGCCGATTGTGCTTATAAAGGGGCTCAAATGTCGCATTCAGATGCACAACGTGACCTGTAAATTTCAAGTCGCTATCTCTTTTTGTTCTCAGGTTATCGTGACATAAAAAATATTTTTTAATAATTTTTTAGTTTCTAGTGATACGATTCCCTCAAAATTTCACAAACGTGCTTAGGTTTATATTCTACAGATATTCATCATGTTTCAATTCGATCAGATTTATATTGGTTAAAAACAAAATTATTACCCGGAAACAATTGAGCCGATTATGCCCATTAACGAACTTTTCCGTTGTATTGGGATGCGCCATCTATCCTGAAAATGTCAAGTCGCTAGCTCTTACCGTTCTCAGGTTATCGTGGCAACGGCCGGACGGACAGAATCAAATTTCACCTCGAATTCTTCATCAGGTCATGAGTTGAACTCAATCGTTTGAGACCATTTTCAGCCAAAAATTCGAAAATTACAGACATTTGGGCAAAATGATAACGCGATGTTCCCCAGAACATACGCGCAAAAATTCATGAAAATAAAATGCATACGCAGTCAAAATATGATATGATTATCGTTTAAGCTGAACAGGTTCAGGGGTGACCCCCTTTGCCGTTCCAGCGTACCAATGCGAACTTCATCTTAAGTCACTCCCACCATACCCCAACCAGATATTTTATCGATATTAAAATTTCTAACCTGTGTTAAATGTTCTATTCTTTCGGTGGTAACTTTGATTCTCTCTTCTGTCGACTGCTGCAGCTTGAGTTCTTGTTCGGCGAAGTATCCCTCAACACAATCTTCTTCAAAATCGTAAAGTCTTTCCATCTCATCACGATCCAAAAATAGTTTTAGACCATTATCGTAACTTTCTTCCAGTCCTGCCATTTTCCTTTTCAGGTATTTACAGAATAAATAAAAATGGCTAAGTATTATAAATGGAGGTGGAAGAATGGGTTTCTGTTCGTATTCCATGACGACCGTGAACCTTTGGAACATCCATACTTGGTGGGAGACAGCATTTACTTCATTGAATATATTATTGAACACTGCTATAAGGAGGTTGATCAGGAGTATGTTCGCGACCAATAGATATATAGACATGATGAAGGGAGTTATCCAACTTCCTGTGCGACACACGTCTTCTTCATCGGGGCCACATGGTGGATCGATTTTATTGGCGTACACCTCTCCATACAACATGAAATATGGTTCCAGAAAGACCTAGAAATAATGGATATGATATGATTACTAATGATTTTATAGGTACAAAGAAATGATTAAGTCAATCAGAATATTTTTATATTATTCACTGATGTCATATGCAAAGTAAGAAAAGGAATATGGACAAGGAATAGAAGAAGGAATTGACCGGAAACGGTGATAGACGGATTTCCTTTCATTTCAAAAAATATTATGGGCAACCCCAATTCTATTTTGTATTTATTTATTTGATTAACATATCAATATCCATAATGAGCTTATCTATATATATATTATCATTAATATTATTATTATTAGATAATAGAGTGACAAGTATTCTCTAACATTCTTTAACTGTTTTTTGAGTTGTTCTAGGGGACGGCGTGCTATCATTTTGCGCAAACGCCGGTTGGCCGAATGGCCGAATGGAAAGAGATAGCGACTTGAAATTTTCATGGTAGGTTTCGCATCCAAATGTAACAAACAAGCTCGTAAATAGGCGTAATTGGCCTAACGGTTTCCGAGTAGCAAGTTTTTTCGATCAATATAAAGCCGATCGAATTGAAACTTGGTAATTAGTTGTAGAAAGGCAACACAAATATTTGTACGGAAACTCGTGAGGTTCTTATGACCAAAAAATTTAAAAAACATGGTTCAAGCACTGACGTGAAGTCAGGAGCTTTTGGGCGTATGTTCTATGGTCCATTCTCCTGTATGGGACACTCTAAATCGAATTTTCCATGGTAAATTCGAATTAAGAAATTTTGTTCACGCCCGGAGCCCGAATCGCGACTAAATTGATAGTCGAAAAGAAGAGTGATATGGATGCACACTCCAAAGTAGGACTTGCTGGTGAGTTTATGCTGGAGTCGACTCAAGGAAAGTTGGTATTTTTCGGAAAAATATCAATTTCTTTCGACCAATCAACAAATTCTACATCTATTAGGTTGCATAGAACGGACAAGGTTTCAAATTTTTCACGCAAAATATGCCGATACGGACCGTTTTCGAACGGAAATCTAGGCAAAAGGGGAAGATTAGGGATAATAAAATAGGTTCAAGCCCTGTAAACAGAAGCTTTTTGGCACTCTTCTTCAAACAGAAGAATTATATCTCCAAAAGTATTGGTTTCTCAGAGTTGGGAAGTATGTCAATGGATTCTTATGATAGAACTGCATCATGAAAGAAACTAAATTAAAAAAAAGTGTCGTTTAAAAAAAATGCTTCAGAAATTATCATTAAAAATTGGTTCAAGCACTGACGAGAAGTCAGGAGCTTTAGCGCGTATGTTCTATTGTCCATTCTCCTGTATTGGACACTTTTAATCGAATTTACCATGGTGAATTCTATTGTCTATTCTCCTGTATTGGACAGCCTTAATTGATTTCACTATGGTAAATTCGATTAAGAGTGTCCAATACAGGAGAATAGACAATAGAATTCACCAGGGTAAATTCGATTAAGAGTGTTCAATACAGGAGAACGCACAATAGATCATACGCGCTAAAGCTCCTGACTCCACGTCAGTGCTTGAACCAATTTTTTTCCGTGAATTCAGGAGCTTTTGCGCGTATGTTCTATTGTCCATTCTCCTGTATTGAACACTCTTAATCGAATTTACCATGGTAAATTCTATTGTCTGTTCTCCTGTATTGGACACTCTTAATCGAATTTACCATGGTGAATTCGATTAAAGCTGTCCAATACAGGAAAATAGACAATAGAATTCACCATGGTAAATTCGATTAAAAGTGTCCAATACAGGAGAATGGACAATAGAACATACGCACAAGAGCTCCTGACTTCACGTCAGTGCTTGAACCAATTTTTTTTTTCGTGAAGTCAGGATAGAAAGCAATGATGAAAAAATTAAAACATTATTGTCTACCTTCAATTCTCCTTTAGGAGAAGAATGCAAGATTATTATTGAAAAATATGGAATTAATGTCATATTTAAATAATCAAAGTAAAGAAAATTATAAGTTTAGTTACTAACATATTGAATGAAATTCAATTGAATTGCAGTAATATTCAATTACTTATTCCTAACCAATAAATGTCCATTGATAGATCTAAAGGTGATGAGGTGAAACATAAAGATATATTCTCATTAGTGATAGAAAAACTGGCCTACCACAAATGAGCCTCTCACCTTACAAGATCAGAAAGTGTGGTTAATTTAAAGTGATGTATTGAACCTTCAGCAAAATTTCAGGGATATCATATTAAAAATAATACATAACCTTTCAAAAGTCCCCCCTCACAAATATACTCCTCTGAAAGCACATGGATCTCTTCAAGAAGAATCGGCTTCTCTATTTCTATTTAACGTGATGGCCAACATCCACAGAGGATAGGCACTTCAAGAATAAGATTTTTCAAATATATTCACTCTTGCTCATAGAAATCCCTTCAATATTTAGTTGCCTCCTCCTAAGGAGGATCTCTTTCAGAACCAGGTCTGACCGCTAATGTAGGGCTATCATCTCCCATAGATTTGTGATGAAATAACACGATTTTCCCCAGAACATACGCGCCAAAATATGTCATCATGACATTCATATTTTTGAAAGTACTCGCAAAAATACGACCATAGACAACATATCATACGACGATTCGCATCCAGCTACCGAACTCACAAAAGGCTGCTCGGTTCTCCAACAATATGGATCCGATCATGTTCAAACTTGGAACTCTGCAGTAGAGTTAGGTTCTAAGGGCTCTTCCAAAATTTCAGCCATGCCGGACGAATAGTTTACGATATATAGATTTTTTTTTCAATTATTTTCAATAATTTTGTTGAAATTTTCTAGTTATACCATCCTCACGATATTCTGCAAGAATTTTCGCGTTGGCATTCTACAACTAATAACCATGTTTGAATTCAATCGGTTTTGTATTTTTCGAGTTAATGAGGAACAAAAATCAACCAAATTTCAGATGGCTATAACTCTAAAACCGTTTGGCCGATTATGCTTATAAACGAACTCAAATGTCGCATTCAGATGCACAACCTACCTGAAAATTTCAAGCCGCTATCTCCTTCCGTTCTCAGGTTATCGTGTCATAAATAATATTTTTTAATACATTTTCTAGTGACACGATTCTCACAAAATTTCACAAACGTGCTTAGGTTTATATTCTACAACTATTCACCAAGTTTAAATTCGATCAGATTTATATTGGTTAAAAACAAAATTATTACCCGGAAACAATTGAGCCGATTATGCCCATTAACGAACTTTTCCGTTGTATTGGGATGCGCCATCTATCCTGAAAATGTCAAGTCGCTAGCTCTTTCCGTTCTCAAGTTATCGTGGCAACGGCCGGACGGCACCACAGAATAAATTTCACATTTGGGCAAAATGATAACGCGATGTTCCCCAGAACATACGCGCAAAAAAAAACAATCTGCAATGCTTCAAAAATTGTCATTAAATTTTCAAGATTAAATGAGCAATCTGCAATGATTCAACCTCGTGGAATGGGTTGTTACAACTTATAGTCGGTGCATAGTTTTCACAACTCGAAATACATATATGAATAGGAAAGTATCATCGAAATGTCTAGAGCAAGGCTGGAGACAATCATAGCAGATTGTCCATTTATTCCTGATATTTGATTAGGTAGATGCTGACGAACAAATTATTTTAATAGTTCAAAATATATTAAAAAAATACTATCCTCTTTTCATAATCTAAAATGTATTAGTTCCTACCACCAACATATTCTTTTCTGTATTATGCTCAATTGGTATTGACCATATTTGGCTGAATTTATTGAAAAAGGAGTTGGAACATGGAAATTTCTATGCAAAGTAAAACTATGTTAGCTATGATTTTCAAATACTGTCAATATGACAATTCTCGAATTTCAGAATAACTATCAACAAAATAATTCTAAAGATTTTCGATAAGTGTATGACGAAGGAGTCTGATATAGACTCGAAAACGTTACGATATAGTTGTTCCGTCGTTGATGTTGTTTCGTTTTTGTTTGTTAGGCAACATTGTTCAATTGATTGCTCCTGACAAATATCTTGTGTCTCTTACGCAGAAGCAAAATTGAATTCAAAAGTTGTAATGTAAAGAAAACATTTTTTTTCGTTACTCTGGAACTATCAGGCCGATTTTGCCCAATAACGAAATTAACCGAGATATTTATCCCTCAACCTACTCTGAAAATTTCAACTGTCTAGCTCATTTCGTTCGAGAGTTATCGTGTTAACGGCCGGACGGCCGGACGGACGGATGGCCGGACAGAATAGATTTTGACCATATATTCTGGATCAGTGAGTCGACCCAAATCGTTTAAAACCATTTTCTGCCAAAAATCCGAAAATTACAGACATTTGGGCAAATTGATAAGCACTCTGTTCCGAGGAACAAGAGCGCCCAAAACCGTAGAATAATATATAACATGATGATATTTTTCAGAAATTAGAAAGCTGAAAAATTATAAATCTGACAAAAGGGAGTAGTAATAACATTCATTTATACCTTTCATCGCAAAAACTACACAAAGGTATTATAGCGCATAGGTTAATTTGTTTGATTCAGCTGAAGGTACCGGGATCACTTCACGTAGCCGTAATTTTTGAGGGGATTCAAACTGTTGTCATACTGCGTGAAACATTTCATCTATTTAGGTATAGTCTTTGTGCGCATGTTCTGAGAAACAGGGTGCTATCATTTTTCCCAGGGGCTCTATTCCCGACATCATTCGCAACTACACGCATACGCATGGCTGCGAATGGTCGATTTGCGCATACGTTCGAAAAATGGTATACTTGACAACCCTTCGCAATCCCATGCGAACGGTATCGTTCGCAGCTTCAAATATAACTGTCAACATTGCAAATACAGAGACAGTTGTCTCTGGCAAATAATGGGAATGGTAGTTCAAAAGGGTTTTAAATATAACAGTTGACAGTCTCAGCGCGAGTTTTGAATGTTCGGCTAGCTAGGTTTTTGTATTTGGTCCGTTGTTGTGTGCTATTAGTTTGGTATTGTGAGATTATAATTTTGTTATTATGAGGAAAATTTTACTATGAAGGATGCTCAAACACTCTGGTGGGAAATAACCAACATGCTGAATAGTTGTGGAGGTGATCGACTTCGTGTAGCAATAGTGCTAATAAGGCAAAATTTCCAAAGTCAGCAAGAAAATCACTAATCAATATACAGCAGAGATATATAGAATAACTTAACAGTAAAAAAATAGTTGAAGGCTGATAACTATCAGAACAAACTTGAAATGCTTGAGAGGGTGGCAACCGCGAAGGAAAAGGCAACTTCAGCTCTCGACTAGATAGCAAAGAATAAAACATTTCCTATTGGGTACTGAAAAAATCTGCCTAATAATAATGAGAGTTGAATAAAGTTTTTTCAAAATGAACAAAGACAATTTATATTATTAGAAATTTAGCAGAAACACTAGAAGGTTTTTCATAAAAGTTAATTTAATAATAATATCTATTTTCTTCCATCCGTCCTCTGATATAGCTCTGGCCTTGACTCATCATAATAATTATTATATTGATTAAATTTTCATATCCTCTCACACATAAAAAAATTTGGTAAAATCAATTGGGCAGGGATAGAAAGACATTTAATTGTTTTGAGATTTATTTCATATTAGAATATTTCGAGATGCATGGGATCTTAGCAACCCTGGCTAGTTATTCCTATAAATAGTATTAATCAAGTTTAGTTCTAACACTTCCTCCTGCAGCAAGTCCGGGATTCACTCTTCCTACTGTATTTCAGACGTTATAATCAAAATTTTCGAAGTCAATATCCTCCAGCTCTGGCATTGGAGTATTATATTCGACGTATGTGTATATAACAATAGGGGCATTAATTATTCTGCATACAACAGCCGGTTTGTAATGTAATGATCGATGCTCGAGGAGACACCTAAATCTTATCTCAAGAATTGCATCTCTCAATTAAACCTTTAGTTTTCATATGAGCCATATTGTAATATATTCAGAGGTACTCTAGATAGATTCAGCATCCACTGGTGTCAAAAGCCATGGTTTAAGAGGATATTCAGAATCACCTAATAGAAAAAAGATTAATTAAAAATATAAAGAATTTCAATCCAATGAATATCGTTTTACCCAATAGATAGTAATTTCTGTGTCGTCGGTTATCTAAGATTGAGAGTACATTCAAAATATTGGAATAAGCCCAAATGAATGCATCATGTGTGTGCTTCCTGGGTATCGTGCATTCACATTTGTTATCTTCAACCTATACTATCACATATCTGAAAATAATAATAATGAAAGTCAAAATATGGAGTATTGAGTTTATCAAGTATGTACTAAACAGTTGAACATTGATCGAATGGTATCCTTTTCGGAAAAATAGCAATATGGTACAATCTGCACAGCCAACAGCCCCCGGAAAATTGAATTTTTCATAGAATCTGAAAGATTATTATTAGTTACTCATACAAACAATCATGGATATTTCAAAAATATTTGGAATTTGAATGAATACACATCCAAGTTATACTATATTGAGTTCTTCAATAGTTCTTGGAAAATGAACCCATCTATTTAAAACTTGGGGTTCATTAAGAGCAATGGTCACTTCTTCTGATCTGTATATACAGAGGATCGCATCACCGACATGAACAAATTCGTTGCAATATCCATTTGATAACTTCCAGGTGCAGCAAAACCTGGAAAATTTAATCTTCAGAATAATACATACTATATACATATCGAACGAGTTCAACTCACTCTACTGGTGGTTATATCTAGAGCAGTAGATCTTTTCTGGGCTTAATGTCTCTATTAAAAATCTGCAGAGGTCCTCCGATAGCCGATAAATCTGTAGAAACTGATGATCACTCAATACTGTGAAAGGATCAATTATTGAAATTATTTCTTCTTCAAATAGGTTATTCATTGATCTCCAGTGATTCCAAATAGGCTAAATATTGCAAATCGTGCATTTCGAAATTTTCCACCATTCTTCTCACATAAGACTTCAACATTTTATTCACCACCTTACCTTTAATTTGGATTTGAAATTTAGAAATGGACATAGACACCCTCAATTGTATTCAAGTCTATGGTTGCAGCCGTCGCAAACCTTCTGCGAGTACCCAACACCACTCGCTGTAATATGCGAGCATTCGTACGCTTTGCTAACGGTCAAGAATACCAGCAGACCCATATCATTCGCAAAGACGGCATATGCGAACGATCGTGAAAATTGCGAATGGTTGAGAATAGATCCCCAGATGTCTGTATCGTTCAAAAATGGTCTCAAATGATTAGGTTCGACTCTCTGATGAAGAATTCGAGGTCAAATTTGATTCTCTCCAGCCAGTCGTTGCCACGATAACTAACGGAAAGAGATAGCGACTTGTTATTTTCTTAATTACTCAAAAAATACGGATAATGCTGACGCGCAAATTCTTGCGAAATTCCGTGAATATCAAATGTCTAGGAAATTTAAAAAAAATCATTTAAAGTAATTGAAAAAATTTTATTTACTCATCAAAAACAATTCGTTCGACATCGCGGAAATTTTGCTCGGACCTTCAAAACTCAACTTTACAGGTAATTTCCAAATTTGAACATGATCGGATCTAATTGTTGGAGATCCGAGCAGCCTTTAGTAGCTGGATAGGTGACCATTTGCCAAGATAACTTTCGGCTTTCGACCTTTAAGTTCGTAGTTGGGCATAATCAGCCCAATAGTTTCGGAGTTATACCCATCTGAATTTTTTTTTCTCGATTACTCAAAAAATACAGATCCGATCGAATTGAAACATGGTAACTATTTGTAGAATACCGACATAAAGATGTATGCGAAATTTTTTGAGGATCGTATAACTAGAAAATTAAAAAAAAATATGTATCTCATGATAACTTGAGAACGGAAGAAGATAGTGACTTGGAATTTTTAGGGTAGACTGCGCGTCCGAATGCGAAATTTGAGTTCGTTACAAGGCATAATCGGCCAAACGGTTTTTGGGTTATACTTATGAAAATTTTGTTATATCCTGAATAACTCAAGAAATACGAATCCGCTCTAATTCAAACATGGTAATTAGTTATAGAATGCCGACACGCAAATTTTTGCGGAATTTCTTGAGGATCGTATCACTAGAAAATTTAAAAAAATCTTAACTCTCAACAATTGTTCTCTATCGAAAAAATATTGCTTGTGATATATCGCATGAAAGGTCATTTGATGAACAATTCTGTTATGTGCACGAAAATAGAATTTTACCTAAAAATTCTTGTAATAAAAATGTTACGATGAAAAGAAAAATTTATACATAAGTTGAAAACAGCTGCGAATTAATGTATTAGATCGCAAATAAAACAATTAACAGATAAGGATGGTGGTGTTGCTTCTACACACATGAAGGTGTTCTCGAAACAAAGTGAGGAGATTAGGAAAAACTTCAGCGTTGTTGAAAAAAATATTCTTTCGTCAATTTAGCCGATCAACTAAATATGACAAAATGTATGGTAGGTATCGGTTTAGTTGCTAACTGATCTCTCTTAGGCAAATAATATCATATTCCCCGATAATTTTCCATTCGATATGAATCAATTGAGTGAAAAGCAGTGAACAGAAATCTTGATATTTCAGGGACATGGGGATCGCAAGCGGACCTATGAACAAGTGTGCGAAATTTTTAATGAGCGTTATCAAGACAGAAATTCTATAAGTAAAACAACTGGAAGATGTATTCAATGTGAGTAAGCAGTCAGTTGGTAATCTTCTTAGAAAAACTAAGTTTCACCCATACAGGATTCAAAGCACACAAGAATTATCTGATGACGATTTCGACCGACGAGCGCGGTTAAGTGAAGTAATGCAGGAGAGATGCAATGAGGATGATACCTTTTCATCGAGAATTCTTTTTACGGATAAAGCTGCCTTTTACTTGAATGGGTCTGTCCATCGACATATAACTGTCGCTTCTGGTCCACAGCAAATCCTCATTGGGTGCAGACAATTCACACCCAACATCCCAAAAAATTGAATGTGTGGTTGGGCACAATTGGCTATCATATTATTGGATCTTTTTTATGGAAGGAAATTGGACTCTTATCTAGAGTTACTGAGGAATCAAAAATCACCTGCAGTCATTGATCTCTTTCCCGGTGTGAATGGTCAACAAGTAGCTGACGATATTTGGTTCCAACAAGATGGTACGCCTCCGCATTATGGAATTTAAGTGAGGAGGTATCTTGATGGCACATTTCCAGAGAAATGGATTGGTAGGAGAGGATCAGTTGAATGGACACCCCGATATCCAGATTTGAACCCTCTACACGGAAAGAAATCTATTATCAAACCAAGAATCAAGATATTCTTGGAATATTCGAGTTGTTTCGAGTATATATTGGATTGGAACAAGTAAAAAGGGAAAATTTGTATACTTGGAATGAATTTATTTTACTTCAAAAACTTATACTTAATTGAAGAATAAACTTCTCTATCCGAGTAAATGATCAATTCATTCCAAACCATTCAGTTCAATCAATTCGAGAGTTCTTCTATATTTCAGGTAACTATATGATATGTTAAATTCGAAATTATAATACTCTTAGTTCGAGAATTGCAGTATCCTTATTCCATATTATATATCCAAGGAGTTGGTTTTCTTGAAATAATAACTTCTACTAAAACATAACATGAAGTTATGAATTGAATTTTGGAATTATCACTTTTATGCATGAGGTATTTTTTAATTCATTATTTTATTTATCCAGCATATTCAGCCAAAACAGATGAAATCGACCATAAAATATTGCCAGCAAAACGTTCAGAATGAATACGATAAGTTATTAGTTAATTATATAGCCGATTTAATTCGAATTCCAATCTGAAACAAAAGTTAGGATGGAGATAAATAGACTTTCTTCTCAGATTTCAATACGGAAATTATCGGCGAATGTTTAATGCCGGTCAAAGTACATACATTGTAAGGATTTCAATATAAAGTTAGAACTCAAGAGCTAATTATAAAAATGTAATTAAAACAAATATTTGATTTCTAATGTCAACATTTTTTCGCGATAACTTTCTTTCTACGTTTTGTAGAGATATTGTTATCTTTAATAATAAAATAACCATGTTTGAATCCAATCGGTTTTGTATTCTTCGAGTTAATGAGGAACAAAAAACATCCAAATTTCAGAAAATTTCAGATGGCTATAACTCTAAAACCGTTTGGACGATTATGCTCATAAACAAACTCAAATGTCGCATTCAGATGCACAACCTAACCTGAAATTTTCAAGCCGCTATCTCTTTCCGTTCTCAGGTTATCGTGACAACAAAAATATTTTTTAATAATTTTTTGATAATTTTCTAGCGATACGATTCTCACAAAATTTCATAAACGTGCTTAGGTCTATATTCTACAACTATTCACCAAGTTTAAATTCGATCGGATTTATTTTGGTTGAAAACAAAATTATTACTCGGAAACCATTGGGCCGATTATACCCATTAACGAACTTGTCCGTCGTATTGGGATGCGCAACCTACCCTGAAAATTTCAAGTCGCTAGCTCTTTCCGTTCTCAAGTTATCGTGGCAACGGACGGCACCACAGAATTAAATTTCACATTTGGGCAAAACTATAACGCGTATGTTCCCCAGAACATACGCGCAAAAATAAGTCTATGAGAAATCTCTCAATTTTCCATAAAATGAGTGCAAGAGTCTTAGTGAAATAAATATACAGGGTATCCCAAGTTCGAGTGCTTATTAGACGTTTCTGGAGAACTGCACCTATTTGATATCTGAAAAGTGGGACTCTGATATTGTACGACATGCCCTACCGACCTAAAATATTATTAAAGCCTGAACACTTTCCGTTATACAGGGTATGAAAATAAATTTCTCGAAAACTTTTTTTTCGTTTCTGATATGACTGATTGTTCAATTCTGAATATCTTTCTATTCGAATTGTTTCTAAAATATCGAAAAAAAAACTGAAAAAAAAATGTACATATGCATTGTTACTATTATGGTCGTTATTCCTCTGCTCAATATCTATACGTTTTAGACGAAGAAGGATGTGGGAATATTATGCATCATATTATGAAATTCAAAAAACTCGTCACAGGCTGTTTCAAATATTGTGTCAGAAATTGTGATGAGAATTTGCCATAACTTTTGGATTCAACAATGAAGAATACCGATAGTTCCATGAAGGGATAATGCCTTCAAAATCAATATTTTGAAAGTTATTCGAGATTTTGTACTTCACGTTATGCGTAGAGTCAATTTCATTCAATGCACATTGGTTCCTATGAATGCATCGCCCTAACAATAATTTGTGACCATAGAAAATCAGATATTCTAGTAATTTATAATAGACAGGTGTATCTAGTCTTATAATGTGAATCTTTTGCAGGATGTAGATTAATGTTAATTAATTTTTGACGCAGTATTTGGAACACCCTGTGACGAGTTTTTCAAAATTCACTATTCACACATTTTTCTACTTCGAATATGTGTAAACGTTTTATGCTTAAGATATTGAGAGTAGGAATAACGAAGATAATACCGACAACGCAGTTCCCAATTTTTTTTCATTTTTATTTCGATATTTCAAAAACTAATTCGACGAATGCAATGATTCGAATGGAAAGATATTCTAAATTGAATATCGTATCAGAGAAGACTCGAACTGGGGACACCCTGTGTACCTATATATCTTTTTTCAAATCGATTCATACTACAATATTATGCCCCAGTTAAGTAAAACTATTAGAGAGAAAAAATCATCACACGAAGTGACTCAACAAAGATCATCAAATTTGTTACATTCTGGAAAATATTCCTGTTATATAGGAATTCCGTAATATTGAAAGAGAGAGAGAGAGAGAGAGACGAAAGTTGTTGAACAATTCGTTGATTATCAAAATTTGAGTGAAACCATTAGTTATCTTAATGAAATTTTCATTCACTTGATTCAAGTGTAATATTTAGCAATATACTAACTCGCCAATGCTTCTTCCAGTAGTTAGCCTATGAAAACTCCCTAATCCACCTGCGATCAGTTTTATCGTATTCCAAGTATATGAATTTCTGTATCCACTAGATTCAAATAAATTATTCAGCAATATACTGAAAAGCGCCCTCTACGAGATCTATGCGGTTCGCGAAAGGGTATATCACTCTTGACTTGTTCGTAACTCGTCTTTTAAGGAGTTAATTTGCTTAGTGTTTCGAAGACGGTTTTAGTATTGTTTGGTTAAATATGGAAAATTTAATGGGAGAATGGGGATGCTCGGACAGTGTTATAAGGATATTTCAAGGTAAGTCCTGCATTTATTCAAATTTATATTGTGATTCAGAAGAAAAAAATTAATTCTGGTATAATCTTATACGTTTCAAACCACAAATCTATTTTCACTTGAATCTTCAAATAATACTCTCAGTAGTCTTGGTGCTCATCTTTTGAATTTCTGACATGATTCGTTACCAAAAATAATTATCCTGTTTCATTGAGAATACCACTTTTTCAGAACAAGATATTTCCGTAGAGCTCTTGAAAGATCTTAAAGATCATGAGATCAAAGAACTCATACCTACCTTAGGAATGCGAAAATTGATTTCTAGGAAAATTAAAGAGATGAATAATTCTGAAGTAAGTGAAATATTTGTTATTTGTATCAAATGAATTTGCACCTGCGATTTGTCACAATAATCTTTCAAATTACAAAATCCAGTACCTAGCTTCGTTAAAAAGGAAAAGGGCGATAAATAACCAGTTGAACCATATTTTCTTTCAAAACTTTCGAATTTTCAATACGTTTATGAAAAAAAATTTCAATTAATTTCCAGTAGAAATCACTTGAATTTTTTTGAAATTTTTGACAAAATTTTGAAATCGTCTCGTAATTCTGTAAAATTAATCATAAATACTGTAAAATTTCTCAAGACTTAAAGAAGGTATAATGTGCATTCGTTATTTGTTTTAAAATTGATTTTGGGCGCTCTTGTTCCTCGGAACAGAGTGCTTATCAATTTGCCCAAATGTCTGTAATTTTCGAATTTTTGGCTGAAAATTGTTTTAAACGATTTGGTTCGACTCACTGATCAATAATCCGTGGTCGAAATCGATTCTATCTGGCCGGCCGGCTGTTAACACGATAACTCTCGAACAAAAGGAGCAAGAGGAATGAACTTTGCAGGGTAGGTTTGGAGCATAAATATCTCTGACCAGTTCGTCAACAGGCAAAATGCACCAAGCGGTTTCCGAGTTATGGCCGTTTTTAGTGAAAACATTTTTTTATGAATATTTCCGGAACTGATTAGTCGATCTGTCTGAAATTTAGCATCAAATTGTAGAATAATAACCTTTATATGCATGCGAAGTTTTGTATTGATCGGGTTGCCGTAAAGTGTAAAAAAAAAAATTTTTAAGTTTCAAAATTTTGTTTCTACAATAACTCTCAAAACAGAATGAGCTAGGCAGTTGAAATTTTCAGAGTAGGTTTAGGAGATAAATATATCGGTTAAGTTCGTTATTAGGCAAAACTGGCCCGATGAATTTGGAGTAACAAAAAATTTTTTTTTTTACATTACAAATTTCAAATTCAATTTTTTTTAAGATGTAATTTCACCATGAAAATTCATTGATATTATTTTCAACTCTAACAAGCTAATACTTTCGGAGATATGATTTTTCGAAATTTCAATAATGAATCGTACTTCTATGTTTTTCACAGAATGCTAACTCTTAATTATTCTATCTATGAATTATTATATGATCTGTGTTCTAACAAGTCATCATATTTTCCTATGAGAAGGACTGTTTGAATTTAATTTCTCTCATGATGCAGTTCTATCGTAAGAATCCATTTATATTATTCCCAGAGACCAATAATTTCGGATATATGAATTGTCAAAGTTTGAACAAGAACGGCAACGCTCCTGTCAGTCCTGTCACTGGGCTTTCCCACATTTTGTTTAACCTTCATCAATTTTCTTCGATGCTTTTGAGATATACAGGGTGGGAAACAATGTGGGAAACCCCTGTTGACAGCAGCTTTGGCGCTCTTATTCAAACTTTGACAAATTATATCTCCGAAAGTATTGATTTCTCAGAGTTGGGAATGATATCAATGGAATCTTATGATAGAGCTGTATCATAAAATAAAATAAATTAAATAAGAATCCATTGATATCATTCCCAAAGCTCCTGTCCAAAGGGCTTTCCCACTTTTTCAATTTGGCTTCTGTGCGTCACTTCTCAAGAATTTTCGTAATTGAATTCAAAACATAGGTCTATGACTCATCTCATGTTGGATTTATATACATCAGGAAATTATAATTAGAGTATTCTATGAAATAATATAGAATTGAGAACAATTATTGAAATTTTGAAAAAACATATCTCCGAAAGTATTAGTTTGTTGAAGTTTGGAATGACATCAATGGATTCTTATGATCAAACTGCATCTTGAGAAAATAGAATTTAAAATTTATAATGTAAAAAAATTTTTTTTTTGTTACTCCGAAACCACCTGTCCGATTTTTACCAATAACGAACTTAACCCAGATGCATATCTCCTAAACCTACTCTGCAAATGTTAACTGTCTGGCTCATTCCGTCGAGAGTTATCGTGTTAACGAACGGCCTGTCAGACAGAATCGATTTTGTTACCATGGATTCTTGATCAGTGAGTCCAACCAAATCGTTTGAAACCATTTTCAGCCAAAAATATGATAAGCACTCTGTTCTGAGGAACAAGAACGCCAAAAATTGATAAATGTATCGAAGTCCATCTATCATTTTGAAAATTTACTGAAATGATATGAAATTATTAAAAACATAATTATTATCAAAATTATTCTTAATTTTTTCCAACTGTTTAAATTAAATTTAGTTCAATATTTTAAAATCCGATGAAAAAGGTTGATATTTTTTTTTATGAAGAATAAGAATCTGCACTGAAAAGTATAGCTTTCTATTTTCTCATTATCATCAGTATTCCATTCCAACGATCAATAACACGTTAATCTTACCACAAAACAGCTCTCTGACATTGAATGAAAAACTGTATCAGTATACCTCGTCCTCTTGTGTAAAGATGCAAAACATATTCTACTGTGAGGAGAACAACCTAGTCGAAGGTGCCAAGGTGGAAGACTGTATTTTTTAACTACTTCAGCTGAAGAGTCCATTTGGGAAATGTCAACAGCATTCAGTAGTAGGTAATCAATGAAAATTTTATCCAGAGAATTGACAATTCAAAATTTATTGCAATCATCCCTCAAGAAACCAAAATTCAAACATCGTGCAAGAAGAAAGATTTCACTCTACTAAAAGGAAACTTTCTAATCACAATTCCAAAAGGATGTTATTTTGAGACGGAAGAAGAAAAGTACTTCAACGTCAAAGAGGTCATCGAAAGACAACCGATGCTACTCCCTAGAATTGTAACCAATTGGACTTCGTCAAAAATCAACAACTTAAAAATTCAATTAAAAAATGTTCCGCTTGACCAGATCCACAACCTCAAGAGGAAACAAGAAGAAATTCGACCCATCATGGAAGAATCACAACCAAAAAGTTCATTTCATGGAGAACTTATTGGAATTTTGTATATATTGTTTTTTTTCATCATTAATTTTTTCTGTTACAAGAAAGCAACAGAATGCTGGAATTCCAGAAAATCAACTGCAGGACCGGAACCGGAAGCGGCCGTCCAACAAACCAGCAAAACCTTCTTCACCCCGTGACGCAACTTCTGGGAAGGGAGGAATTATACGTTCAGATCCAGGAGTTCCCAACACAACCTAATGCTGAGAGGGATATTCCCACTCTGGCCACTCTGCTGAACGGCATATTTCCATCATACATATATTGAACTCTTTCTTCATTCTAATTAGTCTTGACATATTCGGGATCGCGAATTTATATACGAATCGTCCGTCACATTTTCCATCCTTTGTAAATAGTAAATAAATGTTTTTTTAACAAGTCAGTAGCTCACTACCTACACATAATTCGCCTGACTCATTCTTTGGTCGTATTAGAAAAATTTGTTATTTGTGGCTCTTCTGACGTTACTTTTTATGTTGATAGTTCAGAATATTAACGAAGCTTTTTGTGATCAAATATGTGATAATATACCTATTCTTTTATAGGATTATGATTTTTGTGCATGGGATGGTATGTTCATTTTCTTTACTTTTTTTTCCCAACTCAATTATATTAATTGGATTATTATTATTATAAATTATTGTTTAATATTATTGTGATTCTTTGTACCTAGTCAGGTTGTTTTATTAGTTGAATAACTCAGTAGCAAATTTTTTTAAATTTGCTCTCATTGATTTGTCTTTTTTGGCGCTCTAGTTCCTCGGAACTGAGTGCTTATCAATTTGCCCAAATGTCTGTAATTTTCGAATATTTCGATGAAAATGGTCTTAAACGATTTGGTTCGACTCACTGATCAAGAATCCGTGGTCGAAATTCATTCTGTCCGGCCGGTCCGGCCGGCCGGTCCGGCCGGCCGTAGGCACGATAACTCTCGAACGGAATGAGCTAGAGAGTTGAAATTTTCAGAGTAGGTTTGGGGGATAAATATCTCAGCTAAGTTCGTTATTGGGCAAAATCGGACAGATGGTTTCGGAGTAACAAAAAAAAAATTTTTTTTTTACGAAACAAATTCCAAATTAAATTTTTTTTAATAAAAAGTTTTATCATAAAAATCCACTCATATCATTTTTAACTCTAACAAGCTAATACTTTCGGAGATATGATTTTTCAAAATTTCAATAATAAGTCGTATTTCAACGTTGTCACAGAATGATATTATTCTATGTATGAATATGAATTGTCATAATGTCAAATGATGTTCCTGAGACAATCAATCGAAGAATTGCGAGCGAAGTGAGAAAAATCTCAGTTGTTTGCTCCGAAATTAGTTTTTCTCAGAAAATTCTTACATTTCGGAACTGAACATGAAGTAAGAGATCTGAGAGTAGTGAGACTGCTTTTCATCCATAGACATAGATATAACTCTCGAACGGAATGAGGTAGGTAGTTGAAATTTTCAGAGTAGTTTAGGGAGATGAATATCTCGGTTAAGTTCGTTATTGGGCAAAATTGGCCAGATTTAATTTGATTTCTTCCATGGTGCTTTTCTCATTCTCATGATTGCTCATTTAATCTTGATAAATAAACTATTATTTGAATTGAATTTCCTTTAGGATGCAGTTCTATTATATGAATACATTGATATAATTCCCAACTCTTAGAAACCAATACTTTCGGAGATATAATTTGTCTGTTTGAACTAGAGCGCCAGAAAGCTCCTGTCCACAGGGCTTGAACCCATTTTTATATTTTTGTTTTGTTCATGTTTCTTTTAGAAGTATAATGAATGTCTTTTCGAATAATGTAAACCTAGTTTCATAAATATAATCCTTATTCTAGAATCATAGCAATGGGCAGTCTTCAAATAATTAAAAAGATTGAACTGACTCTCATAGTAAAACCTCAAACTTAATTCTAACGAATATCTCTATGTCCTCAGAACAAGCATAAAATAGATTTTCAATTGATAATATAAATGACTTATTTCAACATACATTAATTCTTTGGTAAGAGAATAATTAGTCTTCGAATTAAGTATAAGATTGATTTCCGCAGAGTAGAGTAAAAACTAATATGAAGAAATCCAATTTTTCCTCTTGAGAACATACTAAATTCAAACTGAATATTCAGAATTCTCATTGGTTCAGAGTGAGAATATAAATGGATTGAATGAAACTGATATTTATTTCTTGCAAGTGGACCGAAAACTAAATCTGAAGTTATAATTTACTTCACAAAAATTGTTTTCTGAAGATGAGTATTAAATAAGATTCGATTTGAAAATATGATATGCTTATTTCAACATTTACGTAATGTTGGATTAAGTAAATTTATTACGTTCATTCAAGTTTTTGGTATCTTTCCTTCAAACGAAGAATCCACTGATATTAAGATGTACAATAATTCATTTTGAAACAATGTTTCACTTGTGCGAAATATTCTAAATACTCATTTCAACAATTTCACAATACTTTCACGGAATATTTAAATATTCTTGAATCAATAAAATGTAATTTATTAAATTCAAGTATATGATCTACTCAGACGAAACAATTAGTTTATTTGAATTCTGAGAATAAAGTATATTTGAATCAACTACATCATATTCTTGCTCATATATGACTATCGTTTACTTCAATCAAATATTATTCACTTAGTTCGAGAATAGATTTCTTTCCGTGTAGACTATTTTCTGTGGGGCCATTTGAAGCTGTTTACCAGAATCGGCCAGATAAGTCGGAAGACCTGCGACTTAAAATTGAGAGAGAAGTCGGAAGAATACCTGTTGCTGCGTTGAATAATTCATTGATGAGTTTCGAAGAACGGCTTGCACATTGTCAAGCAGTCAACGGTGCCCAATTCGAACATTTAATACATTAAAATTATTTTCCATCCTTGAATAGGAAACTCGTCGATTTAAAAAAGTTTAATAAAAAATTGGTTCAAGCACTGACGTGCAGTCTTAAGCTTTTGCGCGTATGTTCTATTGTCCATTCTTCTGTATTGGACACCCTTAATCGAATTCACCATTGTAAATTATGTTGTCCATTCTCCTGTATTGGACACTCTTAATTCGAATTTACAATGGTAAATTCGAATTAAATGTCCAATACAGGAGAATGGACAACATAACTTACCATGGTAAATTCGATTGAGGGTGTCCAATACAGAAGAATGGACAATAGAACATACGCGCAAAAGCTTCTGACTTCACGTTAGTCTTGAACCAATTTTTTTTTCGTGATTTTTTGAAATTTTCTAGGGGTACAGTTCTTAAAATTTTTTTTTCTGTCATTTTTTTCAAATTTTCTAGGGGTACGGTTCTTACAAAATTTTAAACACGTCGTTTTTATGATTTTATACTACTAGTTTACTAATTTACAACTCTCCTTTTCGGATACGCAACCTACCCTGAAAATTGCAAGTCCCTATCTCCTTTCGTTCGAAAGTTATCGAGGCAACGGTCACCCATCTACTGAACTCACACAAGAATGCTCGAATCTCCAACAATATTTAACCGATCGTGTTAAAACTTGAAACTTGGCAGTAGAGTTAGGTTATGAAGGCTCTTGCAAAATTTCAGCAATTTCAACCGAATAGTTACTGATATATTGAATTTTTTTTCAATTTTCTACAAATACTGTCCTCACGAAATTTTGCAAGAATTTTCGCGTTGGCATTCCACAACTAATAACCATGTTTGAATTCAATCGGTTCAGTATTTTTCGAGTTAATGAGCAACAAAAAAAAACCAAATTTCAGATGGCTACACTGAGAAAAAACTTTAATTACAACAAATGAAAATTGTGACTTGCTATAGGCACAAATAACTTTTTTTAGTTGCAACAAGTTCGCGTGTTATCTGATAAAAAGTAGCCTATCACAAGCTAGCAAAGTTAATTGTAGTAAGTATTTCATTTTTATTCAGAATAACTGACTTTATTGACTTGATCCAAGTAGCATGTGTTACTTGATAGAAAATCCAGCTAAACACCAGAACTAAAAATGCTATTCGGTGTAAGTAACGTTTGAACGTACCCTTATCATAATGTTTTCATATCGCAAGTAATTTTGTTACTGCTGTTAGTAAGAACCTCTGTCTGTTACAAGTAACTTTTTCACTTAGATCAAATAAAACGTTTGTGTTGGCAATTACATATTGTTTACGTTAAGAGACACTCTTACTTAGCGCAAGTACACATTGTCGAAAATTTAGAGGTAAGTCAAACCTTTCAGTTTTTTAGTAAAATGTTCATATATAAATGCATATTGAATGGTTTATTTCTGGGTTTTCTCTCCCAAACTCTGAAAAATATCTGTTAAATAAAAATTCATTATTTTGTGAATTGCTTCTGCGTAATAATGACAAGATATTTGTCAGAAGCAATAAATCGAACAATGTTGCCTAACAAACAATATCGACACAACATCAACGATGATACAACTAAATTTCGTAACGTTTCGGAGTCTAAATCAGACTCCTTCGTCAGACACTTAACGAAAACCTTCAGAATTATTTTTTGTTGATGTAGCTATTCTGAAATTCGAGACGAAGAAGTCTGATTTAGACTTCGAATCGTTACGAAATTTGCTTGGACAATTCTCGAATTTCAGAATAGCTACATGAACAAAAAATAATTCTGAAGATTTTCGTTAAGTACGTCTGACGAAAGAGTATGATTTAGACTCCGAAACGTTACGAAATTTAGTTGTTCTATCGTTGATAATGTGTCGTTATTGTTCGATTAATTGCTTCTGACAAATATCATGTGTTTATTATGCAGAAGCAATTCACAAAATAATACATTTTTATTCAACAGATATTTTTCAGAGTTTGAGAGAGAAATCCCAGAAAGAAACCATTTAATTTGCATATATATTTGAAAATTGTACTAAAACACTGAAAGGTTTGACTTACCTCTAAATTTTCCACTTAATATTCGAACCCCCATTGCTGGAAGATATCTTCGTAATCCATTTTAGGAAAATACAATAAACATGCACAAGTAAAAGTGGAGAAATTTAACACTAAACGTATAAATATAACCGCAGACTCTGTTCGAAAGAACATCTCGATTAACTCTCGTAATCAATCAGTGAAACACAACTCGACGATACCGATGGGGTGCGATTTCAACCATTCCTTATAGATGATGATTCCTTTGACCTTTACGCTCTGAATTCTGACCAGATGTAACATCTAACGGCTATCTTCAAAGGATCAACGAGATCGGGTGCTCTTCGGCTCAAATCGGTTACTTTACGAATATTTTTTACACTTATTATAATAAACAATGGTACCTTCCCCAAGTCGATGTTTGAATATGCCAAATAACTTTGTTATTCGCTGCTAATGAAAATGCGTAAGCGAAAAAGTAACTTGTGATAAGTGAATTGAATGCTTGGCTTGTAAACGCAGATTATTTATCATTAGCAAACAAAATTTAAATAACAGCGCTATTCGGATTCAATAACTTTTTAAGTGGTATTAAGAAAAACAGTTACTTCTAACAATTGTCAATTTTTAGGTGAACGTGTCTGTTTACGATAAATATATGATTATCTGCAGCAAATAGATGTTTGTTTATCGCTGATAAAAATTTATTTATCTCAAGTAAAACGTAGTCAAGTGAAAAAAGTTACTTGTAACTTTTTTCTCAGTGTATAACTCTAAAACCGTTTGGCCGATTATGCTCATAAACAAACTGAAATGTCGCGTTCTGATGCACATCCTAACCTGAAAACTTCAAGCCGCTATCTTTTTCCGTTCTCAAGTTATCGTGAGAAGAAAAATATTTTTTAATAATTTTTTAAAAATTTTCTAGCCATACGATTCGCACAAAATTTAACAAACGTGCTAAGGTTCATATTCTACAACTACTCACCAAGTTTCAATTCGATTGGATTTATATTGGAAGAAAACAAAATTATTACTCGGAAACCACTGAGCCGATTATGCCCATTAACGAATTTGTCCGTCGTATTGGGATGCGCCACCCACCCTGAAAATTTCAAGTCGCTAGCTCTTTTCGTTCTCAAGTTATCGTGGCAACGGCCGGACAACCATATTTGACCTCGAATTCTTCATTGGGGAGTCGAACTAAATCGTTTGAGACCATTTTCGTCAAAAAATTCGAAAGTTACAGACATTTGGGCAAAATTATAACGCGATGTTCCCCAGAACATACGCGCAAAAATTGGTTCAAGCCCTGTGGACAGGAGCTTTCTGGCGCTCTAGTTCAAACAGACAAATTATATCTCCGAAAGTATTGGTTTCTCAGTGTTGAGAATTATATCAATGTATTCTTATGATAGAACTGCATCATAAAGGAAATTCAATTCAAATAATAGTTTATTTATCAAGATTAAATGAGCAATCTGAGAATGAGAACTGCACCATGGAAGAAATCAAATTAAAATAGCTGAAATGAATCTGACTCTCTCTTATAGAATAGGATGACATGTACGAGTATGAACACAGAACATATATAATGAAGCTTAGATAGAATAATTATAGCATTCTGTGAAAACATAGAAGTACGATTCATTATTGAAATTTCGAAAAATCATATCTCCGAAGGTATAAGCTTGTTGGAGTTAAAAACAGACAAATTATATCTCCGACAGTATTGCTTTCTCAGAGTTGGGAATTATATCAATGGATTCTTATGAAAGAACTTCATCTTAGCAGAAATTGAATTCAAACATCATAGAAGAATTTAAATTCAACAAGAGTGCCAAAAATTATCAATCCGAAACCAATAGACGAGTTCTACCCAACAACGAACTCATCCGAGATATTCTTTCCTCAATTCTATGATGAACGATAATATACAGGGTGAGTCTTTGACCACTGCATTAATTTTAACCAAAGATTCCTCTCATCAAATGAAACACTTTTTTCATTTACCATTTTTCCAGATTCGGCTCAGGTAAAAAGTTACAAGCGTTTAAAGATTCCACAATGTGCTAATACACTCCCGCATATAAATTATCTATGACATTGTTGGCGGACGAGAATAAGGCATGGTAACGTGGTTTACAGCTTGATTCGGGATTCCAACGCTCAGGGACGGATCCATAAATGTATTGAAATTTTTGGAGTTTTCCATTTCAAAACATTCAATGAAGAATATCTCGAAAACTGTGCGTTTAAGGAGAAATGATGGAGAATAATATAATATTCTAAAGCGATGGAATATTCTTGAAATGACTCAAGAAAAACTTTATATGCTTTCTTTATGCTAATTTCGTTCAGTTTTATGAATCCACGAGTCCATAACTAGAAAACCAGTAGAAGTAGAAAATAACACATATTTGGAAAATTTGTATCATAGTTATAGGAAACTTTACGCCAACATTCATTTTATTCGAAGAAAGGATGTCAAAGCTATAAAATAAAAACTGATTTTTTTTCAAAATTTCAACAGCCTGTATCTTTTTACCTGAGCTGAATTTGGAAAAATGTTAAATGAAAAAAGTGTTTCATTTGATGAGAGGAATCTTTGATTAAAATTAATGCAGTGGTCAAAGACTCACCCTGTATATCTTTCCTCAAATCCACTCCAATATTCCAGTTTTGTTTTTAGTGGAGATATTCTGAACTCAATATCATTAACTTACCATTACCATTCCCATCATCATATGGATTGACCATCGGCATGAAAATATCAACCAACAAAAAGTATGATATTATATTATAATTCTCATATTTCTACGATTGCTGGAATGAATGAATTAGACAACGTCATGTCTCAGGAAAATGAGTTGACATTATAACAATTCATAGAATACCCACAGAATAATTATATCATTCTGTGAAATCATAGAAATATGATTTATATTGAAATTTTGAAAAATCATATCTCCGAAAGTATTAGCTTGTTAGAGTTAAAAATGAAATCAATGGATTTTTATAGTAAAACTGAAATAAATTTAATTTGGAATTTGTTGTGTAAAAAAAAATTTTTTTTGTTACTACGAAACCATCTGTTCGATTTCAACAATAACGTACTCAGCCGAGATATTTATCTCCCAAACCTACTCTGAAAATTTCAACTGTCTAGCTCATTCCGTTCGAGAGTAATCGTGCCTATGGCCGGCCGGCCGGACCGGCCGGACAGAATGAATTTCGACCACGGATTCTTGATCAGTGAGTCGAACCAAATCATTTAGGACCATTTTCATCGAAAAATTCTAAAATTACAGACATTTTGGCAAATTGATAAGCACTCAGTTCCGAGGAACTAGAGCGCCAAAAAAGGCACAACCAATTTTCCTTTCATTCGCACCGTTGAGTAGATTACCAAATAACCTTCCATTTGATGTATCACAATCCATATATTCCTGTTTGAAAAAATAAAGTAGAGGGTGCGGGGCGTAGGGGGTGAGAAAAATCAAATTCAAATACGCGCATAAAGCATACGATAAATTGCTTTTGAAATTAAAAATCGACGGGTGCGAGGATTTTCCTTAATAATTCTTCGTACAAGAAGTATTTACGAGTTAATTAATAAGAATTTAATTTGAAATACAGAAGTTATGGCCAATTTTTGATCACAATTTTTGACACAAAATTTGAAATGATGATATTTCTGGATTTCAAAAGATGCATGACTTTTCCACTTCTTCCTCTTCGATGTTGTAAAAACGGTTTACGTTCAGGATGTTTAAAATAAGAATAAAGAGAATAACACTGACTAAAAATATTTGACTTTTTTCCCGGTTTTTTTTTCGATATTTTGAAAACTATTCGAATGAATACAATGCTTTTAAAATAAATGTATTCAGCATTGAATATTTTATCATACCAGGAATGCAAAACTTGAAAAAAAAAATTGTTTTCTCAAATTTATTTTCACTCCCTGTACAACCGGAAGTGTTTGGACTTCGAAAATATTTTAGCTTTGCAGAGAATTTTGAGCAATATCATAATCCCAATTTTCAGACTTCAAATATGTCCAGTTCTCCAGAAACGTCTAATAGGCACTCGAACTTGTGAGACCCTGACGTGAAGTCAGAAGCTTTTGCGCGTATGTTATATTGTCGATCCTCCTGTATTGGACTTATTTACCATGGTAAATTCGATTAAGAGTGTCCAATACAGGAGAACAGACAATATAATTCACCATGGTAATTTCGATTAAGAGTGTCCTATACAGGAGAATGGACAATAGAACATATGAGCAGAAGCTTCTGACTTCACGTCAGTACTTGAACCAATTTTTTTTTCAATAATATTTTTGAAATTTTCTAGCGATACGATTCTCACAAAATTTCACAAACGTCCTTAGGTTCGTATTCTACAACTAATCACCATGTTTCAATTCGATCGGATTTGTATCGGTAGAAACCAAAATTATTACTCGGAAACCAATGGGCCGATTATGCCCATTAACGAACTTGTCCGTCGTATTGGGATGCATCACCTACCCTGAAAAATTCAAATCGCCGGCCGGCCGGACATAATCAAATTTGACCTCGCATTCTTCATCAGGGAGTCGAATCCATGAGATGATGGAAATATATTCTTTGGTAAGATACATAATCAAATTGTGTTCAGAATATCTCCAATAAAAAAAACTGCAAAGTTGTTTAAGTTGTAATTGATATAATATAATTTTCAGAGTAGATTTGAGGAATGAATATCTCGGATAAGTTCGTTATTGGGGAGAATCAGTCTGTTTGAATTTAATTTCTTTCATGATGCAGTTCTATCGTAAGAATCCATTAATATCATTCCCAGAGACCAATTATTTCGGAGATATGATTTGTCAAAGTTTGAAAAAGAGCGCCAAAGCTCCTGTCCACAGCGCTTGAACCAATTTTTTTTTGCGAGTGTTTAGCCAAGAATTGGGTCGTCAATTATCGTTTTGTCCTCAACTGAACCTACATTGGTTTACTACAATATCACTCGTGGGATAGAAATTCCAATATTTGGCTCAAAAGTAGACTCAAACTAGAAAATTTCAATTTTCTGGGGTGCTGTAGCTTGGGTACTACTGGCAAAGAGGATTTCGGGCAAATTTTTTACGATACTTTAAAGACAACTTCAGATAGAATCCACACGCATAATATTTCTCTCAGTAAAACTCGTTTTTGTGAAGAAAACTTCTAAATTTATACAAATAACTGGTATTCAATATTTATGAAAGATTTATATTGTCGTCGATTTCCTGTTGCATTCCAGCAGGCGATCCATGTTCTGATTCAATAATAGCCGAACACATTGACGACTCTGATTTTTTTAAAACTTGTAAGATTCAGGATTTTCTAACTTCAAGCACTTAGCAATTTTTCAAGCCGTGTTGCCAATTTTGTCAATTGCCAAATTGGTTCAAGCACTGACGTGAAGACAGGAGCTTTTGCGCGTATGTTCTATTGTCCATTCTTCTGTATGGATCGAATTTACCATGGTAAATTCGATTAAGAGTGTCCAATACAGGAGAATGGACAAACAGAACATACGCGCAAAAGCTCCTGACTTCACGTCAGTGCTTGAACCAATATTTTTTTTGGAATTTTTTTTAAAATTTTCTTGGATTACGGTTCTTACAAACATTTTTTTTTCGTAATTTATGTGATCTTTTCTGGGGTATGGTTCTTACAAAATTTCAAACAAATCCTTGTATCGATATTCTACAACTAGTTACCAAGCTTCAATTCGATCGAGTTTATATTTTTTGGGTTATCGAGGAAATAATATTCCAGGTGAGTATAACACCTGAACCGTTGGACCGATTATGCCCGTAAACGAGCTTAACTCTCTCATTCGGATGCGCAACACACCCTGAAAATTCCAAGTCCCTACCTCCTTTCGTTCGGAAGTTATCGAGGCAACGGTCACCTATCCATCTACTGGACTCACACAAGGCTGCTCGAATCTCCAACAATATATATCCGATCGTGTTCAAACTTAGATCTTGGTAGGCGAGTTAGATTCTGAAGGCTCTCGCAAAATTTCAGAGATATTGGATGAATAATTATTGATATATAAAATTTTTTTCAATAATTTTCAATGATTTTTTAAAAATTTTTTAGTGATACGATCATCACGAAATTTTGCAGGAACTTTCACGTTGGCATTATACATCTAATAACCATGTTTGAATTGGATGGCTTTTATATTTTTTTGAGTTATTGAGAAAATAACAAACAAATTTCAGATGGGTATAACTCCAAAACCGTTTCAATTCGATCGGATTCATATTGATTGAAAACAAAATTATTACTCGGAAACCATTGGGCCGATTATGACCATTAAAGAACTTGTCCGTCTTATTGGTATGCGCCACCTATCCAATAATATAATGTTCTAAAACGATGGAATATTCTTTAAATGACCCAAGAAAAACTTGATATGCTTTCTTTATGCTAATTTCGTTTAGTTTTATGAATCCACGAGTCCATAACTAGAAAACCAGTAGAAGTAGAAAATAACTAATATTTCGAAAATATGTATCATAGTTATAGGAAACATTACGCCAACATTCATTTTATTCGAAAAAAGGATGTCAAAGCTACAAAATAAAAACTGATTTTTTTTCAAAATTTCAACAGCCTGTATCTTTTTACCTGAGCTGAATTTGGAAAAATGTTAAATGAAAAAAGTGTTTCATTTGATGAGAGGAATCTTTGGTTAAAATTAATTCAGTGGTCAAAGACTCACCCTGTATATTCCTTACTCAAATATAATATATGTATGTAGCATATGTCACAGCCACAAAATCAAATGATGGTAGATCTCCATATTCTCTCTGGCGCTCTCTCCTCAACCATGATTCAATAGAATTCAGTTTCCTCCTGCTCGGATATTGAACTGGTTATCTTTTACAAATATCAAATTAAGATTTGAATTCTACCTAAAAACTATAACACTCTTTATAAATTGAAATCAGCAAAATGCATTTACACATATTATTCCCACTATCTAAATTTCAACCCCAACGTTATGGTAGACATTTTCCTCTTACTACGACCACATCCATTTTCTAGAAAAACAAAACTAAAATACTTCAGAATTATATTATTATATTTCCACCAACTTTCGTTATTTTTGGTGCTGATTACTCTTCTGATCTTTACTCATCCAATTTTGATAGGTAATAAGAATCTGAAATATTGTCACTATTATAATAGTGTGCTTCAATGAACCTTAGGTTAGAATATTACCAAGTTCCTTCAGAATCTTCATACTTAAGTTTTGCCATGTACTGTTTTCAGGTTCTGCAGCCTTATTGTTCTTTTTTGTCACAAGTTTTTCATCTACAGGAGGCCAACAACAGGCATATCTTGTTCTCCCCCAATTTTCAAGAGTTCACCTCACAGATAACTAAGTTGCTTTACCTTCAAATACGATTTCACAACATAACGTCTTTATGTAAACCTAACCTTAACTTGAACTCATTAGTTATTCTGTGCGCCACCCAGTGAATATTTCTTCCTTTACGCCTTGCCCGTAACGGCTGTTAAATCTGGCAACGTTACCCCTATCGGCAACTTTGCAAACCTCTAGATTTCGTGGGTTCGTCTGGTGCCGATAGATTGAGAAGGGGAGAAAAGGGTGGGGGTAATGGATTAAAATAGGCGGAAACGGACAGAAGAGGGTAGTTCTCGCGTAGTTCTCATGTGGCTCTCAGGGAGTTCGGGTAGTTCTTTCGAATCTCTGCGACGTGTGACCAAAACGAGTAAGTACCATTGTGAAATAGATTATGTGTTGTGAATAAAAATCTAGACTGTGTTTGTGTGTGCTTCTCTTATTTCGCTAACCCGTTTAAATTTACCTCCGAGAACGAAAATTTCGATAAGTCCTTAATTCTAAATTCAACATCTGGCGACCGTGACAGGACTTAGTATCGAAATTCAGAGGTAATTTATTTCGTGTTGGGTGAAATAATCGTAAAATGGATCACAGCATCAGGAAGAGGACGGTCCGAGGCATGTCCTTCACGAAGGCACTCAAATCTTTCAACAACGTGTTGGCCCTAGAAAGTTCGAGTACTGTGGAGATCAGAGCCGCCTTTGAAGTACTGGTGAAAAAATACCAGGAATTAGAAGAAGTTTCCACGATGATATTGGAGAACATGTTCACTGGTGAAGACATTGATGACTACGACCTACGAAGAACGCCGAGGACAACGACAAGTATGAAAGCCAATTCTTGACTGCGAAATGCACGCTCGAATATAGGATGGCCTCGAATGTAGAAAAGGCTCGAAGCATCCTCAGTAGTAGAAGTTCGAAGCCCAGAGCGAGGTGCAATCTCCCTAAAGTGGAACTTGCCAAATTCAGCGGGGACATTCGGGAATGGCCGAAATTTTGGAGTCTCTTCAGCAAGATTCACGAGGACGATGGACTACGTGATGAGGATAAATTCCAGTATTTGATGCAGTCAATGGTGTCAGGATCCAGAGCAGCAGAGCTAGTGAGTAGTTACCCTCCGGTCGGCGAAAATTATCAAAAGGCCATCGAGGGACTGAAGAAACGTTTCGGGCGCGAGGACCTACAAATCGAGGTGTATGTGAGGGAACTGCTAAAGTTGGTGTTAGAAAACGCCGTAATGAAGAAGTAAGTGGTGCTCGCTTCGCTCTATGACCGAATTAAGTCATATATTGGGGCGTTAAAAACTCTCGGCGTAACGACGGATAAGTGTGCGGCGATGCTTTATCCGTTAGTTGAATCCTCGTTACCGGAAGACTTATTGCGTGTGTGGCAGTGATCTTATAGTGCGGCTGAAAATGGTAACGTGGGAATACCGTCGGATGTGTCAAAAACAGGACTTGATGGACTTATCCGTTTTTTGGAATCCGAGATTCAAAACGAGCTTAGAATATCTATGGCCGTAAAAGGATTCAACATAAGAGGTAGGGCGGAACGTGAGCGAAAAGCAGAAAAGAACTGGCGGAGTAAGCAGGATCTGCTTGTTTCGGCAGTAAAAAAGGACCCGTGTGTCTTTTGTGGAAAAACTAACCACTTCAGTAAGCGGTGCTTCAAAGCGCGAAGAAAGTCGATATCGGAAAGGCAAGAGGCTACAAAAACAAAACTAGTTTGTTTCTGTTGCTTGCGAAGCGGACATTTAAAGAGGCATTGTAGAAAAATGCTGAAATGCTCAAAGTGCAGAAAAAGACATGTGGACATAATGTGCTCTGCACAAAAAAGTCGTCCCAGTTCGCGAACCGATTCGGAAAGCTCAGTGAGTGCAGTTAATATTCCGAAAGAATGTGTTTTAGCCTCATCAGTCGAAAATGAGGTGAAATTGCCTTGGTTGGATTGTCATCCCGAGCCCAAGGACAACAACAATATGGTCATCCAAAGTTTAGATAAAATGGTCAAGAAATTACAAGAAACACAGAAATTCCAGGAAAACGATGGGATAATACGAGAATGGCGCCACGAGGGTATAAAAGAGCAGGTACCATTCAAGAAACCGACAAGTGTGGTGTACATTTACCCCATCGCCCGGTTTTGAAGGAAGAATCTACGACAAAGGTGAAGTCCATATTCGATGCGTCTGCAGGTAGTCCAGCCCTGAATAGCTGTTGGGAAAAAGGCGGAATTTAGTCGGGAAAGTGGTGAACATTTTATTGAGGTTCAGAGAAGGTGAAATTGGTGTAATTTCTGATTTTAAAAAAGGTTTTTTACAGATAAGTGTTGATCCCGATAGGGATTTTTTGTGATTTCTTTGGTATGACGCGCAAGGTAATTGGATCGTGTTCAGATATTGTCGGGTAGTTTTTGGAGTTTGTAGCAGCCCACTATTAATTTACATTTAAAGGATTATTTGAAATCGATTAAAAGTGAAAGCAACGTTTTTGAATCTGAATACTTTTACATGTCGAAGCTAAAACATAGTTTTTATGTGGATGATTGCGTGGCGAGTGTTAGTAGCTTCGAATAATTTGTAAGCTTTGAACATAAAACTAGAAGCGGGCGTATTTCGAAGGAACCTAGACGCCTCGACTTGTAAATATGTATTGACGGTTATTTTCTTTTTGGCGCTCTAGTTCCTCGGAACTGAGTGCTTATCAATTTGCCCAAATGTCTGTAATTTTCGAATTTTTCGATGAAATGATCTTAAACGATTTGGTTCGACCCACTGATCAAGAATCCGTGGTCGAAATTCATTCTGTCTGGCCGGCCGGTCCGGCCGGCCGGCCGTAGGCACGATAACTCTCGAACGGAATGAGCTAGAGAGTTGAAATTTTCACAGTAGGTTTGGGCGATAAATATCTCGGCTAAGTTCGTTAATGGGCAAAATCGGACAGATGGTTTCGGAGTAAAAAAAAAAAATGTTTTTCCAAATTAATTTTTTTTTAATAAGCAGTTTTATCATAAGAATCCATTCATATCATTTTTAACTCTAACAAGCTAATACTTTCGGAGATATGATTTTTCAAAATTTCAATAATAAATCGTCTTTCAACGTTGTCACAGAATGATATAATTCTATGTATGAATTGTCCTAATGTCAACTTATGTTCCTGTGACATTACATTATCTAATCAATCGAAGAATTGTGAGCGTAGTGAGAAAAATCTCAGTTGTTTGCTCCGAAATTAGTTTTTCTCAGAAAAGTCTTACATTTCGGAACGGAACATGAAGTTAGTAAGAGATCTGACAGTAGTGAGACTGCTTTTCATCCATAGACATAGATATAACTCTCGAACGGAATGAGGTAGGTAGTTGAAACTTTCAGAGTAGATTAGGGAGATGAATATCTCGGTTAAGTTCGTTATTGGGCAAAATTGGCCAGATTTAATTTGATTTCTTCCATGGTGCTTATCTCATTCTCATGATTGCTCATTTAATCTTGATAAATAAACTATTATTTGAATTGAATTTCCTTTATGATGCGGTTATATCATATGAATCCATTGATATAATTCCCAACTCTGAGAAACCAATACTTTCGGAGATATAATTTGTCTGTTTGAACTAGAGCGCCAGAAAGCTCCTGTCCACAGGGCTTGAACCCATTTTTGTCATTGATGTTCTTTCTTTCGTAATATCCTGTGTTATTTTTATATTCATTCATTTGTGATTTTTTGAAAATGCTTGTGGGTGCTTACTCGGTTGTATATAGATTATTTTTGTGTATTTTTTAACGTATATAGTGTTGAGACCCAATGTCCAAATCCTGCAAAGTTGTGATATCCTCACTCTTTTCTCGGTGGTGGGAGGATGTTAAATCTGGCAACGTCTCCCCTATCGGCAACTTTGCAAGCCTCTCGATTTTGGGGGTTCGGCTGGTGCCGATATATTGAGAAGGGGAGAAAAGGGTGGGGGTAATGGATTAAAATAGGCGGAAACGGACAGAAGAAGGTAGTTCTCGCGTAGTTCTCATGTGGCTCTCAAGGAGTTCTCAGGTAGTTCGGGTAGTTCTTTCGAATCTCTGCGACGTGTGACCAAAACGAGTAAGTACCATCGTGAAATAGATTATGTGTTGTGAATAAAAATCTGACTGTATTTGTGTGTGCTTCTCTTATTTCGCTAACCCGTTTAAATTTACCTCCGAGAACGAAAATTTCGATAAGTCCTTAATTCTAAATTCAACAACGGCCTTAAGAGAGGTTAGTAACGTGCGTTCAAAGAAATTCGTGGTCAAGTAGGCTGTGGAATTTTAAAACTTGCAATGTCTGAACTGAATATTGACGTTCAAAATTCCATAGCCTACTTGACCACGAATATTTTTGAACGCACGTTATTACCAATTCAATCAATTTTGTGAAATGTTTCGGAACAATTTATTCTGACACGTTGCTGTAGAAACATTTTATTAATATCTCGAAAATGTTTCTTTTGTTGTTCAGCAGTAACATCTTAGGTGAAACTTGTAAAATTACTCTATCATGGGCTACTTCTGTTGTTCCATAAGGACAGAGTATGATAATAATCCTAATGTTTCGTAGTTTCGTTAACGTTTCTTGCTAACTGGGTGCCTTTCCGTGGAAGGAAATATTTGTCATAAACTTAAATACTCTCGTTCATCTAATAATATAGTATAATTTTAATTAATATGTTTTGAACTGATCAAAAAATATAATAATAATTGACGGGCATGAAAGTCGGAATGTATAAAATTACCAAATAAAATTAATTTAAGCAAAAATTAAATCCAAGATTTTCCCAGTGTGAATATTTTAAGTGTCCGTATAATATATGATCTCAGATTTTCAAACAACAAATATACCATCTATGTCAAAATTATATGTTCTGGGAACATTCCAAGCGGGACCCTCTGGGAACGTCCCAAGTGGCACGCTCCGGGAATATTCCATAGAAGACCGAGACATTGGGACATATATGGGTCATGAATAGGAAGTTTCGGGAACAATGTGTCCTATTAGGGATGAGCCTCAAGCTTGATGTAGTTTTTTTCACTTTTTTCTTTAATGACATCCTTCACAAGAATTTTCAAGTCTTTATGTAGAGTTATATTTGTCACGTACCAAGGAGCATTGGTTATTGTTCTAAAAATTTTTGACTGAGTTCTTTGTAGAATTTCTTTGTTAATTTTTATTTAAGGAACAAATTATTTGTTCCTTAAAAAAATTTTTTTTTTGGTTACTCCGAAACCATCAGGACGATTTAGCTCAATAACGAACTTAACCAAGATATTTATCTCCCAAACCTATCATTCACTCAATTTCAACTGCCTAGCTCATTCCGTTAAAGAGTTATTGTAGATTTTTTTTTTATTTTCAATTTTTTTTTTACCCTTTGCGGTAACCTGATCAATACTAAACTTCACATGCGTATAAAGGTCATGATTCTACAATTTGATGCTAAATTTTAGATAGATCGAGTGACCGGTTACGGAAATATTCATAAAAAATATTTTTACTAAAAACGGCCATAACTCCGAAACCGCTTTATGGATTTCGCCCATTAACAAACTCATCCAAGATATTTACGCTCCAAACCCACCTTGCAAATTTCAATCCCGTAACTACTTTCGTTCGAGAGTTATCGTGCCTACGGCCGGCCGGATGGAATCGATTTCGACCTCGGATTCTTGATCACTGAGTCGAACCAAATCGTTCGACACCATTTTCAGCCAAAAATTCGAAAATTACAGACATTTGGGCAAATTGAGAAGCACTCTGTTCCGAGGAACCAGAGCGCCAAAAATCATTAATTACAGCAATGGTTGATATATTGGAGACAGTTCTCGAAGCATTTAATAACCACTAAGATGCAGAATTGGTGTATGTCAATTTGAGCAAGTCGTTCGACAGTGTTTGCCACGAAATCTTGCTGAACAAACTTCATCACTATGGCGTGAGAGGAAAGATATTAAATGTCTTCATATCCTATTTAGAAGACAGGCAATAAAGTGAAATGATGTCGTCACTGACTTGAAGGAGATCAAGATTGGGGTGCCACAAGGGTCAATCCTAGGCTATTTTGTTTATAGTTTTCATAAATGATCTACACACTAACTCGAAGACAGATAGAATATGTACTTATGCAGATGATACCGCTTTTCTTAACAGATCAAAAAATAGCCATAATCTGGAAGTTAAATCGAAAAAGGACTCAAGACTGGTTTCGAGCCAACGGCCTTCTGCTCAATGCTGAAAAAACATGCAATATGCTCTTCACTAATAGGGAACATTATAACAAATCTCTCTCTTACCTGGAAGTAACATTTCAATCCTCATTATGCTGGAAAAAACACATTGATGAACTGAGCCGGAAATTGTCCATATAATTAA
Organism: Halyzia sedecimguttata; assembly: GCA_937662695.2. NCBI lineage: Eukaryota > Metazoa > Arthropoda > Insecta > Coleoptera > Coccinellidae > Halyzia > Halyzia sedecimguttata. Next base: position 115,750,331 of record OW569412.2, read on the forward strand.
TGAGGAGAATAAGAAGAATATCTAATGTTGAAACGGCGAAACTTACATATTGTTATTATTATTATTATATGGGTTGTGCTGGGCAGACAAAACCCGCCCCTCCACTGCGACCAATCGGTCTATTGTGGCACACCTATAGTATATAACCTATACTTCACCCACAAGCTCAAGTCTCTTGATGAGGGATATGAGTCTGGTGGGTGAGAACTTGTCCAGTTCCCTCAGTGTCAGCTTGTGGACTCTTAGTTCCTCCAATCTGATCCTGTCCCCAGCGGGGCAGTCACACATGATGTGTTCGACAGACTCGTCGTCCTCCAGGCAAAGTCTGCACTCGGAGTCTTCAGTCAACCCCAGTGTATTGAGGTGTTTCCTGAGGCCACAATGGCCCGTGTATACAGCTGTAAGGATTCTCAGGTCCGCCCTAGAGAATTTGAGCCATCTCAATGTGCCGCCAATGAGTCCGCCAACTCATTACCCTTTATGCCCGAGTGGCCCGGGACCCACAAGAGCTGCAGCGCCCTCCAAGTTCAGCGAGTGTGGTCCGGCAATCCTGCACAAGCAGGGATTTGCAGTTGTATGAAGTCAAGGCCTTCGAGGCAGCTTGGCTGTCCGATAGGATCTTGATTGATCCGTGAGCCCAACCTTTCTCAAGTATGAGCTTCGCACAGTAATCAATGGCAAGAATTTCTGCTTGAAAGACAGTCGCAAAACTACCCAGGCTGAGGAATTCACCCCTGGCAATTCTGCAACCGCTGACTCCCGCTCCCACCCCTTGGGTAGTAGCGGAGCCATCTGTGAACCAGCAGGGACCCTCAAGCAGTCGGGTCTCAGAGACGGCCCAGTCGTCTCTGCTGGGAAAAACGTCTCGGTAGGGCCACTCTGTGTAGGTTCTGGTTTTAGATACGTCCGATCGCATGCCCATTATCTCATTGGCCTCCAATTCAGCCTGCAGAGAACTAGGCACGTAGCCGATCGCATCTGGCTCATTGTGAGCCGTATGCAGAAGTCTGTATGTCGCCATCCGGGCCACGCTCCTGATCACCAGGTGAAGAGGGGCGAGGTCCATTAGGCGTTCCATGGCTGCGGTGGGGGTGGAGCGAAAAGCCCCTGTCACCATCAAGCACGCAGATCTCTGAATTTTTGCAAGCTTCAGCTGAGACTGCACTTTTACAGTACACTCCCACCAAGCAATGCTGCCGTAAGTGATTTGTGGTCTCACCACCATCACGTACAACCAGTGGAGCTGTTTCGGAGCTAGTCCCCACCTCTTTCCACAAGTCCGCTGGCACTCCCAGAGAGAGTGCCTAGCCTTATGGATCACCCTATCCAGGTGTGAGTTCCAGTTCAGCTTTCTATCCAGGATAACACCCAGATATCTAGCCTCATCCGCAAACGGGATGTTAATTCCATTCATAGTGATGGAAACTATTTTTAGTTTCCTCTTCCTAGTGAATGGCACAATCAAGGTCTTTCGAGGGTTCACGTTTAACTGTTCCCCCTCACACCAGCCTTGTGTTGCTGTCAGTGCCTCTGATAGGCTCTCAACCAGGACTGAGTCATCCCGGCCCGTGGCCATAATGACTATGTCGTTGGCGTACGCTTGGACATATACATCCAGCGTGCCTAATATGGCCAGTAAATCGTCCACCAGAAGAGACCGCAGCAGGGGGGAGAGTACTCCTCCCTGAGGACAGCCCCTTCTGGCAATGAATCTCACTATATCCCCACACAGGGACGTGGAGAACTTACATATTACTCCACGTTCCACAACCAGATAATGTATGGGGTTATTGTTTGGGGGCAGAGTAGTGCTGCGGAACAGATTATATGGGATGAAATCAACAGATAGCTGTCGAGAGGTTTTTAAGAGAGAGGGCATACTTACCAGCGTTTACGTCTTCATACTCACCTGTTTGAAATATGTTCATCAACATCAACACAAATTTCCTACGAACTCCCACTTCCACAGTTACAATACACGAGACAAAGAAAAATTCCATATTCAAGACTCAAGAAAACACAACAGGGATTGAACTACACTTGCCTAAATTTATATAATAAACTACCGGAATGTCTGAAGAAGTTGGGTGCTGTTGGGTTCCATAAAAAAAGTTAAGAATCTTTTAATGAAACAGACAATTTATAATATAAATGAATTTTTATGATTGTTCGTCTTACTTGTTCTTGTGATAAATTCGTCATATACTTGTTCAATAGTAGAAACATTTCCGTCTTCAATTAGGTACTTTGTGTGACAAACCGTGTAAGCTTTTGACGGTAATAATTATTTGTTGTTATTTTACCATCGTAAATATTAATGAAAAATAAAATATGTATAAGTCTGTATTTTAAGAAATTTTGAGAGGTATCAAAGGAACGATAGCAGGTATACGATAGCAGATTTTTCCTGAAAATTTTATTCTGATACAAGACGACTTCAGGTGAAAAAGCGCAAAAAACTCTTATAGGGAGATTTTCACACCCTAGTCCCCATTTTAAAAAATGTTGAGAGGTATCAAAGGATTGAATATACGATAGCAGATTTTTCCTGGAAATTTCATTCTGATACAAGACGTACTTCAGGTGAAAAAGCGCAAAAAATACATATAAGGGTGATTTTCACGGCCTAGTCCTCATTTTAAGAAATTTTGAGTAGTATCAAATGAATGGATATACGATAGCAGATTTTTCCTTGAAATTTCAATCTGATACAAGACCGACTTCAGGTGAAAAGGCGCAAAAAACTATTAGAAGGCTGATTTTCACACCCTAGTCCCCTATTGACAAAAGAAGACTGGATGAAAATGAACTGTGAGGAAATAGAGGAGTTACTTAAATCGCACGACGATCTCAACGTGCATCAAAATTCAAAGAGGTCACTGGAAAATACAGGAAGCAAATCCCAATATCGTTAAGAAACCAAAGAAACGAGTTATTAATAGACGAAAAAGATATAAGGACGACATGGGAAGAGTACATTACTATGACATTTACCAGCAAAAGAGATGAGGTAGGTATTGTTAGACATAGATAACGAAGAAGGACCCAAAATATTAAAATCTGAAGTCATATCAATTACCAAAAATAGAAAGGCATGTGGGCTAGATGGATTACCCATGGAAGCAATCAAGCTGATCAACGAAGACAATATTGAATTAATAACAAGGTTTTTCAATAAAATATATGAAACTGGCGACATCCCGCGTGATTGGCTAAAGTCTACATTCATCCCTCTACCTAAGAAACTGCATCCTAAACAATGTGGCGACTATAGACTAACAAGTCTCATGTCATACATGCTGAAAACATTCCTGCGTATAATTCATGCCCGTATTAGAAATAAATGCGAGGAAGGACTAGATCAATCACAGTTCGGCTTCAGAAATGCGTTTGCTACAAGGGACTCACTATTCGGAATCAACGTGATGCTACGGAAATGCCGAGACCAAGGTAGGGATGTGTTCATGTGCTTTCTGGACTATGAAAAAACGTTCGACCGAGTTCACCATGATAAACTTCTAGTAATGTTAAAAGAAAGGAGATTAGATATACAGGATATTCAGTTGATAAAGAATTTGTATTGGGGACACAGAGCAAGTGCACGAGTAGGTAATATAGCAACAGATGATATTGTAATAGAAAAATTGGTTCAAGCCCTGTGGACAGCAGCTTTTTGGCGCTCTTGTTCAAACAGACACATTATATCTCCGAAAGTATTGGTTTCTCAGAGTTGGGAATTATATCAATGGATTCCTATGATAGAACTGCAACATGAAAGAAATTAAATTTAAAAAAAGTCTCGTTAAAAAAATACTTCAAAAATTATCTCGAAAAAAAAAAGCCATCTACGATGCTTGAATGCTGCTTTAATGCTTCAAAAATTGTCATTAAATTTATTTATCAAGATTAAATGAGCAATCTGCAATGATGCAACCTCGTGGAATGGATTATTGCAACTTACAGTCGGTGCATAGTTTTCACAACTCGAAATACCTATGGAAAGTATCATCGAAATGTCTAGAGCAAGGCTGGAGACAATCATAGCAGATTGTCCATTTATTCCTGATATTTGAGTAGGTAGTGGATTATGAAAAAAATATTTTAATAGTTCAAAATATATTAATAAAATACTATCCTCTTTTCATTCACACATTCTTTTCTGTATTATGAACCTTAACTCAAGAAAAAATATTTGATTCACAAATGTAGATCCACATTTCAGTATTTTTTGCTAGCAACATTATGAAAATACTGTATATAGGGTGTTCCTAAATAAGTGTATCAACGGTCAACTGTAGATTTCTCATGAAAAAATATATTTTGTTTTCTTCCATTTTTTTCCTCTAGGCCTTCGTTTCACAGATACAGGGTGTCAAAAATTTATATTTTTTCAGTTTTTTGCTAATATCTCAGGAAACGTTTGAATTACAGAATTGAGTTTCTTTACACACATTTTCACTAATAATAGCTACTTTACTGCACATTACTCGGACTTAGCACAGAGTTTTTAACCCCCAACTTTTACACCACGGGACAAATTCTTATTTGCACAGCAAATTCTAATGCGCCAAAGTGTTTTACATAAAAAAGATACATTTGGCTCATTGCTTCAAAGTGAACCAATTTCGAGTAAACTGGAATTTTATGATCAAAAACAATTTGCTAACGCATTGTAAATTTCTTGTAATTGGAAAAATGGAAACTGTGTTTAATTGTCATACTGCTTTAATTTAATTTTTGATCATAAAATGCCAGTTTTCTCGAAAACAGTTCACTTTAGAGCAATGAACCAAGAGTACCTTTTTTATGTGAAGCACATTAACGCATCAGAATTTGCTGTGCAAATGCAAATTTGTCCAGTGGTGTAAAAGTTGGGGGGTAAAACCTTTGTACAAATTCAATAACTCTGGCACTGGCACGTCTAATAACACTGAGTAAAGTGCAGGAAAGTAGCTATTATTAGTAGCAATGTATGTACAAAAACACAATTCTGTATTTCAAATGGTTCCTGAGATATTAGCAAAAAACTGAAAAAAATATAAAATTTTGACACCCTGTATCTCTGAAACGAAGAACTGGAGGAAAACATGGAATAGAAAAAAAGTTTTTATTTTTTCATGAGAGATCTACAGTTGATCGTTGATACACTTATTTAGGAACACCCTGTATAGGAATATGTCTCACTAAGTAAGGAAGTAAAAGGTAATATTAACCTCAGGGGTCAACGAACAGTAATTTCTTTTGATGATTCCATCATGCTCTTCTTTCCTATTGCCTCCATAAACTACATCAAAACAGTTTTGTATATATTAACAAACCCAAGAATCGAATACTTGCTTTCCAAGAGAAAATCTATCAAACTACGGATTGACAATTTCTAATAGCTAGAAAAGATGACATTTATGAATAGTGAACACAGACTGACTCTGTGTTCACATTTTGTGAATACATAGAACTTACGATGTATTATTGAAATTTTGAAACATCCCCAGTAAACATGAGATGTATATGAAACGTTTCAGTATTCCTTTAATTTTGAATATTCGAAACATTTCAGAAATGTTCCAAAAAATATGAAACATTTCGAAAACATCTCTGAAAGACTTTTCAAAGTTACTGTTTTTATGAACATAAGAAACGTTTCAGAATGACCTCATTCATGAAGGTTTGAAACATCAATATTGGCATATTTGAGAAATATCCTCGAAATATAATTTCGAAATATATCAGAATTGCTCTTATTATGAACATTAGAAACTTTTCAGAATGACCTCATTTATGAGGGTTTGAAACATAAATATTGGTTAATTTGAGAAATATCCTGAAATCATATATTTCGAAATATTTCAAAGTTGCTCTAATTATGAAGATATGATCTCAATTGTGAATGTTTGAAACCTTATTTTGCTACATTAAAAAATTGTCTTCGACTGATACATTTCGAAAGATTTCAGTGTTTCGGATATTGTAGACATTTGAAACACTGCTTGATTAGCTCGAATGTAGGTGTATGGAAACATAATCTAACATTTCAGAAATATCACCGAAATGTTTCATTAGAAATGCTTCAAAATCACCTGAATATTGAATATATTCGGATAGATATTTACAAAATGTTATGTTTTATTTTTCAAAAGTATTTGAATATAATATGTATTTTCAAGTTATGAAATCGTTACACCATTTTCGATATTGAGGCGCCTGCAAGCAATGCAAACCAAAGACTAAGATAAAAGATGCAAACTAATTTGCATGCGAATCTGTGGTTGAGAAATTGAGGTTAAGAAATTGACCGGGATTCGAAGTCACACCCAAAGTGTTTCATTCATACTAAACATACTTTGATTTTGTGAATGAACTCTTTTTTGCTTATTGAGGACTCCTTAGTGACGAGTAAACAGGTAGGGAAAATATAATTATTTTATGATAGAATAATAAGCTGATTCACAATTTGTTCTTCTATGGGAAGTGTGAATATTTCAGAATGGAAAAGCAGATTGGAAACAAGACATTTGAGATGAAAAGACATATGCGGTGATTGACTAAGAGGGAAATAATTAAAGAAAAAGTAATTGGTAAGTGATTGGAAAATTAAATTGCATATCGTTGATATTTAATTCTTTAGGAAATTATGTTTTACATGTGTGGAGGGAACGACAGTAGAGAATCCATAAGAATAGGCTTGGCTAAAATTATTTCGGCTAATTTAGCCAGAAAAAGTTCCCTAACTGATAGAAAGTGCAACCTTGCTTTGAAAAACTTAACAGTTATATCTGTTTTGAAAGGTGAGTTCACATTCTTCTTTGTAAAGTTGGAGTTAAATATTTGGTAATATATTTCAGAAAAGATTTTGCAATGTATCGGATAAAAAATTTGAAATTCACATTGTAACGTTTTATTTTTAACTCAGGCAGGGGTTTGTTTACGTTTGGTTGGCGAGTGTCATTTATGTCGTGTTTGTTGACATCGAATTTGAGGTTGGATCTCAGTGGTACCAATCGACGCTGAATAATAATTGGTGTATTCGAAGAACCGAATAAGTTGGCAATATTGTTGAATTGTGACAGTCTGAAATTTGTGAGGGTCTGCGCCAGTCAGGGACATGAGGTCGTCCATTTTTGGTGAACACTCAAAGGAGGAGCAGTAGGTTAGGCGTATTTTCGGAACTTCGTAAGAATTGGTGATTTCTTCTTAATTGGATATAGTTTCGAAAATCGAATTAGGAGTGAGCGTTACATTGGTTTGATTTGGGAAGATAACAGGTAACTTGCACTCGTCTCGAAAGAGGATATAACGACCTTTCTGCAAATCTAAGAGTTGAACACGTGAACGATCTTGGCGACTTTGACAGAACATCGATGTATGCCTGAAGAATTATTTGGTGGAGGCACGGCCAGATTTGGTTTCGAAGCAAACGTGTGCAGGACAACCCCGAACATCAGGGGTTTTTGTAACATCAGGAGTTTTTGTGTGCCAGCACGATTTTTATATCAAGAGGAATAGCAGGATTTTTGTGGCAGTCCGAAGTTTATGGTGGCAGGAGTTTTTGTGCCAGCACGATTTTGTTGTGTCAGGAAGAGAGGGATTTTTACGTCAAGAGGAGTAGCACTGAGGCATTCGAGTATATACAAGGTGGTCCATAAGTAACGCTGTGAGACAGCCAACGCAGGGTTGCAGATCCCGAGTATATACAAGGTGGTCAGTAAGCAACGCTGTGGGACAGTTAATCGAGGGTTGCAGACTACGAGCACAGAGAGGAAGAGGACAGTATTGCGAGACCATCAACGCAGTACTACGTTCAGGAATAAGGATAATCAGCACGCAAGTTATATGAAACATATCTCGAAACATATCTTATACCTGCTATATATATATACATAACGTGAACTTATTATCATCAATTATATAAATTATTATTGTTGTTGTAAAGCGGAAATTGGGGAAAGATTTGTGGTAGTCATATATGATCATAGATATGAAACGTGGATGCGCCTGAGCTCAAGCGACGCGTATTTGAATCAAATAATAATATTATCTACGTACAATTTCCGCCACCCTTATTCAGGGTTTCACGGTAGTTTTACTTTATTGAAGCTAAAGACCTGGGTTGTAAGCTACTGGAATAAATTGTTTGTTTTTAGCGTGCATATTCTTTTGGTGAATTTAGGAATTATTACATTACGCTGGGGTATCTGGGAGACTTAAATTTACCTGGCGCCCATTTCCTAGGTTCCCTTTTTAGAAACCCACTCCCATCTCCACTGGAGCTAGACCGCGGATCCCCGAGTTCTAGTAGCTCCGAATTTAACCACTGCGACTTGGGAACAGTCGTATATGGGTGCCTGGTTACGCCAGAGTCAATTCAGGTATGACCGCTAAAAACTGAAGAAAACAGGCCCGGAAGTTACTGATTTATTTATTTATTTATTTATTTGAAGGAATACAAGACGGGACGAACCCAAAATTATGTATTCACTAATAATCTAATTACAATGTTACTATAAAACCAATAACAACAAAAAAAAACTGTGCGCTCATCCGAACCATGAACAAAAAATACAAAAAAGAACAAAATTCAGTTATTTCTCAGAAACCGTTTCAAAGTGCCAGAGAAGGCCAACAAAGAATCAGAAAAAACGTCAACGGCAGCGAGATTAGACAGAGAATTGTAAGTTTTGCAGCATCTTATCAATGGTGAATTCATATGGTAATTGGAAGAACTCCTATTTATATGTAATAAGAACTTATTTCTCGTGCAATATTTAGGTACATTGAAACTGAGCATATTCACAATTTCAGTGGAATCGAGGGAATTAATAGTCTTGTAAATAAACCTTGCATCTCTCAACATTCTCTGGTCAGCCAACGTAGTTAACCCTAGCTCCCTCATTACTCGTCCCTGATCATCAGCGATATGTTTGTAACATTTTTTGTTGACATGATTAATAAACTTTTTCTGAATGTTTTCTAGTCGATCAATATAAATATTGTAATTAGGGTTCCAAATTACCGATCCGAAGCTCAACACGCTTTGGACATAAGCCATGTATAATGTTCTAAGGGATTGATGATTACGAAAAGGCTTACAAAGTCTGATGATGAATCCCAACATAGAGTGAGCCTTTTTCGAGATATGATCGATGTGGTGATCAAAAATAAGTTTTGAGTCATAAATGATTCCCAAATCTTTCACTAGCGAAACCTTGGTCAGAACACAGCTGTTGATGTTAAGTTGAGTACTAAAAATGTTTTTATTTCGTGAAAAAGTTATGTGGTGACATTTACTGAGATTGAGATAAAGAAAGTTCTTGTGACAATATTCATGGAGTCTATTCAAATCCTCCTGAAACTCGGTCATATCTCGTAGGCAAGAAACAACAGCAAAGATCTTCAGATCATCAGCGTACATTAAAAATTTGGCAAATGTGAAGCAGCCTGCGATATCATTAACATAGATGTTGAAAAGCAGGGGACCCAAATGTGACCCTTGCGGCACACCAGAAGTGAGATCCTCATAAGAGGAGTAACACCCACCGATCACGACTGACTGTCGTCGGCCCACCAGATAAGAAGCAAACCAATCAAGCAGAGCACCGTGCACGCCAACACCAGCAAGCTTCCGCATCAAGATAGCATGATCAATTTTGTCAAAAGCCTTGCTGAAATCGGCGTAAACGGCATCAACCTGAGAACCCCCGTCCATCTGCTGAAGCAGAAATTGAGTAAACAAAAATAAATTCGTTTCAACTGATCGCCCCTTCATGAACCCATGCTGCTCAACGTTCAAAATGCCTTTAACCTCATTGTATAAAAAATCGAAAATAATCGATTCAAAAACTTTGGCAATAATGCACAGTTTAGATATAGGTCTGTAGTTCTCTAACAGTTGTTTATTGCCTGATTTATGTATTGGAACAATCAATGCAGTTTTCCATATTTGTGGCAAGCAACCCTCTCTCAAAGACATATTGAACAACTTGTGTAGTGGCTTGACGAGGTCATGCACACAATTTTTCAGCAGGCATGTTGGCAGCATATCTGGTCCAGGGGGTTTGTTGGGTAACTCGCTGATCTTCTTCATAACAACCTCAGAGTGGATACTGTTCAAGTTTATAGGGTGTGAACTATATTTACCGTTCATCGGCACGGCATTATTGACAGAATGAGGTGGATTGAACACGGAGATGAAGTGATTCGAAAACTGTTCTGCAATGCTCTGACGATCCGTCAAAACACTACCAGAGCTCCTATCTCTGATCGACACTACCACCGGATTTCCTCTTTTACTTTTTGCAAACTGCCACAAGGTTTTCGGATTGGAAATTACCGAGGATTCCACTGAGTCTATATAATTACTGTAGTCAGACTCGATCAGGAACTTCGACCGGCCTCTCAGGATTTTGAATTCTTGGTAGTCTAACAAACTTTTATACCGTTTCCACTTGCGGTGAACCCTCTTTTTCTCATTTATTACCCTTTTTGTTGCTGAATTCAACCAACTTGGAAAATTTGGTGATTTATTAAATGATTTGGGCACATATTTCTCAATTATTCTGTAAATATTTCCATAAAAAACTCCTGTACACTGTTCAATATTTTTATTCTTAAAAACGTCATCCCAGTCGACCTCACCCAATTCCCTACCTATTTCCCTATAATTAGCTTTAGAATAGTTGAAACTACCGTTAACCTTCCCTCCAGCAGCATTGAAACGAGTCTGAGTTACATATTCGAATTCCAGAGTGTTATGGAATTTATCCTCAGCCACCAGGGGTGACTCTGAAATATTAACATCCCTAACCGAAAAATTATTATGCAATATTAAATCAAGAGTGTTCCCAGAGGTATTAACAAATCGATTAAATTGCGAAAGACCACAGTAAGAAATAGTATCAACAAATAAATTTGTATGAACATCAGTGAAATCGAGTGGAATACAATTTTTATTTACACTGTCATATTTCCAATTGATAGATGGTAAATTAAAGTCACCGCAAATAATAAAATCATCACTTGGATGATTACTAGTAATTTTTTCCAATTCGGAACAAAAAGTCTGTAGTTGATGGGAGTTACCTGGCGGAATATAAACACAACAAATGTGAAGTTGAGACGAGCCATAAGTTATCGTGACCCAAAGATCCTCGGCGTCTGACATCCATTCAGGTCTCAAAGTAGCACACAAATTCTTGTTTAGTGCGATCAAGACACCACCACCGTCCTTTTTACCCGAACTGCACACATTTCTATCGCGACGAAATACCTCGAACAAATTACAAAACACCTCACCATCGACTACTGAATCAGTAAGCCACGTTTCTGCAAGGCACACAATATCACAACTGCAAACCAAAGAACTATTGTAAATTTTGGACAATTTTGATTTCAATCCCCGTACATTCTGATACAGAAAAGACAATACCCCCATAAAAAAATACAGCAATTCAACTTTACGTAGAGCAAGAATTAATATTAATTTAGCCTGTCCAGGTCAGATTCAGTGGATATTCTAAATACTTTGGCTCTGTCATCTTTCCTTGCATAAATAGTACCCTCTCTGACCCATATATATTTGTAGTTATTTTTCCGTGCACAATCCTTCGCCTTATTCAATAAAATTTTATTGTATCTTGTGAGATGTTCGTTTATGAACAGCTGATCAGAAATGTTATCAATCTTGAGTCCGGGAGATGACGTTCCATTCGATCTACGTTTCATTCTGGCGGCGGACAAGAATTCATCTCTAGTGACCTTACGATTGAACTTGACGATGATAGGCTTAGACTTCCCAATGATGTTAGTGTTTGTTCTGAACAAGGCATCAACATCACCTGCAGATATGGGACATTCAATATATTCGGAGATCTTCTGCAAAATATCCGGTAATTTCTCATTCGACTTCTCTGGCACACCCAAAATCTCCAAGTTATTTGACTTTAACTGTTGCTCCAATGATTCAACTCTGTTAGTTAAATTAATTACATCCTTCTTCAGGCTAATATTTTCTTGTGTTAATCTTTCGATAATATCCAACTTGTCATTGACCTTATTGATAATCATCTGGAAAGATGATATCTGATCACTGATTTTAATGCAATATATGTACAATATGAATCGGGTTTTTTGGTATTTGGAAACAAAATATGTAAAGAAAAATACCTTTTATGACAATAATAGTTAGTACAAACACGCTTATCCACTATCATTTTTTTGTCTATTGACATATGTTTCGAGAGCGATGGTCTCATCATCGGAACTTAAAAGTTACAGTATCGCTCTCGAAACATTGACAACCATAGACAAAAAAGAGTTGATAAGAGTGGTTGTTATTAACTATTGATTTTAATATGAAGTCCACAGTAACACAATATCTCAAAAAAAAACCTGTTATGACAACCAACGTTTCTCATAATCAGGGCTCTAGAAAAATAATTTTAGTAAATCAGTGGTATTTCTTCTCAAATATTTCGTTCCCAAATCCCAAAAAAAATCCAATTCATGTTATTTAGAAAGATAATATATTTCTGTTATATGTTTTTGATATTGTTGTTGAATTGTTGTACCTTTATTTTATTATTGCCTACAGTTGATTGTATTGATATGAAAGTATTTGTTTCCTGGTTTCCTCATATTTGTACCAAGCAGTTCCATAAACTTTGGGAAGAAGAAGTAAATATGTAAATATTAGAAACATTCTTGCTACACTCTATTACTACATGCTACATTTCGGAAATGTTTTCGAATATAAAATTTCTGAATAACCTACTTGAATGATCACAATTTATGTAGTATTAATTATAATGTTTTCGTTAGTTGCCTTGTTATATGTGATTTTTGGTAAATTTTTGCGTCTTACATTCAAAAGCTCTTGAAAAACAATTTGAAGCTTTTGAGTGAAGCGAGCTAAAGGTTTCTAAAACATCGCATATAACGTAGACAAATTATGAAAAGAGCATAATGAATACAATAAAGTGGAATCATTCAAGTAGGATTTTCAGACATTTTTAATAAGAAATATTTCTGAAATATGGCATGGAACAATGAAAATGTTTCAGTAATGTTTTGACTACATTTCGTACATATTTCTGAAACCTACGTTTCTAGAACGTTGCAATATAATTATTTCGGGAACGTATCTCGTGAAAGTACGAGACATTTTGCAGAAATATACCTGCATTGTTTCAATGCATCTACAGAAACGTTTCTTCTGAAACATCCCGATGAAACTTCTGTGAGGGCGAACATCTTTAGTTTCACGGACGTTTCTGAAACATTCAGGAAACTTTTGAGTAGAATGTTTCATCGTTAATAGACACATTTGTTGCAGAAATATCCCTGAATTGTTTCAATGCATGAATCAGAAACGTTACTTCTGAAACATCCCAATGAAACATCTGTGAGGGCGGACATCTTTAGTTTCACAGATGTTTCGTAAACATTAAGGCAACTTTGAGTGCAATGTTTCATCTTTAATGGACACATTTCTGAAATATATCAGGGACGAAAAAATGTTTACTGGGTCATATCTCCGAAAGTATTAGCTTGTTAGAGTTGAAAATGATAAGAATGGATTCTTATGATGAAACTATATCTCAAAAAAATTCAAAAGTTGTAATGTAAAAAAAAATACTTTTTTTCATTAATCTGAAACTATCTGACCGATTTTGCCCAATAACGAACATAACTGAGATATTTATCCCTCAAACCTACTCTGAAAAACTGTCTAGCTCATTGCGTTCGAGAGTTATCGTGTTAACGGCCGGACGGCCGGACAGAATTGATTTCGACCACGGATTCTTGATCAGTAAGTCAAACCAAATCGTTCAAGACCATTTTCAGCCAAGAATTCGAAAATTACAGACATTTGGGCAAATTGATAAGCACTCTCCTCCGAGGAACAAGAGCGCCAAAAAGGAGTAAGACAGGGTTGTATTCTTTCTCCGCTGCTTTTTAACCTCTATTCCGACCAAATATTGAAAGAAGCTCTTGAAGAACTAGGACAATACGGAATGAAAATTAATGGTTTGCCCATAACAACAATGAGATATGCTGATGACACACAATACCGTCTTTACCCTAAGGGCACACGGGGCCCGTGCCCAGGGCCCCCATCCTTAGGGGGGCCCCGAAAGACAGATAATGCCTATCACATTTATTCGAAAAACATTTTTGTCGGGCACAGTAACAGTAAACTCACGAGTCGAAAATTAAATTTACTAGGGTCTTAAAATTCAAATCAAAATAACCAAATTAAGACAAAATTGACTCAAACTTTGCCTATTTGCTTTTTGAAGTATAAAATGTCCATATCGTGATATAAATAATATTTTTTAATAATCTTTTTAAAATTTTCTAGGGGTACGGTTCTCACAAAATTTCACACACTTCTTTGTGTCGATATTCTACAACTAGTTACCAAGCTTCAATTCGATCGAGTCTATATTTTTTGAATTATCTAGGAAATAATATTCCAGGGGGGCATAATTTCGAAACCGTTGGACCGATTATGCTCAAAAACGATATTAACCCTCTCATTGGGATGCGCAACCTGCCCTGACAGTTGGGAGTCCCTATCTCCTTTCGTTCGAAAGTTTTCGAGGCAACGGTTACCCATCCAGCTACTGAACTCACACAAGGCTACACGGATCTCCAACAGTATAGATCCGATCGTGTTTAAACTTGGAACTTGACAGAAGAGATAGGCTTTGAAGGCTCTCGCAAAATTTCAGCGATGTCGGACGAATAGTTTCGGATATATTGATATATTTTTTTCAATGACTTTTTAAAAATTTTCTAGTGATACGATCCCCACGTTCATTTTTGTATGTTCCTTTTTCTGTAATAAAAGGTTATGTTCTAATTGTTAGAATTATGTTTATTATGCATTATATATATTGCATGTATATTCTTGTTATTATAAGTGTTTATTGTTAAAGGTCTTTTGCCGTAAATAAATAAATAAATAAATAAATAAATAAATAAATAAATTTCGAAAGAATTTTTGCGTTGCCATTCTACAACTAATAACCGTATGAATTGGATCGGTTTCGCATTTTTCGAGTTATTTAGGAAATAATAATCAAATTTCAGATGGATATAACTGCAAAATCGTTTGGTCGATTATGCCTATAAACCAACTCAAATGTTGCATTCAGATTCACAACCTAACATGAAAATTTCAAGTCGCTATCTCTTTCCGTTCTCAGGATATCGTGACATAAAAAAATATTTTTTGATAATTTTTTTAAGATTTTCTAGGGCTAAGATTCTCACAACATTTCCCAAACGTCCTCAGGTTTTTATTCTACAACCACTTACCAAGTTTCAATTCTATCGGAGTTGTAATAGTTGAAAATTAAATTATTACTCGGAAACCATTGGGCCGATTATGCCCATTAACGAACTCATCTGTCGTATTGGGATGCGCCACTTACTCTGAAAATTTCAAGTCGCTATCTCTTTCTGTTCTCAAGTTATCGTGACTACGGTGATGTTCCCCAGAACATACGCGCAAAAAGTGGGAAAGCTCTTTGGACCGGGGCTTTTGCCCTCTTGTCAAAGTACTAGTAATTATTCAAACTTTGACTGCATCATAAATATTGAAAAATCATATCTCCGAAAGTATTATTTTGTTAGAGTTGAGAATTATATCAGTGGATTCTCATCATGAAACTGTATCTTAAAAAAAAATTGAATTCGAAATTTGCAATGTTAAAAAAAAATTTTTTTCGTTAATCCTAACCACCGATTTTGCCCAATAACAAACTTAACCGAGATATTTATATCCAAAACCAACTCTGAAAATTTCAACTGTCTAGCTCATTCCGTTCAAGAGTTATGAGGGTAGAAAAATGTATAATTCGCTTTCTTTACTTTCCAAAAGGGCCCCAAATTATTGCGTGCCCAAGGGCCCCAGCATAGTTGAAGGCGGCCTTGATGACACACAAATACTAGCTAACACAATGGAAAATTTGCTAACATTGTTAAACAAAATGAATACAGTTGGAAAAAGATACGGCTTGAATATCAACTCTAATAAAACAAAATTCATGGTAGTGAGCCGTTCGTTACATAATAACGACAATCTGAACCACGATGGTATCCCATTAGAACTTGTCACAAAGTTTGAATATCTCGGAAGCATCATAACGGAAACACTGGACCCTGATACAGAAATTAAAAGCAGAATAGAGACGGCGCGCGCAGCGTTCAATAAAATGAGATCGCTTCTCTGCAATGACGATTTGAACCTCAAGCTAAGACAACGGATGGCTGAATGTTATATGTATATGGCAGTACAGCTGTATGGTGCGGAAACGTGGGCCCTCAAGATCAATAGATCAATACAATTAACCGATTGGAGGCATTTGAAATGTGGCTGCACAGGAGGATGCTGCGAATACCTTGGACGGACCATGTAACAAATGAGGAAGTCCTTAGAAGGGCCAAAACTGACAGGCAATTAATGACCACCTTAAATGCCACAAAAAAAAATTAAAAAAATAAAAAAAATAAAAAAAATTAAAAAAAATAATAAAATAAAAATAAAATAAAAATAAAATCTCGGTCACATAGTAAGGGGAGGTAAATATGAACTACTCCAAATAATAATGAAGGTGAAAATACAGGGGCGCCGTGGACTTGGAAGGAGGCAGCAATCCTGGTTGAAAAACATTCGTGAATGGACAAATATACGCTCAGTAGGAGAACTCGTACACTTAGCAGAGGATCGTTATGCTCTAGCCAGAGTGATAGCCAACGTTCGGGTGACCGGATAGGGCACATGAAAGAAGAAGTCCCCATTTTAAGAAATGTTGAGAGGTATCAAAGAATGAATATACGATAGCAGATTGTACCTGGATATTTCATTCTAATACAAGACGTACTTCAGGTGAAAAAGCGCAAAAAACAGATATAAGGGTGATTATCACGCTCTAGTCCCCATTTTATGAAATTTTGAGTGGTATCAAAAGAATTGATGTACGATAGCAGATTTTTCCTGAAAATTTCATTCTGATACAAGACCGACTTGTGGTGAAAAAGACAAAAAACATATATACCTAATGGTAATTTTCACCCCCTACTCCCCATTTATGACATTTTGAGTGGTATCAAAGGAATGGATATATGATAGCAGATTTTTTCAGAAAATTTCATCCTGATACCAGACGTACTTCAGGCCAAAAAGCGAAAAAAACACATATAAGGGTGATATTAACCCCCTGGTCCCCATTCTAAGAAATTTTGAGTGGTATCAAATGAATGGATATACAGTATGGTGCAAATGAAAGGAATTAATTCGTTATTTCGTAAACCGGCGACTTTAAGGAAAAATCCTGAAACCCGTCGATTTTTATTCTTAAACGGGCTATTCATAAGGATACCTTTTTATTTTTGACGTCATCTATGTGAGCGTGATGACGTCATCGCTAAAATTTTCAGATGGAAAGGTGGGTGTTGTAATACATTATTTGAAAGGTCTTTTAAATACCTATTCAGCCATATCAATAATGTACAAAAATTGTTCCTTTTATTATTTTAAACAATTAATAAAATTTTATTATTTTTATTAAATATGACGTCAAAAATAAAATGACGTCAAAAATAAAATAGTTTCCTTACGAATAGCCTGTTTAAGAATAAAAATCGACGGGTTTCGGGATTTTTCCTTAAAGTCGCCGGTTTACGAAATAACGAATTTATTCCTTTCAATTGCACCATACTGTATGATAGCATATGTTTCCTGGAAATTACATTCTGATACAAGACCGACTACTCGCGAAAAACACAAATAAGGGTGATTTTCATCCCCTTGTTTCCATTTTAAGAAATTTTGAGTAGTATCAAAGGAATGGATAAACGATAGCAGATTTTTCCTGAAAATTATGTTGTGATACAAGACGTATTACAGGTGAAAAAGCGCGAAAAACAGATATAAGGGTGATTTTCACCCCCTGCTCCCCATTTTGAGAAATTTTGAGTGGTATCAAATGAATGGATAAACGATAGCAGATTTTTCCTGGAAATTATATTCTGATACAAGACCGAATTCAGGTGAAAAAGCGCGAAAAACACAAATAAGGGTGATTTTCATCCCCTTGTTTCCATTTTAAGAAATTTTGAATAGTATCAAAGGAATGGATAAACGATAGCAGATTTTTCCTGAAAATAACATTGTGATACAAGACTTATTACAGGTGAAAAAGCGCGAAAAACAGATATAAGGGTGATTTTCACCCCCTGCTCCCCATTTTGAGAAATTTTGAGTGGTATCAAAGGAACGGATATACGATAGCAGATTTTTTTTGAAAATTTCATCATGATACAAGACCAACTTCAGGTGAAAAAGCGCAAAAGACATATACAAGGGTGGTTTTCACGCCCTAGTCCCCATTTTAAGAAATTGTTAATGATATCAAACGAATTGAAATACGATAGCAGATTTTTCCTGAAAATTTCATTGTGATACCAGACGTACTTCAGGTGAAAAACACATATAAGGGTGATTTTCATACCCTAGTCTCCATTTCAAGAGATTATCAAAACAAAGGATATATGATTTTTCCTGACATTTTCATTCTGGTACAAGATCGAGTTTGGTTGGCATTATGCAGTATAGTTGAGAGAACGAAGTTTAATTGCATGATCATGATTGTAATTCACTTGAGGGGTGGACCACGAATAAAAGATCTTAAATATACCTTCAATATTCCCTTCCGCATTAATGAAATTTAGGACACACAGAAATGTGAAGGTGCACGCCAATGAGCCTTCGGGTGTACTCAGCGGTTTAACAGGATAACTTTTCAGACTCCTTTCGGACGTTTTTAGACTTTCGTTTGATTAACTTTCTATATCTTCTTGTGATTTGCACTTGCATGTGACACAAGGGCGTAGCCAGAAATGTAGTTTTTTTCTTGAAAAAAAAATTCAGAAAGTGACTCTTGCCCTTATAAAGTCTACAATGACGAGGATTTATATTTTTTTGGGAGTATTCAAACTATACCATCAATGCATTATCCGAGAATGTTTTGACATTATTGACCAGCCTCTATTCCATAAATCGTTTGAATTCAGCTTACCTATTGATTTCAGTGGCAGCAGTTCGGAACTTAAGAGGCGAACTTCGGAAACAAGAATTTTTTTGAAACGTTGCAGATTTTGACGTTGCTCAGAAAAATGACAGTGAACGAGAGAAGCAAAAACCCTGTCGGAGCGGGGTTTCCGTGAGCAAAAGCTCATTTTCTGAGTCGTATAAAAAGTGCATTAATGACTAATGGCGATTTCCATTGACACGCTCGGATCACTCGGAATCATATTCATGTCATATTTGACAGATATTTTCGGTTCAATTAGACAGATGCATGACAGATGAGATCGATTTCGAGTGCTCCGAGCGTGTCAATGGAAATCGCCATAAGTATTGTAGGTGCACTGATTTTTTACACCTACGCAATATATGAAATTGTTCAAAGATATTACATCTACTAGCATTACGGGATTTTTGGAAGGAATATTAATATATTGAATAATGTAGAAAGTAAAATACTTGGATTTGAAGATAGTGTTCTAAAATGTTATACCAAATTTGCTACTTACATCTCGCGCGATGCTCCAACTTGCTTCTTTGTCCGGATTATTGATTGCTTGTCTAGTAACACCGAAACTCATGAGAACTATGAGTAAGAGAACTACAAAATATATCATGTTTTTCACCATTTTGCCCATCATGGTTACAAGTGGTCCTGAAAAGATAAAACTAATTGCATTCATATTTTCAACAGTTCCGGGTTGAAGTGTTAGTCTTCTACAAAGCATGAGCACCCGCAGAAATTATTCTAGGGGAGGGTCTCAACATTGAAATATATGAATATACAGGGTGATTCAAAAGTACCTTGACAAACTTCAGGAGGCGATTCCTCACAATATCCTGATATGAAGTGTCCAAATACCTATATACATTTCCGAGTTACAAGGTGTTGAAGTTTTATTTTTATTTTGGTTATTTTTCAATAACTTTCGAAAAACTGATCTTAATTAAACGAAAATTGGTATTGAGAGGTTTTTTGAGGTGCCAAATTCCGTCCATATGTTATTATTGCTCTCATTTGTAGAGGGCGCTACCTACACCTCTTTATCTTTCATGGAGATTCATAACTTTTTTGAGCGTACTTCTAGCACATTTTTCAGTAAAGTAATCGATTCCTCTATCTACGTGAAAAAGCTACCCTTGTACCAAGTCGCTATAAGAAACCGTTTTCTAGATATTTGGACTCGAAGTTTTCAAGTCTGATAATCGATTCGTTTTGAAGTTAATGCTATTATTTTGCATTTCCTTTAATTAAGGTCAGTATTTCGAAAGTTATTTAGAAAAAATTGGTTCAAGCACTGACGTGAAGTCAGGAGCTTTTGCGCGTATGTTCTATTGTCCATTCTCCCGTATTGGACACTCAATCGAATTTACCATGGTTCAAGCACCGACGTGAAGGAGCTTTTGCACCATGGTTAATTCGATTAAGCATACCCCCAGAAAAGATCACAAAAATTACGAAAAAAAAATGTTTGTAAGAACCGTAATCCAAGAAAATTTCAAAAAAATTCCAAAAAAAAATATTGGTTCAAGCACTGACGTGAAGTCAGGAGCTTTTGCGCGTATGTTCTGTTTGTCCATTCTCCTGTATTGGACACTCTTAATCAAATTTACCATGGTGAATTCTATTGCCCGTTCTCCTGTATTGGACACTCTCTTAATCGAATTTACCATGGTAAATTCGATCCATACAGGAGAATGGACAATAGAACATACGCGCAAAAGCTCCTGACTTCACGTCAGTGCTTGAACCAATTTTTTCTAAATAACTTTCGAAATACTGACCTTAATTAAAGGAAATTGGTACTGAGAGATGCATAGGAAATGAATTTAAACATAAAATTCATTTCCTAAGCATTCATGTGAAAATTGCAAAATCATAGTAATAACTTCAAAACGCATCGATTATCAGACCTGAAATTTTCGAGTCCAAATATCTAGAAAACGGAGAATGAGCAATAGAACATACGCGCAAATGCTCCTGACTTCAAGACAGTGCTTGAAACAACTACGAAAAAAAAATTGGTTCAAGCACTGACGTGAAGTCAGGAGCTTTTGCGTGTATGTTTTATTGTCCATTCTCCTGTATTGGACATTCTTAATCGAATTTACCATGGTGCAAAAGCTCCTTCACGTCGGTGTTTGAACCATGGTAAATTCGATTGAGAGTATCCAATACGGAAGAATGGACAATAGAACATATACGCAAAAGCTCCTGACTTCACGTCAGTGCTTTAACCAATTTTTTTATCGTAATTTTTTTTAAATTTTCTGGCGGTACAGTTTAACAAAATTTTACACACGTCTTTATGTCGATATTCTACAACAAGTTAGCAAGATTCAAATTGATCGAGTCTATATTTTTTCAGTTATCGAGGAAATAATATTCCAGATGGATATAACTCCGAAACCGTTAGGCTGACTATGGGCAACAGAGAACTTAACTCTCCCATTCAGATGCGCAACCTACCTTGAAAATTGCAAGTTCCTATCTCCTTTCGTTCGATAGTTATCTAGGCAACGGTCACCTATCATGCTACTGAACTCACACAAGGCTGCTCAGATCTCCAACAATATATACCTGATCGTTTTCTAACTTGGAACTTGATAGAAGAGTTAGGTTCTGAAGGCTCTCGCAAAATTTCAGCCATGTCGGATGAATGGTTTCTGATACATAGAATTTTTCTCAATGATTTTCAATGATATTTTAAAAATTTCTAGTGATACGATCCTCACGAAATTTTGCAGGAGCTTTCGCGTTAGCATTCTGCAACTAATCACCATGTTTGAATTGGATCGGTTCTATATTTTTCGAGTTATTGAGGAAATAACAACCAAATTTCAGAGGGGTATAACTCCAAAACCGTTTGACCAATGATGCTTATAAATAAATTCAAATGTCGCATTCAGATGCACAACCGAACCTGAAAATTTCAAGTCGCTTTCTCTTTCCGTTCTCAAGTTATCGTGACATAAACAATATTTTTCAATAATTTTTTTAAAATTTTCTAGCTATACGATTCTCATAAAATTTCACAAACGTGCTTAGGTTTATATGATACAACTATTCACCAAGTTTCAATTCGATCGGATTTAAGTAGAGGGACTAGGCGGGTTCCCGACCAAAGTTGACCTATGACCTCCCTTAATGGTGTCTGGGGGTCTGATGCGTCGGGCGGATGACGTCATGAAAAATTTTCTGGATGGACGCGGGATATGAACCCGGGGAGTTCGGGGGAGAGTCCGGGGTCCTTACCGCTACGCCACGGGGGTCGTAAGAATTTGGGATGTTTGGTGCTATAAAGGGAGAGTGACGCATGATTGAAATTAACGTGAACTTTTGCGCGCATTGTCCATTCTCCTGTATTGGAATTGTTAATTGGGAGGGGCTCTCAGGGACTTTCAGGTTATCATAAAAATGGGTTCAAGCCCCGAGCTTTCTGGCGCTCTAGTTCAAACGGACAAATTATATCTGGTATTGGTTTCTCAGAGTTGGGAATCAATGTATTCATACTGAAATACGAGTATTTCAACCCCAATATTTTTGAAGTTACCTTCTGTCAAGTTGACATTATGATAATTCATACATAGAATAATATCAATCTGTGAAATACGATTTACATTGAAATTTTATTCGGATTATTATTGGGTAGGCATTTATCGTTTGTGAATCTTTTGGTTTACGCGGTGCAAGCTGGGTGTACGGATTGGATCGAGGGATTTGAATATACAGGTGGTGGTGGTGCTTCGAGTGGAAATTACATGGTTTGACTATTAAAAAATAATTTCAGGATGAGATTTTTTATTGACTCAACAGATGCTGGGTAGTTATATGCGAATAACCGACACAAAAACTTGTTCAAAATTTCGTTGTGTCCGGGTCCTTGCCGCTAAGCCACAAGAGCCGTAAGAATTTGGGGTGTTTGGTACTATAAAGCGGACGCATCAGAGTGACGCATGATTGAAATTAACGTGAAGTCAGGAACTTTTGCGCGCATTATCCATTCTCCTGTATTGGTATTGGATATTCGTACACAATTTATCCGGTATAAATGATGAAACCAGAATCGAACGCCATATGGTACATTTCAGGCATGGTACATGTAGGCATGTGGTGAGGTAGCTTAGAACCAGGGGACGGACATAGGATACTTTTTTTGTGTTATACAGGGTGTTTTTCTTTTAACGTCAATTACTACTTGCTGTTTTTCCTGCCATTATCGTACAATTTTAGTCATGTGTGTTTAAAAATAAACTTTTGAGGCATACATCATTGAAAATAAACCACTAATATACAGGGTGTCTTTTTTCTCATGGCACTATTGTACGTGATTGAAGTGATTTGTGTCACAAACAAAGCATTAACCAAATAGGTACCTCGGATGGATTCTCAATTTGCCCGAAATCTCCATACAGGGTGTTCTTCTTTTAACGTCAATTGCAACTTGCTGTTTTCCATGCCACAATCGTACAATTTAATTCATTTGTGTTAAAAAATAAACTTTAGAGGGATACATCGTTGGAAATAAATAATTAGTATACAGGGTGTTCTTTTTATCATTGCACAATTGTACGCGATTGAAGTGATTTTTGTCACAAACAGAGCATCAACTAAATAGGTACCTTGGATGGATTCTCATAATGTATTTATTCAAAATCTTCATACAGGGTGTTTTCTAACGTCAATTTCAACTTGCTATTTTTCACGTCATCATCGTACAATTTCATTCATTTGTGTTAAAGAATATATTTTCGAGACGTACATCGTTGAAAATAAACCATTACTGTACAGGGTGCTCTTTTTCTCACGGCACACTTGAACGCGATTGAAGTGATTTGTACCACAAACAAAGCATTAACTTAATAGGTACCTTGGATAGATTCTCATAAAGTATTTGGTATTTGGTCAAGGGTGTTTTTCTGTTAACGTCGTATTTGTCTGAAATTTTCATACAGGGTGTTTTTCTTTTAGCACCAATTGCAATTTGCTGTTTTCCATGCCACAATCGTACAATTTAATTCATTTGTGTTAAAAAATAAACTTTAGAGGCATAAATCATTGAAACTAAACCATTACTATACAGGGTGTTCTTTAAATCACTGCACAATTATACGTGATTGAAGTGATTTGTGTCACAAACGAAAACCTTCACTAAATATATACCTTGGATGGATTCTCATAATGTATTGGATCCAAAATTTTTATACAGGGTGTTTTTCAAGAAAACTCTGTTTTGTAAGTAGGCAACATCATGTGCAATTAATCGAAAATAATAATAAAACTTCATTCATACCGAGTATTTTTTTTATTAGGTTAGGTGGTACGAAGTTCGCCGGGCCAGCTAGTGATGAATAAAATCAATGGAAAGCGTGTTTGTCGGCAAGGATTTGAATATACAGAGAGTATTCATTGACAAGCACTGACGGTGGTGGTGGTGCTTCGAGTGGAAATTACATGGTTTGACTATTAAAAAATAATTTCAGGACGAGATTTTTTATTGACTCAACATAATGTTAATTATCTACATCGTTCAATACTTTATTCCTATAAAAGTACATACATTCTAAAATTGCATAACTCTGAACACAAGGATTGATTCTACAGAGAGCATTTATGAAATCTTCAACAGAATTGTTGTTAGTTTTTGCTGGAGTTTCGTATCAATTCTTTGATAGTGTCCACAAATTTAAAGTAATACAAAGTCATTCGGAGATATTTCAACATTTCCAGACGACTGATAATTATCAGTCGATTCAATTGAGATATCTTATTCAAGTCAACTTCACTGAAATATATACAGTTTCCCCATTTTGTGACGCTAGTAATCATACATTCACCAGCACATCGTACAACTGTAGCTCCACATTCTTGTTGATAACCATTTTCGATTATTGCAATAAATGACTCCCATTCCCAATCATCAAAGGATATCACGCAGTCATTACAGCTCAGCTTAACAGCAGGTGTGAATTGTCTCGCTGGACTTATACCACAATCGATGTATAGAGAAGCAGACCCTAATCCACATTCAATTTCTAGGTGGAACTGGCAGTTCAACAGGTAGTGCTTTTCGTTTGTAACTTCAAAATTACATGATTCGGAATTCGAATCCGCATTTTCACTTAGCACCGACTCATATATTGGCGATAGCATGGTTATTCAAAGTTTGTTTTCTGACTGAATCCAGGAATCATGTTCTTCACCCATTCCCAGCCATCATAGGTGGCCATGTTTTACTTTTATGCCTTCTCGATACTAGATGACGATTTTTATTTTCATACGTCAATTCAATTGAGATCGTGTTCAGGAAATCTGTACTGTGAAAAGCGCCATCTAGAGTGGAGAAGCATCGTGAACTTGTATGTGGATGTAATGACAGAAAATTTTTACTTTGATAGCGACATCTAGGTGCTTCGAATGGAAATTACATGGTTTGACTATTAAAAAATAATTTCAGGATGAGATTTTTTATTGACTCAACATAATGTTAATTATCTGCATCGTTCCAGCATTCAGTGATGCACAAGATGGTACAGTCTCGGTGACCAAAGAGAAGGTGTTGAAGGGGGTCAATGCTGTTTCCCATTGATTGTACATTATGGTGAATTATACCAAAATTATCCTTACATATATTTCCCTGATTGGCATCAACTTGTAAAGGTCTACAAATTTCTACATTCTTTTTAATATTCAATATATATTACATATATATACAATATGGTAATTAATATGAATTGAATTTCTCTAGGCAATTGGAATTATTCTATCAGTCATATGAAGTTTGATGCATGAGGTACTAGATCCTTTTTTCGAATTATTATTGGGGTGGCATTTATCGTTTATATGAAAGGGAATACCATTGATTATTTATGAATCTTTCGGTTTACGCAGACTTTGGGGGGATGAATGTGTGGTTTTCAGCAGACCCATTGTGAAGCAATAACGTGAAGTCAGGAGCTTTTGCGCGCATTGTCCATTCTCCTGTATTGGAATTGGATTGTCAGATTGCAAGTTGCTAGGTACCATGCTTGGGGATATCGAGAAAAGCCAACCAGTTTTCCTTTTCAATGCTTGAGCACATATGAATTTAGAAATGAAATAAATTACAACGAGAACTAACATTACTTGGGGGCAAGCTTATCAAGCTATCATAAATGCATTGTGGGGCTGCATTACCGGTAGATGTCAAGTTATAAGATCCGTTTAATTCATCTTGCATTCAAACTATCGAAATTATTATAAACACGTTTTTTTCAATTTTTTTCATATTGCTTATCTCTTGGTTTGAGTTCTTCAGAAAATGAATTGAGAATTTCGTTCTTTTTTGATCGTAGCCATCGCAGAGTTGAGAATAAAAGTTTTGACGAGCAGTGAAGTTGAATAGCAGCATTTTTTCAAATTTCTAAGTATTTAGTAGCTGAATTAATTTTACTGTTGGGGCATTAAGCAATTAAATTTGGATAGCCTAGTCGGATTTTATTCCATTCTTTTCGAAGCTGCAATTAAGTGAAAAATCCTCGACTACGAGGGTAAGTTACACTGTGTTCAGTTCAAATTCAATTTAAAAATAGCATATCATTTTTTCTCATTTCATTCTAAGATTTTTTTATGGTGATTTTCACATCTAGACGTAGTGTTTTTTTCCGAGTTCTACACGGGAATTTTGGGTTGAATGGTGCATGCCTCCTGGGACAGATTGGTTTAATGGTTAATAGCTGAATCCATAGGAAAACCCCCACATCATATTGTTTCATTTATGGTAAAATCCGGTGCAATTCACTTGGGGGAGGAGTTCATCCAGACTTTTAAGATAAGTTCCTTATCGTATTTGGTTCCCGCATACTCATTCAAATTAGTAGTTAAATTGGACATCATTTTTTAAAATCACCTGTTGCTAATTTCTATTTGATCTCACATTTTTGTATTTTTCAATTCTCATTGTACCCCAAAATTATTAGTTTCAAGTATCAATTGTAATAGTTGAATTTTTGCTAATTCAACCTTTTATATTTCAATTTTCACAAATCATCCCATTAAAATTCAAAATTAAGATTTTATATTCAATTTCATATTATTGCTCATTTTCTCTAATTCATCAATTTAATAATCGAGTTGACTGGTTTGGATTTTCTACATTCGTAGAAAGAAATAAATAGTGACCATTGTTCAAAGTGCACGGTATTTTTGTATTACATTGGTTTTTGGATTGTTCATTTCCTGTATTCAATGCTTGAGCACATATGAATTTGCAATAAATTACAACGAGAACTACTTGTGACAAGCTTATCAAGCTATCCTAAATGCATTGGGATTGTATACTTTTGATTTGGCAGTGAGCTAACATAAGAACAAATGTGGGTGGTTTTATACAAACAAATTCCATTTTTGATGTATTATGGGGCGTGACAAACACGCGTATCGAATATTCAGATAAAAACATTCACAGAGATAAGAATGGGCAGAAAAAATAGGTTGGGTATATTTCAGTAATATGTAACATCCCTTATATATTTTTGAAGGTCAACTATATTACTGATATCAAACCATTATCATTATACCTTTATGAAGACTTTGTGTTGGATACCTTTCGTGTGTGTCCGTATACATCAAATACTCTTTATATCCACTATATACATTTTTATAGCTGTTTTATATACGTTTTGCATTCACTTTAAAACTGAATATGTATCCATTCATGAATCTCAGAACGCACTCCATATCAGCTTTGCATAATGACAAAGTAATATATTCATGAAATTCTACGGTCGTAATAGATTGTTGGTGTATGGTCTGTTTTCTCCTTGAACCGTTTTCGATAAACCAAAGCGTGAAAAGGACGAGTGGTGTTTTATCCAAGCAATTCAGTTGAGTTAAGAAATAAAAGACAGACTTATGAGATCAATTCAGTCACGAGTGATATTTCAATAGACTATTTCTCGAACAAAATGACTCATGTTGACGTCCGTAATTTATATTTATCATTTGTCAAACAGTCCGTATCCATGGATTAGCCGTTGAAAACACCAAAGTTGTAAGACCAATCATAATTCAAAGACAGTTGGTGTTTTCGTGATAATATGAGATGTCTCTGGCCTGGGGTTGGTCAGATTTTGATAGGAGTGAAATAGTCACTATAACACGAAAATTAAAGATCCGATTGAATTGATGCTGGGTAGTTATATGCGAATAACCGACACAAAAACTTGTTCAAAATTTCGTTGAGATAGCATGAGTAGTTATTATATTGACTATATCCATCATTATGTACCACTATAATCATTAATATATCCACAATAGACATTATTACATCAACTATATGCAATTATATATCCACTATATACATTTTTATATCTGTTTTTATATACGTTTTCCATTCACGTTATAACTAAATATGTATCCATTCATGAATCTCAGAACGCACTCCAATATCAGCTTTGCATAATGACAAAGTAATATATTCATGAAATTCTACGGTCGTAATAGATCAGTCCAAGCCCAATCATAACAATCTCTACACATTCTTTATAGAAATTCAATAGAACACAGAAACTAAATTTGTCATATTTATTTGTGTATTTTCGTAGACATTCGAGTATCTTCGTATAGATTCGTACATCTTCGTATACAATCATGAATCAGACAATTTTGCGGAGGCAACGAAACACCTTGATCTTTTTAATCCGCTGAAAGTTAAAACCTTAATATCCCAACAAATCACTTAAATTGAGTTATACCACTTTTCCTATGAGCGGCTCATATGTAGAAGTTAATGTGAACTCAATGAGGAAGTTTCGGGAATAGGCCCGATTTGTGATAGACATTGACACATCAATAGTTGTGAGATGATTCAAACATGCCCCCTATGCGCAATATTTATCAGAGATAATGCAAACAGTGGTACCACAGAGAAAGAAGCGCGCCCATGACTCTACCGCAAGGTGGCGAGGAAAGGAGTAACACAACTATAACGGTGTGGTCTAGGCCTCTTGCTAATACCACAGAAAAAAAGCACCCATGACTCTACCGAACGATGGCATCACCACACCTGCATCGATGTCGTGATCACTTCAAATTTTGTATCAATTGTTGGCTAATTACAAAAAATTTACCACTATCAGGTTTTTTCTCGAAATTAGATGGATTTCCAAGTTTCATTCACAATTTTTTTCTCAGGCTCACCCTGCATAAAATAATTTCTTAATGCGTGTAGGTATGGTGCAAAGTTTGAATACCAATCTTTAGCTAATTCGAAATCTGTGACTCTTTTGCGAGAAAAATGAAGATTGTTAATAGCCATTATCTTTTATCGTCGAGCCTTTTGAATCGGGTATCTTCGGATATTCTCGTAAGTATTCAGGTATTTTTATGAATCTCTAAAAGTTGAAACAAAGATGTTTTCTTTTCAGTTGTATCGAAAGGTTCAACATGGAAGGTTGTATTCGAGCTATAAAGTCGTTGATGACTCTATTCATTGCAACAAATGATGAAAGTATATTTGTCGATGGGTTGAAGCAGTGTTCTTTGGCTGTGCGAAGAATCAACAAAAAACTGAAAAATGCTACGACTATTGGAGAAAAGCAAAGTCTCTTAAGTACCTTGAATCACGTGAAAAGTTACAGATCCAAATTGAAATACTTGCGTAAAAAGCGATCTGGCATCAAAGATCGAGGGGAAACAGCAACAAATAGAGTTAAATGGGGTGAATCGACATCTGCATTCGAGTCACGAATTCGAACTGGAGTTATTACTAATGCAATCAAACTGCAGCAGTCTAAACTACAGCAGTCTGTCTGTCGGGGCAAAAATTAACAGTGCTGTGTCTAAGCTTCCTGAAGGATACAGTGCTGTGCCTAAGCTTCCTGAAGGATACAGCAACTATTTTGGCGATTTCAATTTGGATCTGTAACTTTTCACGTGATTCAAGGTACTTAAGAGACTTTGCTTTTCTCCAATAGTCGTAGCATTTTTCAGTTTTTTGTTGATTCTTCGCACAGCCAAAGAACACTGCTTCAACCCATCGACAAATATACTTTCATCATTTGTTGCAATGAATAGAGTCATCAACGACTTTATAGCTCGAATACAACCTTCCATGTTGAACCTTTCGATACAACTGATAAGAAAACATCTTTGTTTCAACTTTTAGAGATTCATAAAAATACCTGAATACATACGAGAATATCCGAAGATACCCGATTCAAAAGGCTCGACGATAAAAGATAATGGCTATTAACAATCTTCATTTTTCTCGCAAAAGAGTCACAGATTTCGAATTAGCTAAAGATTGGTATTCAAACTTTGCACCATACCTACACGCATTAAGAAATTATTTTATGCAGGGTGAGCCTGAGAAAAAAATTGTGAATGAAACTTGGAAATCCATCTAATTTCGAGAAAAAACCTGATAGTGGTAAATTTTTTGTAATTAGCCAACAATTGATACAAAATTTGAAGTGATCACGACATCGATGCAGGTGTGGTGATGCCATCGTTCGGTAGAGTCATGGGTGCTTTTTTTCTGTGGTATTAGCAAGAGGCCTAGACCACACCGTTATAGTTGTGTTACTCCTTTCCTCGCCACCTTGCGGTAGAGTCATGGGCGCGCTTCTTTCTCTGTGGTACCACTGTTTGCATTATCTCTGATAAATATTGCGCATAGGGGGCATGTTTGAATCATCTCACAACTATTGATGTGTCAATGTCTATCACAAATCGGGCCTATTCCCGAAACTTCCTCATTGAGTTCACATTAACTTCTACATATGAGCCGCTCATAGGAAAAGTGGTATAACTCAATTTAAGTGATTTGTTGGGATATTAAGGTTTTAACTTTCAGCGGATTAAAAAGATCAAGGTGTTTCGTTGCCTCCGCAAAATTGTCTGATTCATGATTGTATACGAAGATGTACGAATCTATACGAAGATACTCGAATGTCTACGAAAATACACAAATAAATATGACAAATTTAGTTTCTGTGTTCTATTGAATTTCTATAAAGAATGTGTAGAGATTGTTATGATTGGGCTTGGACTGATCTATTACGACCGTAGAATTTCATGAATATATTACTTTGTCATTATGCAAAGCTGATATTGGAGTGCGTTCTGAGATTCATGAATGGATACATATTTAGTTATAACGTGAATGGAAAACGTATATAAAAACAGATATAAAAATGTATATAGTGGATATATAATTGCATATAGTTGATGTAATAATGTCTATTGTGGATATATTAATGATTATAGTGGTACATAATGATGGATATAGTCAATATAATAACTACTCATGCTATCTCAACGAAATTTTGAACAAGTTTTTGTGTCGGTTATTCGCATATAACTACCCAGCATCAATTCAATCGGATCTTTAATTTTCGTGTTATAGTGACTATTTCACTCCTATCAAAATCTGACCAACCCCAGGCCAGAGACATCTCATATTATCACGAAAACACCAACTGTCTTTGAATTATGATTGGTCTTACAACTTTGGTGTTTTCAACGGCTAATCCATGGATACGGACTGTTTGACAAATGATAAATATAAATTACGGACGTCAACATGAGTCATTTTGTTCGAGAAATAGTCTATTGAAATATCACTCGTGACTGAATTGATCTCATAAGTCTGTCTTTTATTTCTTAACTCAACTGAATTGCTTGGATAAAACACCACTCGTCCTTTTCACGCTTTGGTTTATCGAAAACGGTTCAAGGAGAAAACAGACCATACACCAACAATCTATTACGACCGTAGAATTTCATGAATATATTACTTTGTCATTATGCAAAGCTGATATGGAGTGCGTTCTGAGATTCATGAATGGATACATATTCAGTTTTAAAGTGAATGCAAAACGTATATAAAACAGCTATAAAAATGTATATAGTGGATATAAAGAGTATTTGATGTATACGGACACACACGAAAGGTATCCAACACAAAGTCTTCATAAAGGTATAATGATAATGGTTTGATATCAGTAATATAGTTGACCTTCAAAAATATATAAGGGATGTTACATATTACTGAAATATACCCAACCTATTTTTTCTGCCCATTCTTATCTCTGTGAATGTTTTTATCTGAATATTCGATACGCGTGTTTGTCACGCCCCATAATACATCAAAAATGGAATTTGTTTGTATACAACCACCCACATTTGTTCTTATGTTAGCTCACTGCCAAATCAAAAGTATACAATCCCAATGCATTTAGGATAGCTTGATAAGCTTGTCACAAGTAGTTCTCGTTGTAATTTATTGCAAATTCATATGTGCTCAAGCATTGAATACAGGAAATGAACAATCCAAAAACCAATGTAATACAAAAATACCGTGCACTTTGAACAATGGTCACTATTTATTTCTTTCTACGAATGTAGAAAATCCAAACCAGTCAACTCGATTATTAAATTGATGAATTAGAGAAAATGAGCAATAATATGAAATTGAATATAAAATCTTAATTTTGAATTTTAATGGGATGATTTGTGAAAATTGAAATATAAAAGGTTGAATTAGCAAAAATTCAACTATTACAATTGATACTTGAAACTAATAATTTTGGGGTACAATGAGAATTGAAAAATACAAAAATGTGAGATCAAATAGAAATTAGCAACAGGTGATTTTAAAAAATGATGTCCAATTTAACTACTAATTTGAATGAGTATGCGGGAACCAAATACGATAAGGAACTTATCTTAAAAGTCTGGATGAACTCCTCCCCCAAGTGAATTGCACCGGATTTTACCATAAATGAAACAATATGATGTGGGGGTTTTCCTATGGATTCAGCTATTAACCATTAAACCAATCTGTCCCAGGAGGCATGCACCATTCAACCCAAAATTCCCGTGTAGAACTCGGAAAAAAACACTACGTCTAGATGTGAAAATCACCATAAAAAAATCTTAGAATGAAATGAGAAAAAATGATATGCTATTTTTAAATTGAATTTGAACTGAACACAGTGTAACTTACCCTCGTAGTCGAGGATTTTTCACTTAATTGCAGCTTCGAAAAGAATGGAATAAAATCCGACTAGGCTATCCAAATTTAATTGCTTAATGCCCCAACAGTAAAATTAATTCAGCTACTAAATACTTAGAAATTTGAAAAAATGCTGCTTTTCAACTTCACTGCTCGTCAAAACTTTTATTCTCAACTCTGCGATGGCTACGATCAAAAAAGAACGAAATTCTCAATTCATTTTCTGAAGAACTCAAACCAAGAGATAAGCAATATGAAAAAAATTGAAAAAAACGTGTTTATAATAATTTCGATAGTTTGAATGCAAGATGAATTAAACGGATCTTATAACTTGACATCTACCGGTAATGCAGCCCCACAATGCATTTATGATAGCTTGATAAGCTTGCCCCCAAGTAATGTTAGTTCTCGTTGTAATTTATTTCTTTTCTAAATTCATATGTGCTCAAGCATTGAAAAGGAAAACTGGTTGGCTTTTCTCGATATCCCCAAGCATGGTACCTAGCAACTTGCAATCTGACAATCCAATTCCAATACAGGAGAATGGACAATGCGCGCAAAAGCTCCTGACTTCACGTTATTGCTTCACAATGGGTCTGCTGAAAACCACACATTCATCCCCCCAAAGTCTGCGTAAACCGAAAGATTCATAAATAATCAATGGTATTCCCTTTCATATAAACGATAAATGCCACCCCAATAATAATTCGAAAAAAGGATCTAGTACCTCATGCATCAAACTTCATATGACTGATAGAATAATTCCAATTGCCTAGAGAAATTCAATTCATATTAATTACCATATTGTATATATATGTAATATATATTGAATATTAAAAAGAATGTAGAAATTTGTAGACCTTTACAAGTTGATGCCAATCAGGGAAATATATGTAAGGATAATTTTGGTATAATTCACCATAATGTACAATCAATGGGAAACAGCATTGACCCCCTTCAACACCTTCTCTTTGGTCACCGAGACTGTACCATCTTGTGCATCACTGAATGCTGGAACGATGCAGATAATTAACATTATGTTGAGTCAATAAAAAATCTCATCCTGAAATTATTTTTTAATAGTCAAACCATGTAATTTCCATTCGAAGCACCTAGATGTCGCTATCAAAGTAAAAATTTTCTGTCATTACATCCACATACAAGTTCACGATGCTTCTCCACTCTAGATGGCGCTTTTCACAGTACAGATTTCCTGAACACGATCTCAATTGAATTGACGTATGAAAATAAAAATCGTCATCTAGTATCGAGAAGGCATAAAAGTAAAACATGGCCACCTATGATGGCTGGGAATGGGTGAAGAACATGATTCCTGGATTCAGTCAGAAAACAAACTTAGAATAACCATGCTATCGCCAATATATGAGTCGGTGCTAAGTGAAAATGCGGATTCGAATTCCGAATCATGTAATTTTGAAGTTACAAACGAAAAGCACTACCTGTTGAACTGCCAGTTCCACCTAGAAATTGAATGTGGATTAGGGTCTGCTTCTCTATACATCGATTGTGGTATAAGTCCAGCGAGACAATTCACACCTGCTGTTAAGCTGAGCTGTAATGACTGCGTGATATCCTTTGATGATTGGGAATGGGAGTCATTTATTGCAATAATCGAAAATGGTTATCAACAAGAATGTGGAGCTACAGTTGTACGATGTGCTGGTGAATGTATGATTACTAACGTCACAAAATGGGGAAACTGTATATATTTCAGTGAAGTTGACTTGAATAAGATATCTCAATTGAATCGACTGATAATTATCAGTCGTCTGGAAATGTTGAAATATCTCCGAATGACTTTGTATTACTTTAAATTTGTGGACACTATCAAAGAATTGATACGAAACTCCAGCAAAAACTAACAACAATTCTGTTGAAGATTTCATAAATGCTCTCTGTAGAATCAATCCTTGTGTTCAGAGTTATGCAATTTTAGAATGTATGTACTTTTATAGGAATAAAGTATTGAACGATGTAGATAATTAACATTATGTTGAGTCAATAAAAAATCTCATCCTGAAATTATTTTTTAATAGTCAAACCATGTAATTTCCACTCGAAGCACCACCACCACCGTCAGTGCTTGTCAATGAATACTCTCTGTATATTCAAATCCTTGCCGACAAACACGCTTTCCATTGATTTTATTCATCACTAGCTGGCCCGGCGAACTTCGTACCACCTAACCTAATAAAAAAAATACTCGGTATGAATGAAGTTTTATTATTATTTTCGATTAATTGCACATGATGTTGCCTACTTACAAAACAGAGTTTTCTTGAAAAACACCCTGTATAAAAATTTTGGATCCAATACATTATGAGAATCCATCCAAGGTATATATTTAGTGAAGGTTTTCGTTTGTGACACAAATCACTTCAATCACGTATAATTGTGCAGTGATTTAAAGAACACCCTGTATAGTAATGGTTTAGTTTCAATGATTTATGCCTCTAAAGTTTATTTTTTAACACAAATGAATTAAATTGTACGATTGTGGCATGGAAAACAGCAAATTGCAATGAAAATTTCAGACAAATACGACGTTAACAGAAAAACACCCTTGACCAAATACCAAATACTTTATGAGAATCTATCCAAGGTACCTATTAAGTTAATGCTTTGTTTGTGGTACAAATCACTTCAATCGCGTTCAAGTGTGCCGTGAGAAAAAGAGCACCCTGTACAGTAATGGTTTATTTTCAACGATGTACGTCTCGAAAATATATTCTTTAACACAAATGAATGAAATTGTACGATGATGACGTGAAAAATAGCAAGTTGAAATTGACGTTAGAAAACACCCTGTATGAAGATTTTGAATAAATACATTATGAGAATCCATCCAAGGTACCTATTTAGTTGATGCTCTGTTTGTGACAAAAATCACTTCAATCGCGTACAATTGTGCAATGATAAAAAGAACACCCTGTATACTAATTATTTATTTCCAACGATGTATCCCTCTAAAGTTTATTTTTTAACACAAATGAATTAAATTGTACGATTGTGGCATGGAAAACAGCAAGTTGCAATTGACGTTAAAAGAAGAACACCCTGTATGGAGATTTCGGGCAAATTGAGAATCCATCCGAGGTACCTATTTGGTTAATGCTTTGTTTGTGACACAAATCACTTCAATCACGTACAATAGTGCCATGAGAAAAAAGACACCCTGTATATTAGTGGTTTATTTTCAATGATGTATGCCTCAAAAGTTTATTTTTAAACACACATGACTAAAATTGTACGATAATGGCAGGAAAAACAGCAAGTAGTAATTGACGTTAAAAGAAAAACACCCTGTATAACACAAAAAAAGTATCCTATGTCCGTCCCCTGGTTCTAAGCTACCTCACCACATGCCTACATGTACCATGCCTGAAATGTACCATATGGCGTTCGATTCTGGTTTCATCATTTATACCGGATAAATTGTGTACGAATATCCAATACCAATACAGGAGAATGGATAATGCGCGCAAAAGTTCCTGACTTCACGTTAATTTCAATCATGCGTCACTCTGATGCGTCCGCTTTATAGTACCAAACACCCCAAATTCTTACGGCTCTTGTGGCTTAGCGGCAAGGACCCGGACACAACGAAATTTTGAACAAGTTTTTGTGTCGGTTATTCGCATATAACTACCCAGCATCTGTTGAGTCAATAAAAAATCTCATCCTGAAATTATTTTTTAATAGTCAAACCATGTAATTTCCACTCGAAGCACCACCACCACCTGTATATTCAAATCCCTCGATCCAATCCGTACACCCAGCTTGCACCGCGTAAACCAAAAGATTCACAAACGATAAATGCCTACCCAATAATAATCCGAATAAAATTTCAATGTAAATCGTATTTCACAGATTGATATTATTCTATGTATGAATTATCATAATGTCAACTTGACAGAAGGTAACTTCAAAAATATTGGGGTTGAAATACTCGTATTTCAGTATGAATACATTGATTCCCAACTC
The DNA here is from genome assembly GCA_937662695.2 of Halyzia sedecimguttata. Taxonomy (NCBI): domain Eukaryota; kingdom Metazoa; phylum Arthropoda; class Insecta; order Coleoptera; family Coccinellidae; genus Halyzia; species Halyzia sedecimguttata. Next base: position 115,787,426 of record OW569412.2, read on the forward strand.
TGAGAAACCAATACCAGATATAATTTGTCCGTTTGAACTAGAGCGCCAGAAAGCTCGGGGCTTGAACCCATTTTTATGATAACCTGAAAGTCCCTGAGAGCCCCTCCCAATTAACAATTCCAATACAGGAGAATGGACAATGCGCGCAAAAGTTCACGTTAATTTCAATCATGCGTCACTCTCCCTTTATAGCACCAAACATCCCAAATTCTTACGACCCCCGTGGCGTAGCGGTAAGGACCCCGGACTCTCACCCAAACTCCCCGGGTTCATATCCCGCGTCCATCCAGAAAATTTTTCATGACGTCATCCGCCCGACGCATCAGACCCCCAGACACCATTAAGGGAGGTCATAGGTCAACTTTGGTCGGGAACCCGCCTAGTCCCTCTACTGATTTATATTGGTTGAAAACAAAATTATTACTCGAAAACCATTGGGCCGATTATGCCCATTAACGAACTTGTCCGTCGTATTGGGATACGCCACCTACTCTAAAAATTTCAAGTCGCTAGCTCCTTCCGTTCTCAAGTTATCGTGGCAACGGCCGGACGGCCGGCCAACAGAATCAAATTTGTCCTCGAATTCTTCCTCGGGGAGTCGACCCAATCGTTTGAGACCATTTTCGTCAAAAAATTCGAAAGTTACAGACATTTGGGCAAAATGATAACGCGATGTTCCCCAGAACATGCGAGTGAAAACGAAAATAGAAATAAGACTTTTACACCTTGTATCTTGGAAACGAAGCGTTTCTGCACATATATTTATTTGGACAATTCATATTAGAATATTGTGAGGAATCACCTCCTGAAGTTTGTCGAAGTACTTTTGAATCACTCTGTACTCGTATACTATAGACGTTTCTTGGCTTATAGAAAAAATGTTCTGAAATTTGGCACACTGCCGTTTTTCGATACAGGCTATCCTTCTAATATATTTTCATTCAAATTGCATATCTGGAAATGCCAGGGGTAACCATTTCCCTTGGAATTTTAAATGAAACTACCAACAGATTGCTTGCGTTATCAGCTTCATTTTCTATCTGCATCATATTGATGAGGTTTTTACATTGATACGGAAATATAACAACTTTCATGAAGAAATGGGTAGTCGCCGCGGTTTGCCAGAAAATTATATCATCGAAACTATTCATAATTAGGAAATAATGAAAAATTGTGCTTTGCACTGTATGTTAACTGAATGATGTAGCGTATTTAGAATTGTCTCAAAAAATTTGTAACATTGAGATATTTCAAACTGATATATCTTATATGTAGGAATTCTTATATTTTCACCCTTGTAAATAAAAGACGTAAGATTAGTTTTACTGGTGCAGATGTAGTAGTACGACGTTCGAACAGATATTTGAGACGCATTTCTGGATTATATCCCAGTCTGAAGAGATCCCAACATTCCAATGGTATCACATATTGAGTCTGGAGGCGCCTCGAAGGCACTTCGTCGTCTAGACTACTTTTCTCTGAGGAGGAAGTGTTCTATGTTAGCTGTCATCTAAATCTTGAAAGGGCCTTCTTGGGTGTGCGGTTCTCAGAAATCAGCAAGGCTCATGATATTGTTCCCACGCAAACCCGTTGGGTTGAGCGAGGAGGCGCGAGGTGTAGGATCTACCAATTAGGATTGAGTACTACCGTTGTGGTACAACCCTTGAGAGTCGAAGGGAGGTACTGAGGGTTAATCGAGAAATACGGTAGGACCGGGGTGGACATTCGGTAGACGAGGTTCGATAGGTGCGGCCGAGCACGAAAGACGTTGGTGAAGGAAGTTGGTTCCTACTTAGACGAAAGACTGATTAGAGGTGCGAGTGTTATAAAAGCTCATTAGACGGTAGAGACTTAAAACGTACGATTATAGAGTATCGCGACTGTTAGGAAGCTCAGTAATCGACGGTATTTAATGTGACGGCGAAGTTGACGGTTGTAGAAGTTGTGTAAATAAACCTGTACATAGTAGCATACAGTGTTGTATTTATTACAAAGTGTTAATGTAGAATCATTACCCCTAGGCAATGATACAAAATCCTACATATACAGTATGGTGCAATTGAAAGGAATAAATTCGTTATTTCGTAAACCGGCGACTTTAAGGAAAAATCCCGAAACCCGTCGATTTTTATTCTTAAACAGGCTATTCGTAAGGAAACTATTTTATTTTTTACGTCATTTTATTTTTGACGTCATATTAAATAATAATAATAAAATTTTATTAATTGTTGAAAAAAATAGAAAAATCAATTTTTGTACATTATTGATATGGCTGAATAGGTATTTAAAAGACCTTTCAAATAATGTATTACAACACCCACCTTTCCATCTGAAAATTTTAGCGATGACGTCATCACGCTCACATAGATGACGTCAAAAATGAAAAGGTATCCTTATGAATAGCCCGTTTAAGAATAAAAATCGACGGGTTTCAGGATTTTTACTTAAAGTCTCCGGTTTACGAAATAACGAATTAATTGCTTTCATTTGCACCATACTGTATATAAAATTCTCGTGTCACAATGTTCGTTCCCGTACTCCTCCGAAATGGCTTGACCGATGCGCATAAAATTTTGTGAGCATATTGAGTAGGTCTGAGAATCGGCCAGCATCTATTTTTAATACCCCTAAGTGATAAGGGTTGCTCACCCTTAAATTTTTTTTTTAATTTTTGGACGGAATCTTTTCTTTTATTTTTTTATAAGGTAGCATTACAAAATACATACAACCCTAAATTTTCACCCTTCTATCACCAACCTCTATTTTTGCGCGTATGTTCTGGGGAACATCGCGTTATAGTTTTGCCCAAATGTGAAATTTAATTCTGTGGTGCCGTACGGCCGTACGGCCGTCCGGCCGTTGCCACGATAACTTGAGAACGGAAAGAGCTAGCGACTTGAAATTTTCAGGGTAGGTGGCGCATCCCAATACGACGGACAAGTTCGTTAATGGGTATAATCGGCCCAATGGTTTCCGAGTAATAATTTTGTTTTCAACCAAAATAAATCCGATCGAATTTAAACTTGGTGAATAGTTGTAGAATATAGACCTTAGCACGTTTGTGAAATTTTGTGAGAATCGGATCGCTAGAAAATTATTAAAAAATTATTAAAAAATATTTTTGTTGTCACGATAACCTGAGAACGGAAGGAGATAGCGGCTTGAAAATTTCAGGTTAGGTTGTGCACCTGAATCTGACATTTGAGTTTGTTTATGAGCATGATCGTCCAAACGGTTTTAGAGTTATAGCCATCTGAAATTTTCTGAAATTTGGTAGTTTTTTGTTCCTCATTAACTCGAAGAATACAAAACCGATTGAATTCAAACATTGTTATTAGTTGAAGAATGCCAACGCGAAAATTCTTGCAGAATTTCGTGAGGATGGTATAACTAGAAAATTAAAAAAAAAATAGTTGAAAATTATTGAAAACAAATCTATATATCATAAACTATTCGTCCGGCATGGCTGAAATTTTGGAACAGCCTTCAGAACCTAACTCTACTGCAGAATTCCAAGTTTGAACATGATCGGATCTATATTGTTGGAGAACCGGGCAGCCTTTTGTGAGTTCGGTAGCGTAGTGGTAGCCAAGTGTAGCGGATGGGAATCGTCGTATGATAATATGTAGTCTATGGTTGTATTTTAGCGAGAACCTTCAAAAAAAATATGAGTGTCATGATGACATATTTTCGCTCGTATATTATGGGATAATCGTCTTATTTCATCACAAATCTATGGGAGATGATAGCCCTACATTAGTGGTCAGACCTGGTTTTGAAAGAGATCCTCCTTAGGAGGAGGCAACTAAATATTGAAGGGATTTCTATGAACAAGAGTGAATATCTTTGAGAAATATTTAATAGTCATTTTAGTAATTGATCATTTTTCATCCTGCTCGATAACTGAGCAATTATCACTTGGTAAGTTATCCCAGAGAAAGAGCTAATTAAAACCAAGTCACCGTATTTTTTGTGAATGTTTTTCACTCTATTTCGATTAAAATTTCCCTGAGCGTATGGCAAAGCTAAAATTTTTGTACAAAAAAAATATTTATTTTTATTAAAGTATCAAGGCAGTTTATTCCTGCTATACTTAGTGCTAGATTTTTTTAAATTTCCGCGTCTTTCTGGATCAACACTCATTTGCCAGACTATACCGGTGTCACGTCCCAGTAAACAGCACGGAGTAGGGATGAGAACGAAGCCGGTCTCCTGTCTTTCTCACCTTTTCTCACTTTTCTTAACCAGATACGTTTGAGTGGGTAGTTCGTATTCGCAATTGAACCCGGTAGGTGGTGCCACAATCGGGTTCTAGGTATTTTTTAGAATTACGTGTTTGAGTGGGTCCCAGGATAACTTTGAAATTCAACTGTCCCGGTAGGAGGCGCTGCAATCGGGTTCTAGGTTTTTTTTTTAAGATTTTTCGCATTTGGAAATGGAATTGCAACCGCAATAACCGATTTGGCGCAGGCGAAGTTGCGTGGGTCAGCTAGTTTTGATATAATATCTTGATTTGTTCAAATCTCTACTATCTTCAAAAATACTGATAAAAAATTAAATTCGAAACATTTTTGCGCACTATACCGTCAGTAACAAGGAATTGGGATTGACTCACTGAATAATAATCCGTCGTTAAATTCAAATATATTCTGCCGAAAGCACGATAACTCTCGAACTAAATGAGTTGGAGCGTGAATATCTCGGATGAGTAAAATCCGGCAAGTGTTTTCAGGTTTTTGGCCATTTAAGCTAAAGATTTTTTTCTGAATATCTCCGGAACTACTTATTCGATCTGTCTGAAATTTAGTACCACATTGAAGAATTACGAGCTTCATATGTATGCAAAGTTTTATATTGATCGGGTTACTAGGGATACAAAAAAATAAAAAATTTGAGAATTTAGTACTCCCAATAACTCCAAAAATACTGGTCTGATCGAATTGAAACTTGGTAGTTAGTTGCGAAATACCGGAAGAATCGCATGACTAGAAAAAAATCAAAGAATGTTCAACTATTCTGCGGAATATTTTGTTTGAAATTCCGGAACCACATATCGAGTTGAGTACTGTTTTGACATTTAAGTGACCAATAAGGACCTCTTTGAGCTTACAAAATATCATGGATATCAAGAGACCTTCAGGAGTTTAAAAAAACAAATCCCAATATGAAATTCGAAAGACCTACCTACTAGTGAAATTAGGCAAGCTTTATTTATACGAGAAATTCTCATCGCAGATAAGTGCAAGCATAATTTGATGATGATTTGCGATGCATATTTCGTTCATTTGCGATCGAATAACTGCAGTAACTACAGAAGCGCCTCAAAAAGTGGATGAACGGTGCGTGGAATGTTATTCAACTTTTAGGGCCTGTAAAAAGTGTATATATGTCTTTGTGATGATTGTTGCATATAATCAGAATGTTTTGTAAATAATTTAGAAGGTTAGGTTATTGTTGTTATGTCGTCTTCTATAAAAGATAGTACATAGTCAACTGCTAACTTTGATATTCGAAACCTGGACCTAAACTTTCCCTCGTCATATTCAGCAAAACAATCAACTCGGGTTATAATTTCACGACGTTTTCGTGGACGTGGGATACGTGCAAGGAAATCGTCGAACTGGTCCTCTAAAAACTCGAAAAGATCCGTGTTCACACAAATAAGCTACTGCTGCTCCAAAAACAGTTCAAGAAAGAATGAAATTTTCGCCTGTCAAAATACACTCGATAACATGTCATTGCGCATATGAATCCCGCCTGTCATGATAAAAGTTGGATTATCCAAAGAATACAAATACAGGGTTGGGATAAAGTATGGAACCAAGTAAATTTCTTTTAAACGAAAAGAACGATATTCATCAAAATTTGCAGGTAAGTGCAATGGAACAAAATGCATCTGATGCCTTTTTGTTAATAATATACTTCCGGTTTAACCGAAAATGCCATCAACTTCTTTAATTTAAATGCAACAACCTATGCAGGGTCTTTCACGAGGAACCTCACCCATATTTATACGGGAAACTACTGAACGTATTTTCATGAAATTCAGCACTTATAAGTATTTCACGATGCTGATGAAATCTAAAATATTTTCAAGGCATGAGCACCTCCGGTTTTTCCGGAAATGACGTCAACTTCCGTTTTTCAAATTAGAACACCATTTTTTTATTGCAGAAATAGATTCCTTAGAAAATTTCAAGTTATTTTGTTGTAACATTTTTCAGTTTTGGTTGGAAAATTCTCTCTGAGCGGGAAAATTCGAAAAAAAAATCGAAAATAGAGTTCCGCTGAAACAAAAATAACTTCGAGGTTTTTGGATGGAAAATGTTCATTTTTGGGATTTTTCAAGATGTAAGATTGATGTATCCACTTTAAAAATCGAAATCGCGATTCATGATACAGGGGGTGAAAAAAGCGCTTTCAAAGTTAGGGATGACAAAATCGTGAAAAATCAATTTTTTCAAATTAGAACCCCATTTTTTTTATGGCAGATATTGAATCTACGTTAAAAAATAATGTGAGTGTATGCATCACACCCTTGCCCTAAAATGGATATTTTCTGAGTTATTCACAAAAAACTGTTTTTCGTCTTGAATTTTCAGCTATTTCTTTTCCCTTCACGCCAAAAAGATGAAATTTTCAGGAAATGTTATTTGAACCATGCTGTAGATTTTTCACCCCTTCTTGAAACCGACTTCAAGTTACTATTAGGAGAACCATGGCAAACTCTCACAGTTATAACTAGAGAAGATGCTCAAAGTTTTGACCGTTAATTTCTAGACATTTATTTATACGTTTCAGGAATGCTTCGTGCGTTGCTCTTCTTATTTCATCGGGAGGAAGAGATCTGCAAAAGTGTTTAAAAACCAAATTGAGTTTCAAAACTATGAATCTAAAAATCTAAACAAACCTGAACGCATTTCTGACTCGTTCTATGCAGTCCTCTTTATCAGTCAGGGGAGTTGAGTAGACAATATTTTTTATCCTACCCCAAACATAATAGTCTAAAGGAGTTAAATCGGGAGAACGTGGTGGCCAAAGATGTGGACCATTGTTCGCCAACCATCGATCTTCAAATAGCCTGTAGAGGATATTTGACACATTGAGTGAATTGTGTGGAGGCGCGCCATCTTGTTGATACCATAAGTCATTATGGTTCTGTACTAGCGGCTCAATTATTTGAGTCAATATGTCAGAATATCTATCTCCTAAGGGAGAACATTCTTTAAATAATGCAAACATGTGTAGTGTTCTATCTTACCAGTTAAAGTCCCATCATAAATGTGAACATCGAGAATTGCATTATTTTTGATGGCGCAAAAAACATTGAAACTCCAGGTCTCTTGAAAGTTCCATTGTCTGAAGTGGTGGTTGTTCTCTTCATCCCAATAATGACTGTTATGCCTATTGATAGAACCATTCTTTGTGAATTTAGATTCATCTGTCCAAATTATACAGTCCAAAAAGTTTTCATTCTCTTGAAATCGAATCATCATAGCTTCGCAAAACTCTGTTCTCCTGACGAAATCAGTTTCCTTCAAATGCTGTACCCTATTGAATTTATATGGGTGCATTTTATGTTTTTTTAAAATTCTCCAAACACTCGATTGAGATAATCCCAGATCAATCTCGGCATCTTTGAGAGAATTTTGAGGATTCACACGAAAATATGCAAGAACTGTAATTTCGTTGTTCTCATCTTCTACTACACTTTTTTCTCTGTGTATAGTTTTCTTAACGAAAGATCCGACATTTCTCAAGTTTGTCATGGTTCTGTTAATGGTATCTCTCGTTGGTCTGGGTCGGTCAGGAAACCTCTCAATGAACAGTCGAATCGTTCTATCTACAACTTTATTACATTCTCCATGAAGTAGAATGAGATTTAAATAATCTTCATTGGTAAAATTAGGCATAGTGATCGATTTTATAACTTAATACGAATTATCACCAAATTAATAGTAAACACAAAATGCTACTGAATAAAGAGGAATTTGGCAGATGTAATTAATGATATCTATCATTAAAAAAAAAAGAATGTAAAACATGGTAAGTTTTTGCATATGGTTCATAAGGAATTATTTATTTATCACTGGAGAGAAAACCGATGGCCGATTAGTTGAAATAAAGAGGTTTCCGATACAAATTCGAATCAAAATTCGCCATCTATTTAGGAACAACCTGTAACTTTTTTCTCTTGCATATTAGGGTAGTAAAATCTAAAACATCGTTTAAGTAACAGTTCCTGAAAATTTCATCTTTTTGTCGTGAAGGGAAAAGAAATAGCTGAAAATTCAAGACGAAAAACAGTTTTTTGTGAATAACTCAGAAAATATCCACTTTAGGGCAAGGGTGTAATGCATACACTCACATTATTTTTTAACGTAGATTCAATATCTGCCATAAAAAAATGGGGTTCTAATTTGAAAAAATTGATTTTTCACGATTTTGTCATTCCTAACTTTGAAAGCGATTTTTTCACCCCCTGTATCATGAATCGCGATTTCGATTCTTAAAGTGGATACATCAATCTTACATCTTGAAAAATCCCAAAAATGAAAAATTTTCCATCCAAAAACCTCGAAGTTATTCTTGTTTCAGCGGAGCTCTATTTTCGATTTTTTTTTCGAATTTTCCCGCTCAGAGAGAATTTTCCAACCAAAACTGAAAAATGTTACATCAAAATAACTTGAAATTTTCTAAGGAATCTATTTCTGCAATGAAAAAATGGTGTTCTAATTTGAAAAACGGAAGTTGACGTCATTTCCGGAAAAACCGGAGGTGCTCATGCCTTGAAAATATTTTAGATTTCATCAGCATCGTGAAGTACTTATAAGTGCTGAATTTCATGAAAATACGTTCAGTAGTTTCCCGTATAAATATGGGTGAGGTTCCTCGTGAAAGACCCTGTATATTTTTACAGATTTTGAAAGAGCTTATTATTTTGGATTCATACATACTGAGTTTAGTGTCAAAAAATTTGTAAAAACGAGGAATATAGCACTTTATTCAACCTCCTTTGAGTACATTTCATTAATGTTTTGAATTTTTTGACACTAAACTCAGTATATATCAATTCAAAATCACATGCTCTTCCAAAATCTGTAAAAATATATAGTGTGTCCCATTTGAATTAAAAAAGTTGATGGCATTTCCCGTTGCAAATTTTGATAAATATCGTTATTTTCGTTTAAATGATATTTACTTGGTTCCATACTTTATCCCAACCCAATTTATTTCCGTCGATTAGAATTTGACACTTGGAGAACAAAGGACGTACTAAACAGTACTCGTTTATTTATTACTATACATACAAATGACATCAATTAGTTTATCTGAATAGTTTTTTGCTATAATGCAAAAAACTCAAAGGAGATTGATTAAAGTGCTATATTCCTCGTTTTTACAGATTTTTTGACACTAAACTCAGTATGTATTAATCCAATTTCCGTATTTTCCTTCTCGGATCGATTATTATTTACGGTACGGTAGCGTTTCAAAAAGTGGATGTAGGGTGTGTGCAATTTCAATTATTTTTTTTCAAAATTTGTCTTATATTTGAGCGGCTGGGAAGAGACTGGAAGGCCATATTACTACCTCATGTCGATTAGGTACGTGTGCAAGCCAGATTCGAAGAAATAGCGTAGTTTCCGAGATGGATTATCCGTAGCGTGATCTTTGGGCCAATTTTGAAATTCACGCTGCCCCTTTCGGGCATTTTTCGTTATGCGCATGATCAAAAGAAGAGTGATATAACTGCTGGAGTTTCCGTTTGAGAGGAGTGGGGTTTTGAGGTGGAGGATGCTGTTCCTCCATAGAATCCCATTAAGAGGGTCCACGCATGTGTAGATTGAAACTGCGATATATGCTGGTGCTGGAGAATCCGAGTTTTGTGTGACGTGTGTGATTTGGAGAGGAATTTCAGTATATTTTCCAATGTGAAATCGTGAAATAATCCTTTGGGAATTCTGCATACTTCCAGTATGGTTTTGAAGACATTTCATATTTCCATCTTTCGTAATCCACAAAGTGCTTTCAGGTGAATTTCTTCGATGATACGCTGAAACTTCCAAGCATTTACAGTTCTGAGCATGAGCAAATTGGATTGTCCATAACTTCTAGCCTTTTCATTCTTGGGAACTGGGATTTGATGACCGAGAATGCCGTTAGACTGATTTTTCCGTGGCAGTTCCGCTCTGCCGTAAGCTCGATTTCATTCGAAAGGAATGAGATAAAGAATTGAAATTTCCAGGCTTGAGTTCGTAAACATGCATCAAGCGGTTTCTGGAGGCGCGCCAATGCAAATTGACTCCAAATCGAGACAATTGAAACAAGCAAAAAAGTTAAACAAGCTCTGACGTGAGGTCAATCTGCTTTGGCGCGCTTGCGAATCACATTTTATGATTATGACTATACTGACCCTCCTAGGTCCTCCCCACGGAGACCTAATTGTGTTCTGTGTAGGCTTTGTTAATGTATTCTAACGTCAGTTTAGACATAGCATTGTTAATATTTGATTCTACAATGAATGGTGGCCACTACCGTCTGACTAGATTTCCGGTTCGCTCTATCCAGAGTTGAAGCACTCATATTTTAATTCGAATTAATTGTTTTCAACCAATACTGATCCGATCAAATTTAAACTTGGTAACTATTTGTAGAATACCGACATAAATACGCATGTGGGGATCATATCACCAGAAAATTAAAAATAAATTATTAAAAATATTATTTATCTCTCGATAACGAGAAGAGACAGCGACTTGCAATTTTCAGGGTAGGTTGCGCATCCGAATGCGACATTTGAGTTTCTTAATAGGCATAATCGGCCAAACGGTTTTGAGTTATACCTATCTGAAATTTTATTGTTATTTCTTCCATACCTCAAAATATACAAATCCGATCTAATTGTGTTGTGTAAATAATATAAACTCTATTTGTCAATATTGCGAAGTTGGCAATACTCCATGTTGCTTCGCATTACGTTGATAAATAGTGAGTTAGGATTAAGTAGTCATAGTATTCACATGTAGGACAGATATTTTATTGAATATACCGGGTGTCCCAGTATACATGTTCCAATCGATTATCTCAGCCATTTCAAAAGATAAAAATTTTAAAATTTTAAGATCTTCAATTCGTTCAAGGAACCTTCAACTGAGAAAAACAAAAATTGAAAGTCACTCTCGGTTTGACCGGAAGTGACTTTGACTTTTTTATCTCAACAAGCACCCTTTATATTTTTTGCAATTTTTTAATTTTACTCAAAATTACCTTTCCAAGGATTTATCACACTTTATATTTTACATTTGATTTGGTGGAGAAAACGTCAATTGATATTTCAAATTGAAAGAATTGCCGTGGGCTACGATATTTTGTGTAATAAGTGGGAAAGTTTAACGGGTAATTCCGCAAAAGAAGCAGATTATAATAATTCTGCTGGTACCTGCCGACACGTGTTTCTGCCAGTTGGCTTCTTCAAGACAGGGCAACCAAGAAACCAAGAAAGATGGAAATACAAGTGAAAATAGGTGACACCACACCAGGAGCGAGCAACCAATTGTGCCTTCAGCTCTAGGACCTCCATTTTGGAGGTAAACTATGGCATCGGCACGGAGGAAGCATAAGCAACCAGTGCGATGCGACCTCAACCCGAGGATATGAAACATAGAAATATGGATCATGCGGAGTAATATCAATATTGATATTACTCCGTGTCACCTATTTTCACTTGTATTTCCATCTTTCTTGGTTTCTTGGTTGCCCTGTCCTGAAGAAGCCAACTAGCAGAAACACGTGTCGGCAGGTACCAGCAGAATTATTATAATCTGCTTCTTTTGCGGAATTACCCGTTAAACTTTCCCACTTATTGATATTACTCCGCATGATCCATATTTCTATGTTTCATATCCTCGGGTTGAGGTCGCATCGCACAGGTAGCTTATGCTTCCTCCGTGCCGATGCCATAGTTTACCTCCGAAATGGAGGTCCTAGAGCTGAAGGCACAATTGGTTGCTCGCTCCTGGTGTGGTGTCACCTATTTTCACTTGTATTCCCATCTTTCTTGGTTTCTTGGTTGCCCTGTCCTGAAGAAGCCAACTAGCAGAAACACGTGTCGTCAGGTACCAGCAGAATTATTATAATCTGCTTCTTTTGCGGAATTACCCGTTAAACTTTCCCACTTATTGATATTACTCCGCATGATCCATATTTCTATTTTGTGTAATATTGATATTCACTTACTTATAACAATCGAGATCAATAAAAAAACCTTCTTCAAGTTAAAATCAACTATGTATTTTACCGAACGATTAACAAAGAATGAATAGTAAAAGAAACAGAATTGAATTCAACCTCGAATTCTTCATCAGAGAGTCGAACCCAATCGTTTGAGACCATTTTCGTAAAAAAAATCGAAAAATACAGACATTGTGACGAAATTATAGCACGCTGTTCCTTGCGGAACACACGCGCAAAAATGCTCAAAGGATGCAGTTACACCTCCAGTCGTTCACCGTTCAGACAAATTTTGAAAAGTAATCATTAAAGGATACTATGGGAGGTATACTCATTATTGAAAGGTTGTTTCTTCGTTGATATTGTTTCGTTGTTCTTTGCTAGGCAACATTGTTCAATTGATTGCTCCTGACAAATATCTTGTGTTACTTACGCAGAAGCAAATAACAAAATAATTAATTTTTATTTTATAGATATTCTTCAGAATTTGGGTGAGAAAACCCAGAAAAAACAACCAATAAATTTTGAAAACCAATTTAAAATGCCACACATCGTTTACATATTAATTCAATTGCCATGTTAGTATGTGGTCCATATATTAATCAGTTGTCCTCGTACATATCGACTTTGATCTAAGATCTAAGATCAAATTAGTTCATTTGCTAAAAATACCGATCTAGACTTAAAGGATTGTTTTCATTTATAAATTCCACATAGTAACTATGTTACCATTGATTTGAATAGGAATGAGTTCTTTGTACTTCAACTATATATTCAATAAAATATCTATACTATATAAGGATACTATGACTACTTAATACGTAACTAACCATTTATCAACGTAATCTGAAGCAACATGGAATTTGCCTCCGCAATTTGACAAATAGAGTTTATTTACACAATAAGTCTCTCCCGAAATTTTAAAAGAATTTTTATAGCTATTCGATAATAAAAATTGTTTCACATAGGGCCAGTTTCTCAAATGCGAGTTAACTCAGGGTTTATTTATTTATTTATATATTTACGGGAAACCCCTTTTCATACAACAAATTAACATTTTATGCGTGATACACAACATTTATATAAAAAAAATAAGTCACAAATTCTACACAATCCAAAAGAGAAGAAAACCAGAAAATTTGTGTGCTGCAATAATTAAGCACCTTTATGGCACAATACAATACAATAGAATAGAGGATATTCCAGTAAAAATTCAGTTCAAAATGGCGCGCCTCACCGCCCTCACAATATATAATTGAGCCTGGATGAGGACACCTTCAACAGCATTCCCCCGCGGGTTCTCCTAGCCGGTATGTGAAAGCTAAACATCGACAGTAGTTCAGAAGAACTAATAAGGCCCTTAACGAGCCTTGAAAACAATAAAATGTCTGCCCTTTTTCTGCGCATACTCAACAAAGGCAGATTGATCCTTGATCGCATTTCTGTGGCTGAAAAGCTCACCCGATTAATACCGAGCCTGTAAGACACCGATAATAAAAACTTATTCTGAACGCTTTCAATTCTATGACAGTCTTGGCAAACATACGGTGACTAAACGGTAGAAGCAAATTCAAGATGAGGTCTGACTAGGGCGACATGAAGGTACTTGAGCGTATCAATACCAAATTCATGTGATTGTCTAATTACAAAACCTAACATCCTCAAGGCTCCACCAACGACATGATCAATATGCGGGCCAAATGACAAATCGCGGCTATAAAGAACACCTAGATCTCTGACAACCTCAACCGGGTCAAGAGGAAGCTGGTGCAAAGAGTATAACGAATTGAACTTCCGAGTGTACCTGTACATGGACATTTGTTTACACTTTCCGATATTCAGCTGTAACTCGTTAATAGTACACCACTCTTGAAGTCTATTTAAATCGGACTGAAAGTTGGTTGTGGGTAACCGGAGTGTTACGCTTTCATGAATATCGCTATGGACCCAAAGGGTCGGTTTCTCAATTGCGAGTGAACTCAAGGTTGCGAATTACGCATGTATTTAGCGATATTCATGAACGCCTAACACTCGGGTTACTCGCATCCTTGAGTTAACTCGCAATTGGGAAACCGGCCCTTTCAATAAATATTAACCTAGCGCAACTAGGCATTTCTATGCCAAACATTTGACCAGAGAAATATCGGATTTCTTGCAGGGGGTTTAGAATTTCGATATTGTCGTTTAAAATTTGTTGACATACATCTGTTTCATAAGTAATTACTTGTAGAAAGCCGACGCGCTAATTTCCACAGAATTTCGTGAATATCGTATCCTGAAATTACTTGAGACTTAATATTTTTCGTGTATTATTGGATATTTAATGAATTTCATTTCCGGTAGAATACATAATGTCAGAATTAAGAATTCTGTGATCTTGGACGATTCTCTCATTACTGAAGTGTGCCATGAAAAAGGTACAAAATGTATTCATATCTTATAAAAGCTGGAAAATAGTCTATATCGGTGGTAAATTCGATTAAGAGTATCGAATAAAGGTGAATAGACAACAGAATATGTGCGCAAAAGCTCCTGACCTCACTTCAGTGCTTGGACTAATTTTCATAGTGCTTCCACGAGCTCTGCTTCTTCTAATAATCCCTAGTAGGATTGATGTATATATCTTAGTATCAGACAAAAGCGTTTTGTTTGATATTATGGTGTGCATTAGCGTATCAGTTCGTATATGTTGAATATTAATTTTTTTTCTATTGAGGTGAAATGGACAAAATTTAGATAAGAGGTGGAATAAAGTATCTCTGTGAAAAGGGGTTATCAATTCTCTATGGTGAATTGTATATGTCTATTGAAGTTATTGAAAATTTTAAGGATTGTGTCATTTTCTTTTGCAGGTTATGTTATGATGTCAACCACGAATTTTTTTATGAAGGGTATCTTAAATGGTAATTTTGGTATGCAGGTTTCTAACAGATAATCCATTAGATAAAGTGATATCCATTATCTTCTTCCCTTAATTAAAGTACGACCATGAATATCAACCTACTTTCATGTAGTGGAGTCCATGTTATGTCTTCGATGTCGTATTCTATATTTGATCCGTAAAGGTGCAATTTCGTTGCGACGTCTTGCGTTCACGGCCGGCCGCGACGTTTGGAAGTGACTGGAGGACGGGCCGCCGCATCTTCACGACGACACGCCCCGACGAAATAATTGCCACTGAAAAGCACTCAAGCAGTGCTCGATGGTTGCACGTCACGGCGGGCCGCGAACGTTTGAGTTTAAGAATTTCAAATTATTCACATTTTTATATGCAAAATTTATTCCATAATCTTTTAATGTCGTATTCAGCTTTTCCGATAGGCCTTGTATATATGGCAAAGATACGTATTTTAGAATTTTAGTTTCGCTTCTTTTAGTATTTTTTTTTTTCTGTGTTGTATAAGCTGAAAATTTTGTTTTTGAAAATTTTGTTAATTATTTTTAGAGGATAGTTATTTCTTATCAGCATATTTTTTGCTTTATTTATTGTTTGCTTTCTGAATTCTGGACTTGTGAGTTTTAGAGCTCTGTCAGCGATTCCTGATATCACACTTTTCTTATGAATCACTGGGACTATAGCTTCAAAATTTAAATATCGTCCGCTCCAGGTAGGTTTTGTATACCAAATTGTCTTTATTTCAGTGTTTGTTCGTATAAGTGTTAGATCCAAGAAATTGATTTTATTTTGTTCTTCTAATTCATGGGTGAATTTCAATTTTGGATGGTAGTTATTGAAATCGCTAATAATTTCACATATTTTATCTTCAGGTGCTGCGGTGAGACAATCATCTACGAAACGTTTAAAAAATGGTACTTTGTATGTTAATCTATTTATAACAGTTTCTTCTAAATCTTCCATAATAAGTTGTGCTATTACCGCAGAAATCGGAACTCCCATGCCACATCCATTTATTTGACAATAAAATTCGTTTTTAAATTGTAAATACGAGCATGAAAAACATAGTCCGATTGCTTTTATAAATTCTGTTTTTGGTAGGTCTGTATGTATTTTTATTTCATTCCATTTCTTAACAATTAAGTCTTTTGCTACGTCAAGTGGTAAATTTTTGTATAAGCTGACAACATCTAGTGAGAACAATTTTTCATTGTTTTTTAATGATACATTATCTATGAATTTTTTGAATTGCGATTAATCTTTTACATAAAATTTATTTTTTCCAAGTATTGGGGTTAAACAATTAGCTATGTATTTTGATAATTTATAGATAGGACTTTGGATACAACTAATGATCGGTCTGAGAGGTATTTCTTTTTTATGTAATTTTGGAAGTCCGTATATTTGGGGTGGATTTGCGTTATGTATTTTTAATTCATTGCAAAGTTTTTTAGGTAAAATATTTCTTTTTTCCCATGATTTTATTAGATCATTATTTTTATTTTGAATTATCTTTGTTGGATCTTGTTTTATTTTTTTATAAGTTGTTTCATCGTTTAGGATATCAAACATTTTTTTATTATAGTCACATGTATTCATTACTACTGTTTTGTTGGATTCATCTGGTTTAAGAACTGTTATTTGAGGGTGTTTTTTGAGAAATGATTTTGTTTTTTTGATTCTGTTATTTAATTGTAATTGGCTCTTATTAAGTTTTGTAGATCTTTTTTTGAAGTTAGTAATGTTATTTACTACTTTATTACGTATTTCTGTTTGAGTATCCTTGTCAAAATTGTCAATTCCTGCTTCTATATTTGCGATGATATGGTGTATGGGAAGATTCTTTTTTTCTATTGGGATACAGTATTTCGGTCCTAAATTCAAAACTTCTTCTATATTCTCAGGAATAACTGTATCAGAAATGTTCAGAAACCAGTCTTTTTCTGTATGTTTAACTTCAATTCTGTTCTTGAGTTTTTTGATTTTATTCATTTGCTTAGTTCGGATGTTGTTGAATATCTCCTCTATTTTTCGGTCTTGTTTTTCCAATGATGTATTCACCCATTCTTCATTATTTCTCTTCAGAATTTGATTCGTTGTATTAATTATGTTTTTTTCTAGATTTTTGATGTTTTTTATATATTCAGTTTCAGGTTTTAACGGATAGAAATATTAAATGAATCATTTTTTGGGATTGACCGCGGTCTCAGTTTCATCAGACGATTGTTTGACTTCTCTCCGTTCATTCAATGTGGTATATGAATTTTTATTCTCATTAATTAGGGCTTTCCAGCAAGCAGACAGTGATAACGCATCATTTCTCTTATTCATATTGTCATGTTTTTCAATTTCTATTGATTCCCTCACCAGACGTTTATTGTATGTCTCTATGTTAGCGAGTTGTTTAGTATTTTTGAAGTCGATGGAGTGACCTGTGTTCTTTATATGTTGAAAAAGGGATGAAGTTGTTGTCTCTTTTTTGATACTATTTATGTGTTCATCAACTATTGCGGAAATTCTTCTATTCGTCTGTCCTATATATGATTTGGGTCAGTCAGCACATGGAATAGCATAAACACCCTGATTTTCTAATGGAATCTCATCTTTCGGATTACTCAAAAATGATTTTAAAATTCGGTGTGGACGAAAAATCGGTGTTATATCGTTTCGTCGTAATACTCGACGAAGGGATTTCAGGAGTGAATATCTTCGAAAACTAGCGGAAGCGATTCTTCTCCACGAGATCCCATTCGCCTACAGAGAAGTATTTTTGTGAGGGGAGACTTTTGAAAGGTTATGTATTATTTTTAATTTGTTCGTTTCCTCCTCTTGTCTTTTCATTTTTCAGGTTGAGTTTCGGGTACCTTGGAGAAACCTATCTGTTTTTTGACGAGGCAATCTACATTGAAGAAATATATCCCCATCAATATTTTTAAATTTCAGCAAATTTTGTAAACAATAGTTACAAATCACCACACTCACGGGGAGAAAGGGTTTTTTGCTGAGGTTTTTCCCTAAGCTCTTGTATCATACGTCGAATTGTATGGTACCCCGTTACACCAACCCCTGCTAACACATATACAGCTCTCAGTCAAAAGAATATATATATATATATATATATATATATATATACTCGACCAATTTTATCTGTTGTCTGTTTGATGTAAGGAAGTATTACTTTACGGTTTGATGGATCATCCTGTGGTTTTTCACGTATGGTGTTGTCATTCATAACTCTATTGATCTGGTGTCGAGTGAAGCCGTTCTGCAGAAAAGTATTCCTTAGCGTTTTGATCTCCATATCTTTATGTTCATCGTCAGTTAGTAAATTTGATCTTGTTATTAACGTTTTCATTATACCATTTAATTGTGAGGGATGATGGTGTGAATTTGCATTTAGGTATCGGTTGGTGTGTATTGGCTTACGATATACCATATGCCCAATTTTCTATTAGGCATTTTTATATAGCAGAATATCCAAAAATGGAAACTTTCCATTTTCTTCTATTTCGATTGTGAACTTAATCCTTTCATTAATTGAGTTGAGATGTTGGAAAAAATTATTTAATTCATCCCTTCCATGCTGCCAAATGACAAAAATGTCGTCCACATATCGCTTCCAAACTTTTGGTTTTAATGGAAAGGATGATAATGCCCTTTCTTCCAAGTTGGTCATGAAAAGGTTTGCTAAAGGAGATGAAACTGGAGAACCCATTGGGGCACTTTCAGTTTGCCTGTATTTCGTATTTTCGTATGTGAAGTACGTATTTTTGATAACATGTTCAGTTAGATTAATTATGTCGGGGTCTAAATCATAATCTGTAGAAATGATGTATAGACATTCGTCTAGAGGTAATATAGAGAATAAGGACACCACATCAAAACTCACGAAAATATCATCATCATCAAGTGTGTGGTTGTGGAGTATTTCCAGGAGATGGTTGGAATTCTTTACGTAGGAATTGGCCTTTTCCACTTCTGGTTGGAGTTGTTGTGCAAGAAAACGGGATAACTTCTGCAGGGGTGAACCAATAGAGCTCACTATGGGTCGGAGTGGTCGGTTGTTTTTGTGGACTTTGGGTAGACCATAGATTTTTGGACATCTAGAAGATTTTTCTCTGGGTATCAGCTGTTGTTTTATATCATCGTTTATGTTTGAGTTCTTAATTTAATTATAACACAAATGAATGAAATTGTACCATTGTGGCATGGAAAACAGCAAGTTGCAATTGACGTTAAAAGAAGAACACCCTGTATGGAGATTTCGGACGAATACATTATGATAATCCATCCAAGGTACCTATTTAGTTAATGTTTTGTTTGTGACACAAATCACTTCAATCACGTACAATTGTGCCATGAGAAAAAGGACACCCTGTATAGTAATTCTTTATTTTCAATGGTGTATGCCTCGAAAGTTTATTTTTAAACACACATGACTAAAATTGTACGATTATGGCAGGATAAATAGCAAGTTTTAATTGACGTTAAAAGAAAAACACCTTGTATAACACAAAAAAGTATCCTATGTCCGTCTCCTGGTTCTAAGCTACCTCCCCACCAATTTTGAGCCAAATCGGTATAGCCGTTCTTGAGTTATAAGTGGAGTAACTGTATGTATATACCAGCCCAAAGATTAAAGAGAAGAAAGATAGGAAACGAAGCGACTAACTTGACGCAAGCGCCATCTCTTGCCTCACTAGTACAAGTAGTGCAGTCATCTGGTTAGAATAATTGAATCCAGGCTATTTTTATAGATAGAAAAACTATATTTATGAAAATAGCCAAGAACTCAACCTACTCAGCTGTCATTAGTCCTTCATCTTCTCATCATCGACAAAACAGCACATAAACAAACTGATTACAAATTGTCTCTAGTGTTCGGAATAGTTTTTATAAATTTTGTTGTGTGATTTTAAAACAAAATGAGTCGTGTAGCTGGTGGCAGTGTTCTGTATTGTAAACTGCATCAATCAAAAACTTCGTAATGTATGCCATCAATAATATGGAAGAGCATAAAAAAATAGTTTGACTCTTATATATAAAACCGAGGCCTTCCAGGCTGAATAATTCATTATTCATTGCATAAATTTTACATATATTACTTGGCTGAGAACTTTGAAAATTTATTTCTGCTTGATTTGGAATCCATTTCCCACTAGGATTTCATTATCATAATAATTTGCTCAAACTTTCATTACTGTTTTGATTTATTTTTTCATTATATTTCTCACTTATTTAGTGTTATATCTATTATTATTATTATGATCATATTTGTATTCATCAGTAACAAAAGATATAAAAAAAAATTATAATTTTGAAAACGTTTTACTTTCATATCCATGAATAAAAACATAATTTATTTAATTTTTTCTGTTCAGTGGGATGTTATCCAAAATTAGATAGAATTCAGATTCTATCTTATTTGTATGATAAGATCCTCCATCAGAAACGCTGTGGCTAGGTTAGAAATTCGCGCCTAAAGTTGTAGATTCCTCTACATTCTATATCATTTCAGCGCCATCTCTTGCCCACTAGTAATAACTTCGGACGAAAAGTTAGTCGGTTTTTAGCACTACGAATACAAGGGCGTTTCCTATCTTTCCTATCTTTAATATTTCTACCAGCCGTATTATTCGTGAAGCCCTTGAAATTGAAAGACGTCCAGATTGCCTTAACAAACGCGACGGTAGTCAAAGATTACCTCGTACGTGGAAACCCTTGATTTCTCGCCTCCGTCCTCCCATAGTCACCCCAACCGCTACTTCTTCTTGGTTTGAACGAAAGGTCTCGTATTCTTGTTCTGTTCATCAGTACTATGAAAATTGCAATGATAATGCAACAGATCAAAATTCCACTTATGGTGTAGTGTGTAAGCAGAGTTATTGGGTGCACATACAGGGGTCTGTTCTGAAGTTTCCCGGCTTCTTGCACGATTGAGTCGGGTTCTTTGAGATGTTTCAACTCAAGTAAAAATTTTTGTTTTGATTTTAGAGAGATTTTCGAAATGTTCTGAATTTCTATTTCAAAAATTGGAAAAGTGTTATCGAATATTGAATTCTCAATAATAATTTTGCATTGAGAATCTAGTTCCTTGGATTGGTTTCTTCGTTATTATGCCGTGGCAGTCTTCTAATACCATCTGAGTTTTCTTGAACACAGTCAGTAGCTGTTTATTCTTTAAGATGTGGATGATTTTAAAATCGTTCTCAACCAGGGTTGTTTGGCAGTTCTCTGGAGTTGACAGGGTGCAAACTTCCGTTGTGGGTAGCTGGAGGCACAGTATTATGGAACTATCTAGGATATGGCAGGCTTCATTCGTCCAATATTCCTGGTTCTGAATGGTGATCCGGTACTTCCTTGGTGGGATGATAGCAATGTCTTGATGGTTGGGTATTGGATATACTCGGGAATAGTTTGCAATAAATTCTTTGAGTATGGGAATTTTAAGGAGGATACTGAGAATTTGATCAGCTTCTATGACAGACATTTTTGAAAATTCTAACATTTTGTAAGGATGAACATGACTAATTGGAGATAGTTCCTGTGGTTTATAAATTTCGTGAAGATATGTTTCTATAGAATGAAGTTCATTAACATTAAGTTCTAAATTAGGTATTTCTTTGATTGCGAAACTAATTGTTCTATCATGAGTAACTGATTGAGTAGGATTTCTGATTTGAATATTTCATTTTGAACAATGATTATGAATGTTTCTTTTGATTTAATTTCTTCAAAAAGTGATTTTGTTTTTTGAATGTTTTCATTTAATAAAGCTATATCTTCTGAGTATCTTTTAGTAAAATGGTTAGCGAAGGATGTTGATTTATCTATTCTTTCTATTTCATTGCTTCTGATTTGATGTAATGCTTCAAGATTATCATTTATCGTTTATAAATCATCATCATCTAAATTTCATGTTACGAATTTGATGGAGTTAGCCAAACCTCCTTTAACTTTATTATTATTTTTAAATTTATTGAGAATCTGTTCTATCTGGACAAGATTTGTTTTCAATTGAAGGCATAGTTTATGAGGTAAATCATCGTAGGAATATTTTTCATGAAGTTCTTGGAAATTTGATTTCAACTGCTCGTAGTTGTTTGTTAATTTTGTGAGGTTAATTGAAAAAAGGAATTTGTGATGGTGATCTAGTATTCGTGCTTGACTTAATGGTTCTTCAAAGTATCCATTAGTTATTACTTTGTTGACCTGAAGGGCCTGGTAGGTTCGGATCAATATCAGGAGGGTTACCGCGGTATCCTGAAAAGAGAGAATATTTTTTCTTAATTTCTTCACTTTTCCGATATTGGCTGTGGTTGTACGAGATTTTTGAGTTATGCCAAAAATTTTGTTTTGATGTTTGTTCTCAACAGTGATTTTTTCGAAAGGTGGATCAGTTTTTCTTGGTCTGTTCCTTTCAACATAAACTTCCTGCTGATCTAAATTTGGAGGATCATTTCGATTTTCGTTTAATCTATCTACATGTTTCTGTGATTTTTCACGGTTTCGTTCATAGATGTTGTCAAAAAAGGGTAGAATTTATTGTTTCCTTTTCTTGTTGTATTCTTCGTAAACAGTCATTGTTAAGTCAAATTCTGGTAGTTTATCATAAGGTCCATAAAGTAAATTGAAGGGCGAATAGCCGGTGGCAGAGTGAATTGATTGATTGTAAATCAACGTAGCGGTGATCATGAGATTGGAAGGGTTTTCATTAGGGTTTTTCAATTTTAGGATTCTGAGTTTTTCTAGAATAGTTGAATGAAATCTCTCTATTGGAGAGTTAGAGCTAGGGTTATTTACAGTCGTGAAATGTAAATTAATTTTGTTGAGTTTACAGAATTCAATGAATGTTTAATTATGAAATTCTCTTCCCTCGTCACACACAATTTTCTGGGGAATATTATGATGAGGGAGGTAATGACGCAATTTATTCAAGATAGTCAGTGCAGTACCGTCTTTTAGGAGGTAGGACTGGGCGTAGTTAGAGAATAAATCAATTATGGTCAAAAACTTGGAATTTTGGAAAGAAAAAGTGTCTATGTGAATAACTTCAAATGGTCTTTTCGCTAGAAGTGGGCCTGAAAATTTTAATCTATACGGGTGTCGTTCGTATTTCGACTGAAGACACAATTCACATTGGTTGATAGTTTGTGTTATTTTCTGATTAATTTTTGGCCAAAAATACTTTTTTGATAAGTGATTATAGGTTTCTGAGATACTGTTGTGAGTTTTATCGTGCTATTCCGAAATAATTTCTATTTGATTTTCGTCTGAACTGACGTCCAACAAAAAGATTTTACTGATGAACATTTTCACTGAGTAATTGAATGAGTCTTTACAGAATCGAATAAATGGTAGTCGTAATTTATTATCTCTTAAGAAAATTCCATAGGATTCATTTGGTCTAAATACTTCTTTGAATAAAATTGATAAATCTGTTTCTATGCGTTTTTGTCTGATTGTTACATGATAGGTATTTTTTTCCAAAATGTTTCGTATATCTCAAGTCGTATTGCTCTCCTATATTTAAAATAATTCTATTGGGGTAGGTGTTTACGGAGGATTCAGTTATTGGTATGACTTTTCCGTTATCTTCCTGTGTGGAATGAATTGTAGCATCAGAGTTATTATCTTCATTTTGATTTTCTCCGTTTCTCGGTAGTTAATTTCAATTCGAGAAAGTGCGTCAGCAACTTTATTTTCTCTCCCTTTAGTATAAACGATATTGAAATCAAATTCATCTAATTTTAATTTCCATCGAATAAGTCAAGAATTTGGTTCCTTGATTTTATACAGCCAAACTAAAGGGTTATGATCTGTTTCCACAGTAAAATTTTGTCCAAAAAGGTATGGTCTGAAATGTTTGGTTGAATCTAAAATTGCAAGTAGCTCTTTTTCAATAGTTGAATAGTTTCTTTCGGCGGAATTTAGAGTGCTCGAATAGTACACTATAGGACGATTAGATTGTGAAAGTACACTTCCAATAGCAACATTCGAAGCATCTGTAGTTAATTTGAAAGTTTTTTCAAAATTTGGATATGCTAATATAGGGGCATTCATTAGTAGTTCTTTGCATAAATGAAATGCAGAAATATATTCTGGATCATCAATTTTAATCTTGGCTCCTTT
The DNA here is from genome assembly GCA_937662695.2 of Halyzia sedecimguttata. Classification (NCBI taxonomy): domain Eukaryota; kingdom Metazoa; phylum Arthropoda; class Insecta; order Coleoptera; family Coccinellidae; genus Halyzia; species Halyzia sedecimguttata. The sequence continues at coordinate 115,811,688 of OW569412.2, forward strand.
TTTGAGGCATTTCGTAAATGGTGATACAATATGGGCGAACTTTTGTATGAATCGTCGGTAGTAACCAGTTAAACCTAAAAATGATTTAATTTCTTTGACCGTTCGTGGTATCGGGTAATTTTCAATTGCTTTCAATTTTGAAGGATTTGGAGATATCCCATCTGGGGTTATTAAGTGACCTAAAAATTCAACTTTTTTTGCTTAAAAGGTCAAGTTCAATTTTGAGATTTACTTCTTGCAGTTCTCTAAAAATTGATTTCAAATGGCAAATATGTTCTTGCAGTGATTTAGAAAATACAACAATATCGTCCATGAACACAAAACAGAATGTATGCAAGTACTTTTTCAATACATTATCCATTGTTCGTTGAAATGTGCTAGGGCCATTTTTTAATCCGTATGGCATTCGAAGATATTCATAATGACCGTTGTTAACTGTGAATGCTGTTTTTTCAATGGACTCTGGATCCATTTCTATTTGATGGAATGCTTTTGCCATATCCAAAGTCGTAAAATAGCAACTTTTTCCTAAATTGTCGAAAATTTCTTCTATGCGAGGTAGGGGGTATTTATCTTCGACAGTTTTGTCATTGAGTCGTCGGTAGTCGATGACCATTCGATATTTTTTCTTTCCGGATGCATCTTTCTTTTTATCTACTATCCATACTGGAGCACTGTGTGGTGTTATCGCTGGACGTATAATTTTATCTTCAAGTAATTTTTGGATTTGTTCTTGAATTATGCTTTTCATTGAATGAGGGTGTCTGAAAGATTTTACATAAACTGGTTCATCGTCTTTCGTTCTGATTTTATGTTTTACAGTATTAGTGAAAGAAAGATCGGAATTTTCATCATAAAAATATTTTTGCATTGGGCACAAAATTTCAAAATTTCTCTTTTCTCTGCTGAGTTCATGTGAGATGTTCTAATGAAATTTTTGATTTTTAATTTATAATTTTCCAGCGGGATTTTGATATTTCACTTTCATGTAAGGTTTTCACGGGTATTCTCTCAGAAAAGTTTATTTCAACATCATTTTCTATTGGTTCAGCAAATGGTATAGTACAAAATCCATTATTTGCTTGTGCTATGCATGCAGGGGTTGAAAATTTTTTGAAATTAATTTCTGGTAAGAAAACATCGCCGTTTTCAATAGTTACATGTATGGTTACAAACTGTTTTGCGATAACCTTTCACGGTTTTAATTTTGAAGAAGAATACTCAAGGTTGGAAGGAATTTTTAAATCATTGATTTCCAGTGTGTGTGTCTGGTAATCAATTTTTGCTCCTAATTTTTGTAAATCTGAAGTTCCTATTAGTACGTCTAATTTCGGATGCCAATCAATAACATGCAAATGAAGGTTTACATTAATTCCTAGTTCGTATAAAATTGGGATTTTTAAATTATTGTCTGATTCTAAAGTGTTTCCTAGTCCAGAAACAGTAAAAGGTTTTTTGTACAAGAAATTGGGAAATTTCTCAAAAGCTGGTTTTGTATTTATTACAAAAATTGTAGCGCCTGAATCAATGAGAATTCTTAGATCTATTTCGGGTAGATAGATATAAGGTAAATTTGATTGAATTTTCACGCAATTTTAGTCTATGTGACTCCGAATTTCTGGGCTTCTGTCTGAAAATTTTCATCTTCGTCGTTGTAATTTTCCCATTCATCTTGGGGATTGATGGTGTCATTATAATTTTGAATTTCACGTTCTAAATCTTGCAAATTTTCGCTTTCCGCTTGAACATTAAGTAATTCCTCAGATATGAAATTTGGTTTCGGTCGATTTTGTGGAAATTGTATTGTAGAGGCAGACATTGGTGTTACAGGTTGTCGAAATGTTTTCCGTGTCGAAGCAGACATAGGTGTAGGTTTTGGCTGGATTTGATTTATACTGGAATCAGGATTTGTTCCGAAAACTTGTTTATTCGTTGGAAAATATTGGTTATTCGAAATGGGTTTATTGATGCAGTGAGGAAAACCTTGGGTTGAATTTGTTAGTTGAGGTTGATACTGATAATTGATCGGTTTACGGAATTCATTATTATTTCTTTGATAATTATTAAGTGGTGGGTGAGAAATCGGTTCCTGAGATTTCCTAAGAAACTCACAGTATTCCCACTCTTGTTTTCTATTGTCATAATACTGACATTTGTTTATGTTATATATATTATTGTCTAAGTCAATTTTTTTGTACTGAAGATAATTTTGATCTTTGATTGTCAAAGTTAAGTGTTGTAAAATGTCGTTTAGGCTTTTCGATACTCTACTATAGAAGTCAAGATAATTTTCGTTCTTCTTCTAAACGCATTGAGTAAGTGATGAAACCAATAAGTCTTCATTTTTTTGGTCTCCGTATCTCTGTAAGAGGGCTCGCCTAATTGAGTTCCAATCGATAGCACTTTGGAATGAAATGAAATCTCTAGCTTCACCTTTAATTTCTAAGAACACTATGGGGACGCTCGGTTTGTCTCCGCATGGTCAGCAAAGTTGGTTAGTCGGAATTCCATTACTATATATATATAGCTTGGTTGATTGAATTCCAGGTGTCACTTGTGTCTAAATTCTACTCACAAGTGATTGCTGGTTTTCTTTAAACCGGTTACTTCGTAGTGTTGTTTTCAGCAGCGTTGAATTGTGCTACACTGATGATTCCTAATAAGGATGAAACCGCGGTATGTAGCTATTCATCTTTGATGAAATCATACACACTCTGTGGTCTGCTCCAGAACTTTGGTCTCTGCTAGTCCTTTCATCTACAATAACTAGTGGTTAGCTTTCCTAAAGCGTTATTCCGAGTACTTGCTGATTACCACATAGGGGTAAAGAATATACGTAGAGATCTATAGTTTTGGGTAGCCACAGCATTGTATAAAGAATACCTAGTAGGCTCACCTATGGGAAACGTGTTTCAGAGCCATCTAGCGAGAATTTTCGATACTGTTCAAATAGACACCCGTTATCATGAGCCCTCTTTAGAGGATTGAGATGAATTACGAAGAAAATACAGGATCGGCTGCAGGCATGGTTTGTGGATGCCTGATTCTCACAATATTATAAATATTAATTAATTTTTCAAGTGCTTCTTTACTTTACGCTTCTATTATGTAGAGTCGAATTAACTCATCATCTCATTCAATAATTACGTCATAATGGAAAATTTATGTTCTTTCAGAACAAATGAAATAGTAATAAGAGAAAATTCATGAAAATTTTCTCTTATTACTATTTCATTTAAAAATGTTCTATTATGACGTAATTATTGAATTCAGCAAATATATTCGAATATAGAGGGTTGGACGATAGTATGGAACAAAATTCGTATTTGGAACCAACAACTCAAAATAAAACGTGAATTGATTTTTACTTTTCCCCATTTTTTGGCGATAAAATTGAATATTTCCCTTCAACCCTACCCAACTTTTGTTCTCATCGATGAAAGCTAATGAAAAATTGAATCTTACAATACCTTAAGTTATGTGTAATTATTAGAAAAATGAATGAAAAAAAACCTATCGGTATGCTGTAGTTATTGGTTGAAAAATTATGAATTTTATTCCAGACTATCACCCCAATGCTGTTTCTTGAAAATATGTTGACGAATTATATGATTTTTTTTATTTCCCTGTATTATTTTTTTGCGCGTATGTTCTGGAGAACATCGCGTTATCATTTTGCCCAAATGTCTGTAACTTTCGAATTTTTTGACGAAAATGGTCTCAAACGATTTAGTTTGACTCCCCAATGAAGAATTCGAGGTCAAATTTGATTCTGTCCGGCGGTTGCCACGATAACTTGAGAACGGAAAGAGCTAGCGACTTGAAATTTTCAGATTAGGTGGCGCATCCCAATACGGCGGACAAGTTCGTTAATGGGCATAATCGGTCCAATGGTTTCCGAGTAATAATTTTGTTTTCAACCAATATGAATCCGATCGAATTGAAACTTGGTGAGTAGTTGTAGAATATGAACCTAAGCACGTTTGTGAAATTTTGTGCGAATCGTATTTCTAGAAAATTATTAAAAAATATTTTTGTTGTCACGATAACTTGAGAACGGAAAGAGATAGCGGCTTGAAGTTTTCAGGTTAGGATGTGCATCAGAACGCGACATTTGAGTTAGTTTATAAGCATAATCAGCCAAATGGTTTTAGAGTTATAGCCATCTGAAATTTGGTTGTTTTTTTCTCCTCATTAACTCGAAAAATACTGAACCGATTGAATTGAAACATGGTTATTAGTTGTAGAATGCTTACGCGAAAATTCTTGCAAAATTTCGTGAGGATAGTATTTGTAGAAAATGTTTAAGAAATCATAGAAAATTAAAAAAAAAAATTCTATATATCAGTAACTATTCGTCTGAAATTGCTGAAATTTTGCAAGAGTCTTTAGAACCCAACTCTACTGCCAAGTTTTAAGTTTTAACACGATCAGTTAAATATTGTTGGAGATTCGAGCAGCCTTATGTGAGTTCAGTATATGGGCGACTGTTGCCTCGATAACTTTCGAACAAAAGGAGATAGGGACTTGCAATTTTCAGGGTATATTTTTTGGGCATAATCGGTTTAACGGTTTCCGAGGAATATTATTTCCTCGATAACATAAAGACATGGTTAAAATTTGTCAAGAACCGTACCCCTAGAAAATTTGAAAAAAATTACGAAAAAAAAATTTTGTAAGAACCGTAACCCTCTAAAATTCCAAAAAATTACGAACAAAAAAATTGGTTCAAGCACTGACGTGAACTCGGGAGCTTTTGCGCGTATGTTCCATTGTCCATTCCCCTGTATTGGATACCCTTAATCGAATTTACCATGGTAAATTATGTTGTGCATTCTCCTGTATTGGACACTCTTAATTCGAATTTACCATGGTGAATTCTATTGTCTGTTCTACTGTATTGGAGACTCTTAATCGAATTCACCATGGTAAATTCTATTAAGAGTGTCCAATACAGGATAATGGACAATAGAACATAAGCGCAAAAGCTCCTGACTTCACGTCAGTGCTTGAACCAATTTTTTTTCGTGAAGTCAGGATAGAATGTAATGATGAAAAAATTAACACATTGTCTATCTTCAATTCTTCTTTGGGAGAAGAATACATAATTATTCTAGAAAAATATTGCTAGAATTAATGTCATATTTAAATAATCAAAGTAAAGAAAATTAGTAGTAGTAAGTTTAGTTACCAACATATTGAATGAAATTCAATTGAATTCCAGTAATATTCAACTACTTATTCTTAACCAATAAATGCCCATTGATAGATCTAAAGGTGTTGAGGTGAAACATAAAGATATATTCTCATGAGTGATAGAAAAACTGGCCTAAAATGCCTCTCTAGCCATCACGAGATTAGATATCGACAAATGAGCCTCTCACCTCACAAGATGAGAAAGTGTGGTTAATTCAAAGTTAAGTTTCGAAGCTTTCAGCAAAATTTTAGCGATATCATATTAAAAATAATACATAACCTTTCAAAAGTCCCCTCTCACATATATACTCCTCTGTAGGCGCTTTGATCACTTGAAGTAGAATCGCCTTCGCTATTTTTCAAAGATATTCATTCTTGTTCATAGAAATCCCTTCAATATTTAGTTGCCACCTCCTAAGGAGGATCTCCTTCAAAACCAGGTTTAACCGCTACAGGACACTTATGTAGGTCTATTATCTCCCATGGATTTGTGATGAATAAATCATTCCGAAAATGGATGATATATTTTAATATGTCATCATGACATTCATGGTTTTGAAGGTTCTCGGAAAATTTCATCGATTCCCATACAGATACCGAACTCACAAAAGGCTGCTCGGATCTCCAACAATATGTATCCGATCGTGTTCAAACTTGGAGCTTTGCAGTAGAGTTAGGTTCTGAAGACTCTTGCAAAATTTAAGCGATGTCGGATGAACAGTTTCTGATATATAGAACTTTTTTCAATTATTTTCAATGATTTTTTTGAAATTTTCTAGTTATACTATCCTCACGAAACGTTTGAATTATATCGGTTTTGTAAGATGGGTATAATTCCAAAACCGGCTGGCCGATTATGCCTAAAAACAAATTCAAATGTCGCATTCAGATGCACAACCTAACCTGAAAATTTCAAGCCTCCTTCCGTTCACAGGTTATTGTGTCAAAAATAATATTTTTTAATGATTTTTTAAAAATTTTCTAGTGATACGATTCCCACAAAATTTCACAAACGTGCTTAGGTTTATATTCTACAACTATTCACAAAGTTTCAATTTGATCGGACTTATATTGGGTGAAAACAAAATTATTACTCCGAAACCATTGGGCCGATTATACCCATTAACTAACTTGTCCGTCGTATTGGGATGTCCACCTACCCTGAAAATTTCAAGTCGCTAGCTCTTTTCGTTCTCCAGTTATCGTGGCAACGGCCGGACGGCCGGCCGGACGGACAGAATCAAATTTGACCGCGAATTCTTGATCAGGGAGTCGAACCCAATCGTTTGAGACCATTTTCGGCGACAAATTAAAAAATTACATACATTTGGGCAAAATGATAACGCTATGTTCCCCAGAACATACGCGCAAAAACGAAATACTCGAAACGAAATAGAGCAGATACAAGATTTGTTTTGGTTTTTATGGGAGGCAGATGTTCAGAGAAATAAAAGACACGTGTTCTGCTTCGACGTAGTATCAATCGGAAATTCCAAAATCCCGAACGACCGACCCTGTTCTTTGACGACATACGATTTTCAACCTTATTGATGTGAAATCTTTCGATAGTGTCGCCCCCTGGTGTTAAAATCTTTTTCGCCGAACGAATTTAACAAGGGGTGAGCCTACTAGGTATTCTATATACAATGGCCACAGCGAGGAGCTTGGTTGATTGAATTCCAGTTAAGTTGAAGTATGGGTCCACAATCATGTTATTCCATTCATCTGGTATTTGTACATTAATGTTGATGGTGGGCATATGTTTTGTAAGTTTGAAGCGTGAGGATTTTCCATTTTGAAGTTCCTGCTGTCGTAATTCCCTGGCCAGTTATTTCCAAATGGTGTTTGTACCGGGGTAGTCGAAGAAGTTGGTCAGCTGAGTCCGTGATGAACGATTTGAGGGAACCCGGATCGATAAGTGCTCTAATGGTTTTGAGTTGACCACCGTTGGTTAGTATGTCCACATATACAGTAGCAAGCATGGAGATTTTTTTCTTGGTGATTAATTTGACTGAAGCTTCCGACGTGACTAGAGATTTGTTTAATATTCTTTCCATCCGTTTCGTTGTTTGTTAGTGCAGGGTTGTTTTTCGGGACTGCTGTATCTTTGTGGAGGAGTATGTTGTGAGTGTGGTCACATTTTGAAAACCTGCTTCGATTTTTGCACTTCTTGTTACTTCCATGGGTTAGACAAGTGCGAGAAAGGTTTTCCTTGTATACGAATGACCACCATTGTTTCTTTGCGTCTGGAGACTTAGAGTTGCTGTATGCATCGGCTTTCTTGTATTGCCCTTTCAATTTTTCATTGAGTTGATTTGAATTTTGAAATGTTCATGAATGCAGGATGTATCGTTCCAAATTTAGAAAGTCTTCTTAGGTCTTCTTCTAGTGCTCTCTGTGAGATGGAATTTTCATCATGAATCTGTCTATTCCTATTCAGTATTTCTTGATTTGCTGAATCGCCTCATGACTCCATAATTATATTCCTTGTTATTCACGGTCCCGTAGGAAGAAATTCGTAATGGAATGTGATACATGGCAATTGATGAAAACTAGCATTACTTTGATTTTCGATCGGCTTCGTTGCGGTTTCTCGGGTTGAAGATCGTGGTTGGCGGCATGATTTTTGCAAGTCCTATTCATACATTCATTCATGTCTCATGATGTTCAGTTAATGTGTCTTTCATAAAGGTGAAATCCGTAGATTGATTATAATATGATCAACGTATTTTTTGCGTGCGATTTCACTGCCGAGACATCCTGTTACTATGTTTCAGGAGATATTTGGATTATCCACGAATCAGTGTTAGATATGGCGGTCTAAATCGAAATATTTAGTGTTATTTGTTTTCATCATTAAATGGTTTCTTTCTGAGTATTCTATCCCAAACTCTGAAAAATATTTATAAAATAAAAAAATTATTATTTCGTGATTTGCTTCTGCTTAAATACACAAGAGTTTTATCAAAAGCAATCAATCGAAACGTTTCGATATAGTTGTTTTATTGTTGATGTTGTTTCGTCATTGTTTGTTAGGCAACATTGTCAGAAGCAATCTTCTGACAAATCTCTTGTATTTTTTACGCAGAAGCAAATCACAAAATAATAATTTTTTATTTTATAGATATTTTTCAGAGCTTGGGAGGGAAACCCCAGAAAGAAATCATTTAATAATGAATTTACCTTCCAGAGTGGCCTTTAATGTTTACTTATTTATTTTCGTAGATCCAAATAAGTAGTTAATGGAATCCATAGCAACAGGTGCAGTGTTTACTCGAATATACATTCAGAACTCAAATTCTCCTCTGGTAAAAATGCTATAAACATTTTCCATTACAATTTATTTATTCATATACATATAGAATACATGTATAAAAAAAAATTGGTTCAAGCCCTGTGGACAGGAGCTTTCTGGCGCTCTAGTTCAAACAGACAAATTATATCTCCTAAAGTATTGGTTTCTCAGAGTTGGGAATTATATCAATGTATTCATATAATAGAACTGCATCCTAAAGGAAATTCAATTCAAATAATAGTTTATTTATCAAGATTAAATGAGCAATCATGAGAATGAGAAAAGCACCATGGAAGAAATCAAATTAAATCTGGCCAATTTTGCCCAATAACGAACTTAACCGAGATATTCATCTCCCTAAACTACTCTGAAAATTTCAACTACCTACCTCATTCCGTTCGAGAGTTATATCTGTCTATGGATGAAAAGCAGTCTCACTACTCTCAGATCTCTTACTTCATGTTCAGTTCCGAAATGTAAGAATTTTCTGAGAAAAACTAATATCGGAGCAAACAACTGAGATTTAACTCACTTCGCTCACAATTCTTCAATTGATAAGTCTCAGGAACATCATTTGACATTATGACAATTCATATTCGTACATAGAATAATATAATTCTGTGACAACGTTGAAATACGATTTATTATTGAAATTTTGAAAAATCATATCTGAGATTTTTCTCACTTCGCTCACAATTCTTCGATTGATTATTCTCAGGAACATCATTTGACATTATGACAATTCATATTCATACATAGAATAATATTATTCTGTGACAACGTTGAAATACGATTTATTATTGAAATTTTGAAGAATCATATCTCCGAAAGTATTAGCTTGTTAGAGTTAAAAATGATATGATTGGATTCTCATGATAAAACTTTTTATTAAAAAAAATTTAATTTGGAATTTGTTTCGTAAAAAAAAAATTTTTTTTTTGTTACTCCGAAACCATTTGACCGATTTTGCCCAATAACGAACTTAGCCGAGATATTTATCCCCCAAACCTACTCTGAAAATTTCAACTCTCTAGCTCATTCCGTTCGAGAGTTATCGTGCCTACGGCCGGCCGGACAGAATGAATTTCGACCACGGATTCTTGATCAGTGAGTCGAACCAAATCGTTTAAGACCATTTTCATCGAAATATTCGAAAATTACAGACATTTGGGCAAATTGATAAGCACTCAGTTCCGAGGAACTAGAGCGCCAAAAATGGGTTCAAGCCCTGTGGACAGGAGCTTTCTGGCGCTCTAGTTCGAACAGACAAATTATATCTCCGAAAGTATTGGTTTCTCAGAGTTGGGAATTATATCAATGTATTCATATGTAGAACTGCATCCTAAAGGAAATTCAATTCAAATAATAGTTTATTTATCAAGATTAAATGAGCAATCATGAGAATGAGAACTGCACCATGGAAGAAATCAAATTAAATCTGGCCAATTTTGCCCAATAACGAACTTAACCGAGATATTCATCTCCCTAAACTACTCTGAAAATTTCAACTACCTACCTCATTCCGTTCGAGAGTTATATCTATGTCTATGGATGAATAGCAGTTTCACTACTCTCAGTCAGGTTCTTACGTCAGGTTCCGTTCCGAAATGTAAGAATTTTCTGAGAAAACCTAACTTCGGAGCAAACAACTGAGATTTTTCTCACTTCGCTCACAATTCTTCGATTGATTAGATGTCATGTATCAGGAACATCATTTGACATTATGACAATTCATACATAGAATAATATCATTCTGTGACAACGTTGAAATACGATTTATTATTGAAATTTTGAAAAATCATATCTCCGAAAGTATTAGCTTGTTAGAGTTAAAAATGATATCATTGGATTATTATGGTAAAACAGCTTATTGAAAAATTTTAATTTGGAATTTGCCTTGTAAAAAAAAATTTTCTTTTGTTACTCCGAAACCATCTGTCCGATTTTGCCCAATAACGAACTTAGCCGAGATATTTATCTCCCAAACCTACTCTGAAAATTTCAACTGTCTAGCTCATTCCGTTCGAGAGTTATCGTGCCTACGGCTGGCCGGACAGCCGGACAGAATGAATTTCGACCACGGATTCTTGATCAGTGAGTCGAACCAAATCGTTTAAGACCATTTTCATCGAAAAATTCGAAAATTACAGACATTTGGGCAAATTCATAAGCACTCAGTTCCGAGGAACTAGAGCGCCAAAAATTGATTCGAGCACTGGGGTGAAGTCAGGAGCTTTTGCACGTATGCTCTATTGCGTATTCACCTCTACCGGACACTATTAATCGAATTTACCATCGATATACCGTTTTCTCAGCTTTAATATGATATAAATACATTTCGTTCCATTTAAATGACTTGAGTACTGAGAGAATCGTCGAAGATCACTGAACTTTTTATTGTGACGTATGTATTCTATTGTGATTGAAATTCTTTAAATATCTAAAAATATACGAAAAATCTCACGTATCGAGTAATTTTATTGAAATATCGATTCAAATTCGGTAGATCTACTATTCATCAAAGTTGTTATGTACTACAATAGAAATCAAACAAAACAATTTCGGATATGGCAACCGAACCCGGAATGTCACTACCTCGCGCGTCGTCATTTTTCAAGTAATTACCATGTTTGAATTGGATCGGATTTGTATTTTATGTGTTATGGAATAAATAACAAAAAAAAATTCAGACAGGTATAAAACTTCAAAACCGTTTGGCCGATTATGCCTATCAACAAACTCAAATGTCGCATTCAGATGCGCAAATTACCCTGAAAAAAGATACCATCTCTTTCCGTTCTCAAGATTTTGTGAGATAAATAATATTTTTGGCGCGCTGTTCTATGAACAGAGTACCTAGCAATTCGTCCAAGGGTCTGTAATTTTCAAATATTTGGCCGAGAATGGTCTGAAACGATTAGTTTCGACTCACTGGGCCCCTATTCACGAAATGTAGAGAGAGATCTCTCCTACGAGATTTATCACGTCAGTGACTCTGCGCAAACTCCGTATGTGAATTGTCGGTTGAAATGTGTTTCTCTACTACTAAATAGTGAGGGAGAAGTGAGATGAGATTTCTTGTAGGAGTTCTCGCATGAGAATACTCATCTCTACGAACGTCGAGTATACGGTCCCAGATCAAGAATCCGAGATCAGAATTGATTCTGTCCGGCCGGTCCGGCCAGCCGGCCTTCAGTATGATTACGCTCGAACGCAATGGGGTAGAGAGATATGAAATTTTCAGCGTAGGTTTGGAGTACAAATGCGCTGGCTAAGTTCTATAATGGGCAAAATCAACCGAGTGGTTTCAGAGTTATAGCCATTTGAAATTATGTTTTCCCAATAACTCGGAAAAATCATCTGATCGAATCAAAGCACGGTAATTAGTTGAAAAATACCGACACGAAGACTTATGCAAAATTTTGTGAGGATCGCATGACTGGAAAATTAAAAAAAAAATAATTTAAAAAATTCTGTATCTCAGAAAATATCCGTCAATATGGTTGAAATTCTACGAGAGCCTTCAAAACCTTATTTTGCAGTAAAGTTCTAGATTTCAGCTCGATCGGATCTATATTGGTTAAGATATTGCCGCAATATCCAAATATTTCAGTGATCGGGGTGAACTGGTCCACTTTATTTAGATTCGACCAAACAAGTTGTCAACAGTTTCTGATTCTGGACTCTAGATTATTCCATGTATTTACATATTCCTTTCATATCTGTCTTTCAAGAATTTCATGTTCCTTTATGATCTTGACATTACACTCAAGGGGGTGAAACTCGGGGTTCTATGATCCTAACTTGCAACCAAATATGGCCGCCTCAGTATTTCCGGTCGGAGTGACAGTCCAACCGAAAATAACCCCTATACTTCTGATTGATATTTACTCAAGCAAAAAACAAAGGACAACTAAGAAGATTGGAAGATTTTTGTTGAAAGTCAGGGGAATGTTCAAAATCAAAGAACGACCGTGTGTACAATATCCCATCTGTTTATTCTATTTTGATTCGTAATCTGATTGGGTGACTTCTGCTGAATTTCATCTCGAAAATTTTCATCATCCCTATTCTATTATATTTTTAAAATACCAGAAAATTCACTAGCATCTCATATGTCCAAATCCTATTCCTGCAAATTTGCATTTTGAAAGAGAGCTTTACACTCGCATCTCCCTGCTGGTTTTAAGCAGATAAAGTACTTCATATTTCCAAGGAATATTGAAAGAGGGGCGGCTTGGAGGCAAGTTGCTTTATCCGTCCAAGCACTAATACTATTAATTTCGTTTCTGCAGTGATCATTTCTCAGATTATTAATCCAAGAGTTCTTACACGTCTTCATCATGGAGCTATCCATAAATTTTTGCCCTATGTAACTGCCCACGATGATTATTGTTATGCACAAAAATCATCTTCTGATTTGAATATCAACAGTACCCTTATTTCTCTATACATTCTCTTTATAAGTTTTGATGCTGCGTTTTTTTTCATGTACACTCTTCGAGGATGAGACAACCTAAAGATAAGATGCCTGCCCGATTGAAGAGCACTGCGATATTATGTGATATTAATGGAAAGTTTTTCTTGAGCATGTTTCTTCTTAATTATCCAAATATTTTTGAAATATTTATTCAATTGAATGAATTTACAGTTCTATGAAATATTTTCATATTTTTCGAGTATTTGCGAACAATAAATCAAATGCTGAATTTTATTATTAAGCTTATTTTCCCTTCTCCAATTCATTAATTTTCTATGTAAATTATGGCATTCAATCATACATTCTGTTTGCAGAATCAGGATTTATAATAAAAGCGGTTAATTTACATTGGAGGTGAATACAATACACGAAAAGTACTAGCAGCTTGAATACGTATGTAAATTAAAAATTCCCGCCGTTCGATCATTCCTTGCAACAAGAGAAACCTATAATTTCGGAGATGAATTGTCAAAGTTTGAACAAGAGCGCCAAAGCGCCTGTCCAGAGGGCTTTCCCACATTTTTTGCCTGATAAATTGTTTTAACTAATTATGCTTAGTAGAATTCATGAATGCATAAGGAGATTTGTTTGATTGATAAAATTTTTTTGAAAGAAACGGAATCATGAAAATACCTTAGTTGTTGGGAGGCTTTGAAGGTGGATCTCAAGGCAGAGAAAATATATCCCGCAACCAGCGGTGATTTTGGCCTAATTTTGGTATAGTCAAATAATTAGTCGTCCAACTCAAAAATTTCCACAATTATGGCGAAATCTACTGAGAAAACTCACTATAATCCGGCAAGGCCGATCGAAATAAATCTATATCTGTGAAGTTTTCTCTCTAATAACTACCTGAGAAATGATAACTGGACGGTACATCGCGTTCATGAATTGATAAGGAACCAGTATAACACTTGTTGCGAACGGCAAGAAATATTCCCGTCGAATAAACGAAACAAATACAAACCTAATTGAAACTACGAGAATTATTCAGGGCCAATATTCCCTTTTGAAAAAAAAGTTATACATCCCCTCCAACTACAAGGAATTTTTCCAAAATTTCTTCGAGATAAAAATATTATAGGAGGAAAAAAAAAACAAAACCAAAGAGAAGGAAAAGAAAATGAAGAAAAGTAGGTATATTTGAAATAATAGAAGGGAAAATAAAAACTCGTATGAAATTCACACATTCCAGTTAACACCTAATCGCATCAGGTGCTATAGGTTTTGTGTTTCGAGTTCCAGCCTCCACACAAAATTACTATAACTCCTCATTCATTTCAGACTACTATAGTCTCTTATTCGTTCAATTTAACAAAAAAAAAACCCAAAAACGTAAAATTTTTAAGGATCTTTGAGAAATCCTCCAAAATAACGTGGAAGAAACAAAAGCTCCAAATAAATCTACTCGCATAATTCCAGAATAATCTGGCCTAAGATCATTGACATGCCATACTCCAACAGATTTGTTTTTATCGTTGATAAGTTCATACGACCAACGTCCTAATTTACTTTTAATCTTAAAAGGACCCACATATTTTGGGCTTAATTTAGCATAAAAAACTAAGACTTGTCAGATAGAACATGATTTTTAGGCCATACTTAGACGCAAACTTTCTATTCAATAGGACGACGACGAAGGTTATATCGGTTTCTGGCGATGGCATAAGCTTTTGAAAACTTTTCTTTGACATTATCATACATCTTGGCGAACCCAGATGAACGATCGATACCAGTTACTTCACGATTTAAGTGAATATTGCGACGATCCCAAATTTGTTTACTATGTGATTCTCCGCAGATGATATGTTCCCTACCGAAATTTATAAAATAAGGAGTATAGCTAGTAGTCTCATGGACCAGCCTACGTATAGCGCAAGTGACATACGATAAATATACGTCCCACTTTCTCTGATTTTCCTGAACAAGAAAGAGAGGTTTTAATAACTTTGTTCACACGCTCTGTTGGATTATTTTCTGGATGACAAAGAGCATTTAATAGCATTTTTATCATATACTTCGACCACAGTTGGGTGAAAAGTTTACTTTTAAACTGACTGCCGTTGTCAGCAATGATGTATTGTGGAACACCGAATAATAGGAAAAAATCATTTTCGAAGTGGTCGCAGATTTTAAAGGCGGTAGCGAATCTTAACGGATATGTTAAGACAAACTTCGAGAAATAATCACATACCACTTATATGTACATATAACACTTAGTGGATCGGGGTAGTGGTCCTATCAAATCTGTCGATAACATCTCAAATGGTTGTGGCAACAAATGTCGCGAACCAAGAAAACCTACCGGTTTGTTCTGCACTGCTTTATGCCCAATACAGATTTCGCATTTCCAACATAATTTGCAATGTCGAATCGCATTTTTGGCCAAAAATATCTCTCACGGATTTTCGGTATGTTTTGAAAACCCTTGGATGTCCGGAAGTTGGTGTGCAATGAGTGCTATCTATGAGTGTCGAACGATATTATTTCGGAACGGCTAATTTCCAATTTTCATTTTCTTTTACCAAATCAGGGAGATCACAATTAACATATTCGAAAATTCTATCGGTTTCCACTTGCCATTTTGGATAATCGAGAGCGTTCGCCTGTATCTTATTTCTCATAGATAAATACCATTTATGGTATCAGATATATCAAAGTCGTTAGAATTCCCTATAGGTCCAACAAGAACCTATAGGGAACCGGAACTGAACGTGACAACAAATCAGGGACAATATGATTCTTCCCCTTTCGGTGTACAATTTTAAAATCAAATTGTTGAAGCCGAACAGCCCACCAACAAAGACGACCATTAGGTTCTTTCAGGTTGTGTAACCAGATGAGGGAGTTGTGATCCGTGATCACTGTAAAATGAGTTCCTTCTATATAAGGCCTCAATTTTTCCAACGCCCAGACTACACATAGACTACACTCAGTGGTCGAATATTTCTGTTCTTGTTTTGTTAACGATCGACACAAGTAGCAAATCACTGTTCCACCTTCACCAGAATCTTGGCTGAGTACAGCGCCCAGTCCAAAATTACTCGCGTCCGTTTGGACAATGAAAGGTTTTGAAAAATCTGGGCAGCTCAAAAGAGGAGCACTTACAAATGTTCCTTTATAGTTTTAAACGCTATATCACAGCTTAATATACAGTCCCATTTATTATTTTTGCGTAAAAGATTACAAAGGGGATGAATAGTAACTGAAAAGTTAGGAATAAATCTCCTATACCAAGATGCCATTCCAATATCAGATCGAACCTCTTTTATATTGGATAGTCGAGGAATTCTCTAAATAGCCTCAACCTTCTCAGGATGAACTCTCAAACCAAATTTATCAACGACATATCCCATATAGCGCAGCTGGGGCAAAAGTGGCATTTTTCTTTGCTGACTGTGAGACCAGCACCCAAAATTCTATCGTAAATCTTAGTTAGAACGTCCATGTATTTTTTGAAGGAACCTGAAATGACGATAACATCATCAAGATAAACAAATGCATATGGTTCCATGTCTGAACCACTCACACGATCCATTAATCGTTGCCAAACGGCCGGTGCATTAACTAACCCAAAATGCGTTTAAATTGATATAACCCTCTATTTCGAATTGTGAAAGCAGTATATTCCTTACTAGACTCCTTCAACGGTATCTGCCAATAAGCTGACTTTAAGTCAATAGAAGAGAGATATTTGGCCCCCCTAAGGCGGTTCAAAATAGCAGAAACGAAAGCCAGTGGATAAGCATCTCGTTTAGTGACTTGATTTAATTTCCTAAAATCCACACAAAACCGATAACCTCCTTGTTTTTTCCGAACAAGTTATATTGGAGATGACCGAGGACTTTTAGACTCCTCTAGAACTCCCAACTCAAGCATTTTATCCAGCTCCTCATTAATATGCTGCTGAACCACATGCGAGATCGGATAATATATTTGTTTAATCGGAATTACATCAGTTATAATCTCGAATTCAACCAAATTTGTACAACCTAATATACCTCCTTGCCATTTGAATTTTTCTTCAACGAAGTTTTTCAATATCTGTTGTTGCTCATTATTTAAATCGTCTTTGGCTGTTACCTGCGGACTACTATTTTTATTTTCAATCTCAATTTCACTACATGCAAATTCCCAATTATCTCGATTCAAATTTGGAACAATGCTCATTTGCTTCCAAAAATCGAGACCCAAAATTAAATTATGTTTCATGGATGGCACAATCAACACGTTAATAAGGTTCACTTTACCCTTAAGTTCCATAGGGATACATACTGAACCTATACTTGGACATAAACCTCCATTAGCAACACTGCAAGAAGGGTTATCCATCTCATTAAAAATTATCTCGTACTTGCGGAGTGTTTCCCAACCAGTGGTTTCAAGAATGGTTCTTGTTGCACCAGAATCCAAGAGCCCCAAAAAATTTTCCCCAACGATTTTCACCTTCAGATAAGGTCTTTCATCATTACCAGAATGAGAGATGATATAATCTAGAACTACCTTCTGACTCAAGTCATGATTCGAAATATTTGAGGACTGAAAATTATTATCTGTAGAAACAAAAATATTAGGGTTCGCCTTACTACCTTCAGACGAACTCACTAGAAGTTTTCCGTCTTAGTAGTTGATCCAGAACATTTCAGACAGTTACGAACAGTCACATTTGGTTGTCCACACTTATAACAGTGTAACTTCTTCACACCCTTACATTCGCGATGTGTGGCCACCTTTATGACAATTCCAACAGGTTATTCTCGCTACTTTGACAGAATACGAACTTGAAGGAGTTGATGTGCCAACAAACGCCAAATCAGGGTATAAATATTGGTTTTGAATAATTATTAATTGAATGTTTTTTCATTTCTAAATTAGTACAGAGTTCAATGAGATGTTCAATAGAAGTTATATCTGCAATTCTTCAAAATAATTTTCAATTGATTTGTTTCTGGAACTTCACAAGATAAGCGCGAGAACAAATTAGTCATGCACGCAACAAATATTCCAATATTTTCATTTTCTTCCTGAGTGCGTCGTTTGGCTTCATCAAATAAACGATCATCATAGTCATAAGGCTGAAATTGCTTCTTCAAGGCACTTGATATATCGATCCACGAATTGAATTTCTTTTCATTTGCTCTAAACCATGTTAATGCTGTTCCTTTAAATAAATCGATTGCCGAGTCAAAAGTTAGTCTTTTGTTCACATGTCTTGAATCACAAAGTTCATCGACACGCTCCAGAAAGGCAGAAACAGAAATATCTTTCAAGTCACCGGAAAACTGCAAATTCCAATTCGTTACGGGGATTGATTTGACTCTAGGGATATTAAATCAACAAGTCCAGAGCGTTCCTGCCAATCGGGTCCTTCATAAATGGCTTCGTATAATTATTATACTTATGCATATATTTCACAAATCAAATAGACCCCAGGGGGTTCATTGATTTGCCGAGAAAGCAAGAGCAGACGCGTTTCTGGCTTCTTGGCCTTCATCAGTACTCTGTAGCTTTCCCAACAAATTCAACTATACTGAACCGGGTTAAGCCTCCCAGAGCCGGCTTGGTCGATCATTATAATCGCCCACGCCACCTATGAGACGAAACACGGAAATCAGCCTCTCCCCACCAGTGAATATTTGAAGCGTGAAATCACATGCCACCATTCACTCGATATTTAATCGAGAACGAGTCCATCGAGTGAATGGTGGCATGTGATTTCACCACATGCAGTCTCACTACTCTCAGATCTCTTACTTCATGTTCAGTTCCGAAATTTCTGAGAAAAACTAATTTCGGAGCAAACAACATTATGACAATTCATAGAATAATATCATTCTGTGACAACGTTGAAATACGATTTATTATTGAAATTTTGAAAAATCATATCTCCGAAAGTATTAGCTTGTTAGAGTTAAAATTGATATGAATGGATTCTTATGATAAAACTTCTTATTAAAAAAAATTTAATTTGGAATTTGTTTCGTAAAAAAAAAAATTTTTTTTTGTTACTCCGAAACCATCTGTCCGATTTTGCCCAATAACGAACTTAGCCGAGATATTTATCCCCCAAACCTACTCTGAAAATTTCAACTCTCTAGCTCATTCCGTTCGAGAGTTATCGTGCCTACGGCCGGCCGGACCGGCCGGACCGAATGAATTTCGACCACGGATTCTTGATCAGTGAGTCGAACCAAATCGTTTAAGACCATTTTCATCGAAATATTCGAAAATTACAGACATTTGTGCAAATTGATAAGCACTCAGTTCCGAGGAACTAGAGCGCCAAAAAAAAAACATTAAACTTTGGATAAATTTCAGATTTAACAACCAATCTGTCAAAAAATATCTTAGATTTCCAACTAAATGATAATAACGAATTCTTTATGAATTTTGACATGGAATAAAGAATTATAAAAACATTATCCAACATTTTGAACAGAAATATATCTTGAAATGAATAGCATTTAAATAACGAAAATATTTTTCTAAAAAATGACAATGACAAACATTCAACCAACATTTCCAACAAAAATACCACAAATGGATTTGAGATCTTTGAAATTTCGATACGGAAAAATAATACCAATGAAAATCGAACTGATTTTCTGGAAATTATAAATATTCAATGAGAAATTTTACCACCCACATTTTCTTGAATAATCCGAAATGAATTTATGTTTTTTGTTAATAATAGATTATATTATAGATTTGTTCAATCCTATATAAACATTTATCTACATTTACTAGCGAATGTTGACATGAAGCATAGGACTTCTAGGTTTGAGATGTCCCCACTTTATAATAGTATCAAGCTTTTCAATCATCTTCCCCGATATATTCAGTCTCTAAAGATTAATCAATTCAAGAAAGTTGTTAAGTCTTTACTTGTGAAGAAATGTTATTATACAATGAATGAATATTTTAGTGATAATAGTGTTAATGTCTAAATTATTTTACCACATGACTTATCCTATACATAATTGTTATGTCTTAAAGGATCAATAAATTATTATTATTATTATATCACTACGCGATTGAAGTGATTTGTGCCACAAACAAAGCATTAACTAAATAGGTACCTAGGGTGGATTCTCATAATGTATTTGACCAAAATTTTCATACAGGGTGTTTTTCTTTAAGCGTCAATTGCAACTTGCTGTTTTTCACGCCAATCGTACAATTTCATTCAATTGTGTTAAAAATTATACTCTCGAGGCATACATCAATGAAAATAAACCATTACTATACAGGCTGTTCTTTATATCACGGCACAATTGTACGCGATTGAAGTGATTTGTGCCACAAACAAAGCACTAACTAAATAAGTACCTAGGATGGATTCTCATAATGTATTTGACCGAAATTTTCATACAGGGTGTTTTTCTTTAAACGTCAATTGCAACTTGCTGTTTTTCACGCCAATCGTACAATTTCATTCAATTGTGTTAAAAAATATACATCATTGAAAATAAACCATTACTATACAGGGTGTCCTTTTTCCCACGGCACATTTGTACGCCATTGAAGTGGTTTGTGCCACAAACAAAGCATTAACTAAACAGGCACCTTGGATGTATTCTCATAATGTATTTGTCCGAAATTGTCATACAGGGTGTTTTTCTTTCAACGTCAATTGCAACTTGCTGTCTTTCACGCCAATCGTACAATTTCATTCAATTGTTTAAAAATTATACTTTCCAGGCATATATACATCAATGAATATAAGCCATTACTCTACAGGGTGTTCTTTATATCACGGCACAATTGTACGCGATTGAATTGATTTGTACCAGAATCAAAGCATTAACTAAATAGGTACCTTGGATGGATTCTCATAATGTAACAATTTTGTTTTTCCTTTCATTTATGGACATGGCGTATGGACAATTATACATCGGTGTTCGCGAGTCGAAAAACCGTCATCTTTGTTTATTTACGCACCACAAAACAAAACAAAAAATATAGTTCATCAGAAAGCTTTAAATTGATTAAGATACTGTATCATAACTGTGTGTGTCTGTCAAAAATAAATTGAAACCTTATAAATAGGCAACATTTCAGGAAAACTCTGTTTTGTAAGTAAGCAACATAATGTGCAATTAATCGAAAATAATAATAAAACTTGACATTGATACCGAGCATTTTTTTTATTAACTTTGGGCGGTGCGAAGTTCGCCGGGCCAACTAGTTCGTAATTTAATACTAAAAAATTGGTTCAAGCCCTGTGGACAGGAGCTTTCTCAGAGTTGGGAATTATATCAATGTATTCTTATTATAGAACTTCATCATAAAGGAAATTCAATTCAAATAATATTTTATTTATCAAGATTAAATGAGCAATCTGAGAATGAGAACTGCACCATGGAAGAAATCAAATTAAAATAGCTGAACTGAATTTGACTCTCTCTTATAGAACAGGATGAAATGTACGAGTATGAACACAGATCACATAATAAAGCTTAGATAGAATAATTATAGCATTTTGTGAAAACATAGAAGTACGATTAATTATTGAAATTTAGAAAAATCATATCTCGGAAGTATTAGCTTGTTGGAGTTAAAAATGATTTCGATGGATTTTAATGGTGAAACTGTTTCTAAAATAAATATAAATTTGTTGCTTAAAAAAAAATTTTTTTTTTTCGTTACTCCGAAACCATCAATAACGAACTCAACCGAGATGTTCATCTCCCTAGCCTACTCTGAAAATTTGAACTGCCTAGCTCATTCCGTTCGAGAGTTATTGTAGAATTTTTTTTTTTTATTTTGAAATTTTTTTTGACACTTTAAGGTAACCTGGTCAATACAAAACTTCACATGCGTATAAAGGTCATGATTCTACAATTTGATGCTAAATTGCAGAAAGATCCAGTGATCAGTTTCGGAAATATTCATAAACAATGTGTTTTACTAAAATCGGCCATAACTCCGAAACCGCTTGATGGATTTCGCCCATTAACGAACTCAACCGAGATATTTATGCTCCAAATCCACCTTGCAAATTTCAATCCTCTAACTCCATTCGTTCGAGAGTTATCGTGCCTACGGCCGGCCGCCTGGCCGGACTGGCCGGACAGAATTGATTTCGATCTCGGATTATTGATCAGTGAGTCGAACCAAATCGTTTGAGATCATTTTCAGCCAAAAATTCGAAAATTACAGACATTTGGGCAAATTGATAAGCACTCAGTTCCGAGGAACTAGATCGTCAAAAATTAGCACTGACGTGGAGTCAGGAGCTTTTGCGCACATGTTCTATTGTCCATACTTCTGTATTGGACACTCTCGAATTTACCATGGTAAATTCGATTAAGAAAGATTGAGATAAATAAATTTTCATCAGCGATAAGCGAACATCTATTTGCTGCAGATAATCATATTATATTTATCGTTAACAGACACGTTCACCTAAAACTTGACAATTGTTAGAAGTAACTATTTTTCTTAATACCACTTAAAAAGTTATTGAATCCGAATAGCGCTGTTATTTAAATTTTGTTTGCCAATGATAAATAATCTGAGGTTACAAGCCAAGCTTTCAATTCACTTATCACAAGTTACTTTTTCGCTTACGCATTTTCATTAGCTTCGAATAACAAAGTTATTTGACATATTCAAACATCGACTTGGGGAAGGTACGTGTGTTTATTATAATAAGTGTAAAAAATATTCGTAAAGTAACCGATTTGAGCCGAAGAGCACTCGATCTCGTTGATCCTTTGAAGATAGCCGTTAGATGTTACATCTGGTCAGAATTCAGAGCGTAAAGGTCAAAGGAATCATCATCTATAAAGAATGGTTGAATTCGCACCCCGCCGGTATCGTCGAGTTGTGTTTCACTGATTACGAGAGTTAATTGAGATATTCTTTCAAACAGAGTCTGCGGTTATATTTATACGTTTAGTGTTAAATTTCTTCACTTTTACTTGTGCATGTTTATTGTATTTTCCTAAAATGGATTACGAAGATATCTCCAGCAATGGGGGTTCGAATATTACGTGGAAAATTTAGAGGTAAGTCAAACCTTTCAGTGTTTTCGTACAATGTTCAAATATATATGCAAATTAAATGGTTTCTTTCTGGGATTTCTCTCCCAAACTCTGAAAAATATCTGTTGAATATAAATGTATTATTTTGTGAATTGCTTCTGCGTAATAAACACAAGATATTTGTCAGAAGCAATAAATCGAACAATGTTACCTAACAAACAATAACGACACAACATCAACGATGAAACAACTAAATTTCGTAACGTTTCGGAGTCTAAATCATACTCTTTCGTCAGAAATACTTAACGAAAATCTTCAGAATTATGTTTTGTTCATGTAGCTATTCTGAAATTCGAGAATTGTCCAAGTAAATTTCGTAACTTTTCGAAGTCTAAATCAGACTTCTTCGTCTCGAATTTCAGAATAGCTACATCAACAAAAAATAATTCTGAAGGTTTTCGTTAAGTGTCTTACGAAGGAGTCTGATTTAGACTCCGAAACGTTACGAAATTTAGTTGTTTCATCGTTGATGCTGTGTCGTTATTGTTTGTTAGGCAACATTGTTCGATTTATTGCTTCTGACAAATATCTTGTCTTTATTACGCAGAAGCAATTCACAAAATAATACATTTTTATTTAACAGCTATTTTTCAGAGTTTGGATTAGGAAACCCAGAAATAAACCATTCAATATGCATTTATACATGAACATTAGGGTGTCCCTTATATCTTAAAAAAATTTTTTTTTCTGTTATCGGAACGCATACCCTTTATTTATATTTATTAGTATATTAGTTACCCAAGTACAAAATTTCAGCTTTCTACGCTAATTTTATCCCGTGCCGACTTAGCTTCAAAGTTTTTGGAAATAGCTCCATATAAACAATTTCCTAATTATATTTATAATTTATATATCATCGCTTAAATACATTTTATTAGTTAAATATGGACGAAAACACAAATTTATATTATAATGAACATTCTGCAACTATTGAAAATTATACAATATATCTAAATATTAATTTGGATATTTCCTCTTAAATGTCTCTTTTTTACAGTCTGGATACACTTTTCTATGTTCATGAACACAACGTAATAAGAATTGCTTCTGTTCTTCATCTGCAGTAATCAAGCCATGAAACTCTTGCATTAATTTAACAGCTCTTTCGGCAGTATCATTAACTGCTTTCAAGCTAAAAATCCTCTTTTTAGCCTCAATATACGCCGCGTTTTCATTCCACAAAAACACACTTTCGTCGAGGAAACTACTGTCAAGTTTCAGTCGCGGGAATAAATCTTTGCTCTTCACTGAAACGAAATCACTCAAAGATTTCCCTGAAAAATGTTAAAAAATCTATTAGGAACAGTATGAATAAAAGAGTGAGTTTCAATGAAATAATTAAACCCTACTTGCTACCTACCGTAAAGAGAGCCAGACATGTCTTCCTTCGATGGAACGTATCTCTTTCCAGAAGCTTCAAAGCTTTCCTTTCGTAAATTTTCTACGATGTTCCTTTTGGTCTGCTCATCAACTTCATCATCAAAAATCGAAATGACGACTATTTCCTCTGATAAATACCACAAGTGTTGACAGAACTTGCTTAGAGTCGCTTTAGAAATTAATTTATCAACACTTTCATAAGGTTTTTAAAAAACTCAAGTCTTGATAAGGTGCTTTTACCGCCAAACTGCATCCTAGCCAGGGCTTCACATAAACTGCCACAATAAATAAACAAACATCTCGTAAAGCTTGTTCTTCCTTGGCACTCATTTTAAACTGAGATTGCAGCAAACAGATTTTTAACGAGTAAATAGCTTTTGCCATCCAACGAGCTTGATGCATTGCGCCAGGAGGTCTGATTTTAAATTTATTTTCATTATCGCCCTCCAAAAAAATAATAGCGAGCTCGATTAATTCACGATAATCATCTCGTACAATCGATTTTGCCAGTTCATTTTTGGGCGCATGTTCTAGGGGAACATCGTCCTATCATTTCGTCCAAATGTCTGTAATTTTCGAATTTCGAGCTGAAAATTGGCTAATAGACTAATTCGGACTCCCTGATCACGAATCCGGTGTCAGATTTTTGGGTGCCGTCCGGCCGGCCGGCCGGCCGGCCGGCAGGCCGTAGGCACGATAACAGGAGCACCGAAGGTCCTATCGACTTCAAACTTTCAGGGTAGGTTTCTGATCAAAATGCGACGGTTAAGTTCGTTAACGGGCAAAATCGGCCGGACGGTTTAGAAGTTATAGACATTTCAAATTTTGAGGTTATTTCCCTGATATTTCAGGAACTAAAGAAGATGTTGAATCGAAACTTGGTAGTCAGTTCGAGGATATAAACGCGCAACTTTTGGCAAAATTCTGTTATGATCGAAATGTTGGTAATTTTTAAAAAAATATTTCTTTTAATTTTTTCGAAAAAAAAAATTTTTTTTCGTGAACTATTCATCAGATTGCAACAAAAACTTGTACTAACGTCAATTGTAGTATTTTGCAACATTGTGCAAAATTTTGGCTCTATACGATTTCAATTTCTGGAGATATAAGACAAAATGTGTCAAATTTCCTGGGTCTCTCTCAGTATTTTCATCGATTATTATATAATAATCAATAATATTAAGGTATTCAACATGATACTGCTTTTTTCCTTTTTTAAAAACGTCACCAATTCAGTAATATTCGTTCCACAGAGGTGTTGTTGAACAAAATCAGTACATGGTTCGATAGCACTAGGATTAATATTCTTCCAGTTATCTCTGAACTTTTTGAACAGCGGAATATCGGGACTACTAGTAACTAGCTGGATCTTGGATTCAAAGGCAGCTTTGAGCACCAGTTCATAAACGTGATGGCGGCAAGCAAAGAGCAACAATTCTCTGTCCAGTATTTGCTCTAACAGCACACAGGCTCCATTCAAGCGTCCTGTGTTAGAAGCTGTGGTATCACAGCACATTATTTGCACCTTATCATTCAAGTTCCAATCATTAAGTGCATTTATTACTGCTTTTTCTTGATCTTCGCCGGAAGAACTGTCTAACTTCGGCACTGCAAGAAGTTGCTCTTTCTCGTCATATGAAATAATTATTGGCAAGCGTTCTTCTTTAGAACTTCTTACATCCAGACCAGGTACCAACTTTCCATCCCAATGAATGGTAACTACTTCGGGCACGTTATTCTGAAAATCACATTTAATGACCTGCCCTATCTTTCCTCATTTGTATTCGAATACGTTGAACAGAAGATTTATTGACTGGGTAACCGCCACAACTAAGACCAAGTGCTTCTATTACAGACTGAATTATATAAACTGAATCTCTGATGCTTAGTTCATCTGTCCAAAGTTGCTACTAATTTTGAGGTCACAAAATCTTTTCTTCCTCTTCTTGTCGACGTAGTTGAGGAACATACAGATTGAGATGTGGAAGCCTGAGGTTCTTCTAGACTTTCTTCAGAGCTAGTAAATTGTTCTTCTCTTTCTTCATGTGTTGCAAAGCTTTGTGAAGTATCAGATGCCAATAATCTCTCGGATGACATTTTCCTTAATCTCTTTTGGTCTTCCGCTAGTTTCCTTTGCACTGCCCTTTGTTCAATTTCAGCCAACTTTTTGTCAACACCCGCTAAGCATCCCGGGCGTCCTGACTCTCTTTGTTTTTGCAAGAATATTTTATCTTCTGCAATTTTTATTCTATTGAGAGCATCAGCATGTGCGATATCGAATAAGTTATCCAATTCCAGTTGAAAGTGTTTCTCGCGGTGCCTGAAAATATCTTGAATCTTCTTACTATTCTTCTGAAGCTCACGCCAGACATAATAAAGATCCACTAATTTCTTAACACAATTAGGAACTGCTTTGGTAGGAATTCTAGCCTTTTCCCAAAGTATAATGCACTCTCGAATGACAAGATTTGCACTTTCATTAATTGTCAACTTAACTTCGCGTATGTTAAAAAATAAAACCGCGAGAACTTGACGATTAGACGGTAGTTTTGCACCTGTTATTTGGTGATTTACTTCACCAATCAAAAAAATACCTTTTTTAAGGCTTCTAAGTTCCACTGACATCCTCAAAACTCAAAATAATGCGTGCTTATTACTCGACAAGCCGGAATAAACTGACAATAACAGAAGACACGCGCCGTTTATGAGACTCAGCTTGTATGAACATGTTTACGCGCAAGTCGGCACGGTTAGCTCTCTTCCAAATACGGTAAAAAATGGTTTCCGAGTGTTTTAGGTTCAAATGAACAAACTAATAGCCTATGCGTTGTAAAATTAAAACTTTGAAAAATAAGGGACACCCTAATGAACATTGTACTAAAAATCTGAAAGGTTTGACTTACCTCTAAATTTTTGACAATGTGTACTTGCGCTAAGTAAGAGTGTCTCTTTAGCGTAAACAAAATATGTAATTGCCAACACAAACTTTTTATTTGATATAAGTGAAAAAGTTACTTGTAACAGAGACAGAGGTTCTTACTAACAGCAGTAACAAAAATACTTGCGATATGAAAACATTATGATAAGGGTACGTTCAAACGTTACTTACACCGAATTGCATTTTTAGTTCTGGTGTTTAGCTGGATTTTCTATCAAGTAACACATGCTACTTGGATCAAGTCAATAAAGTCAGTTATTCTGAATAAAAATGAAATACTTACTACCATTAACTTTGCTAGCTTGTGATAGGCCAATTTTTATCAGATAACACGAGAACTTGTTGCAACTACAAAAGTTATTTGTGTCTATAGCAAGTCACAATTTTCATTTGTTGTAATTAAAGTTTTTTCTCATTGTATATCTCTAGGTTCGAGTTCATGCCATTGTTTCACATGACAGATTGACAGACAAACCAGTTTGAAAATGATGAGATAATTACCAGTTTTGCAAGTTACAAACAAAGATTGGAAAATGATTAGATATCCAAAAAAAAAATTCCCACGCGAAAGACTATCAATTTCATTTTTTGCCGAATTCTGGAAGATATACATGTATGCATGTGAAAAATCTAAAGGAAACTTCAACGATTTGATAAATGCAAGTATTTCGTCAGGAGGAGGTTATTTAAGCTTGTATTATTGTCAGAATTATTCATATAAAGCAAACAGTACATTATTGTCAACGTAATTCCGATTTACAGTTCAGTTTGTGATATGATGAGTTTTGTGAGTTTTTCTGTATTATTATAGATATTTGGGAAAAAAACACCAGAAAGGAACCATTTAATAGTGAGTATACCTTACAAAGTATCCTTTAATGATAGACTACAGTGTCCGTTTACTTTTTTTGCGCGTATGTTCTGGGAAACATCGCATAAAGTTTTGCCCAAATGTCTGTATTTTTTGACGAAATTGGTCTCAAACGATTTAGTTCGACTCCCCAATGAAGAATTCGAGGTCAAATATGATTCTGTCCGTCCGGCCGTACGGCCGTCCGTTGCCACGATAATTTGAGAACGAAAAGAGCTAGCGACTTGAAATTTTCAGGGTGGGTGGCGCATCGCAATACGACGGACAAGTTCGTTAATGGGCATAATCGGCCCAGTGGTTTCCGAGTAATAATTTTGTTTTCAACCAATATAAATCCGATCGAATTGAAACTTGGTGAGTAGTTGTAGAATATGAACCTAAGCACGTTCGTGAAATTTTGGGCGAATCGTATGGCTAGAAAATTAAAAAAAAATATTTTTTTTGTCACGATAACCTGAGAACGGAAAGAGATAGCGGCTTGAAAATTTCAGGTTATGTTGTGCATATGAATGCCACATTTGAGTTTGTTTATGAGCATAATCGACCAAACGGTTTCAGAGTTATAGCCATCTGAAATTTGGTAGTTTTTTGTTCCTCATTAACTCGAAAAATACTGAACCGATTGAATTCAAACATGGTTATTAGTTGTAGAATGCCAACGCGAAAATGTATGCGAAATTTGGTGAGGAAAGCATTGGTAGAAAATTTTTAATAAATCATAGAAAATAAAAAAAAAAATTCTATATATCAGTAACTATACGTTTGAAATTGCTGAAATTTTGCCATAGCGTTCATTACCTAACTCTACTGTCAAGTTTCAAGTTTTAACACGATCGGTTGAATATTGTTGGAGATTCGAGCATTCTTGTGTGAGTTCAGTAGATGGGTGACCGTTGCCTCGATAACTTTCGAACCAAAGGAGATAGGGACTTGCAATATTCAGGTTAGGTTGCGTATCCGAAAGGGATAGTTGAGTTCGTTTTTGGGCATAATCACTTTAACGGTTTCCGAGTTATATCCACCCGGAATATTGTTTCCTTGATAACTCAAAAAATAAATATTCGATTGAATTGAAGCTTGGTAACTAGTAGTAGAAAATCAACACAAAGACGTGTTTAAAATTCTGTAAGAACCGTACTCCTTAAAAATTTGGAAAAAATGACGAAAAAAAAATTTTAAAAACCGCGCCTCCAGAAAATTGAAAAAAAATCACGAAAAAAAAATTGGTTCAAGCACTGACGTGAAGTCAGAAGCTTTTGCGCGTATGTTCTATTGTCCATTCTTCTGTATTGGACACCCTTAATCGAATTTACCATGGTTAATTATGTCGTCCATTCTCCTGTATTGGACACTTAATTCGAATTTACCATGGTAAATTTGAATTAAGAGTGTCCAATACAGGAGAATGGACAACATAATTTACCATGGTAAATTCGATTAAGGGTGTCCAATACAAAAGAATGGACAATAGAACATACGCGCAAAAGTTTCTGACTTCACGTCAGTGCTTGAACCAATTTTTTGGGCGCATGTTCTAGGGGAACATCGTCCTATCATTTCGTCCAAATGTCTGTAATTTTCGAATTTCGAGCTGAAAATTGGCTAATAGACTAATTCGGACTCCCTGATCACGAATCCGGTGCCAGATTTTTGGGTGCCGTCCGGCCGGCCGGCCGGCCGGCCGTAGGCACGATAACAGGAGCACCGAAGGTCCTATCGACTTCAAACTTTCAGGGTAGGTTTCTGATCAAAATGCGACGGTTAAGTTCGTTAACGGGCAAAATCGGCCGGACGGTTTAGGAGTTATAGACATTTAAAATTTTGAGGTTATTTCCCTGATATTTCAGGAACTAAAGAAGATGTTGAATCGAAACTTGGTAGTCAGTTCGAGGATATAAACGCGCAACTTTTGGCAAAATTCTGTTATGATCGAAATGTTGGTAATTTTTAAAAAAATATTTCTTTAAATTTTTTCGAAAAAAAAATTTTTTTTTCGTGAACTATTCATCAGATTGCAACAAAAACTTGTACTAACGTCAATTGTAGTATTTTGCAACATTGTGCAGAATTTTGGCTCTATACGATTTCAATTTCTGGAGATATAAGACAAAATGTGTCAAATTTCCTGGGTCTCTCTCAGTATTTTTTTCTTTACTGGTCAGTACGGGCCACAAGGAAGATGAACATGCGCCCAATAGCTCCTGTCCACAGGGCTTGAACCAATTTTTTATTTAATGGCGTGCAGAAATCTAGCCGGTAGGACTTGGGACTGCAACGTATGGGGCAGTAGTCTGGTATACAAAAATAAGTCAGAATAGTACTTGGAAAATCCTTGAAAATTACAAAGGCTTGCCTGTGTGTGTGTGTGTGTGTGTCACTGGAGCTTTGAGAACCTGTCCTACCAGGGCACTTGAGATTATCACAAATCTCACACCCCTTCATCTTGTGATGAACAGGTATTGAGAGTATTTAAAACCAGAAAGCCTGGTCCTCTCTTAACAGGTACATTTCATCAGTCAATCTTCCTAGTGACGAAATGATTAAGAAAGTAAAGTAAGCATCGAAAAGAACTTTACTACGTGGTAGGTAGGAAGAAAGACTAGGACTTGGAATCCAACACTCAAATTCTTAAAAAAATGCCATTTAATGGTACACAGATGGTTCAAAATCCAATATAGGATCTGGCGCTGGAGTACATTGTGCAGGTACCAAATTCTCACTATCGCTATGCTTCTATCCGATCGTCTTTCAGGCAGAAATACTAGCAATCGAAAGAAGCATGGAAATAAACCTAAAAAGAAACAATCAGAGGTGTGATATAGCAATCCTTTCTGACAGTCAAGCTGCTATTAAAGTTCTGAGCTCCCATGTTATCCAGTCTAAGCTAACTTAATGAAGTAGGTAAGAAAAACAGGGTTTCCTTGGTCTGGATTCCTAATCATGTAATGCATATAGTCGAATGGGTCCTTACTCCACCACGAACACAGCACTGTTTATTTTCGACCCAACAGTTAATTTATGTATTTGAATATAGACCATACCCCACCACGAACACAGCAATGTTTATTTTCGAACCAATAGCGGATGAATCTGTTCGAATGGGACCTCCTGCCTCCGCAAACACAACACTGTTCATTTTCGAACCAACAGTGAATGTATTTTTTGAAACTAATAGTTTGATACTAATCTCGGCCAAAAAGTGTACCAGTTTTTTTTGGACGCTTATTTTTACTTTCGGACAATTTCGTTGATGGGCAAAATCGGCACGACGGTTTCGGAGTAATAATTTTGTTTTCAACCATTACTAATTTGATCGAATTGAAACTTAGTGAGTACAAACCTAAGGACGCTTGTAAAATTTTTAGAAAATTATTAAAAAATATTATTAATGTCACGATAAGCTGAGAACGGAAAGAGATAGCGACTTAAAATTTTCAGGTTAGCCTGTGCATCTGAATGCGACAGGTCAATCGTGAACGTCCGAATGGTAATGTAGGTTGCCTAACTCGATTTAATCCCGATGAAGAGCGACCCCTTGCATCGCCATACAGGGACTAGCCAGTTCTGATCGTCTGTCAAATATACAACGAACTTCTTACCACCGTCTGACGTAAGGTTCGTGCTTTATTCGAATGAATTGAATAATTTAATAATTTTGTAGTATACGAGCATAGTGATCATCTGTTTCATCTAATTTGCTGTGAACATAGTGATCAGCTGTCGTCTGTTTTGCTGTGAAAATAAATATTGAGCAACTTGGAGTGGAGTGCCTTTGTGATTTACAGTCAATATCAACGACTCCGGGATAGAAGGGAGGTTCATCCCCTGTTTCCATTCCTTTACATCCCGTCCTGCCAGACCAGTGGAGACTCTTCTTCTTCAGCCCTTTGGGGTAAGTAACAACATTGTCACTCGCTCAGCTATTCAATAATTAAATAATAATCATCTGAAATTGTTCGCAAACCATCAGCGAACAATTAGCGACGAGTTTGTTTATAGACATAATCGGCCAAACGGTTTTGTAGTTATACCCATCTGAAATTTGGTTGTTATTTCCTCAATAACTCGAGAAATTCGAAACCGATCCAATTCAAACATGGTTATTAGTTGTAGAATGCCAACACAAAAATTCTTCCAAAATTTCGTGAGGATCATATCACGAGAAATTTCTTAAAAAATCATTGAAAAAAATTCTATATATCAAAAAATATTCATCCAACATGGCTGAAATTTTGCGAAAGCCTTCAGAACTTAACTCTACTACGAACTTACAAGTTTGAGCACGATCGGATCTATCGAATTCACTATGGTAAATTCGATTAAGAGTGTCCATGATAATGGTCAATAGAGCATACGCGCAAAAGCTCCTGACTTCACGTAGACCTTGAACCAATTTTTTTTAAGTTCATTCATCCCTTTCCGGCATGCGCATGCGCAGATGCTGAGAGGATTGGGGTTTTGGGGCGCAGGATGCTATTCCTCCATAGAATCCTCTGGTGAGGGTCCGCGCATGCGTGGAATCAAGACGCGATATCTCCTGAACCATTAGTGTTGGATAATCGGAGTTTTGTGTGAGGTGTGTGATTTTAACAGAACTTTCAGCCATGAGTGGATTGCGCATGCGCAGAGGAGAAGTGACTGTTTTTGGGTTGTATGGCTTATGTTGGGAGTAGTTTACGGCTAGCGGTCATGGATTTGGTGCTGGGCCGATATTGTGAGGTTTTAAGAGAAAATTTATGGCAATTACGTGCACAGACTAGGCAGTTTCGAGGAAATAGCTTTATTTCCGAGTTGAAATGTTTATATCGTGTATCGTGGGGCTAATTCATGAATAACTATATTTGGAAGATCTATATTTAATAACGTTCGAATTTGGAGCATAGGCGTAAGCAATTTTTCTTTATTTCGATCTAAGGTAAAACTAGTAGACAGATTTGTTGAAGGAAAAATATAAAAGAGTACTGACGCGAAGTCAGCTCTCTTTGGCAAGTGTGTTCACGTCGGCTAATTTGAATTGAACGATGAGTACTTCAAGCTCAGTGGATAGAGCGAGCCGGAGATTTACCCAGAGGGTAGTGGACACCATTCACTGTCGGGTCAAAAATTAACAGTGCTGTATCTAAGCTGGAATGAGGATAGATTAACAAAGTTGACAAAGAACACAACTGACTCTCCTAAGTCGCACAAACTCCTAGGAGCTTCTGCGGGATCTCCTTAGGAAGACTTATAGGAGGGTCAGTATAATCATAATCATGTTTATAGCACGCCGCACGCGCGCAAATGCAGATTGACTTCACAATCAAAGAAAAGGCTAAAAAAGCATTGAAGTGGGGTCAATCAGCTTTGGCGTGCTTGCTTTAAACAAGATTATGATTATACTGGAGAGCCAGTTGTGTTCTTTGTTAACTTTGTTACTCTATCCTTGCCTCAGCTTAAACACAGTACTGTTAATTTTTGACCCGACAGTGAATTGTGTTCACTACCCTCAGGGTAGATCTCTGGCTCGCTCTATCCGCTAAGCTTGAAACACTCATTATTCAATTCCAATTAGCCAACGTGAACACGCGCAACAAAGAGTACTGACTTCCCGACAGTGTTTTTTATATTTTTTTAATCTCAAGGCAGAATGACGAACTGGGAAGATATATTAGAGTTCAATTTTACAAGAGGGCAATTCAATGATATTCCTTGTAATTTGACAATAAACAAACACAACAGAAACTTCCTCATGCATACAAAAAATTCTGGAGTTTAGCTGTTTTCTCCACAACTGCAGATGATTCAATAATATTTTTTTTTTGAAGAAAATTGTTTCATGGATGTGTGATACGCTGACTGTTGTATTAAAATACATTTTTTCTAACACCTTCCAGTTCACGTAATTTCGTCAGAAAAATAATGCGGGAAGATCTTAACAGTAAATAAAGATTGTTCAACTTACCCAAGTATTTATTTACACTCAAAATATTCAAGATTCTTAAGTACCAATAAATGGAATTAACACAGTATATGACTCTGCCATGGTCAAATGTATCTGTTTGCATTCTGAACGTTACACCGATCAGAAAAAAA
Source organism: Halyzia sedecimguttata (assembly GCA_937662695.2). NCBI lineage: Eukaryota > Metazoa > Arthropoda > Insecta > Coleoptera > Coccinellidae > Halyzia > Halyzia sedecimguttata. The sequence continues at coordinate 115,845,969 of OW569412.2, forward strand.
AGTACGGCTGCCATATCGCAGGGGTTCCACATGTTCCATGACCAAACTGCTATTTTCTGGGTTATTCCAACTGGTTCAGATGAAAAGAGTTCTCTTATTTTTTCGCATCCAAGGCTGCATATGAAAGCGATACAGAACCATTCATACCAGCTCGGCGTGATAGACATTTTTACAAGAACTAGGTAGCTGAATATCACCAGGAACACGATGTAGGCTATCTGCAGGAATAAATTGAATTAATTTCTGTGGAAAATATATAATTTCAAAATTAGGTTCTGAAGGCTGACTTGGACCGCTCTGGATTATTTGAAATAAGGAAAAAGCTGTAATTTCACAGGAAGGTTTATTATCCAACATAATATATATTAGTAGAAGGTAGACAGTCACTTTTTGCGCACTTGTTCCGCAAATAACAGCGTGCTATCACTTTGCTCGAACTTCGATAGCACGATAACTCTCGAACGAAATGGGTTAGAGGTTTTAAATTTGCAGGGTAGTTTTGGTAATGGGCGATATCCACCATGCGGTTTCAGAGGTATTCCCCTTTTTTAGTTACAACATTTTTCTTGAATATCTCCGAAACAGATCACTCGATCTATATGCATTTCAGGATAAAATTGTAGAATCATGAACTATACATGCGAAGTTTTGTATTGATCAGATGGCTTCTGTTGATTGCACCGGTTCTTGAATGACTATAGACTGTATCTTAATGAACTCTATTTTTGATAATACAAAACTTAATAATTTTCACATTCTACTGACGCTGGTCAGTGTATTAATTCTTCCCGCTCAACGCGTACAGGTGCCTGGCCGCGTCAAGTGCGTTGTTTTATCATTTGATCTACCAGCAGTGGCGTAACTGTAGATGGGTCTTAACATGCCACCTCCCTTGAAAGTACCTTACTTTCTAAACAATAATAAAATCATGTAACATTTGTAGATTTACTACAATACCTTAAATTAACAGAGGCAACTGTAGACTGAGAAATAAAAATCGATTCTCTAAAATTTTGCAGACGGTAATTAAGAGTCTTCGTCTGGTGAGGCAATACGCGTGACTCAGCCACTGATCTCTTCACGACACTACCACTACTCACTCGCAGCGACAAAACTCTCACTATGTTGTCTGCTGCTTGATGTAATTCTAGCTCAACGTAAAGGAGATTTATTGTCTTCAATCATGATCAGGGCCGTCGAGAGGGCGGTACAGCCGGTACAAATTACCAGGGGCTCATAGGGGCCCGGGAACAAGAATTTTTTCATTGATACGGTAAAGTAACACCAGAGGGACCAGAATATTTGATATAATTGCTCGATAAGCTGATAACGAGTCAATAGATTCTGCTCGAAATCTCGCAAATCTTCTTGCAGTGGTCAAGCCAAGGAATCGCCAATTAGGAAATAGGATGTTGTAAGAGGTAACAGATCATCAGGATCGTTTGACAAAGGTGTCAAAAGACGGTATTTATTTTTTCACAAGTGAGTGAAATCGTACTAATAATTCTTTTTAGATGAAATTTAGTTGACTTAACTGCCACCTCCCATAAACCTTAAATTAAGAATGTACAGTATTATTATGGCTTTCATCATTTAGAAGCTTATACAACTCCAAAAAATAGTTATTTGCACCGATAAATTAGTACCATTATCTGAACTGATTGATGAAGGTTTACCTCGTCTAGATATAAATCTTCTAAGTGCATTTAGAAAACTGTGGGTACTCAAGTCATTTGCCAACTCTATGTGACAAAAACGAGTAGCCAAACAGACGGAGATGCAAATGTATGTTTTAATAAGTTTAGTATTGCGTGAAATCTGTTTTTATCATAAGCGGACCAGCGTAATCTATACCGCAATTAGTAAACGGCCTACTGAATATAACTCAAGTGCTTGGAAGATTACCCATAAGGAATTTTACAGGCTTTGGATTTTGTTTTGAACAAATTATACAGGACCAGATAACTGACTTGACTAAATATTGTATTCCCGAATTCAAATGAATTTTATGTTCATTTTCTATTACTAGTCAAGTTAGCCTCTTCTTTTTGAGTAAAATAATTGGATGCTTCTGACAAAAATCTTCATTAGAATGCTCTAATTTTCTACTTTCACGTAGTAATTGATCATTATCTATGAAAGGATTCAACTTAAAAATTACTACAAGACCATATTTCATGTTTGCCATTCAATGCATCAATTTCGAATCTGAATTCATGATTTTAATTTAAATTTTAAAAGTAGTTTCAACGAATACTCCATTTCATCAATAGTCAAAACTCTAGAACGAAAATTATTTTGTTTTAGAGTACATACGATACAACTTTTGTCAGATTGATTTTTTGAATTATTATTAAATTCTTCATTGGCTACGTTCGTTACAGTATCACAGCTAGCGCGAATTGTGGGACATCCTAAAGCTACACTACCTGCTAGTATCCAACCTAACAGACTTTCCTGCAGTAATAAACTATCACTTAACTTTATTTGATTTGGACATAGTAAATCCTTGCAGTTGATAGTAAAATCAGTGGATTTACGTTTACTTGTCGTGTGAGCAGTTGTTTTATTGATAGGTGATTCCTTTGATACTAGCACATCTGATATCGATGCTTCCTTTGATTTAATTTCCGATGTTGGTTATTGTTTTTTACCCAATAAGTTGTTATGTAATAAAGTGCTATGCTGCAGACTACATATTTCGCAGTTAAATGAACGAAAATCAATTTTATTATGACCTGGGCGTAAACAGTTTACGCATAACCATCGAGTCATTACTTCATCATATCTTTTTGGCGTACAGTTAAAAATAAAATGAGATTGTTGACAAAAATTACATTTTGCATTGTTTTTATTCTGCAATACAATGAATATTCTCGATTAGTTTTACTGGGACGTACATACGATTGCGATTGATTAATTAGCTTTTCAGTTACCCGACTCGAGAATAAAACATTTTTTGTTAAGAAACATTATCATCTGTTCTAAGGTAGGAATTGCATCTTCATCATCTAAAGACTTTTCCCATTTACGATTTGTTACATTATCTATCTTTGAGGTAATCATATCTAACAGAAGTACTCCCATTCACTAACTGGTAGTTTCATTGTTTGTAAAATATTAACATGACGGTAAATCCCATCTGCAGTCTCTCTCAACAAAACTGCAGATTCTTTTGTGGTCGTGAGTAGTTCAAATAACGGATTTATGTGGCTATTCACGATATGTCTCTTACGCTGATACCTTTGAATCAACAGATTCCATACAATCAAGTAATTTTATCATTCGACATTTCATACGACTGAATCAACATTAATGGTGGGTTTCACGAAGCTTCGATTAGCTTAATTGAGGATTTAATTCGATGGTTGTGTCAAAAATGAACTGAAAATCGACATAGAATCGCACTAATTTGGCAACTAAGAGCTGTCAAAGCTTTCCTAAAGCGTTATTCTCTTTGTATGGCTCGGTATTGCGCATCGCTTATTATCCAGGGCGTTTTCGCTCCCCAGTGGTCAACGGCATGAGACTCCAATGCGAGTACTTGCTGATTAGCACATAGGGGTAAAAGCATATACGTAGAGATCTATAGTTTTGGGTAGCCACAGCGAGGAGCTTGGTTGATTGAATTACAGGTGTCACTTGTGTCTAAATTCTACTCACAAGTGATTGCTGGTTTTCTTTAAACCGGTTACTTCGTAGTGTTGATTTCATCAGCGTTGAATTCTGCTCCACTGATGATTCCCAATAAGGATGAATCCGCGTTATGTCGCTATTCATCTTTGATGAAATCCTACACACTCTGTGGATCGCTCCAAAACTTTGGTCTCTGCATAGATGCATAGAATACATGGTGAAGACACTCTTTGACATATTTTCGGCCGATTTGCTGTCCAAATACTGTCAAAATATAAGGATTTTGTTCTACTTCAGCTTTCGCCGATAGATGCCGGCAGAAGAAATTTTACGGACCAAATTATCGACATTTCAAATTAAATTCGAATCTTTATTTATTCTAGTTTCTTGTGGAAAGTCGTACCACAGCCCACTATAGAGATAGACATAGTAGATAAAGTGGGTTGTGGTCGTACCGTTTGCTGAAATTTAGTATTTTGTTCAACGTCCTTGTTTTCCACGCCGAAAGTATGCCTAATGTTTGCTGTGTGAACTCTGAACGAGTATCCAGAACCATTTATTTAATCAAATACTATTTTCATTTCGAAAATACTTCGTTTTATTCTTGCCGGATCAGGGGCAGATTTCTAGTTTCAAGATAGGTATTAATTATAATATTAATAATATTGAAAGATCGCTCTGATACCGTTAATTGTTAGTAAATCAACATAGGAGAACGCTAAGAGTTGTTGATTTACTATAATCTTGCTGATTGATGAACATAAACTGTTTTAACAGTTGAAGCAGGTATATTAATTAATAATTATATATTCATTATACAATTCAGTTATATATTGAGAAGGAATGAAATGACATGTTATGAAAACTAACAACATTATTTGTCAACGATGAAAAGACTAGCATAGAGAACAAAGTTCAGAGCAACCACACAGTGTGATTTCACAGATTAATCTGTGGTGATTTCATCAAAGTTGAATAGCTTTCCTAAAGCGTCATTCTTTTTGGCGCTCTTATACTATAATATTATCTGTTTCAAGGATATTGTTACACGACAAGAATGACAACTGGCTTGTGGTAGAGGTAGGGTATTGAAAATTAGAACATTTGTTTGTTCAAAATATTTTTCTAGCGAATATATATTGAATAAAGATTGAAACGTAGTATGCTACCCTCTATTTGGTTAGTTTATCAATTTAATGAATCATTTTTCGATATTTCATCAGTATACTTTTTTTTTTCTATCTATTTATGTGCTAGGCAACTGTAGGCCATCTACACAGTTATATTCCTCATATCGCAAACTCTTTCAATTCAGTTTTGGACATTCACTCAACCCAACGCCACATCCATGCCCTGAGCGGGATTCGAACCCGCGACTCCGGCACCCTAGCTAGTTCTTCAACCGCTAGACCACCGGGCCGGCTATCAGTATACTTAGTTCTGAATAATATCTATCGAATCGAATATATTTTGCAATCTAATTGCAGAGAACATAAAAAGTTGTCAAGGGGTATTGATGGGTAACTGAAAAAATGCTGTATACATGAGAATGTTTTGATGAAGTTTCAAATTATGCATCGTATATAATAAGTAAAATGCTCAATTTAAATGAGCCTTACATGATAAAGGTAATTAATACATTTGAATAAATATTGATTTCAAAGATTTCTTCATTTACAGTTCCATTCAAAATGTTCAAAAGAAACTTCTTTACTGATAAATCCCTTATTTGACCTCATTATTTCTTGGCAAGATGAAATTTCTGTTCCAAACAAATGGGGTTTACATATAATGTCCTAACAGATGTCTGATTAATCAAAAGTGAATTGATTTTTTCAATAAACTGTTTTATTATATTCTTTTAATTCGGATTTACGAACTAGCAACGGTGGAAAGTGAACTTTGTCGCTTGTCAGTTTTCATTTATTCCCTTGTCAGGATCTTCGAAATCGACTCCAGCGGCACCATCGTTAATGAAGTGAAGTAGTACATAGAGTACGTGATTTGACAGTTCTAGGTCCGTTTTTCGGCCGAAAATTGTAACAGGAATTAGCAGGGAGTGTCGACACCTTGTTATTCTATGCATCTTGGTCTCTGCTAGTCCAGACGGGGAGACAGGGTTTTTTTGCTGAGGGCTTTCCCTATGCTCTTGTATCATACGTCGAATTGTATGGTACCCCGTTACACCAAACTCTGCTAACACACATAAAGCTCTCCGTCCAAAGAATATATATTGTCATGGTTTTCTCTTTATAACCTTTTGACAAATCAAAAATTAATAGTTGTCATGTTGATAATATTATTTGAAATTACCTAGTAGTTCATGGAAAAGGAATCCAGAAAAACGAGAGAAAAATTGAATGAGAGTAGATCTAGAATTGGAAATTGGAGTGACACAAAATTTTGCTCTCCTATAATTATCAGAAAACTCAGTTGATTGAATGAAATAACTCATCTAATATTAAAACAGTATATATAATAGGAAAGTATCTCAAACATATTGGATCCATTGTATATAGAAGTTGACGAGAGAATTAATAAGAAGAAGGAGTGATATAAGAAGTAAAAGGGGGATTAACTACGATTGGAAGGAACTTCCCAGCAAATTGGCATAGAATAAGGAATATTCGGTTAAGCTTGTTTAAGGTTAGTGTAATATAGTTTTAGAGTTTGATAATTATAGTCCTCCTTAGTTAATAAATTATTCTGTTAATATTTTCAGATTGTTAATAATATTTTAAAAGATCATTCAAATTAGAATCCTCCCAAAATTAGCAATTTTTAAATTTGATATTGTTTGATACTCATTTATACTTGTAACGAATTCACAAAATTCAAAATTCTTTTATTCGTATCATTACAAAATGGCGCCCAACGCGAGGCTTGAATAATTTGAATAGATCATTTTTATATTATTAAATCAACTATACAAAATTTGACCTCATAGTCAGTCATTAAATGGAAACTCGTAGTAAAACAATGATTAGAGAAAGAGGAAATGATAATGTGATAATGCAATAAATGAATTCAAAGGAATTTATAGAGAAGAGATGAATAAATTATCTGAGAGATTGGAAAATAAGAGAGAAAATAACATGAAAGAAATGAAGGAAATGTCTGCAAGAATGGAAAAGAAGACAGAAGAAGACTTTACAACAATAAATGAAGAATTAACAAAAAGAATAATTGCAACAGAAGAAATATTAGAAAAGAAAATGGAAATGAACACAAGGATATATCACAGGGAATTAGAGCTAATTGAGGGCAATATAATGAAAGATTTTAATGAACAGTTGGTATTGAATAAAAATGAAACGTACAACAATGTAGAAATGCATAATGAAAGAATAGAGCAACAAAATGAGAAGTTGGATAGAGTAATAGCTAAGGAAAGTAATGGGATATTTGGAATATTTAATTTAGGTGAAAGTAGAATGAACTTTGATGGAAATGCGAAGGATAATGATCCAACAGTATTTATGAATAATAACATAAGAGTTACAGATATACAGAATTGGCAAGATAAGAGAGAGGGATGTATACAGCAAAGCCATTTTCAACAGGAACTTTTTTGGGGACAATTTAATTATACTATAGGGAAAAGTTTAAGTGATTATACTGTGAGAATGTATAACATGGCAAAACATTTAGAACCAGAAACGAAGAGAGAAGAAATTATAAATCGTATAAGCAAACATTCTGGACCTGATATAGAAAAATATGTACTATATAATGTAAATAATAATCTGGATAAGATATTAAAAAAAATAAGAAATAAAAAGAAAAAGAGAAAGGTAAAATTTGAAGGAAGAGTTTTGATAAATTAAATTTAAAATTCTTGTTTGCATAGGGCATAACATTACATTTGCGTTTAAAAATTAGTTTCATTTGTATAAAAATTTTATTTAACAATAAAATGTTAATTCAAACTTCAACAATATAATGGGGGATTTGTCATGGTTTGCTCTTTATAACCTTTTGACAGTTCAAAAATTAATAGTTGTCATGTTGATAATAGAACACCCCTCACCATGGCCTGCTATTAGCCGCTTCCGAGGAAGCGTTGTCCGGTTCTCGCCACGAGGAGGCTGCAGGATGGACACTATTTTAGAGTAGTTCATGGAAAAGGAATCCAGGGAAACGAGAGAAAAATTGAATGAGAGTAGATCTAGAATTGGAAATTGGAGTGACACAAAATTTTGCTCTCCTATAATTATCAGAAAACTCAGTTAATTGAATGAAATAACTCATCTAATATTAAAACAGTATCCGCCGTATTCACAAAGCATTCAATCTCCGTTAAGTCCTAACTGAGGTCCTCAGTTAAGGATAAATAAGAATCGCAACCCCAGTTTAAGTGAAAATTAACGTGAAACAGGCCTGTTTCAGCGCCCTTACATACGTTAACAGAGGTTGCGATTCTTATTTAGCCTTAACTGAGGACCTCAGTTAGGACTTAACGGAGATTGAATGCTTTGTGAATACGGCGGTATATATAATAGGAAAGTATCTCAATCATATTGGATCCATTGTATCAAGAAGTTGAAGAGAGAATTAATAAGAAGAAGGAGTGATATAAGAAGTAAAAGGGGGATTAACTACGATTGGAAGGAACTTCCCAGCAAATTGGCATAGAATAAGGAATATTAGGTTAAGCTTGTTTAAGGTTAGTGTAATATAGTTTTAGAGTTTGATAATTATAGTTTCCTCCTTAGTTAATAAATTATTCTGTTGTTATTTTGAGATTCTTAATAATATTTCAAAAGATCATTCAAATTAGAATCCTCCCAAAATCAGCAATTTTTCAATTTGATATTGTTTGATACTCATTTATACTTGTAACGAATTCACAAATTTCAAAATTCTTTTATTCGTATCATAACAATATATATATATATATTTTTTTTAATTTTTTTTCGGATATGATTTTTTTTTAAATTATAATAATTATTCTCCATTTTATATTATGATTTCATAGAATACTTTGATTATAATTTGCTGATGTATATAAATCCAACATGAGATGAGTCATAGACCTACATTTTGAATTTAACTACAAAAATTCTTGAGAATTGACGTACAGCAGCCAAATTGAAAAATTGGTTCAAGCCCTCTGGACAGGAGTTTTTTGGCGCTCTTGTTCAAACAGACAAATTACATATATCTCCGAAAGTATTGGTTTCTCAGAGTTGGGAATTATAGCCATGGATTCTTATGATAGAACTTAAATTTAAAAAAAATGTCGTTTATTTATTTTTTTATTTATTCATTCAATGCAAATTTACAATCTACTCAATAAGTAATAAGCAAATTTAATGTAAGTAAAAGACTTGAGACAGGTACCGTCCAGCGACGGATTACTGCGTTTCATCTACTCAGATCTTCTAGCCAGGTTCTCTTGAGTCGTCTTGGATAGTTGGTGTGCAATAATTCATTGATGAGAGGGTTTTCGTGATCGTTAGTGCGTGTCTCGTATTTTGTAGAGAAATGTTTTATTACCTCTGTTACGTAGGGTAGGTACGTTTAGATCGTTGTGCAGGGTTTTGTTTGACACATACCATGGGGCATCAGACATCATTCTCAGGGTCTTGGATTGAAATGTTTGGAGGATTTTTGTATTTGTTGGCTTACTGCATCCCAAGAGCTCAATCCCATATGTCCATATTGTTCTCAATATACACTTGTAAATTGAAATTTTGTTTTCCAAGGATAGTTATTATTATTATTATTATTATATTGATTGATTATATTAGATAGGAGAGTTGAGGCAAAGCCTATAAACTCACTAATAAAAAAAAGTTACAAAATTTGAGTGTTCGAAGATTGAGAGAAGTTGAGAGAAGTTGAGATTTTCTCTTCAGAAGCCAATACATTTTTTTAACTTTGATGTCTAGCAGTCTTCTTTTGGCCTTAATATGTCTTTTCCATGTTAATTTATCATCCAGGTGGAGTCCAAGGTACTTGACTTCTGTTTTCACAGGAATTGGGGCTTGGTTGAAACAGACTCGGGGGCAAGTGCTCTTTTTCAGAGTGAAGGTGATGTGTGCGGATTTGCTATTGTTGACCTTGATCTTCTACTTCACAAACCACTTTTGTAGCAAGTCCAGGTGTAATTTAGAAATTAGCATAAAAAAATTGGCTCAAGCACTGACGTGAAGTCAGGAGCTTTTGCGCGTATGCTCTATTGTCCATTCTCCTGTATTGGACACTTTTAATCGAATTTACCATGGTGAATTCTATTGTCTATTCTCCTGTATTGGACAGCCTTAATCGAATTCACCATGGTAAATTCGATTAAGAGTGTCTAATACAGGAGAACAGACAATAGAATTCACCATGGTAAATTCGATTAAGAGTGTTCAATACAGGAGATTGGACAATAGAACATACGCGCAAAAGCTCCTGACTTCACGTCAGTGCTTGAACCAATTTTTTTTTCGTGAATTCAGCAGCTTTGCGCGCATGTTCTATTGTCCATTCTCCTGTATTGAACACTCTTAATCGAATTTACCATGGTGAATTCTATTGTCTGTTCTCCTGTATTAGACACTCTTAATCGAATTTACCATGGTGAATTCGATTAAGGCCGTCCAATACAGGAGAATAGACAATAGAATTCACCATGGTAAATTCGATTAAAAGTGTCCAATACAGGAGAATGGACAATAGAACATACGCGCAAAAGCTCCTGACTTCACGTCAGTGCTTGAACCAATTTTTTTTTCGTGAACTCAGGATAGAAAGCAATGATGAAAAAATTAACACATTATTGTCTACCTTCAATTCTTCTTTAGGAGAAGAATACATAATTATTCTTGAAAAATATTACTGGAATTAATGTCATATTTAAATAATCAAAGTAAAGAAAATTATAAGTTTAGTTATCAACATATTGAATGAAATTCAATTGAATTCCAGTAATATTCAATTACTTATTCTTAACCAATTAATGTCCATTGATAGAAAAACTGGCCTAAAATTCCTCTCTAGCCATCACGAGGTTTAATATCCCCAAATGAGACTCTCACCTTACAAGATCAGAAGCCTTCAGCAAAATTTCAGCGATATCATATTAAAAATAATACATAACCTTTCAAAAGTCCCCTCTCGCAAATATACTCCTCTGAAGGCACATGGATCTCTTGAAGACGAATCGCCTTCTCTATTTCTCAAAGATATTCACTCTTGTTCATAGAAATCCCTTCAATATTTAGTTGCCTCCTCCTTAGGAGGATCTCTTTCAAAACCAGGTCTGACCGCTAATGTAGGGCTATCATCTCCCATAGATTTGTGATGAAATATCACGATTTTCCCATAACATACGCGCAAAAATATGTCATCTTGACATTCATATTTTTGAAGGTTCTCGCAAAAATACGACCATAGACAACATATCATACGACGATTCGCATCCAGCTACCGAACTCACAAAAGGCTGATCGGTTCTCCAACAATATAGATCCGATCGTGTTCAAACTTGGAACTATGCAGTAGAGTTAGGTTCTGAAGGCTCTTCCAAAATTTCAGCCATGCCGGACGAATAGTTTATGATATATAGAATTTTTTTCAATTATGTTTAATTATTTTTTTTTTAATTTTTTAGTTATACCATCCTCACGAAATTCTGCAAGAATTTTCGCGTTGGCATTCTACAACTAATAACCATGTTTGAATTCAATCGGTTTTGTATTCTTCGAGTTAATGAGGAACAAAAAACAACCAAATTTCAGAAAATTTCAGATGGCTATAACTCTAAAACCGTTTGGACGATTATGCTCATAAACAAACTCAAATGTCGCATTCAGATGCACAACCTAACCTGAAATTTTCAAGCCGTTATCTCTTTCCGTTCTCAGGTTATCGGGACAACAAAAATATTTTTTAATAATTTTTTAATAATTTTCTAGCGATACGATTCTCACAAAATTTCACAAACGTGCTTAGGTCTATATTCTACAACTATTCACCAAGTTTAAACTTGATCGGATTTATTTTGGTTGAAAACAAAATTATTACTCGGAAACCATTGGGCCGATTATACCCATTAACGAACTTGTTCGTCGTATTGGGATGCGCCACCTATCCTGAAAATTTCAAGTCGCTAGTTCTTACCGTTCTCAAGTTATCGTGGCAACGGCCGGACGGCCGGACGGCACCACAGAATTAAATTTCACATTTGGGCAAAACTATAACGCGATGTTCCCCAGAACATACGCGCAAAAAGAACAATCTACAAACCTTCAATGCTTTGATGCTTCAAAAATTGTCATTAAATTTATTTATCAAGATTAAATGAGCAATCTGCAATGATTCAACCTCGTGGAATGGGTTGTTGCAACTCACACTCGGTGCATAGTTTACACAACTCGAAATACCTAAGGAAAATATCAACGAAATGTCTAGAGCAAGGCTACAGTCAATCATAGCAGATTGTCCATTTATTCCTGATATTTGGTAGGTAGAGGCTGATGACGAACAAATTATTTTAATAGTTCAAAATATATTAATAAAACACTATCCTCTTTTCATAATTTAAAATTTAATAGTTCATACCACTTACATATTCTTTTCTGTATTATGGACCTGAACTCAAGAAAAAATGTTTGATACACAAATGTAGATCCTTATACCAGCATATTTTTGCTAGCAACATTATGAAATTACTGTATATAGGAACATGTCTCACAACTCATTAAAATGATCCAATTCTAAATCTTCTGGAACATCATCCCCATATTTATACATAAATTATTCAATATGTAATCAGTCAATATTATTATTATTATTATTATTATTATTAAACCAATTTACAGAGTTGAGGTACAATAACCTATAAACTCTAACTTAAAAAAATAAAATAACAAGAAAAACAACTGTGAGAAATACAAGCATGTGAACAAGCGAAGTAAAGTGAACAACAAAACCTCACAATTCATACAACGCCACATAAAAGATTATGACGAGCCAGCTGATCTCCAGGTGTCAAGCCTATTCTTAAATATATTGACCGATCCAGCATCTACAACTTCGCTAGGCAGGCTGTTCCAATGGTCGAACACACGGTTGGATAGAAAGTTTTCTCTGCATCTTGTACGGAAGACCTCTCTGTTCAGCTTGTACCGATGTCCACGGAGCTGATTCGTGTTCAGTTCGTACAGGTGGGACATATCGATACCAAATAAGCCGTGCATTGCTCGATATGTGATTATTAGGTCCCCCCTTGAACGACGATCAGCAAACGAAGGAAGACCCATGATCTGTAGCCGTTCCCGATAATCTGGGCGATTCACTCCGAAGGGAATGCGTGTGACACGACGCTGCAGGTTTTCTAATAATGAAGCGTCACCCACTAACCACGGATGCCAGACCGGTCCGGCAAATTCCAAAATTGGTCGAATATATGACTTATACACCCGGGAAATAGTCGCCGCATCACTGTCACGAAAAGCGTTTTGGACAATATGTATAAGACGCTTAGCCTTATTTGTGATATACAGTATATGTTCAGTCCACGATAGATCACCCGATATCACCACACCCAGGTCCACGTGAGATGAACATCCAGGGATTTCAATGCCCTCGGCGTGATACTTAAATTTTGGATTATTATTACCCAAATGTAGAACTCGACATTTCGAAGGGTTCAGTGGAATCAACCATTTCGCGCACCAACAAACCACCCTATCCAAGTCTTTTTGCAGGATTTCATAGTTATTAAGGGGACAATTAAAGAACTTGATATCGTCCGCAAATGAAGCACTTTCCGACTCGAATCCATCAGCTAAATCGCTCACATACACTAAAAATAACAAGGGTCCCAAAACTGAGCCCTGAGGGACACCACTGAGCACGCAGCGCGGTTCCGATCTTGCAGCACCAACCCTGACCATAAACAACCTGTCAGTGAGGAAGTTCTCAATCCAGTTCAAGAGCAATCCTCGAATGCCAAAATTCTCCAGCTTGAGTAAAAGCCTTTTTATTGGCACTCTGTCGAAGGCCCTCGAGAAATCCAGGTATATAACGTCTACAGGAAGTTTTTTATCCAGAGAATGGGTCCATTTGTCAAGGCAGCTGAGAAGACAGGTGATAATAGATCTACCTCTGATGAAACCATGCTGAGTATCAGGTATGATGTTATGATGCAGAAAGAACGTGAGCATTTTTTCATATATCAACCTTTCCAGTATCTTGCAGAGGATAGAAGTGAGGCTTATAGGTCTAAAGTTTTCCGGATTTTGTTTGTCGCCCTTTTTATGAATCGGTGAAACAAGTGCAGTTTTCCATGATAGCGGCAGCATGCCAGAGTTCAATGACATAGAAAAAATGCTTGATATGGGTAGACTAAGAGTATGAGAGCATTCTTTGAGCAATCCAGCAGAGAAACCGTCAGGGCCAGGAGATGATGAAACATTCAGTGATATTAACTTCCCTTCAACAGTCAAGGGATCAATGTCGAAGCAAGTCAGAGAAGAGCTGTTACGACGAGAAGTAGTAGAAGGTAGTGGTGTGTTTGGTTCGGACGTAAATGCCATTGAGAAGGTATTGGCCAAAATTTCAGCTGAAGACTTATGGTCGTCTGCAACCACACCATCAGTGTTCTTGACAAGAGGCAGAGAAGGCGCCGAATTGAAAATACGGCGAGTGTATTTAAAGAATTTCTTTCTGTCATTCGAGTTAGCTAGATCATTTATAAACTTGGACTTGGCTTCACGTAATCTGTTAGAAAGATTATTGGCGAATGTTCTGTGCCTCTGAAAATCACAAATTTGCCTGCTGCGAACATATCTCTGCCATAACGATCTTTTGAATTTAATCATTCCAAGCATGTGGTTGTCAATCCATGGCTTACTATTATTCACTCTAGCGGTTCGTGTGAAAGTGTGATTTTCAACAGTTTTGGTGACATACGAGTCAAACCTACTCCACATCGACTCAACTCCTCCAGTGCCAATTACGGTATCCCAGTCTGTTCCAGAGAATATCTCGTTGATACTTTGATATTGTATAACTTTGTAAATTTTCGCTTCAGAGGGCAATTTAGTAGAAACGAAGAACTGTATTTTTGTTGACAAAACCAAATGGTCGGATTTTCCTAATGGCGGGTGGTATTCTAATTCGGAAACTAAATTGACATCATTTGTCAGGATTAAGTCTGGGGTGGTTGGCTCTTGATGTAATCTATAACGGGTGTGTTGGTTAACTAGCTGGTGTAAATTGGAGTTGTTCAACATATCTATATATGGAACTGATGGAGAATTTGCTGAGGGCGAACGAGATATTGGCCAAGTTCTTATATCGCCAAGATTGAAGTCACCAGCAAACAAAACATGTTTATGCAGGTTAGACAAGTTTATTAGATGTTCACTTAGGTCCTTATCATATATGGAAGGTCGTGGACGATATACACAGCCAACACACAAGTTGAAGCCAGATGATTCTACTTTCAAAAAGATATTGTCTATGCCAGGAGTATTGAGTGAATGTTCTGAAATTTTAAAGGAATGGACGACAGAATGGTGGACATATATGCATACCCCGGCATACCCAGGCGTTGTTTTACTATCACCACGGTATATATATATATATTATTTTCAGTTTCAAAACAGTCTTGTATATATTAATAAATTGAAGAATCGGTTACTTGTTTTCCAACAGAAAATATTTTCAAACTACGATAGACAAGTCTCTAATAGCTAGATAAATTGACATTTATGAACAGTGAACACAGACAGATTCTGTGTTGACATTTGGTGAATACACAGAACTACGATGTATTATTGAAATTTTGAAATATCATATATCCGAAAGTATTAGCTTGTTAGAGTTGAAAATGATAACAATGGATTCTTATGGTGAAACTCCATCTTAAAAAATATTTAATTCAAAAGTTGTAGGTAATGAAAAAAAAAATTTTTTTTCGTTATTTCGAAACTATTAGGCCGATTTTGCCCAATAACGAAATTAACCGAGATATTTATCCCTAAAACCTACTCTGAAAATTCCACCTGTCTAGCTCATTTTGTTCGAGAGTCATCGTGTTAACGGAGGGCCAGCCGGCCGGACAGAAACGATTTTGACCACGGATTCTCGATCAGTGAGTCGAACCAAATCGTTTGATACCATTTTCATCAAAAAATTCGAAAATTAGAGACATTTGGACAAATTGATAAGTTCTCTGTTCCGAGGAACAAGAGCGTCAAAAAGTGGGAAAGCCCTGTGGACAGGAGTTTTGGCACTCTTGTTCAAACTTTGACAAATCATAACTCTGAAAGTTTTGATTTCTCCGAGTTGGGAATTATATCGATGGATTCTTATTTAATTTATTTCATGATGCAGTTTTATCATTAGATTCCATTGATATAAGTCCCAACTCTGAGAAACCAATACTTTCGGGGATATAATTTGTCAACATTTGAACAAGAGCGCCAAAGCTCCTGTCCGCAGGAGATTTTTTCCAATAATGGTCAATGGTTTCTTCAAATCTTGTTGTCGACAAACTTTCCACTTATACCCTATTATTGTTGTCAACATTGATATTTATATTCGTTCATGATGATATTCACATCACTTACATTTCACATGAACTATTTGTTTTCTCTCATCGAAATGTCTTCGTTGAAGTTGGAGCAGTGTTTGGGTTTCTGCACATCAGTCATACTGGAAGTTGATGTAAACTTGATTAGGTACTTCACAAACCTATATCACGTTTTCGCATTAGGATTGCACCTAGATCTGAAATGGTCTTCAATTTTTTTGGCGCTCTTTTTCCTCGGAACAGAGTGCTTATCAATTTGTTCAAATGTCTGTAATTTGTCTTAAACGATTTGGTGTGACTCACTGATCAAGAATCCGTGGTCAGTATCGATCCGCCCGTAGACACGATAACACTCGAACGAAATGTGCGTCGCGACATTGTCCTAGGGGCGTCGCACGTTGATTGCGACCGAGTCTAGTGAGCTGATAACGTATTAATAGGCTAGTACTAAAATTGGTAAATATTTTTGGGGGCTGAGTTAAGGGGCGTCGTACAAAAATGGCAAAGTCCCAAGGGCGTCACAGTAAAAATAAGTTTTGAAAGCCCTGAGCTAGACAGTTGAAATTTTCAGAGTAGGTTTGGGAGATTAATATCTCGGCTTAGTTCGTTATTGGGCAAAATCGACCAGATGGTTTCGGAGAAATAAAAAAAAAATTTTTATACTACAAATTTTAAATTAAATTTTTTTTCAAGATGTAGTTTCACCATAAGAATCTATTGATATCATTTTCAACTCTAAAAATCTAATACTTTCGGAGATATGATTTTGCACAATTTCAATAATAAATCGTACTTCTATGTTTTCACAGAATGCTATGAATTATTATATGATCTGTGTTGATACATGTCAACTCATTTTCCTGAGACATGACATGTCGAATTCATTTCGGCTATCGTAGAATTATGAGGATTATAATATGATATCATACATTTTGGGTGAAATTTTAATGCCCATGGTTAATCCATATGATGATGGGAATGGTATTGGTAAATTTATAATATTGAGTTAAGAATATCTCCAGTAAAAACAAAACTAGAATATTGGCTAAAGTTCAATTGATATAATAATTTTCAGAGTGGATTTGAGGAAAGAATATATCGTTCATCATGAATTGAGGAATTAATATCTCAAATGAGTTCGTCATTGGGTAGAATTGGTCTATTGGTTTTGGATTAATAATTCTTCACTCTTGTTGAGATTAGATTCTTCTTTATTTTAGCTATAAAGTATTTTACTTGGTAATTGAAGAAAGGCATTAGATATCTCTCACAATTTTGTTGGAATTCAGTTCTGGTAATTTGTAATGAGGAAATTTCAGAAAATGTTTTTTTCTATAATATTTTGAAAGTATTTGTCTCTCGAAGATATTCAGGAAGTCGGTCGTTATTTCGTTTTTCCGTATGAATATCAACATCATTTCTTGTCTTATTCAGAATACTTGATAATTGTGACAAAAACTTTAAACTCATTACAGTACTGCGAGACCTTGTCAGAATTTTCGCGATGTTCTGGGGAATATCACGTTATCATTTTGCCCAAATGTCTGTAATTTTTTAATTTGGCCGTTACCACGATAACTTGAGAGCGGAAAGAGAGAGCGACTTGAAATTTTCAGGGTAGGTGGCGCATCTCAATACGACGGTCGAGTTCGATAATGGGTATAATCGGCCAACGGTTTCCGAGTCATAATTTTGTTTTCAACTAATACAAATCCGATCCAATTGAAACTTGTTGAGTAGTTGTAGAATACAAACCTGAGGACGTTTGTGAAATATTGTGAGAATCATATGAGTAGAAAATTTTAGAAACATTATAAAAAAATATTATTTATATCAAGACAACCTGAGAAAGGAAAGAGATAGCAACTTGAAATTTTTAGTTCAGGTTGTGACTCTGATTGGAACACTTAAGTTTGTTTATTGGACATAATCAGCCAAACGATTTTGGAGTTGTGCCCATCTGAAATTTGATTCTTATTTCCTCAATAACTCGAAAAATACTAAACCGATCCAATTCAAACAAGGTTATCTATTGTAGAATGCCAGCGTTAAAATTCTTGCGAAATGTAGTGAGAATCGTATCACTAGAAAGTTTTTAAAAAATCATTGAAAATCCTCTAAAAAAAATCCTATATATCAGAAATTGTTCGTCCAACATCGCTGGAATTTTTCGGGAGCCTTCAGAACCTAACTCTACTGCCAAGTTCCAACTTTGAACACGATTGGATCTATATTGTTGGAGATCCGAGCAGCCTTGTTTGAGTTCAATAGCTGGATGGGTTTACCGATTGTATGAAAAACAAACATTTCGTAATTTCGAGATAGTTAACCGTTCACCGAATTAATAATTCCAAAAATGGATGGAATATAATATGCAGATAATTCAAGAATCATTTCAAAATATTCGTCTATAAGTCTTAGACACTATGAATCTACTAAAACAAGAAAATTGAGAGTCGTGTAGTTACACGACTCATTAACACTTATGAATGAGTAAAGTCAATAGTTTTTCGGGAATTTAGAGAAACCAATAATTCACTGAAACAATTGGAAAATATCGCGGGGCAGTCAATAGTAAATATTTAAATGGTTAATCTATCGTATGATCGTGTGTGGAAATGGCAATGACTAATGAATAATGAATATTATTATTTGATAAATTTTCATTTCAATGTATCTGAAAGCAACATTTTATATATATATTACGATGTTACATTTTAGTTAAACGTAAAATATGATACATTTATGTAATATTTATCATTAAACATTGCATTGTAATATTAAAATGGGTAAACCCCTTTGGACAGGAGCTTTCTGGCGCTCTAGTTCAAACAGACAAATTATATCTCCGAAAGTATTAGTTTCTCAGAGTTGGGAATCATATCAATGTATTCATATGATAGAACTGCATTAAATTTATTATATTAATTATTTATTTATTATATTATATTAAATGAGCAATCATGAGAATGGGAACTGCACCATGGAAGATATCAAATTAAATCTGGCCAATTTTGCCCAATAACGAACTCAACCGAGATATTCATCTTCCTAACCTACTCTGAAAATTTCAAATACCTTCCTCATTCCGTTCGAGAGTTATATCTACGTCTATGGATGAAAAGCAGTGTCACTACTCTCAGATCTCTTACTTCATGTTCCGTTCCGAAATGTAAGACTTTTCTGAGAAAAACTAATTTCGGAGCAAAAAACTGAGATTTTTCTCACTTCGCTCACAATTCTTCGATTGATTAGATAATGTCATGTCTCAGGAAAATAAGTTGACATTATGACAATTCATACATAGAATAATTATCATTATGTGACAACGTTGAAATACGATTTATTATTGAAATTTTGAAAAATCATATCTCCGAAAGTATTAGCTTGTTAGAGTTAAAAATGATATCATTGGATACTTATGGTAAAACTGCTTATTGAAAAAAATTTAATTTGGAATTTGCTTTGTAAAAAAAAATTTTGTTACTCCGAAACCATCTGTCCGATTTTTCCCAATAACGAACTTAGCCGAGATATTTATCTCCCAAGCCTACTCTGAAAATTTCGACTGTCTAGCTCATTCCGTTCGAGAGTTATCGTGCCTACGGCCAGCCGGATCGGCCGGACCGGCCGGACAGAATGATTTTCGACCACGGATTCTTGATCAGTGAGTCGAACCAAATCGTTTAAGACCATTTTCATCGAAAAATTCGAAAGTTACAGACATTTGGGCAAATTGATAAGCACTCAGTTCCGAGGAACTAGAGCGCCAAAAAGAGGCACAAACTGCTATGTATGCTACGTATCTGTGATATTAAGCATCTCTCTATATAACATCACAAGGTCACAATGTGACGTAACATTTACGTTTAAGTTATGTTTTTATGTTTACTGGGTATCTTCATGAATCAGTCGAAAGTATTCGTTCTAGACCATTTACGAACCCGGATCCCCGCGCGCCGGTAGTCTAGAAGAGAAAGGGAACCGCGCGGCTGTCCCTTCCTTTATGGTAAACTGAGATTTACATTATTTTATCCCATTTTGACGTTTAAAGACGACAATATTCAACCCATGGTAACAAGGGTAAGTTGACGTTTATCCACTGAGTGAATTAAAATTTTTTTAATTCACTAGTGGAATAAAATGTTCACCTCTCACTTTCTGGAAATTATTCTTTCCACACACAATGCACCTAAAACTCATTTTAAAGTATGTTTATTAAAATTTATCAAAAATTCTACAAACAGTCATTTCTATCATTAAAGTAAAAATTACAATTATTAAGATTTTGAAAATGGAACTGGAAACCTGCACCTCCTCCAAAGGAAACACGCTCAGTCGTTATAGCACATGTGTTTGAGGACCTCTCAGGCCCTGCTGGAATATCCATTTCTGCATCAGGAACTCCGGTTTTTGTGACCCCACCAAGTGTTTGTTCAGAAATATTTATTTTGTTTTGTAGTGAATCTTCAATATATCCTTCTGCAACAGAACTTGAGCGCCATCCACCATGTCTTTTCAAAACTGTCAAATCTGCCCCAGAATTTGCGAGTAGGGTTGTAGAAGAACGCCTGAAACTGTGCCCTGTATATTGTTCAGCATCAGAAAGGCCCAAATACTTTGCTATAGTAGAGGGCATTTTCGAAAATGTATTCACACCTACAGGCTGGATAGTACATTTTTCATTTTTATAATTTATAAATAGTCGCTTGTGATCAACTTTGCTTGGCCTCAAGTTCCTATAATTGCGGAATATATCGAGTGCAGCAACCTTATTAGTACTATTGACCACAGTGAACACTCTTTTCTTATAAGTTTTCGTATCTGGAATCTGAATAACCAATACGCTGCCCCGATCTTCCACGTCACCTACGGTCATAGTCACCAGCTCGCCGATTCTACACCCTCCAGCAACACCCATAATAAAAACTACCTTTATCAATAAATATTGCTCATCAGGAGCGGCATCTAAAAAGTATTCAAACTCCTCTCTTGTGAATACCTTCGACTTCTTTACTACGTATCCCCTGGAATGTTGCTTCAAAAAGGCGGTGACTTGGTGAAATCTGCCGATGTCTATTTTTTCTTTCAGAGCCAACATTTTCTTAAGTTGCGTATAGTAGGACCATAAAGACGACGACTTAACTTTCTTGGATTGTTCGGAAATATACGCCAAAATTATTTTTTCGTTGACACCTTTGGCTTTTTTATTATTTCTCCAGGCACAGAATGCCGTTTATTGCTTTTCGTACAATATTTTTGATTTTGATGGAATTACTGCTTCTGCTGCCTCATTTGCTTCTTGTATAATGCACTTAGGAACTACAACCTCGTCGTCACCGCTCAACATTTTTTCGAAATAAAAATTCTTTGACGGTTCTATAATTTTCATTGACACTTGCAAACAATTAATTACATAGTGCCCTAGCAACCATCGATCGAAGGGAAATCTCGTTATGAATTTGAATTATACCTAATATTTCCTCTAAAAAGTATTCATTATTTGAAATTTCATCAAAATGGGATAAAATTTTGTATACAACACGTGAGTTAAAAATGTTTATTCACTCGAAGAAATTAACCCACTAGCCCTACGGGCTCGTGGGTTAAACTTTCTTCTCATGAATAAACATTCATTTAACTCACTTGTTGTATAAATAACTATGAAATTGAAATTCAGAATTTTATTTTCACAATAATTGCTAAACTTCAAAGCCGATCGATCTGAAATCCGCTCCTCGATCATAACATGGTGGCTTGAAGGTTTGTGCTGAGTTTCAGCGGAAGCTGAAAACAGTGTCTTCTGAAATATAAAATTTTTGAAGAGATTTTTTTTTCTTGTGACAAGATCCCCACGAAATTTTACAGAAATTTGTGCGTTGACGTTCTATCACTAATTAAAAAGTTTCAATTCGATCAGATCTGTATTTTTTGAGTTTTTCAGGAGTCAATATTCCAGATGGGTATAACGCTGAAACCATTTGGCCGATTATGTACATTAACAAACTTGGCTGTCGCATTCGGATGCGCAGCCTACTCTGAAAATCGCTATCTCTTCTAGTTCCAAAGTTGTTGTGGCAACGGTCGGCTGGACATAATAGATTTTGACCTCGAAATCTTGAACAGTGAGACGAACCTTATCGTTTGAGAACATTCTCGGCAAAAAATTCGAAATTAATAGACATTTAGGCGAAATGATTCCTAGAACATTCCCGAAAAAGCAGTCCTTTGCACATGTTCAATTCCATTCAATTCCTATAGAATGCCATTCAATTCCATTCAATTCTACTAAATTCATATGTAATGCCGTTCAATTCCATATAATTCCGTTCAATTCCATATAATTCCATGCAATTCCATGTAATTCCGTTCAATTCACCCACAATTCCACAATTTTGTGCACTAAAATTCCGCAGTGAAAGATCCCTCGTTGTCAACTCTTGCAGGGCGATATCCGGCGCTTGTATGAATGGTGCTTTTCAAACAGATTACCCTTGAATATCGAGAAATGTAAGGTGTATTACTGTAGAAAGCTATCACCAATTGAATTTGACTATGAAATTGATGGTAAAGCTTTAGGAAGGTTAATGATATTATCGAGAACATATTGAGAACATCGTTTGCAGCGCTGATAAGTTTTTGCGCGTATGTCCTGGGGAACATCGCGTTATCATTTTGCCAAATGTCAGTAACTTTCAAATTTTTTTACGAAAATGGTCTCAAACGATTCGGTTCGACTCCCCAATGAAGAATTCGAGTTCAAATTTGATTCTGCCCGGCCGGCCGTCCGGCCGTTGCCACGATAACTTGAGAACGGAAAAAGCTAGCGAATTCAAATTTTCAGGGTAGGTGGCGCATCTCAATACGACGGACACGTTCGTTAATGGACACAATCGTCCCAATGGTTTCCGAGTAATAATTTTGTTTTCAACCAATATAAATCCAATCGAGTTGAAACTTGGTGAATATAGTTGTAGAATATAAACCTAAGCACGTTTGTGAAATTTTGTGAGAATCGTATCGCTAGAAAATTATTAAAAAATTATTAAAAAATATTTTTGTTGTCACGATAACCTGAGAACGGAAAGAGATAGCAGCTTGAAGATTTCAGGTTAGGTTGTGCATCTGAATGCGACATTTGAATTTGTTTATAAGCATAATCGGCCAAACGGTTTCAGAGTTATATTTGGTTGTTTTTTGTTCCTCATTAACTCAAAATACAAAACCGATTGAATTTTCGTGAGGATAATATTTGCAGAAAATTTTAAAAAAATCATTGAAAATTGAAAAAAAAATTCTATATTTCAGTAACTATTCCTCTGAAATTGCTGAAATTTTTCAAGAGCCTTTAGAACCTAAGTCTGCTGCCAAGTTTCAAGTTTTAACACGATCAGTTTAATATTGTTGGAGATTTGAGCAGCCTGTGAGTTCAGTAGATGGGTGACCGTTGCCTCGATAACTTTTGAACGAAAGGAGATAGGGACTTGCAATTCCCAGGGTGGGTTGCGTATCCGAATGGGAGAGTAAACCCCTAAAAAATTTCAAAAAAATCACGAAAAAAAAATTGGTTCAAGCACTGACGTGAAGTCAGGAGCTTTTGCGCGTATGTTCTATTGTCCATTCTTCTGTATTGGACACCCTTAATCGAATTTACCATGGTAAATTATGTTGTCGAATTTACCATGGTAAATTCGAATTAAGTGTCCAATACAGGAGAATGGACAACATAATTTACCATGGTAAATTCTAACAAGGGTGTCCAATACAGAATAATGGACAAAAGAACATACGCGCAAAAGCTCCTGACTTCACGTCAGTGGTTGAACCAATTTTTTCATATTCATGTGCGTTGCATTGCTATGAATTAGACTGACAAATTCATCATGAAAAGCCAGCCCATTTTAAAATTTTCCTGAAAACACAAATACATTCAAATTAGGTAGATCCACATTTCTCGACGGGCCTAAATTTGTATTAATATTCGTTTTTAATAAATCTACATTCAACGATTCAACCGTTTCATTCAATGGAAGTCTTTTATCAAATTCTTTGCTTGTGAAATGATGGAATAAATTCCGTTTTCAATATCTTCTCTGACCATTTCTTCGGCGTTATCTAAACATCCTAATTTCGATTGGATAACCTCAATCACATCAAAATGTTTATTGATCTTATTGAGTCTACAATCAATTTGTTCACCGAGGTGACGATATCTCCCGGCTGACCAACTCCAAGCGCTGCTTGAATTTTATTTTTCTGAAGATTCAAATAGCCGGCCAATAAAAATATTTAGCAGGATACATGTGTCGATCAAATACCTAATTAAATAGATTTTTTCGTTCGATCCTGATATGCTCCAAGGATCAAAATATGAGGTTTATCGAATCGCGCTCAGATAGAAGTATACAATTTTTTTTTGTAAATCGAATAGCCGGCCGAGAATGGTAATTAGCAGAATAAATTTGCCGATCAAATAACTAGTCAAATTAATTTTTTCGTTTGATTTTGATATCCTTAAGAACCCAGATCCATGGATCGAAGTATGAGGTTTATCATTCAGCTCTCAGATTTTTTTTTATCCGCTCGAGAGGAAAAATCATTTATAGGCTTGCCCTGAGAGGGCCCGCTTCTCTCAGGAGTGTGAGACTCCAGATGTTGATTGGTTACTCACTAAAAAACCTCTCGCACGTTCCTTGGAATTTTTCTTCGTCCTGTCCTTACAGCGTCACTTCACAAAAGAGATGAGCTGCAAGCGACCTTCATAGTTGATGGGACCTGATTACTCGAAGTATCCGAGCAACACTGCTTTCTGCATTCTGTGCGCTAAATCCTCGGCCAGAGATTTGCAGGCCGGAATAATCTTCAATTCAGTCACGTAATTCGCTCTCATTCCGCATAGGCACCCTATGATTAGTACGACCATCCTTATCTCATGCCTTGGATACAGGATCCCTAGTTCGAACATTAAATCCTTGTATTTCTCCCTCATCTGTTCTTTTTTCATCACCACATTATTGTCTGCGGGGGATGAAAATTCGACGACAAACAATTCCTTGAGTTCTTTGTCCAGCAGAAGTATATCTGGCTTTATGGCGTGGATCTGCCGAGTTGTTGGTATCGCAAAGTTCTAGTAGATACGAGCTCTGCCATTTTCAACAACTGCTTCAATCTCCAGAGGCACATATGGTAGTACTGGTTCCTTGTCTATGCCATAAACCTCTTTCAGATGGAAGTAGAAAATTCGGAGTGCGGCGTTGTGTCTTTCCACATATCCTGATGGAGCATGAACTCAGCAAGCAGACAGAATGTGCATAATAGTTTCTTGCTGGCTGTGGCATGCTCTGCACGTTGTGGGGGTGTCCACTTTCATGATGTTTTTTTTTATACCATCTGGTATTTATAACCCCATCTTGACAAGCTATAACAAATCCCTCCTTCTCCGACTTGAGTCCAGCGGACTTCAAAAAAGCGAAGTATAATTCTTCCGATCTTTCAAACTCCTGAAGTATATGGAGTGCAGGTGTTTACTCATGTGATCTTCGAGTAGTTTCTTCAGTTGTGCCTGCCTTATCTCTCTGCCAACCCTTCTTTTGTCTGTTGACGAGATAGGTGTTCCTGATAGCTCATGATCGATGGATATGCCGGCTTCTCCAAAGCTCTCTGACCAGCCCTAAATAGGAAAACTCCTTGATTCCTGATTTCATGCTGAGCCACCATTTTCAGAAGTGGATCTTCGCTTCTCAATATCCTTATTAGCATTTCCAACGTTTTTTGATGGTATTGGTATTCCAAACTTTGCAAATATCTGGCTCCCTGCGTTCGTGGAAGATATATCCTTTGAATCGAGCTGTTGGGATGCAGGATAATATTCATGTTCATCACTTTACGAGTGGTTCTGTCTAGCTCGAGACTTTCATTCACTGGGTAATTTTGCAGTTTACCGCCCCCTCGTAAATTTCGACTTTTTCGAGTTTTTCGAAGAAAATATGCATTGTACAGTGATTTTTGATCAATTTCAATAGTGGCAAATCAGTTATTTTGGAGCAATCTAACGGTATGGGGAGTGAATTGGGGTACTGGGTGGGGTAATAAATTCAATAGGATAGCTTAGAATTTTCAAATTTTTGGCTAATAAAATGAGAAAAATGGTAAAATTTATGAAGAAAATTGAAATTTGGAGTAAATTTTTGAAATAAAAAATCATCGTATTGAATATATTACCCCTCCCAGCACTCTCGTTCACTTCCCCTCCCGTTCAGATTCCAGCAAATGGACTATTTTGCCACTATTTAAAATCATCAAAATTCGCCTCACGATACTATCTTTTTTCGAAATAATGAAAAGCGAAATGCATCTGTAAAGCCGGGCCTGGAAACAGTTAAAACTAACATGGCTGCCAGTTTGGGCTTACGTTTCTGAGTGTCTATCATAATACAGATGAATGGACAAAACCGGTTGCTACAAAAACACATTTGGATAGATTTAGCATGCATATATATATATATTGAACCTAATATGATTCTAGTATCTTTAACTAACCTAATATTTTCCTTGAATCCACCTTCAATTTCTTTCTTGCGTTTTCTCTCTTATTATCTCCCTTTAATCTAATGAAATCCTTGTATCCTCCTTCGATTTCTTTCTTAAAATCTTGTCCCTTTCAAAAAACTGAGATATCTCTATATAACTTGTTTCTTCTTGTATTGTTTTGTCTGGAATAATATCCTCTTTAACTTGATACCAATTTCAACTCTATATTTCTGTAGGAGCCTTTAATATTCTTCTCTTGGGCACTTTGACTTCTTTCAAACTCGATAATTTCATTTATTTTTCCGTTACCTCGGTTTCTCTCCCATAAACTACTTCATAGTTTTATATTTTCAATAAATCTATCAACATGACAATTATAATTCTGATATTTCTAAGCTGTTCCTAGATATTTTACAATTCTAATTTTCAATTTTCATTTTGAATTTTCTCGGAAAATACTCATTTGCCAGTGATAAAATTGAAACTGTGGTATATCAACATCATGCAGATACTATATACAGAATATTTTGAAAATCGGTGAGGGGGCGTTAAACTGCAAATTAACCCACTGTCCAGTTAACTATTCCGAATGAGTAGGTGATTATCGGTACTGCCAAGATGTACGTAGCAGATACTTTATTTTCCCCGGACAGCTGTGATTTCCATATATCTCGGATCTTTTTTTTTTTGTAGCTAGCTGTTAAGGCCTCCTTGATTCGGGTTGTCTCCAGTGCACCTCGTTGTTTCATCCCAAGGAATTTGTATGTTTTATCCTCTTCGAGGCTTATTCCCCCTTCTAGGTCGATGTCTTCTCCTGTTTCTTCAGTTCATTTTATATGTCAAAGTGACATATAAAATAGAAACGCCAAATTTTTCTTGGAGATTTTTATATCGATTTTCAATTTGAATGTGAAGCTTTTATCTATGGGAGATGATTGCCCTTCATTAGGGTCCTGTAGCGGTCTTCGAACATCTGAAGTTCCGAAAAATCATCGCTTGGATTGCCGAACTAGGTTTCAAGAACCCTCCCGGCAGAAGAGCAGAAACGAAGTTTCTATTTTAAATTTAAATATTGAAGGGATATCAAAGGATAAGTGCGATTACCTTGGAAAATTAGCGGACCAGCAAGGTGCAGAGGTGATTCTTCTCCAAGAGACCCATACAGCAACAGAGGAAAATCTTCGAGAGAGGGGACTTTTGAAAGGTTATGTATTAGTTGATTTTCTTCTAAGTCGAATTTACGGTCTAGCTTGTTATGTCAAGAATTCCTCTGTTCAAAATGTTGAGTTAATTAGGAAAGGTGAGATTGAAGGAGTTTTCTTCATTTCCTTCAAATTTTGTGACATTTCTGTCATCAACATTTATAAACCTCCAAATAGTTTTTGGCCAAGAAATTTCAAGATAAATGTTAATCATCCATCAATTTACTGCGGAGATTTCAATTCGCATCATGTTACATGGGGTTATGATGTTAATGATAGAAATGGTATAGCTTTGACCGATTGGATGGAAGACAATGATTATTTTTTGATTTTCGATGCAAAAGATACACCTTCTTTCCATTCTTCAAGATGGAATAGAGGCTATAACCCTGACTTATGCATGGTTTCGTGTGATGCTTCTTCTAAACCTATTTCAGTAAAACGTAAAATTTTAGGTGTTTTTCCACGTAGCCAGCATAAGCCCATGTTATTAACTATAGGAAATGTGGTTCATTTTGCTCCCTGTTTGAATAAACCCCGTTGGAATTTCCAGAAGGCTAATTGGGTTCAATTCGCGAAAAAAGTGGATAGTGACATAAGATGGATTCGACCAACTTATGACAATTACTATAGATTTGTTGGTGTAGTAAAAGCTTCAGCTAAGAAATTCATTCCGAGGGGTTTCCGTCAAGAGTATATTCCTGGTTGGTCAGTTGAAACAGAAAATTTATATAAGGATTATCAAAATTCGCCAACTACTGAAAAATGCGAGAAGCTAATAAATTCTATAAATGCAAGTCGTAAGGAAAAGTGGAATAGTGTAGTTTCCGATATGAATTTCACACATTCGAGTAGGAGTACATGGGATGTTTTGAGAAAATTAGGGGAAGCTACTCCTCTAACATTGTCATCTTCTAAAATTGACCCTGAATTGATTGCTCGTCGGCTAGTTGATGTTTCCAATTCGGTTGGAATTTCAAAATCAAAAATCAAGAATATGAAGTATAATTTGCACAAATTTAGGACATCATCTTCATCTATAGACAGTATCTCGAATATATTCAACTTGGATGAATTAAAAGCAGCACTTAAATGCACTAAATCTCGGAAAGCAGCCGGATTTGACGGAATTTATCCTGAATTCATCAAACACTTGGGCAAAAAAGCCATGTCCTGGCTATTAACATTCTATAATAATATTCTGAATACTGGAAATATTCCAAAAGAATTCCGCGAAGCTAAAGTCATAGGAATTTTAAAACGTGGAAAGGATTCTTCCGATCCTAGCAGTTATCGACCCATTAGTCTGTTGAGTGTTCCTTTTAAAATTTTAGAAAGATTGATTCTTTTTAGGATTGAATCGTCTGTAGAAGACGTTCTACAGAATTGCCAGGGGGGCTTCAGGAAAAATAGAAATTGTTGTGATCAGGTTCTTAGTAAAATGAAAACAGGAACAGCATTTGTGGATTTGTCGGCAGCATATGACACGGTATGGAAAGATGGTTTGATTTCCAAACTTTATACTCATTTAAAGTGTGGAAAAATGGTTCGTTTACTCGAAAATATGCTCTCGGATAGAAGGTTTCGTGTTTTTATTGATAATAATAGTAGTAAATTCAAGAATTTGAATAATGGTCTCCCACAAGGTTCAGTTTTAGCACCTCTTCTTTTCAATTTA
This sequence comes from Halyzia sedecimguttata, assembly GCA_937662695.2. Taxonomy (NCBI): domain Eukaryota; kingdom Metazoa; phylum Arthropoda; class Insecta; order Coleoptera; family Coccinellidae; genus Halyzia; species Halyzia sedecimguttata. Next base: position 115,875,550 of record OW569412.2, read on the forward strand.
TATCTGTGTGATATTCCTGCTACTTCGTCTGAGAAATTCATCTACGCTGATGACATTGCCCTTGCATTTCGTCATTCTGATTTCCAAAGTATAGAAAAAAATCTATCTGCAGATTTAGATATTCTGAAAAAGTACCTATTTCAGTGGCGTTTGTGTCCGAATCCGAATAAAACTGAGGTTTCTTGCTTTCATTTGAACAATCACAAAAAATATAGAACATTGAGTGTGTCTTTCGGTGATTCTTTCTTGAGACATAATTTTTATCCTAAATATCTAGGAGTGAAACTAGATTCATCTTTGAATTTCAAAGCTCATTTGGATGATTTGCGTCTGAAGTTGAAAACGAGAAATAATATTCTGCAGAAATTAGCTGGTACTTCATGGGGTGCTGATGCAGCTACTCTTCGAACGGCTGCCTTAGCCTTGGTTTTTTCTGCCGCTGAATATTGTTGTCCCGTCTGGTTTAATAGTGCTCATACTCAAAAAATTGATGCACAGTTGAATTCATCTATGCGAATCATCACATTAGATCTACACCTATTCATTGGTTGCCAGTTCTTTCAAACATTGTCCCGCCCCACATTCGCAGGCAGACTGCTGTTTCAAATTCTTGGAATAAATTTCATTCTTTTCCGAATTCATTTCCGATTATCTCCTACATTCCAGACAATAAGATTCCCAGATTGAAGTCACGAAACCCTTTATGGTCCAACTGTTTTCTTAATTCGAATAAAAGTGACAAGGAAGTTTGGCGGTCTGAATGGATTTCTTGCAATTTATTCAACAAAGATTTAATTTCTGATCCTTCAAATAGAGTTCCGGGGTTTGATCTTCCAAGGAGAATATGGTCTATTCTGAATCGTCTAAGAACCGGTCATGGTCGTTGCAACATCATGCTTTTCAGGTGGAACTCAGTTGAGAGCCCTAGTTGTGAATGCGGGGAAGCAGAGGAAATCATAGATCATTTAGTTACTAATTGTCGCATATATAGATTCAAAGATGGTTTTAGGGCTATTCATAAAGTTTCTGAATCTTTTTTAGAATGGGTAGCGAGTTTTAAATCTATTCAATAAAATATAGAATATTCCATTTTTAATTTGTTCGTTTTCTCCCTTTGCCTTTTCCTTTTCCAGATTGGGTTTCGGGTACCTTGGAGAAACTTCTCTGCTTGTTGAAGGAAGAAGCGATAATGAAGAAAAAGATGCCCTTCAATATTTAATATTTCAGCGTATTTTGTTAACAATTTCAATTTTCATAAATCACAACACTAACGCGGAGATAGGGTTTTTTTGCTGAGGTTTTTTCCCTAAGCTCTAGTATCATTTATCAAATTATATGGTACCCCGTTACACTAACCTCTGCTAACACTTTTTTCATACACATGCTTTATTGTTAGATGAAAAATTAATTGTAATGCTCAAGTTCAAAAGAATATATATATATATAGATATATATATATATATATATCCTCTGCTTAGATGAAGAACAGCACATTTGTCCAAACCGAATGACATTCCTGTTGCTGAGGTGTATTCGGCAACGATATTCAGTAGTCGTTGAAGTGCTGCCTTGGAAAAAGCGTACAGTTTTAAGTCGTCCATGTAGAGGAGATGTGAGATCAGATGTTCTCTTCTGCCTGGTGGCCCAGCCTTGTACCCTATTCTGCTTGCCCTCAACTCAGTTGTTAACGGTTGAAGTGTTATGCAGAACAAGAACGTGCTTATCGAGTCTCCTTGAAATACGCCTCGCCTGTATCTCACCCATCCAGTATAAGCGGTCCAAACTTCGGAACGAACGGAGAACTTAGTTTTCCATAAAGCCATGATGTTTCCTATCGCATGGACGATGTTAGGGTGGACTTTGAGCATCTTCAGAAGCCGTATTATCAAGCTGTGTGCCGATGTGTCAAATGCTTTTGCGTAATCTAACCATGATGTATGTAGGTCGCGCTTGTAGTTTTTCGAATCTTGATAAATGCTTTTGTCTATAAGGAGGTTGTCCTTGCACCCCTGTACTCCTTTCCTCACTCCTATTTGTTCGTAGATTAGATTCCACACTGGTCCAATGGACTCCAGAATCCGATGTTGGAGAACACTTGTGAGAATTTTATACAACGTATTCAGATACGTGATTGGGCGGTAGTTGTTTAGCTGCCCCAGATCACCTCATTTCGGTATCAGTACATTTCTGCCCGCTACCAACCATGAAGGAATAGGCTCGCGGTGAATTACTATCTCATTGAATAATCTAGCTAGGTGTTGGTGGGTAGCTGGGAAGTTCTTCCACCAGTAGTTCTGAACGCCATCCAGTCCAGGTGCCGTGAAATCATGCTTGTTCTTCAAGGCATGTCTAATCTCTTCGGTTGTTATTTCAGTCAGCTCTTCGGTTTGTTGCAGACTTTCATCGCATAATATCTGGAATCTGTGAAGTGCTGGAGTATCCCTGGTTTCCGCTTGTCGCTCGTACGAATTTTTCCAGAAATGTTCTACTTCATTCGGTGACCGGGTTTTTGCCTCCACTTGTTGCGGTCGAAATAACTCTGAAGGATCTGCGGTGAAGGTGCTGTTTTTTTTCTATCCACTTTTGCCTCTTGATCAGCTTATTCCTCGCCGCCACAGGTGCTCTTATTTTATCGACAGCGTTCTGCTTCAATAGATTTATGGTGGGCGGGCTCATAGTACGATTCAACGCACGCAGCTCACCCATCATGACCTCTATTTTCTTGCTCGGCTTCAGTTGTCCTTTGATAACATCTAGGATACATTGGTACCAAGATGCTTGTTGCCTTACGGTTATTAGATTCTTGTCTATCCTATTCAATCTTGGCCTATGTTTGTCCACCTTTGCTGTTGTTCTTCCTGGTGGGCACAGAAGTGAAGTAGCAGCTCTCACTGCAGCCAAGACATCTTCTAGCGAACACTCATCCTTTAGGTGATCGTCGATTATAATATTCATTACGGCTAGATCTTCAGCCAGGATTCTCGATTTCAGCCTTGTGGTCTTCATGTTAGGATTCCTCACTGCAAGCTCAAATGCTTCCCTTCTATTGACGTCTAGTTCCGAAATATCTCTCAGCTGTTCTGTTCTTCTCCCGTTGCAGTATGCAGCATTTTCGTCTCGGAGTGGGGCAGCCCTCTCCTGCTCCATGTCCGATGCTGTGACTTCTACATATCGCCATCCAGGCATTGTAGGTTGAATGTTTGCGGCATCTCTCACTTGCCTCTCATCCTGTTCTTCTCCCGTTGATTTATCAAGTGTTGTTGTTGTTTTGTAGCATCTCCCACCTGCTCTTCAGCTCGTTCTCTTATCCTCTCTGACTCTTCAAACTGTTACAAGATTCTTCTCTTCTTGAGACGGCTAACCTGGTCTCGTAGGTTTTGCTGCGTCATGTAGTTGAGATCTGGGTGATTCTCACACCACATACCATGCAATATAGCCATATATCCCCTTCTTTCTGGTCTAAATCTTCGAAATAATACAGACAGTTGTTCATGTTTCTCGGGTGTCCACTTGTGGCGTCCCCTTTGTGTGGCCTTGTTCCTCTTCCCGGGTCCAACTACGGGTTGCTCTTGCGAGCGCTGAGTCCCTATGTGACCGACAACTTGTTCTCTCTTTTCCTCGATATCCTCGTCGGAAGCTTTAATTTGTTTGTATGGCAGGCGCCTGCCTCCTATATATCCTGCATCCTGTTATTATTATTATTCTTATTATTACTATATGATATAGAGTTGAGGTCGAAACCCATAAACTAAAAAATATAATTCGAAAAAATACAAAAGTATAGCCAAGTACTAAAGGCAATCCATAAGAAATCCTTAATAAAGCAAGAAAAAATTAAAACAATCGGCAATCACACAAATCCAGCACCTCTCCACTCGTCATATTTGGTTTTGAATGAATTCGTTGATGGAGAGTTTATAACAGCAGCAGGAGGCCGATTCCAAACACTGAGCACCCAAAATGTTCATGTCACTTACTGCGGAAGCACTCGCAAGATAGTTTTTTAATCTGTGGCCACGCAAACTGTTCGAGTTGAGTTTATATAAACTCGACATATCAGAGCCAAGTAAACCATTAAGTGCACGGAAGGTGATTATAAGGTCACCGCGAAGACGACGGTCACAAAAAGGTTCATTAATCGCAAGCGTTCTTCATATAATGGTCTGACCATTCCAAAAGGGATGCAAGTGATCCTTCTCTGAAGATTCTCTAGCAGTTGTGCATCACGCATTAGTAAGGGACACCAGACCAGACCGGCAAACTCCAGAATCGGCCGCAGTGGATTCTTGTACAGTTGAGATAACGTTTGTGGATCCGGCTGTCGAAATGATCTCTGTATAATGTAAGTCATTATCTCCACCTTATTCATTATGTGATGCAGGTGTGTTGAACATGATAATTCACTGGAATCAATAACTCCCAAATCCATATGCGAGGTGCACCCCCGCATTACTTCGCCATTAATTGTGTACTGTAGTCGAGGATTGTTCGTTCTCAAATGTAGCACACAACACTCATCGCTGCTATCGGTTGGAAAATTGGGAAATTTCAGGTAATCTGTATATGAAACACAGAGAGACGATAGAGCTTTAGGAAGTTCACTAACGTAGGCGAGAAACAGAATAGGACCTAGGACAGTACCCTGTGGCACTCCCCTGATTACATCACTGAGCTGAGATCTCGTGTTGCCAATCTTCACAGAAAAGGTCCGATTGGTGAGAAATGCGGTAATCCAGCACAGCAAGTTTCCTCGGATGCCAAACGTTTCCAATTTGAGAAATAACCGCTAGATCGGGACTCGGTCAAATGCACATGAGAAGTCAAGATAGCCCACATCTTCAGGAATCCTTTTTTCGAGTGCTTTGGTCCACATATTGACCGAATATAGTAAAGCTGTAATGATGGATCTTCCTGGAACGAGACCATGTTGCTAAGCTGGGACGATTTTATGGGCATTTAGGAAATTTAGTAAAAAGGTTCAGAGATTATCCTTTCCAGCGTTTTACATATCACGTAAGACTTATTAGTCTATAATTTTCTGGGTTGTGCCTGTCGCCATTTTTATGTACTGGCGTGACGAAAGCATCACACCATCTGCGTGGGATAGAGCCTGCATGTCAAATATTGAACACACAATGAACTGGAACCCACCTTCCACAGCCGTGTGGTGAATTGGTCTGGTCCCGGGGAGGCCGTGATGCCCTATGAGTTCAGACAATTTTGAACAGTATCAGGGGTGATGTCCAGCGTGTCGAAGAAAGTAGTATTTCGGGGGGTAGACAATCGAGGAAGCTGCCTAGCGGGTTCACTAGTATAGGCTGAAGTGAAACAGTCTGCAAGGATCATAGCAGAGGAACTTTGGTCCTGGGCAATAGTGTTGTCAGAAATATTCTTCATCAAAGGTAGAGGAATTCATCCATTTAAACATTGTTTGGTGAACTTGAAGAATGGTTTATTATTTATGTTGGAGGCCAGACCACTTATATATTTCTTTCGGGCATTAGCGATAGATTTTGATGTGAAATCAGAGTACCTACGATGCTGGGCAAAATCCATTTCGTTCCTAGTTCTCCGGTATCTCTGCCACATAGTCTTCTTGAATTTGATCATGCGAACCAACTTTTCGTCAATCCAAGGCTTCAAAGGTTTGTTTGATACTTCTTTGAGTGTAGTATTAGAATCTGTGACATTTCGCACGACACGCGTGAACTCACTCTCTTTTGAAAATTCTAATTTGGACATCAAAAGAAGGTGGTCGGATTTACAAAAAGGAGGGCGATACCCGATATCTGACAATAAGTCGCTATTATTAGTTAGGATTAAGCCTGGAGTGGACGAATGTTGGCCACTTCTGAATCGTGTGTGCTCAGTTACCAACTGGAGTAGGTTGATAGAGTTAAGCAAATCGAAAAATATGTTGGAGCGAAATTTTACTGTTTGCAAATTTTTATTTCTGAAGTCTTGACAAGCCAGCCATGAAAAGTTACAAGCAGAATACAAGAGTCAATCAAATAAATAATAAAATTATTTTTTTCTTTCGATTCTGATATCCTTAAGTACCTAGTTCCAAGGATAGAAATATTAGGTTTACAAACATCTATCTGAGAGCCTGAATATAAACCTCATATTTCGATCCTTGGAGCTGGGTACTTAAGGATATCAGAATCGAACGAAGGAATCAATTTGATTAGTTATTTGATCGACACATGTATCCTGCTGAATATTCTTCTTGGTCAGCTATTTGAATCTTCAGAAGAAATATTACAAACTTCTATCTGAGAGCTAATAGATAAACCTCATATTTCGATCCTTTGAGCGGGCTACTAAATGATATCAGAATCGATCGAAAAAAATCAATTTAATTAGTAATTTGATCGATATATCTATCTATCTATTTTTCTTTGCCGACAATTCGAATCTTCAGAACAAAAATTACACACTTCTATCTGAGCGCTACGAGAATTATTTCATATTTCTAACCATGCAGCCGTACCTGTAGTGCTTTCAGAATTGAACGAAAAAATTTGTGTAATTTATCACTCCTTAGGTTTATGCATTCAGCTGATTACAAAGCTTAGTCTCCCGTTCGGTACGTCAGAATAAAATATCAAACGCAAGATAGAGTTGGTCAGCCGGGAGCTATCGTCACCTCGGTGAACAAATTGATTGTAGACTCAATAAGATCAATAAACATATTTATGTGTTTTAGATTATCCAATCGAAATTAGAATGTTTAGATTACGCCGAAAAAATGGTCAGAGAAGATATTGAAAACGGGTTTTATTCCACCATTTCACAAGCAAAGAATTTGATAAAAGACTTGAATAATCTATGGAATAAAACAGTTGAATCGATGAATGCAGATTTATTAAACACGAACATTAACACAAATTTAGGCCCGTTGAGAAATGTGAATCTACCTAAATTGAATCTACCTGTGTTTTCAGGAAAATTTGAAAATTGCCTCACTTTTCATGATGAATTTGCCAGTATAATTCATGGCAATGCAACACTCATGAATATGTACAAAATTCTTTATTTGAGGTCTTCTTTGAAAGATGAACCTTTAATGTTGATTCAGTCGTTTGAAATGTCGAATGATAATTACTTGATTGTATGTAATCTTTTGATTCAAAGGTATCAGCGTATGAGGCATATCGTGAATAGCCACATAAATGCGCTATTTGAAATACCCACGTCCACAAAAGAATCTGCAGTTTTGCTGAGAGAGACTGCAGATGGGCCTTACCGTCATCTTAATATTTTACAAAAAATGAAACTACCAGTTAGTGAATGAGATCCACTTCTGGTAAATATGATTACCTCCAAGGTAGATAATGTTACAAATCGTTAATGGGAAAAGTCTTCAGATGATGAAGATACAATTCCTACCTTAGAACAGATGATAATGTTTCTTAACAAAAAATGATTTACTCTCGAGTCGGGTAACAGAAAAGCTAATTAATGAATCGCAATCGTACACTGAGAAAAAACTTTAATTACAACAAATACAAATTTTGACTTGCTATAAACACAAAGAACTTTTTTTAGTTGCAACAAGTTCGCGTGTTATCTAGTAAAAAGTATTCAACGGTTTTTTTATGGGTTTTCTCTCCCAAACTCTGAAAAATATCCATAAAATAAAAATTAATTATTTTGTGATTTGCTTCTGCGTAAGAAACACAGGATATTTGTCAGAAGCAATCAATTGAACAATGTTGCCTAACAAACAACAACGAAACAACATCAACGAAGAAACAACAATACCGTAACGTTTCGGAGTCTATATCAGACTCCTTCTTCAGACGCTCAATGAAAATCGAGAGAATTATTTTGTTGATAGTTATTTGGTGAAATTCTTGAATTTTTTCATATCGCAAGTATTTTTGTTACTGCTGTTAGTAAGAACCTCTGTCTCTGTTACAAGTAACTTTTTCACTTATATCAAATAAAAAGTTTGTGTTGGCAATTACATTTTTTTTTACGCTAAAGAGACACTCTTACTTGGCGCAAGTACCCATTGTCAAAAATTTAGAGGTAAGTCAAACCTTTTAGTTTTTTAGTACAATGTTCATATATAAATGCATATTGAATGGTTTATTTCTGGGTTTTCTCTCCCAAACTCTGAAAAATATCTGTTAAATAAAAATTTATTGTTTTGTGAATTGCTTCTGCGTAATAAAGACAAGATATTTGTCAGAAGCAATAAATCGAACAATGTTGCCTAACAAACAATAACGACACAACATCAACGATGAAACAACTAAATTTCGTAACGTTTCGGAGTCTAAATCAGACTCCTTCGTCTGACACGAAACGAAAACCTTCAGAATTATTTTTTGTGGATGTAGCTATTCTGAAATTCGAGACGAAGAACTCTGATTTAGACTTCGAAAAGTTACGAAATTTACTTGGACAATTCTCGAATTTCAGAATAGCTACATGAACAAAAAATAATTCTGAAGATTTTCGTTAAGTATGTCTGACGAAAGAGTATGATTAAGACTCCGAAACGTTACGAAATTTAGTTGTTTCATCGTTGATGTTGTGTCGCTATTGTTTGTTAGGCAACATTGTTCGATTTATTGCTTCTGACAAATATCTTGTGTTTATTACGCAGAACAATTCACAAAATAATACATTTTTATTTAACAGATATTTTTCAGAGTTTGGGAGAGAAATCCCAGAAAAAAACCATTTAATTTGCATATATATTTGAACATTGTACGAAAACACTGAAAGGTTTGACTTACCTCTAAATTTTCCACGTAATATTCGAACCCCCATTGCTGGAAGATATCTTCGTAATCCATTTTAGGAAAATACAATAAACATGCACAAGTAAAAGTGGAGAAATTTAACACTAAACGTATAAATATAACCGCAGACTCTGTTTGAAAGAATATCTCAATTAACTCTCGTAATCAGTGAAACACAACTCGACGATACCGGCGGGGTACGAATTCAACCATTCTTTATAGATGATGATTCCTTTGACCTTTACGCTCTGAATTCTGACCAGATGAACATCTAACGGCTATCTTCAAAGGATCAACGAGATCGAGTGCTCTTCGGCTCAAATCGGTTACTTTACGAATATTTTTTACACTTATTATAATAAACACACGTACCTTCCCCAAGTCGATGTTTGAATATGTCAAATAACTTTGTTATTCGCAGCTAATGAAAATGCGTAAGCGAAAAAGTAACTTGTGATAAGTGAATTGAAAGCTTGGCTTGTAAACGCAGATTATTTATCATTAGCAAACAAAATTTAAATAACAGCGCTATTCGGATTCAATAACTTTTTAAGTGGTATTAAGAAAAATAGTTACTTCTAACAATTGTCAAGTTTTAGGTGAACGTGTCTGTTAACGATAAATATATGATTATCTGCAGCAAATAGATGTTCGCTTATCGCTGATAAAAATTTATTTATCTCAAGTAAAACGTAGTCAAGTGAAAAAAGTTACTTGTAACTTTTTTCTCAGTGCACGATTAGATTTCGCATGCGCATAGGAGAAGTGGTTCTTTTTCGGTTATATGGCTTATGTTGGGTGTACTTTACGTTTAGTGGTCATGGATTTGGTGCTGAGCAGATATTCTGAGGTTTCAAAAGAAATGTCATGGCAATTATGTGCACGGACAAGTCAGTTTCGAGGAAATAGCGTTGTTTCCGATTTTCAGTACTGAATACAGCCCAGTTAGTAGTCGGTTGATTGGCTGTAGCAGTCTATTCTTCTGCCTGACTTGCCCAATCGGAAGTTGCTGTTGGTATAGCAATGGCCGATAATGGAAGAACGAGAGGTTGTTCAGAGGTATCTTTGTACTTATAATCTATTGGCTCAGCAGTTTCAGCAATGAATTCTGTAATTCCTCCATTTCTTGCTGGAATGGCTGGAACCAATTGCTTGATATCTTCCTTTTCTATTTCTTCCGGTTCTCTATAGGAGTATAAATAAACCTTCACTTCCCAGTCAAATTCTCTCTGGAAAGATCCTCTTAGTCTAAGTACCTCACGTGCTCAGAACCACCACTCAAGACCAATACTGTGTGGGCTCTTATTGTTATATCGACAAACCTCAAGGTTGAAATATTGAAGTTGAAATGTCTGTTTCGTGGCCCTGGGCCTAATTAATAAATAACTATATTTGGAAGATCTATATTAAATTACATTCGGATTTGAAGAATTAGCGTAACTGGTTGCGTTCCTAACCGGGGTCCCCTATCCGCAATCTGTTTCTTATTTCGACCAACGGTAAAACTAATAGCCTGACTATTAATAGACCGAATTGTCAAAGATAATTGAAAAAATATAAAAAGCACTGACATGAAGTCAAGTGGCCACCATTTACTATCCAATCAAAAATTAACAGTGCTTTGTCTAAGCTGACGTAAGGATACAGTATCAAAGACAACAAATAACACAACTGATATCCTTAGTCGCACCAGTTCCTAGGAGCTTCTGAGAGATCTCCTTGGGGAATACCTAGGAGGGGCAGTATAACCATAGTCATGTAATGCAGATTGGATCCCACTATGAAATAAGTGAAAACGCAAAAAAAGCATTGGCCTGGGGTCAATCTGCTTTGGCGTCCTCAGAAGCCCCTAGGAGCTTGTGCGACTACGGAAAGTCAGTTGTGTTCTTTGTCGACTTCGTTACTGTATCCTTACACCAGCTTAGGCACAGAACTGTTAATTTTTGACTTGACAGTGGATGGTGGCCACTACCGTCCGACTAGTTCTCCGACTCGCTCTAACTACTGAGCTTGAAGCACTCATCATTTAATTCAAATTAGCCAACGTGAACAAGCGGAGAACGAGAACTGAATTCACGTCAGTCGTTTTTTATTTATTTTTTTCGCTGTTTGATTTTTACGTACACCAGACTGTTGACATTTCAGGAGGATTAGAAAAATGGATTCGGAAGGTCTATTATTGGGAAAATATTGAATCAACAACTGTTGTATACTTATGGTAGTTGAAACATCGCTTTAACTCACAGAATTTGCCCAGAACTTAGTGATTGGTGCAGTATAGAACTCATATAACTTCTTCCTGACCCTTAGTTGACGCTGCTTCGGAATTTTGCCGAAATCTGAAAATGCTCTGCCTTCATCATATCCTCCAAATGGTTTGCCATTTTCTTGCAGAAAAATATCACTCCTTCCAAAAGTTTCAGTAAGAAGGGCCTGGAAATTCCAATTTGCATTAAAATGAAGAAAATATTTCTGAAAACCCATTCTCAAGCTGAACAAATGCATTTTCAATACACGAAAGCAATAACAAATTTTTGTCTAGTGAAGGACCACACACTTGAAGCACTGAAAAAATCGCTTTCCATTCTAAATTAGCAGAATGATTTCCTTTTGAATTTTAGAATTTCTTGAAACAGGGTGACATTTCGATTGGTACAGATTTTTGAATAGTATATTTTTGAGGTCACGGTTAACTACGCTTCGGAGGTTACAGGCTCAAGTCGTGCTCGCTCATAGCTATTGTGTGTGTCTGAACACTCTAATGTATATAACAGTTTAACAAGGTTGCTGATGGGTAATGCCCAAAGTATGGTAGCCAATCTAATGCATAAACCTCATTGAGTTTGAATAAAGATCGCCTATGCTCTTGACTTTCTGTGGAATTATTTTTATATTAATGGCTATTATAATATATTCTAGAACATCTAATCGATGCAATGCTAAACACAGACTTGATGTAACCGAAAATACTATCTGTTCAATCCTGAATATTTTTTTTCATGCAAACTCTACACAATCATTTACTACTTCCTCACCAAAATGCACCAATATTCTTTTTCTTATCATACATATATGTAGATCTACTAACTGTTTTATTGGTTCGTGTATTTACCATGCGAAAGAATAAAAAATGATCAGAATTGAACCTGTAAAAAAAACAATAGAATACTAGTTGAAACAGCACTGACGTCAGGAGTTTTGGAGTGCTTGTTCAATTTTTTTAGCCAGAGATCACCCATACAAGTACTGAACTCGCCCAAGGCAGCCTGGCTTCCAGCAAACAAACTTGGAATGTATGTATTGGAACATTGATAATAGTCAAACAATAACAAGAAAATTCTATGAAATCATGAATCTTCTATGAATGGTGCAAGTTAATACATAATTCAACCTCAGAACATAGAACTGTTCTAGCAATTCAACTAATCGGTTGTCATATTCCAATTCATTAAACACTTGGTTCAAGCACTGACGTGCCGTCAGGAGATTTTGTGCGTATGTTCCATTCTCCTGTATTGGACGCTCTTAATCGAAATTACCATGGTAAATTATATTGTCCATGTTCAGTATGTAGTAGTAGTCGAAGCGGACCAGTCGAAGTAGCGGACCATGCGAACGGATGCTATAGGAGAGGTCTAGAATGTTTGTTATTTTTGAACGAGTGAAGTTTGAAACTAAATTACGTGAATAGTGTATTTTTGGCAAGGGAATATATAAGTGTTTGATTTGGTGAGATTGCTTCTTCATTGAACCACCAGGTGACGAAAGGCCCAGTATTCGTGAGTCACCAAATTATCTTGGAGTCTTGATAAACATTGTTATCGGTACACAGCTGTTCGTGGGATTCCGATTCTGAAGTCCTCCATACAAGAGAAGATTTATTAGATATGACAGAACCAGATATCGTTGCAATTATTAAGGAGGAATTAGCGCGGCAGACAGCATTCCTTAAGCAAGAATTGGAGGAACTAAAGAAGGAAATAAGGGAGATCGTAAACAAAACCGAGCAAAGAATATCCGCGGTAGAGAAGCGTGTTGATGTAATTGAAGAAGATATCCTAAGATTAAAGAGAAAATCAAGAAAAAACAATATTGTAGTCAGTGGCTTGGAGGTTGATGGTCCTGATATTGTCAGTTCCACTATTGGAATACTCAATGAACTGCTCCACACAGATTTGAGGTTAGAAAACATCAATAATATATATAAATTGGGGAAATCTAAAAATGCCCCTGTTAAAGTTGAGTTCTCATCATATTTAGCCGAATCGGTATTGAAATCAAATAGGTCTAGACTGAGGGGTACTAATATTTATGTGAATGATGATTTATGTGAGGAAGACAGACAGAAAGAAAGGGTTTTGATAAAGCATTTGAAAGAGGCAAGACAAAAAACTATAAAGCCTACAGAAAAGGATGGGACATTTATATAAGTGGAGAAAAATACACATTGAATGATTTGGCCGAGCATTGGGATAGGAATGTACAGAATGAAACTGATGAAAACATAGTAGAAGTAGAACAAAAAAGCGCCCCAGGTTCCCCATTTCCAGTCACCAGAAGTCAACAGCTAATAAAGGAAAATACACACGTCCTGTTTCCTGAGCAATCGAAAATTCAGAAGGAGATAACGGGTATTGAACGAGTATTGAGAAAAACATCTGATTTGGAACAGAAGCGCCAGACAACACTGAAGTGCTCAAGGAAGGACACTGCACCCCCAAACACGGCTTCTTTATCGTCCAGGACGGTGTGCAAAGGATCGGTGAAGTAATCTTTACCATTATACGTATATACTATTTATTGAGTCGATTTTTTTTTTCCTGTTTGTTGTTTTTGTATTTTTTGAATATTTTTGTCGACATGGATGCATTCATTAGAGATTATAAGGAGTCAGAAATAGACACTATTGTTGCGGAAAATAATTTGGAATTTGAGAGATATGTTGGGGGGGATGAGCGGTTCAATGTTATTGATTTGGGTGCTATTAGGTCTATGGAAATAGAACTCGTTCAAAATATGATAAAGCTGCTGATTACCTGTATATATAGGTCACCTAGTCTAGATCCGCAAGTATTCAACAGGGACCCCTTTCGATACCTAGGGGAGAGAGTTTACACGGATAATCATATTGTTGTTGGTGACATAAAGATAGATCTCCTATCCGAGGATGATCATGTGAAGGAATACAAAAACATCCTTGGATATTCCAAATTTTCGCCATACATTAATAAATATACTAGAATTCATCCGAAATATATGAACAGGCATACGAAAATTATTTGGACACAGAAGAATTTCTGACCCAAAATCAAGAGGACATATCCTTAACAAACCAAAACAAACCGGCAAATTTACCAAGGCTGCAAATTCCAACATTCAACGGCGAATATGAACAATGGCCTACTTTTCGTGACCTATTCAGCCAGATCGTACATAAGCAAAACATCGCTGACGTCGAAAAAATGCAATTCTTGAAAACTCATGTACGAGGGGAAGCCGGTAAATTAATTCAACTTTGAGATTTTCTGAATTTGTTTTGTGAAGTTTTACATGATATTTTTCGTTTCGCTTGACTTATTAGAATAGACTGAGTGAACGCGTAAGGTCACATACAAGTAGCTAGTCTACTTCTGTGACAAACGTTTATTTTCTACACCTGATTGAATCTATTATGTAACCAAAAAATTTATTTTGTAAATGTTGGGAAATAAACTTTATTATTATTATTATTATTCTCCTGTATCGGACACTCTAAATTCGAATATACCATGGTAAATTCGAATTAAGAGTGTTGCGTTTAGATATCGATTTCAAATCAATTCTACTCCATTCAGAAGATAACATGAAAATCTACTTCAGCACCTCTGATCTGAAGATATCTGGATCAATTAATCATAATTATGTCCAATATACCTACCGTATTTGAATATCTTCGGCCAACAAATGGATTTTTGCGCGTATGTTCTGGGGAACATCGCGTTATCATTTTGCCAAATGTCTGTAATTTTCAAATTTTTTGCCGAGAATGGTCTCAAACGACTACGTTCAAATCACCGATGAAGAATTTGAGACCAAATTCGATTCGGTCCGGCCGGCCGTTGCCACGATAACTTGAGGACGGAAAGAGATAGTTACTTGAAATTTTCAGGGTAGGTGGCGCATCCCAATACGACGGACAAGTTTGTTAATGGGCATAATCGGCCCAACAGTTTCCGAGTAATAATTTTGTTTTCAACCATTACAGATCTGATCTAATTGAACCTTGGTGAGTAGTTGTAGAATTCAAACCTGAGTACGTTTGTGCATCTGAATGTGACATTTGAGTTCATTTATAGGCATAATCGGCCAAACGGTTTAGGAGTTATTTCCTCAATAACTCGAAAAATTCAAAACCCGATCCAATTCAAACATGGTTATTAGTTGTAGAATGCCAACACGAAAAGTCTTGCGAAGTTTCGTGAGGATAGTATCACTAGAAAATTTAAAAAAAATCATTGAAAAACATTCTATATCTTAGAAACTAATCGTCCTATATCACCGAAATTTTCCGAGAGCCTTCAGAACCTAACTCTACTCCCATATTCCAATTTTGAACACTATCGGATCCATATTTTTGGATATCCGAGCAGCCTTGTGTGAGTTCTGTAGCTGGATGGGTGACCGTTGCCTCGATAACTTTTGAACGAATGGAGATCGGGACTTGCAATTTTCAGGGTAGGTTGCGCATCAGAAAGGGAGGGTTCAGTTCGTTTTTCAGCATAATCGGTCTAACGGTTTTGGAGTTATACACACCTGGAATATTATTTCCTCGATAATTGAAAAAAATGTACTCGATCCAATTGAAGCTTGGTAACCAGTTGTAGAATATCGACATGAAGACGTGTGTAAAATTTTGTGAGGACTGTACCATTAGATTTTTTTTTTAAAATAACGAAAAAGAAATTGGTTCAAGCACTTACGTGAAGTCAGGAGCTCTTGCGCGTATTCTATTGTTCATTCTCCTGTATTGAACGCTCTTAATCGAATATACCATGGTGAATTCTATTGTAAATTCGATTAAGAGTGTCCAATACAGGAGAACGAACAATAGAATTCACCATGGTAAATTCGATTAAGAGTGTCCAATACAGGAGAATGGACAATAGAACATACGCGCAAAAGCTCCTGACTGCACGTCAGTGCTCACAAAATTTTACACACGTCTTCATGTCGATATTCTACAACTAGTTACCAAGCTTCAATTGGATCGAGTACATTTTTTTTTAGTTATAGATGAAATAATATTCCGGGTGGGTATAACTCTGAAACCGTTAGACCGATTATGCTGAAAAACGAACTTAACCCTCCCTTTTGGATATGGATATGAATGCTCTTCGAGAGCTTATGAGGGGTCTCCTTGGGGAAGACCTAGGAGAGGATCAGAATATAATGCATCTGAATAACTGTTTTCCTACCTCCTCTTTCATTGTTTCTTGTTTTTGCTTGCGTGTTCCGCGAGGAACAGCGTGCTATCATTTCGTCACAATGTCTGAATTTTTCGATTTTTTTTCGAAAATGGAACGATTGGGTTCGACCCCTTGATGAAGAATTCGAGGTCAAATTCAATTCTGTCCGACCGGTAAGGCCGTTGGCACGATAACTCTCGAACGGAAAGACATTGAGCGTTGAAATTTGCAGGGTAGTTTTGTAGCGGACAAGTTCGTTAAAGGACGAAAACCACCAAGCGGTTTCGGAGTTAAGGCCGTTTTTAGTAAACACGTTTTTGATGAATATTTCCGGAACCAATCACTCGATCTTTCTGAAATTTGGTATCAAATTGTAGAATCATGATCTTTTTGCTCGTATGTTCTGGGGAACATCGCGTTATAGTTTTGCCCAAATGTCTGTAACTTTCGAATTTTTTGACGATGGTCTCAAGCGATTTAGTTGGACTCCCCAATGAAGAATTCGAGGTCAAATTTGATTCTGTCCGGCCGGCCGTCCGGCCGTTGCCACGATAACTTGAGAACGAAAAGAGCTAGCGACTTGAAATTTTCAGGGTGGGTGGCGCATCCCAATACGACGGACAAGTTCGTTAATGGGCATAATCGGCCCAGTGGTTTCCGAGTAATAATTTTGTTTTCAACCAATACAAATCCGATCGAATTGAAACTTGGTGAGTAGTTGTAGAATATGACCCTAAGCACGTTCGTAAAATTTTATGCGAATCGTATGGCTAGAAAATTAAAAAAAAATTATTAAAAAATATTTTTGTTGTCACGATAACTTGAGAACGGAAAGAGATAGTGGCTTGAAGTTTTCAGGTTAGGATGTGCACCAGAACGCGACATTTTAGTTTGTTTATGAGCACAATCGGCCAAACGGTTTTAGAGTTATAGCCATCTGAAATTTTCTGAAATTTGGTGGTTTTTTGTTCCTCATTAACTCGAAAAATACTGAACCGATTGAATTCAAACATGGTTATAAGTTGTAGAATGCCAACGCGAAAATGTTTGCAAAATTTGGTGAGGATAGCAGTTGTAGAAAATTTTTAATAAATCATTGAAAAATTCTAGATATCAGTTACTATTCATTTGAAATTGCTGAAATTTTGCAATAGCCTTCATAACCTAACTCTACTGACAAGTTTCAAGTTTTAATACGATCGGTTAAATATTGTTGGAGATTCGAGCATTCTTGTGTGAGTTCAGTAGATGGATGACCGTTGCCTCGATAACTTTCGAACGAAAGCAGATATGGACTTGCAATTTTCAGGGTAGGTTGCGTATCCGAAAGGGACAGTTGAGTCGTTTTTGGGCATAATCGGTCTAACGGTTTCCGAGTTATACCCACCTGGAATATTATTTCCTTGATAACTCAAAGAATAAATATTCGATCGAATTGAAGCTTGGTAACGAGTGGTAGAAAATCAACATAAAGACGTGTTTAAAATTTTGTAAGAACCGTACCCCTAGAAAATTTTAAAAAAATGGCGAAAAAAAAAATGGAAGAACCGTACCCCTAGAAAATTTTAAAAAAATCACGAAAAAAAAATTGGTTCAAGCACTGACGTGAAGTCAGAAGCTTTTGCGCGTATGTTCTATTGTCCATTCTTCTGTATTGGACACCCTTAATACAGGAGTATGGACAACATAATTTACCATGGTAAATTTGAATTAAGAGTGTCCAATACAGGAGAATGTACAACATAATTTACCATGGTAAATTCGATTAAGGGTGTCTAATACAGAAGAATGGACAATATAACATACGCGCAAAAGCTTCTGACTTCACGTCAGTGCTTGAACCAATTTTTGAAATTTTTTTTTACACTTTATGGCCGTCCAGTCAGTACAAAACTTCGCAGTTTTGTACTGACCGGACGGCCATAAAGTGGCAAAAAAAAATTTAAAAAATTTTGAAATTTTGTTTTCACGATAACTCGAAAAATACTGATCTGATTAAATTGAAACTCAGTAGTTAGATGCAAAAGACCAAAGCAAACACTTTTGCAAAATTTTGTGAAGTTCACGTGACATGAAAAAAATCCAAGAATTACTACTATTTTCCGGAATACTTTACTTGAAATGCCAAAACCTATTTTTTTGAGGTTACTACTGCCCTTTCCGGACATTTTTCGTTATGCGCATGCGCAGATGAGAAGTCATTTAACTGCTGTAGTTTTCGTCAGAGAGGATTGGGGTTTTGGGGTGGCGGATGTAATTCCTCCATAGAATCCAGATCCCTGATGAGGGTCTGCGCATGCGTGGATTAAGGATGCGATATCTCCCGACCCACTTGTGTTGGAGAATCGGAGTTTTTTGTTAGGTATGTAATTTTGAGAGGACTTCTAGCCGCGAGTAGATTGCGCATGCGCAGAAGAGAAGTGACTGTTTTTGGGTTGGATGGGTTATGTTGGGAGTAATGAGCCGATATTGTGAAGTTTTAAAAGAATATTCATGTCAATTCAGTGCACGGACACATGTCAGTTTGGAGGAAAAAAGCGTTGTTTCCGAGTTGAAGTGTGCTCACTGTGGCCCTGGGGCTAATTTTGAA
The DNA here is from genome assembly GCA_937662695.2 of Halyzia sedecimguttata. Taxonomy (NCBI): domain Eukaryota; kingdom Metazoa; phylum Arthropoda; class Insecta; order Coleoptera; family Coccinellidae; genus Halyzia; species Halyzia sedecimguttata. The sequence continues at coordinate 115,894,344 of OW569412.2, forward strand.
ATTGATGTTACCCCTTACGGGCATTTTTCGTTATGCGCATGAGCATAAGTGAGTTTACTGCTGGAGTTTTCGTCTGAGAGGATTTGGGATTTGAGGTGCAGGATGCTATCCCACCATAGAATCACCTTGGAAGTGTATGCGCATGCGTGGATTGGAGCAGTGATATCATCCCCTGTACCAATGGTGTTGAAGAATCAGAATTTTGTATGAAGTGTTATTTTCAGGGGACTTTAAGCCACGAGTAGATTGCTTATGCGCAGAGGAGACGTTTGGATTGTATGGCTCATGTTGGGAGTGGTTTGCGTCTAGCGGTGATAGATTCGGTGCTGAGCCGTCATTTGAAGGTTTTAAGATAAATTGCATGGCGATTATGTGCACGAACAAGTCAGTTTCGGGGAAATAACGTTGTTTGCGAGTTGAAATGTAAGTATCGTGGCCCTGGGGCAAATTTATAAATAACTATATTCGGTATATTATATCACATTACGTTCCGATTTTGAGAAGAGGCAATTGCGTTCCTAAAGGATGTCCCATAACCGCAATTTTTTTCGATCTACGTTGAAGCTAACAGCCAAACTGTATTGATAGCCATATTTGTTAAAGGAACTCTTTGGCGCGCGTGTTCACGGTGGCTAATTTGAATTGAGTGATGAGTACTTCAAGCTCAGTGAATTGAGCGAGCCAGAGATCTACCCAAGGGATAGTGGACACCATTCACTGTCGGTTCAAAGATTAACAGTGCTGTATCTAAGCTTCCGTAAGGATAGAGTAACAAAGTTGAAAAAGAACACAACTGACTCCCCTCGCACAAGCTCCTAGAAAATTCTGATGGATCTCCTTGGAAAAGACTTGGCAGGGTCAGTATAATCATATTCATGTTTATAGCACACGCGCCAAATGCAGATTGACTTAACAATGAAAGAAAAAGTGTAAAAAAGCATTGACGTGGGGTCAATCTGCTTTGGCGCGAGTGCTATAAACATGATTATGATTATACTAACCCTGCTAAGTCTTTCCCAAGGAGATCCCTCAGAATCTTCTAGGAGCTTGTGCGACTAAGGAGAGTCAGTTGTGTTCTTTTTCAACTTTGTTACTCCCCATGTTCAACTCGATTCTAGTCAGAGTGTGGGGAGGTCGTCCGAATGGACTGAGGTCACTAGGAAAAAAACGATTAGAAAAACAAGCAATAGGGTGGAAAATACTGCCAGGGATGGTACGGATGCACCCAATCAATTACGTCTTAGAAAACCAAAGCAGCTCTCGAGGCCCATTATTGGCACCTTGCAGTCAAGTGTTCTGAATGCTGTACCTAAGAGACAATTTTCTTCCATTCATGTTGCACGTCTAGGGCCAGAAACGACGCTGGATGACCTTCAAGATTTCTTGAAACCTCATTTGGCCGACTTCTCATGCTCGAAGTTGGATTCGAAGCAACCTAGTGTGTATTCGTCTTTTAAGATTGAACTGCCAGTAGAATTCGTGGATGTTGTGATGAATTCGGATTTTTGGCCAAAAGGAGTTGCTGTCAACAAATTTTTTCAGAAGCGCCGGCAGGCGAACACCAAGGTATGAAAAATATAGATTCAATTAGATCGGCGTTGCCTGAAAGTATGTGCACACGAGATGACATTATCATTGTTCAACTCAACGCTCAAGGAATTTCAAATAAAATCGACCATCTTGAAGTATTAACTGATTCGATTAATCCTGACATTATAAGCATTGCGGAACATTGGTGTAAAAGTGAAGAAATCAACTTGATGACATTAAAAGGTTATTCAATGGCTGCTTCCTACTGTCGGCCCACTCGGGAACGTGGTGGAACAGCAATTTACACGAAAGCTATGTATCAGGTGGAGGAATTATTGTATGTTAAAAAATTTGCTGAAGAAATGCATTCTGAGTTCTGCGCAATAAATGTAAAAAATCCTACAAATTGTATGTGCATTGTAAGCGTCTACAGGCCTCCCCATGGTAACTTAGATCTGTTCACTCGGACATTATCTCATGTCCTAAACTATTGCTGTACTAGATCTGAAGCAATTTTCGTCTGTGGTGATTTGAATATTAATTTCTTTGATTCACACAACTCCCTAGGATATTTATTAATAAGTTTTGGTTTAAGTACCACATCTTCGGAACCCACTAGGGTGTTCACTAACAAAAATGGTGTAACTAGTTCCAGTAAGGTCGACTATATCTTGACAAATGTGAGCAGCGATTTAATTTCTGCTAATGTTATAGAACCTAACGCTGGTGATCATCGTGCGATTGTTTTGACGTTCAGTTCTCCTTCATCTTATAATATCCAGGAAACACCTTCAAGAATATTTAGATCTCTTTCTGAGGTTAACCTGATGAATCTCTCCTTGTTGTCTGCTACAGCAAGTTTTGATGACATGTACTGTACAACTGATGTAGATAGAAGCTTCCAAAATTTTTTCGATGTCATCTCTTCCTTGCTGGAGTGCATTTGTCCTGTCAGACGGTCATCATCGACTTTTGGTGCTGAGCGAAGTTGGATTAACGATGAAGTGAGACGAGCTAGCCATGATTTGAAGAACCTCCACTGGTTATTCAGAAATTTGAAATCTGATCAATCTAGACAAAATTATTTAGTGGCTAAGAGAAATTATAAGAAAATATTGCGAACAAACAGATATGACTTCTATGATGGCATTATTGATCAGTCGAATAACAAAAACAAAACTTTGTGGAATTTAGTCAGAACAAAAACTGTTGATCCTAACTCAAAGCGAATATCTTCCATCAACGCAAATGGAAGAGCTGTCTCAGACAGACGTGAATTGGCGGATATGTTCGGGGAGTATTTTTCAGGTATAAGCTCGGTAGCTACTGATGAGCATTTCGGTGGGCATAAGTCCGGTTGCTGCACAGACCAGTCAATAACAGATAATAATTTCTTTTTCTTCCCGGTTGTTGCGGAGGAAGTTAGCAGTATTATAAAAAATTTCAAAAATAATAACTCCAGTGGTTGGGATATGATTTCCGTCAAAGTCTTGAAGGCTATTTCTTCCCATATTTCGGAACATTTGGCCTACATCATTAACATGTCTATTTCATCTGGTAGATTTCCCACTATTCTGAAGATTGCGAAGGTGATACCGGTGCACAAAAAAAATGATAGGGAAAACATTGCTAACTATCGGCCAATATCCCTGCTGAGTTCGCTATCAAAAATAATAGAGAAGCTTGTCCATGGTAGGATGGTAAATTTTCTGAACAAAACATCGGCCATCACTAATTCCCAGCATGGCTTTCGAATGGGCAGGTCAACTGAAACCGCAGCATGTGAGTTGATCAACTTCGTGCATGGGTGCTTAGATGATGGAATATGTGTTGCTGGTTTGTTCTTCGATGAATCTCGGGCATTTGATTGCCTCGAGTTTGACTTTATTGTTGATAAGTTGAACACTCTTGGTTTCAGAGGTATTTTTCTGGAGTGGGTCCGTAGTTTCCTGACCGATCGATGCCTTTATGCAAGTGTGGATCAACATGATTCCAATAAATATCCTGTAGTAATGGGTGTACCTCAGGGGTCTGTTCTTGGGCCCTTATTGTTTATTATTTTTGTGAATGACCTACCCAATCATATAAATAAGTATTTCCCAACATTATATACTTTCGTTAAAATTTTGCTCTTTGCTGATGACACCTCCTTCCTCATTACAGCACTGAATCTGACGGAACTCAAGATGAGGTGTGAGCTGTTGGTACAAATCTTTTCTGATTGGTGCTACAGAAACTCTCTCATATTGAATGTTGAAAAGACTGCCTTCATTCATTTTCGAACTCGCAATTCAGGAAGTCGATTGATTTTGAATATTCCTTCTGGTGACTTGGAATCATCGGCCTTCGTGAAATTTCTTGGCCTTCACGTCGATATCACTCTGAACTGGAAGAATCATGTTGATCATGTTTGCAGGAAATTATCTAGTTCCTATTATGCCATCAGAACCCTAAAAAATATATTGCCATTGAACTCATTGTTGGGAGTGTACTATTCTCTAGTATACTCTCACCTGAATTATAATGTGATTCTGTGGGGTGAATCACCTGATATCAATGCCGTGTTTGTGGCTCAGCAAAGAGTTATTAGACTTATTTTCAATCTTAAACCGAGGGAGTCCTGTAGACCCGTATTCATGAATTATAAAATTCTTACTGTTCCCTGCATACACATCTTCAATTCATTGTTGTATATACACAAAAATTATAATACAATGTTAAAATGTTCTGAATATCACGAATACCACACTAGGCATAAAGAAACTCTCTGTTATCCAAAACACCGCACAAGTAAGTTCCAGCAGTCTCCATCATACAGCGGATCAAAATTTTTCAATCACTTGCCGGTAAGGCTGACGGCTTTGGATCATAAGAGTTTCAAAAAAAAAAAAAAAGCACTGACGTGAAGTCAGTACTCTTTGGCGCGCGTGTTCACGGTGGCTAATTTGAATTGAATTATTCAAAATTTAACAGTGCTGTATCTAAGCTGCCATCAGGATAGAGTAACAAAGTTGGAAAAGAACACAAGTGACTCTCCTTAGTCGCACAAGCTCCTGGAAGATTTGGGAGGGTCAGTATAATCCTAATCATGTTTATAGCACGCGCGCCAAAGCAGATTGACTTTTTACACTTTTTCTTTCATTGTTAAGTCAATCTGCTTTTGCGCGCGTGCTATAAACATGATTAGGATTATACTGACCCTCCCAAATCTTCTAGGAGCTTGTGCGACTAAGGAGAGTCACTTGTGTTCTTTTCCAACTTTGTTACTCTATCCTGATGGCAGCTTAGATACAGCACTGTTAAATTTTGAATAATTCAATTCAAATTAGCCACCGTGAACACGCGCGCCAAAGAGTACTGACTTCACGTCAGTGCTTTTTTTTTTTTTTTTCAAGTTCCTGTAACAAATATAGCTATCAATACAGTTTGGCTGTTAGTTTTACCGTAGATCAGAAAAAAATTCGGTTGTGGGTCCTCCGTTAGGGACAAAATTGCATCTTCTCCAAATCCGAACGCATTTTAATATAGATCTACCGAATATAGTTATTTATAAATTCGCCTCAGGGCCACCATACAGACATTTCAAATCGGAAACAACGCTATTTCCCCCAAACTGACTTGTGTCCGTGCACTGAATTGACATGAATATTCTTTTAAAACCTCACAATATCGGCTCATTACTCCCAACATAACCCAAACAACCCAAAACCATTCACTTCTCGTCTGCGCAAGCGCAGTATACTCGTGGCTGCAAGTCCTCCCAAAATTACACACCTCACAAAAAACTCCGATTCTCCAACACTAGTGGTTCAGGAGATATCGCTTCTTGAATCCACGCATGCGCAGACCCTCACCAGGGGATTCTATAGCGGAAAAGCATCCGCCACCCCAAAACCCCAATCCTCTCTGACGAAAGCACCACCAGTTAAATCACTGATGGTCTGCTCATGCGCATAACGAAAAATACCCGTAAGGGGTTGCATCCATTTCGAAATTAGCCCCAGGGCCAAGGTAAGGACACTTTAACTCTGAAGCAACGCTACAGCCCCCAAACTGACTTGTTCTTGCACTGAATTGCTATGAATATTCTTTTAAAACCTCATAATATCGTCTCAGCACTCCCAACATAACCCATCCAACCCAAAAACAGTCACTTCTCTTCTGCGCATGCGCAATCTACTTGCGGCTAAAAGTCCTTTTCAAAATAACACACCTTACAAAAAACTCCGATTCTCCAACACTAGTGGTTCAGGAGATATCACATCTTTAATCCACGCATGCGCAGACCCTCAACAGGGGATTCTATAGAGGAATAGCATCCGCCACCCCAAAACCCTAATCCTCTCTGACGAAAACACCACCAGTTAAATTACTGATGGTCTGCTCATGCGCATAACGAAAAATGCCTGTAAGGGGTAACATCAATTTCAAAATTAGCCCCAGGGCCACGGTACGGACACTTTAACTCGGAAACAACGCTACATCCCCCAAACTGACTTGTCCTTGCACTGAATTGCTATGAATATTCTATTAAAACCTCATAATATCGACTCAGCACTCCCAACATAACCCATCCAACCCAAAAACAGTCACTTCTCTTCTGCGCATGCGCAATCTACTGGCGGCTAAAAGTCCTCTCAAAATAACACACCTTACAAAAAACTCCGATTCTCCAACACTAGTGGTTCGGAAGATATCGCATCTTTAATCTACGCATGCGCAGACCCTCATCAGGGATCTGAATTCTATGGAGAAATAGCATCCGCCACCCCAAAACCCCAATCCTCTCTGACGAAAACTACAGCAGTTAAAGGACTTCTCATCTGCGCATGCGCAATACGGAAAATGCCCGGAAAGGGCAGCATGAACCTCAAAAACATATGTTTCGGCATTAAAAGCAAAGTATTCCGCAAAATAGTAGTAATTTTTTTATTTTTTTCATGTCACGTGATCTTCACGAAATTTTGCAAAAGTGTTTGCTTTGGTCTTTTGCATTTAACTACTGAGTTTCAATTTAATCAGATCAGTATTTTTCGAGTTATCGTGAAAACAAAATTTTCAAATTTTCAAAATTTTTTTTTGCCACTTTAGGGCCGTCCGTTCAACACAAAACTTCGCAGGCATATAAAGGTCATGATTCTACAATCTGATGCCAAATTTCAAAAAGATTGAGTGATCGGTTCCGGAAATATTCATAAAAAAACTTTTTATTAAAAACGGCCTTAACTCCGAAACCGCTCGGTCGATTTCGCCCGTTAACGAACTTGTCCGAGATATTTACGCTACGAAACTACCCTGCAAATTTCAACGCTCTAAGTCGTTCCGTTCGAGAGTTATCGTGCTAACGGCCGGACCGGCCGGCCGGACGGACAGAATTGAATTTGACCTCGAATTCTTCATCAGGGAGTCGAACCCAATCGTTTGAGACCATTTTCGAAAAAAAATTCGAAAAATACAGAGATTGTGACGAAATGATAGCACGCTGTTCCTTGCGGAACACGCGCGCAAAAACAAGTGAAATCCCTCCTAGTCAAAGGATGTTTTTATAATAGGAGTGAATATTTCAGCTCAACAATTGTTTAATTGAGTTTTTCATTAGGTTATTGTCTTATTTTTAGCTTAAGATATTTTCTGTTTTCCATCTGGTATTGATGTGTCCTATACAAACTTGATTTGTCTTACGGGATTAATAAATTATTATTATTATTATTATTATTATCCTTACGGAAGCTTAGATATAGCACTGTTAATCTTTAAACCGACAGTGGCCCTAGGAGTTACATTTGAAATTGGTGTTACCCCTATCTGGGCTTTTTCGTTATGCGCATGCGCAGATGAGAAGTCATTTAACTGCTGTAGTTTTTATCAGAGAGGATTGGGGTTTCGGGGTGGCGGATGCTATTCCTCCAGAGTCCCCTGGTGAGGGTCTGCGCATGCGTGGATTAAAGATGAGATATCTCCTGAACCACTAGTGTTGGAGAATCGGAGGTTTTTGTAAGGTGTGTAATTTTGAGAGGACTATTAGCCGCGAGTAGATTGCGCATGCGCAGAATAGAAGTGACTGTTTTTGGGTTGTATGGCTTATGTTGGGAGTGCTGAGCCAATATTGTGAGGTTTTAAAAGAATATTCATGGCAATTCAGTGCAAGGACAAGTCAGTTTGGGGGATGTAGCGTTGTTTCCGAGTTGAAGGGTCCGTACCGTGGCCCTGGGGCCAATTTTCAAATTGATGTTATCCCTTACGTGCATTTTTCGTTATGCGCATGAGCAGACCATCAGTGATTCAACTGCTGGTGTTTTCGTCAGAGGGGATTGGGGTTTTGGGGTGGCCGATGCTATTCCTCCATATAATCCCCTGGTGATGTCCGCGCATGCGTGGATTCAAGATGCGATATCTCCTGAACCACTAGTGTTGAGAATCGGAGTTTTTTGTAATGTGTGTGATTTTGAGAGGACTTTCAGCCGCAAGTATATTGCACATGCGCAGAAGAGAAGTAACTGCTTTTGTGCTTATTCATGTTAAATCAGTGTACGGGCACAAGTCAGTTTGGGGGAAATAGCGTTGCTTCCGAGTTGAAGTGTGCATACCGTGACCCTGGGGCTAATTTTGAAATTGATGTTACCCCTTACGGGCATTTTTAATATGATGATGAGCAGACGATAAGTGAATTAACTGCTGGAGTTTTAGTCTGAGAGGATTGGGGATTTAAGATGCAGGATGCTATTCCTCCATAGAATCCCCTTGGAAGTGTCTGCGCATGTGTGGATTGGAGCAGTGATATCTCCTGAACCAATGGTGATGAAGAATCAGAATTTTGTTTGAAGTGTTATTTTCAGGAGACTTTAAGCCGCGAGAAGATTGCGTATGCGCTGAGGAGACGTTTGGATTGTATGGCTCATGTTGGGAGTAGTTTGCGTCCAGCGGTGATGGATTTGGTGCTGAGCCGTCATTTTAAGGTTTTAAGAGAAATTTCATGGCAATTCTGTGCACGGACAAGTCGGTTTCGGGGAAATAGAGTTTTTTCCGAGTTGAAATGTATGTATTGTGGCCCTGGGGTGAATTTATGAATAACTATATTCTGTAGATCTATATTTAATAGAGAGGCTATTGCTTTCCTAACTGAGGTCCCGTAACCACAATTTCTTTCGATCTACGTTAAAGCTAACAGCCAAACAGTATTGATAGCCATATTTGTTAAAGGAACTTGAAAAAATAAAAAAAAGCTTGACGTGAAGTCTGTACCCTTCGGCTAATTTGAATTGAGTAATGAGTACTTCAAGCTCAGTGGATTGAGCGAGCCGGAGATCTACGCAAAGGATAATGGACACCATTCACTATCGGATCAACAATTAACAGTGCTGTGTCTAAGCTACCATAACGATAGATTAACAAAGTTGGAAAAAAAACACAAGTGACTCTCCTTAGTCGCACAAGCTCCTAGAAAATTCTGATGGATCTCCTTGGGAAAGACTTGGAAGGGTCAGAATAATCATAATCATGTTTATAGCACGCGCGCCAAATGCAGATTGACTTAACAATGAAAGAAAAAGTGTAAAAATGCATTGACGAGGGGTCAATCTGCTTTGGCGCACGTGCTATAAACAAATAATAATCAAATTTCGTGGGGATAGCATGAGTAGTAGTAGAATATTTTGCTTGAAAAATTAAACCAAATATCGGATTGAGTTAAATTTTGGCACCTCTATGACCAATGATGACCTCTTGGGATGTGCAGAATTTCACTGAGAAAAGACCACTAGGAGCCTAAAAATTTTTTTAGTTGGTGAACGATGTGTGGAATTTTAAATTGATTTTCAAAATTTGTCCGAACGTTGAGCGACTGGGGGTGTAACTAGAAGGCCATAGTAACAGCTCATATCAATTCTGTGACTGTCAATTTCGAGGAAACATCGTAGTGTTCGAGGTGTAGTGTTCATAACATAATCCAAAATTGAAATTTATGCTGTATCTCTCAGGCATTTTTCGTTATTCGCATGAACAGACGAGAAATGCTTTAACTGCTGGATTTTTCATCTGAGAGGATTGTTGTTTTTGGGTGGAGGATGCTATTCGTTCTTAAAATCTACTTGTAGTGTAGGTTTGAGATTTTGAGCCCCGAGTAGATTGCACATGCGCCGACGACAGATTACAGTTTTTGGGTTTTATAGATTATGTTGGGAGTGATATAGGACTATCGGTCATGGGTCTGGTGTTGAGGCGATATTTTGAGGTTTTTAAAAGAAAATTCATGGCAATTATGTACACCGGTAAGTCAGTTTGGGGGAAATAGCGTTGTTTCAGAGTTGGAGTGCCCATACCGTAACCCTGAGGCCAATTTTGAAATTCATGTTTCGGTTATTTTTCTTTATGCACATGAGCAGACAATAAGTGATTTAACTGCTGGAGTTTTCGTCTGTGAGAATTGGGGTTTCGGGGTGGCGGATGCTATTCCTCCATAGAATTCCCTGGTGAGGGTCTGCACATGCGTGGATTGAAGCTGCAATATCTCCTCAACCCCTGGTGTTGAAGAATCAGAGTTTTGAGTGAGGTGTGTGATTTTGAGAGTACTTAAATATTGTGAGGTTTTAAGAGAAATTTCATGGCAATTATGTGCACGGACAAGACAGTTTTGAGGAAATAGCGTTGTCTCCGAGTTAAAATATATATCTATACTAGCGGCTCGGTACGTGCTTCGCTACGTATACATTGAAATTGAAATTCAATTGAAACATCAAATTCATTTATTCAAACAAAAAAATATTTTATTAATGGCTAGTTATTAAAAAACTTAATCCAAAACATTTGGTTAAACAATGTTTTTGCGCGTATGTTCTGGGGAACATCGCGTTAAAGTTTTGCCCAAATGTCTGTAACTTTCGAATTTTTTGACGAAAATGGTCTCAAACGATTTAGTTTGACTCCCCAATGAAGAATTCGAGGTCAAATTTGATTCTGTCCGTCCGGCCGGCCTTTGCCACGATAACTTAGGAACGAAAAGAGCTAGCGACTTGAAATTTTCAGGGTGGGTGGCGCATCTCAATACGACGGACACGTTCGTTAATGGGCATAATCGGCCCAGTGGTTTCCGAGTAATAATTTTGTTTTCAACCAATATGAATCCGATCGAATTGAAACTTGGTGAGTACTTGTAGAATATGAACCTAAGCACGTTTGTGAAATTTTGTGCGAATCGTATGGCTAGAAAATTTTAAAAAAATTATTAAAAAATATTTTTGTTGTCACGATAACTTGAGAACGGAAAGAGATAGCGGCTTGAAGTATTCAGGTTAGGATGTGCACCAGGACGCGACATTTCAGTTTGTTTATGAGAATAATCGGCCAAACAGTTTTAGAGTTATAGCCATCTGAAATTTGGTTGTTTTTTGTTCCTCATTAACTCGAAAAATACTAAACCGATTAAATTCAAACATGGTAGTTAGTTGTAGAATGCCAACGCAAAAATTCTTGCAAAATTTCGTGAGGATAGTATTTGTAAAAAATTTAAAAAAAATCATTGAAAATTGAAAAAAAAATTCTATATATCAGTAACTATTCGTTTGAAATTAATTGCTGAAATTTTGCAAGAGCCTTCATAGCCTAACTTTACTACCAAGTTTCAAGTTTTAACACGATCGGTTGAATATTGTTGCAGATTCGAGCATTCTTGTGTGAGTTCAGTAGATGGGTGACCGTTGCCTCGATAACTTTCGAACGAAAGGAGATAGGGACTTGCAATTTTCAGGGTAGGTTGCGTATCCGAAAGGGAGAGTTGAGTTCGTTTTTGGGCATAATCGGTCGAACGGTTTCCGAGTTATACCCACCAAATAAATATTCGATCGAATTGAAGCTTGGTAACTAGTAGTAGAAAATCATCATAAAGAAGTGTTTGAAATTTTGTAAGAACCGTACCCCTAGAAAATTTGAAAAAAATGACGAAAAAAAAATTTTAAGAACCGCACCCCTAGAAAATTTCAAAAAAATCACAAAAAAAAAATTGGTTCAAGCACCAACGTGAAGTCAGAAGCTTTTGCGCGTATGTTCCATTGTTCATTCTTCTGTATTGGACACCCTTAATCGAATTTACCATGGTAAATTATGTTGTCCATTCTCCTGTATTGGACACTTAATTCGAATTGACCATGGTAAATTATGTATCCTGTGAAAGCTATCACTCGAACCTTCTCCCAAGAATCGGATGCCGGTGTCGTTTGCACGACTGTAAAGTGAGCCTTATGAAACCATAAATCACAATTCTGGCATTGGAATCTGTATCCTTTTTTTCCTATGTTATTTTTGCAAACCCCACAGTTGAGAGACATTTTTCAGAAGAAAGCTACTCCACTGAAATATTGTGGGCACAGGCAGCACCAATATGCAGATTGAAACAAATGCCACGCCACTGGATAATTCAGATAATGAAGCAATACACAAGTCACACAGGTGTTAATTGGACATATGGAACATACTTGACAACTCACAGATGTTAAATATTTTTCAATATTTATTTCCCACGATACTTTTTACAGCATTGAATTCGTAATAAATTCAATCAAAAGTCCTTTTTCATGAAGAAATGTTCACTGATTAATTTGACACACTTTTCCAATTTAAAAACACCCCTTAACCAGCCGAGAAATCGAACCAAATGGGACGCAAGTAAACACGCTGTTACTTTCTGTTGTTGATACTGTTTTTTCCTTTGTTTATTCTATTTCTTTAAATATCTATTAAATTTTGATTTTTTAATATTTCTCTATTTGTTTTTGTTTTCTTAGAGTTTTATTATATTTTTAGTTTTCATTCATTTGAGAACTGTATTTGCGCGTATGTTCTGGGGAACATCGCGTTATAGTTTTGCCCAAATGTGAAATTTAATTCTGTGGTGCCGTCCGGCCGTCAGGCCATCCGGCCATCCGGCCGTCCGGCCGGCCGTTGCCACGATAACTTGAGAACGAAAGAGCTAGCGACTTGAAATTTTCAGGGTAGGTGGTGCATCCCTATACGACGGACAAGTTCGTTAATGGGTATAATCGGCCCAATGGTTTCCGAGTAATAATTTCGTTTTCGACCAAAATAAATCCGATCGAATTTAAACTTGGTGAATAGTTGTAGAATATAGACCTGAGCACGTTCGTGAAATTTTGTGAGAATATAACGCAAGAAAATTATTAAAAAATTATTAAAAAATACTTTTGTTGTCACGATAACCTGAGAACGGAAAGAGATAGCGGCTTGAAAATTTCAGATTAGGTTGTGCACCTGAATGCAATATTTGAGTTTGTTTATGAGCATAATCGACCAAACGGTTTTAGAGTTATAACCATCTGAAATTTTCTGAAATTTGGTTGTTTTTTGTTCCTCATTAACTCGAAGAATACAAAACCGATTGAATTCTAACATGGTTATTAGTTGTAGAATGCCAACGCGAAAATTCTTGCAGAATTTTGTGAGGATGGTATAACTAGAAAATAAAAAAAAAATAATTAAAAATTATTGAAAAAAAATCTATATAATATATAGATTTTTTTTCAATAATTTTTAATTAGAATAGTTTATGATATTATCATAAACTATTCGTCCGGCATGGCTGAAATTTTGGAAGAGCCTTCAGAACCTAACTCTAATGCAGAATTCCAAGTTTGAACACGATCGGATCTATATTGTTGGAGAACCGCGCAGCCTTTTGTGAGTTCAGTAGCGGTAGCGGATGCGAATCGTCGTATGATATGTTGTCTATGGTCGTATTTTTGCGAGAACCTTCAAAAATAAAAATTTGAATGTCATGATGACATATCTTTTGCGCGTATGGTATGGGAAAATCGTGTTATTTCATCACAAATCTATGGGAGATGATAGCCCTACATTAGTGGTCAGACCTGGTTTTGAAAGAGATCCTCCTTAGGAGGAGGAAACTAAATATTGAAGGGATTTCTATGAACAAGAGTGAATATCTTTGAGAAATAGAGAAGACGATTCTTCTTCAAGAGATCCATGCGCCTTCAGAGGAGTATATTTGCGAGAGGGGACTTTTGAAAGGTTATGTATTATTTTTTATATGATATCGCTGAAATTTTGTTGAAGGCTTCTGATCTTGTAAGGTGAGAGGCTCATTTGTGGATATTAAATCTCGTGATAGGTAGAGAGGAATTTTAGGCCAGTTTTTCTACCACTAATGAGAATATATCATTATGTTTCACCTCATCACCTTTAGATCTATCAATGGACATTTATTGGTTAAGAATAAGTAATTGAATATTACTTTGAATTGAATTTCATTCAATCAGGCCTATTCACTATCTATTGAAATTTATCAATGTTGACTTGAAGTCAAGTTGATATACCTCATTTTCATAACAACATTGACTTGATTTCCTATTCACTAACTCATGTTGAAACCTAAGTCAACAATAAGTCAACATTGACAAGAAAACTCAATATATAAATCTGACAACAGCGTAGTAGTTCTTAAGTTTTATAATATTCTATATTTTATCAGTTGTACTCTTTGGTTTTACTGTTATTTATTATATGTTCTCTTCTGTGGTGCATTCTAACCTATAGTTTTCGAATTATTCAAATAATTTGAAGTTTTTAGAGGCGGGAGAAAGTACGGAAGGAACACTTTTTTGACAAACGTTTAATTCGATATAAATATAGTACAGTTTGTACAAATAAGTACTCGTTGATTAATAATATTAATTGGTAAATGGCCCCAACAGAAAAAAACCCAGTACTCAACAACTAAGAGCCCTCATCGCTTTTATTGAGAACAATGAGGTGCTTAGATATGGAAAAGGTGAGCCTAGTGTGAAATAAGAAGCCTGGAGTAATATAGCCAAAACACTTCTTTTGAAATGCAAAAAATTGTTTAAGTGGCCATCAGAAAATGTAAGAGGATTATTTGCGTCCCTTCATTACCGGCAGTTTCTATAAAGAGCTCTTCTACCGAAATAATAGTATGTAAGATTACAAAATGCATTCTGATTTCATTTTATGAATATGTCTTCAATTGAATTTTGAACTTACTTTTGTAATTCTTCTCTTATAAGATAAAAAAATAATAAATAATCCATATATATAGTTACAACACTAATTACCACTGTATTTATTTTGGTTCAAGTCAACAATTTATATCTTGGCAAGTGCTTCGAAGGACTTGCCTGGAGTCAATTGACATTTGTCAACATATATCTACAAATCAACCAAAATTATGGTTAGTGAATACCAAAACTTATACATGTTGATATTTGTAGATTCTTGACTTCGCCTTGACTTGAAGTCAACAATTGATATGATTTCAACTGATACAGAATAGGAAAAGTTGACTTTAGGTTGATTCATATGAAATTTGACAATCTAATGTCAAATAATCAACGTTGACTTCCAAGTCAACCTTTAGCGAATAGGCCTGAATATGTTAGTGACTAAACTTATAATTTTCTTTACTTTGATTATTTAAATATGACATTAATTCCAGTAATATTTTTCAAGAATAATTATTTCTTCTTCTCCTAAAGAAGAATTGAAGGTAGACAATAATGTGTTAATTTTTTCATCATTGCTTTCTATCCTGACTTCACGAAAAAAAAATAGGTTCAAGCACTGACGTGAAGTCAGGAGCTTCTGCGCGTATGTTCTATTGTCCATTCTTCTGTATTGGACACTTTTAATCCAATTTACCATGGTGAATTCTATTGTCAATTCTCCTGTATTGGACACTCTTGATCGAATTCACCATGGTAAATTCGATTAAGAGTGTTCAATACAGGAGAATGGACAATAGAACATACGCGCAAAAGCTACTGAATTCACGAAAAAAAATTGGTTCAAGCACTGACGTGAAGTCAGGAGCTTTTGCGCGTATGTTCTATTGTCCATTCTCCTGTATTGAACACTCTTAATCGAATTTACCATGGTGAATTCGATTAAGAGTGTCCAATACAGGAAAATAGACAATAGAATTCACCATGGCAAATTCGATTAAATGTGTCCAATACAGGAGAATGGACAATAGAACATACGCGCAAAAGCTCCTAACTTCACGTCAGTGCTTGTTAATATTTTATATTGGGTTATAAAAGGGCTATAGACGTGGTGTCTCAATCCAAAAAAAATACCAACGCGTCGTCAACTAGTACCTCTTGGGTGACGTGGAAATCTATTTGCAAATATACAGGGTGAGTCTTTGACCCCTGCATTAATTTTAACCAAAGATTCTTCTCATCAAATGAAACACTTTTTTCATTTACCATTTTTCCAGATTCGGCTAAGGTAAGAAGTTACAAGCGTTTAAAGATTTCACAATGTGCTATTACACTCCCGCATATAAATTATCTATGACTTTGTTGGCGGACGAGAATAAGGCATGGTAACGTGGTTTACAGCTTGATTCGGGATTCCAACGCTCAGGGACGGATCCATAAAAGTAGTGAAATTTCTGGAGTTTTCCATTTTAAAACAATCAATGAAGAATATCTCGAAAACGGTGCGTTTAAGGAGAAATGATGAAGAATAATATAATGTTCTAAAACGATGGAATATTCTTGAAATGACTAAAGAAAAACTTTATATGCTTTCCTTATGCTAATTTCGTTTAGTTTTATGAATCCCCGAATCCATAACTAGAAAACCAGTAGAAGTAGAAAATAACTAATATTTGGAAAATATGTATCATAGTTATAGGAAACTTTACGCCAACATTCATTTTATTCGAAAAAAGGATGTCAAAGCTACAAAATAAAAACTAATTTTTTTTCAAAATTTCAACAGCCTGTATCTTTTTACCTGAGCTGAATTTGGAAAAATGTTAAATGATAAAAGTGTTTTATTTGATGAGAGGAATCTTTGGTTAAAATTAATGCAGTGGTCAAAGACTCACTATATAACAAAGATGATATACAGGGTGTCTGGTGAGGAATGGGACAACGTTTAGGTGGTGATGAGGGATGTCTCAAGGAGTGAGAAAATGCCATTGGAAATCATCTGAGGTTCATGGTTCCTGATATACAGGGCGTTTTAGAAAAAATAACGAAATTTCAAATTACTATAAATCAGGAAATATTGGAGCTAATCCGATGATTTTTCGTATGAACAATGATAGAGTGAGTACAAATCTGTTTGGATGGAAAATTCGAAATAAAATCAGATCCGGACTCAGAAATTTTAGTTTTTCTGAAATTAAGAAAAAACAACACCCTGTATGCGGTTTTAAATTTTTTTGACTTCAGATTCTGAGAGAACAGGAAAAATACTTTCAAACTCAACTATCATCCCGAATGGCACAAATTTTCCCTGCTTTCTCTGACCCTTCGAATGTAAATCTTCCAATTTTCGCTTCTTCCAAATTTTTTTCTCGACATTGCAGAAACATGAGATCTCAGATAGTTACTTATAAGTAAAAAAAAAGATCATAAACGAATCAAAAATTTTATAAAAATTATCAAAAAAGAGAAAAACAGTTAACATATGGAAAATTTACGAAGTATTTCTGAAGTACTAATTGATGATTCAGTAGGAACAAAATTAATGATTAATTCTTCAAATATTGTTCAAAATGAAAACCGTCCACTTCTTGTCTCTTAGTCGATCTTTCAGATGAGTTTGGATCATTTTTTCCTGTAATATCAAAAGTTTCATTCGTCATGTACATATCTCCATCATTAGTCTTGAATCTAGTTGCCATTTCTGTCAATTCTATGGTTTGCTATCATTCATGATGAGAAAAGATAGAGCATTTAGTTATCTGTCAAACTAGTGATTTTATTGATGATACAATCTTTCTTCAATTTGTTGAAAATCATGCCGCACACATTTTCTAATGAAGAGTATGTTGACATGCTTTTGGTGTATGGTTCATATGATATGAACAAAAGAGCAGCTGAAAGGGAGTATTATTATTATTATTATCATTATTATTATTATTATACTGATCCTCCTGGGTCTTCCACAAGGAGACCCCTCATAAGCTCTAAGAGCTTGCCCTGAGTTAGGAGAACCAGTTGTGTTCTGTGTAGGCTTTGTTACTGTGTCCTTACGCCACCTTAGGCACAGCACTGTTAATTTTTGACCCAACAGCGAATGGTGGCGATTACCGTGACTAGAAAATTTCTTTCCTAGCCTCGGAATTGAACTTGGGGCTTCCGCTCCCAAGTCAATTACTCTACCACTGAGCCAATCGTAGACGTTTTCCCAATCGTCGGGTTTCAAATCACAAAATTTTTTCGTGGTCGTGGTGGTCAAAGAGCATGGCCACCTCGGTCTCCAGACATGACACCGTTAGATTATTTCCTTTTGGGGCCACCTTAAAACTATGGTGTATGAGCAAGAGATAAATACGAGGGAACAATTAATTCATCGAATAATAGACGCATGTGACGAAATACGAAACAACCCAAATGTGATAAGGAAAGCAGTTTTGTATTTAATGAAAAGAGCAGATAAATGTGTAGAAGTTGGGGGTTTTCATTTTGAACAATATTTGAAGAATTAATCATTAATTTTGTTCCCACTGAATCATTAATTAGTACTTCAGAAATACTTCGTGAATTTTCCAAATGTTAAATGTTTTTCGCTTTTTTGATAATTTTTATAAAATTTTTGATTCGTTTATGATCTTTTTTTTTACTTATAAGTAACTATCTGAGATCTCATATTTCTGCAATGTCGAGAAAAAAATATGGAAAAAGCGAAAAGATTGACATTCGAAGGATCAGAGAAAGCAGGGAAAATTTGTGCCATCCGGTATGACAGTTGAGTTTGATAGAATTTTTCCTGCTCTCTCAGAATCTGAAGTCAGAAAAATTAAAAACCGCATACAGGGTGTTGTTTTTTCCTAATTTCAGAAAAACTGAAATTTCTCAGTCCGGATCTGATTTTATTTCGAATTTTCCATTCAAACAGATTCGTACTCACTTTATCATTGATCATACCAAAAATCAATTGATTAACTTTAATATTTCCTGAATTATAGTCATTTGAAATTTCGTACTTTTTTCTAAAACACCCTGTATATCAGGAACCATGAACATCAGATGATTTCAAATGGCATTTTCCCACTCCTTGAGACATCCCTCATCACCACCTAAACGTTGTCCCCTTCCTCAACAAAAACCCTGTATATACAGGGTGTTTCATCATAAAGTGAACAAACGAATATAACGTGTAGATGACATCGGGAGAATCATTTTTGCCTTATGACATATACCCCGTTTTCGAAGCATAAGCGAGATACAGGGTGTTCAAGGTAATTTTTGACCAATATTCTATCCAGTGTGGTCAGTTATGTGTAACATTTGAAATAATGGTTTTTGGTCACATCTCAGTATTTTTTTATGCTCAATTCTGAAATGATATAAGATTCTGAAAAAAGCATTTAAAAATGGCGGAAAACCTGCAAAGTTCGAAAATTTTTACGCGGTTGCCAATTTGAGTTTCACTCTATGAATTATCTCATGTTTTTAAGAAATTCTGAGAAAAAATTTTTTTAAAATTCGAACACAACTTTTTTTTTACATGTCTACAGCAAAAATAAAATTTCATCCGAAATTGATGAACTTTTCCACGCTTATACTATTCTTAAACCTTAACGAAAATATGAAAACAGAACCGAAAAATATCGATGGGTTTGTTTTTTATAGCCATTCAAAGTTTCCACTCGGATATCTAACTTATTCGTTTTTTGAAAACTGGTTTGGCTATGAGGCAAAAAGTTTGAAATTGAACTGCCGAAGCATTCCAGATGGAAATTAAAATTTCTCAAAAAAAAATTTTTTTGCTCATATTTCAATAAAACTCTGGCCGGGATCGAACTAGTGACCTTGCGATAGGAATTACTCTTAGCTCTTGATAGAAATTGAAATTATTCGGAACATATTAATTATCGTTACCTAGCAACGGTAATTCAAAGCATTTGATAGATAATTCGAATTCACTGAATATTATTTCGCAAGTTTCTTGAAAACCATTTTAATTTGAGCAGAAATGAAATATTCAATCTTGGAGAAAAATGATATTGTTCAGGCTTATTATGAAGCGAATTCCTCAGGGAGGAAAGCGAGAGAAATATACGCCCGCAGATTTCCAAGCCGATCAGTACCAAACATTTATGGCAACAGTACGTAAATTACGTGAAGATGGTACTCTTAACCGAAAGAAAATAGAAACAATACGAAGTCACGATGAACGTGTCCTGGATTTGGTTGAGAGTAATCCTAAAATATCAACTAAAATGATATCTAATCACCCCAGTGTGAACCAAAGTAAATCGACTGTATGGAGAGTTCTAAAGAGGAATCACTACCACCCATAACATTTTCAAAGATGTCAAAAATTAGAAGAAGGTGATTGCAGTAAAAGGAAAGAAATCTGTGAATTCATTTTAAGAAGAACGCGTGCGAATAGAGATTTTCCACGTCTCATTTTATTCAGCGATGAAGCGACCTTTCATAGAGATGGATTTTTTAACAGAAAAAATAATGTGGTATGGCAAATCAATAATCCACATTCTTCGGTTTCGATGAATAGTCAAAAAAGGTTTTCAGTCAATGTTTGGGCGGGAATGAAGGACAGATTCATCATCGGACCTTTCATTCTCCCTGAAACATTGACTGGAAATGGTTACTATCAATTTTTACGAGAGACTCTACCAGATCTCATGGAAAATATTCCTTTGAATCAATTTAGAGGTATTTGGTACCAACACGATGGTTGTCCTGCGCACACAGTCAGGAGTGTACGCGAGTTTCTAGACTCCCAATACCCACGGCGATGGATTGGTCGGTTTGGACCTGTTGCATGGCCTCCACGTTCTCCAGATCTAACTCCACTGGAGTTTTATTTCTGGGGTCATATGAAAAGTCTGGTCTACGACAAGCGAGCTCCAGTAGAATCGAAAGAAGAATTGTTTCAACGAATTGAATCAGCTGCCCAGGAAATTCGTCATAATCAAGTAATGATAGGTTCAGCGGTGAACAGTGTGGTGAAAAGAGCGAGACTGTATGTTCAAATGAATGGGAATATTTTTGAAACTGAATTATAATCTATAATTTCGTCAGAGTTGTTCAATTAATTGTTAAATTTGTCTACTATTGTGTTATATTCTTGCGTTAGTGAAATATAATATTAAATATTCAAGAAAATTTTGCTATAAGACAATATTCTCTCACTTTCTTGATTTTCTTGATTCGCTGAACCAAATAATTATTTCCAACATTGATTATTTAATTTCTGCTCGAATTGAAATGTTTTATAAGAAACTAACGAAATATTATTCAGTTGAATTCGAACATACTGTCAAATTCTGTGAATTACTGTTGCTAGGTAACGATAATTAATATGTTCCGAATAATTTCAATTCTATCTAGAGATAAGAGTAATTCCTATCGCAAGGTCACTAGTTCGATTCCAGCCAGAGTTTTATTGAAATATGAACAAAAAAATTTTTTTTTGAGAAATTTTAATTTCCATCTGGAATGCTTCGGCAGTTCAATTTCAAACTTTTTGCCCTCATAGCCAAACCAGTTTTCAAAAAACGAATAAGTTAGATATCCGAGTGGAAACTTTGAATGGCTATAAAAAACAAACCCATCGATATTTTTCGGTTCTGTTTTCATATTTTCGTTGAGATTGAAGAATAGTATAAGCGTGGAAAAGTTCATCAATTTCGGATGAAATTTTATTTTTGCTGTAGACATGTAAAAAAAAAGTTGTGTTCGAATTTTGAAAAATTTTTTTCACAGAATTTCTTAAAAACTTGAGATAATTCATAGAGTGAAACTCAAATTGGCAACCGCGTAAAAAACTTTCGAACTTTGCAGGTTTTCCGCCATTTTTAAATACTATTTTCAGAATCTTATATCATTTCAGAATTGAGCATAAAAAAATACTGAAATGTGACCAAAAACCATTATTTCAAATGTTACACATAACTGACAACACTCGATAGAATATTGCTCAAAAAATACAATGAACACCCTGTATCTCGCTTATGCTTCGAAAACGGGGTATATGTCATAAGGCAAAAATGATTCTCCCGAT
Organism: Halyzia sedecimguttata; assembly: GCA_937662695.2. NCBI lineage: Eukaryota > Metazoa > Arthropoda > Insecta > Coleoptera > Coccinellidae > Halyzia > Halyzia sedecimguttata. Next base: position 115,915,908 of record OW569412.2, read on the forward strand.
GTCATCTACACGCTGTATTCGTTTGTCCAGTTTATAATGAAACACCCTGTATATATATATATATATATATATATATATATATATATATATATATATATATATATATATATATATATATATCATGGGTCTGGCCGACCCACCCCTAAATGGTACGAACCGTCACTGATCGCGATAGTTGTGGGCATGTCGAATACGTCATACATGACGTCATCATTTTCAATCGCGGCTAGCTCACGGAAACCCACGTCTTGTGGTGGGTCGAATTTAACGTTTACGAATATTCATGATGGCGATCAAAACAATAACATTGATGAGTTAGCACAAATGAAGGTATCTACAAAAGTTTCAGATTATGCAAATGCTGAGGAGGTATTGTAGGTTGCGTTAGAGCAAAGAAAACTCTGTGAAACTGACAAACGATTAAATAATAATGAGGAAAATCAAGCTGACGGTTAAAATATAGCCGATACCACTGATCCTTATAGTAGGTACTATGATAACTGGAGAATGTAATGTTTATTCATCATATAAAAACCTTCATATTCTATAATATTACTACTTTTCAATATAAGTTCAAATTTTACTATTTCTCAAATATATTACTATTCTGAAGGATATAATCAGTGTGCAATAAACATGTTATAATTTTTTATGTATGAATAAAATGCTTTTGAAATAAACAACCAATTAATTTATATTTATTTTTTCATTAACTACCTATAGTTCAAAATTAAAAAAATGTTGATTAATTAAGTTCATAATGTTTATTTAAAATTGAAACAAATAATGATAAATTGGGAACTTTCCATAAATTAACACTTGGATTGCAAACGCCTCCGCTTCACTCTCATCAAACCCTTGAACCGTTCCACTTGATTGGATAATCGAAATACCCACGATCTAGTCAAACGCATGTGGAACTGGAAGAACTGCGGTCGTGAGCGTGGTCGTTGTGGTCCTTAGTGGAACGCGCCCCTGTATAGTGTCAGTATAATCATATCATCCGATATTAATTTCAATTTTTACAGATCTTCAGCCTAAGAAACGAATTCAAATCATTTTGAAAAGTTAAGCATTCAAGGAAGAAACTTTTGAATAACACTCTGTGTATTGCAATATTGACTCCAGTACAATAAAAAATGCATCAGCACCATTTTATTACGTTTGAGAAGTCATTTCGCTAAAAATACACCGAAATTTCCGAAACACTGACCAAAAATGTAAACCGAACAACCCGACCCGAATGTCCAAACCCCACCGTTGCAATTAGTCGATAAATATTATTCTTGGACTTTAGTCATTCTTGAATCACTTAACGTAAGAATTAAAATCATGAGAAAGAAGATATTCATTACGAACATAACGAAAATGGTCACAAAATTGCACTGAGTAAATCTGATTATTCGGTCCGAAATTGTATTTACTTTTTCCGAAATAGAATTTACTTATTCCGAAATTGGTTTTACTTTTTCCGAAATAGGTGTTACTTTTTCCGAAATTGGTTTTATTTTTTCGAAATTGAAGTTGAAGAGGTGTATAGATATGGTATACATTGGCGATGTGAAAAGCGAAATTCTTAGATTTTTCAATGGGCCATTCGAAATTTTGTTATCCTTATGCGAAGGATTTTTAATAACTATAAGTTTCAGTAGTGTTAAATTCAGTGAAATGTATTGATCATTGAATGAACAAGTGAGCTAGAGTTCTTGACCCCACGTCAGTGTTTACAAAATATTTATATATAGTTTCGTGAATAGGTCTCTTGCATGTAACACGAAATCCCATATGTTTATGTTTTTCTAAATCTACTTCAATACCAGATCATCATGTATGCCTCATCCACGTTAATAATTTATAAAATTTGAATATTTCGGTATTGAAAATCGGTAAATCAAGAAGCAAATTCAAATGAGGTGAAACGCTTCTGAATCGTTGCTATGATGGATGACGTAATCAAAATGTATCATCTGCTTGTTACGTCCAATGCCGACAACGAGCCCTTTATAGGGTGCTGTGTTATACTGGAATAAAGAGTGCAACGGATACGAGAAGAGAGTGAGAGTAAGTATATATGACGGGTTACGTCACGCGGCGACGCCAAGTTTCGATCGTTTCAACAGGCATTATGTGCAACCAAATTTTAATAATCGTTTTCTCGTAGAAAATTGAAATTTCTGACGGGGGTTGAACTTTTTCAGTATTCTTATGGATATAATAATCGATTCCAATAATAAAAAAATTGGTTCAAGCTCTGACGTGAATCAGAAGCTTTTGCGCGTATGTTCTATTGTCCATTCTTCTGTATTGGATACCGTTAATCGAATTTACCATGGTAAATGATGTTGTCCATTCTCCTGTATTGGACACTTAATTCGAATATACCATGGTAAATTCGATTAACGGTGTTCAATACAGAAGAATGGACAATAGAACATACGCGCAAAAGCTTCTGACTTCACGTCACTGCTTGAACCAATTTTTTTTTCGTGATTTTTTTTAAAGTTTTCTAGGGGTACGGTTCTTAAAATTTTTTTTTCGTCATTTTTTTCAAGTTTTCTAGGGGTACGGTTCTTACAACATTTTAAACACGTCTTTATGTTGATTTGCTACTACTAGATACCAAGCACTAATTCGATCGAATATTTATTTTTTGAGTTATTAAGGAAATAATATTCCAGGTGGGTATAACTCGGAAACCGTTAGACCGATTATGCCCAAAAACGAACTCAACTCTCCCTTTCGGATACACAACCTACCCTGAAAATTGCAAGTCCCTATCTCCTTTCGTTCGAAAGTTATCGAGGCAACGGTCACCCATCTACTGAACTCACACAAGAATGCTAGTTATATTATAGTATGAGCAGTATATAATATAGAATCTATGTTTACCTAGAATAGGAAGAGTAGTGTTACAATATTAATTCATACTCAGCATAGTTTACATTTGTGTGAAAATGGTTATAATGTTCATTATTAGTCGAGTTGTTAAGACTTCAACATTGTCCTTTCCTCGAGATAATCACAAATAAAGTTTTTAAAAAGCATCGAGTCTTTGTCAAAAACATAAGTTGCTCAAATCTCCAACAATATTTAACCGATCGTATTAAAACTTGAAACTTGGCTGTAGAGTTAGGTTATGAAGGCTCTTGTAAAATTTCAGCAATTTCAAACGAATAGTTACTGATATATAGAATATTTTTTTTAATTTTCAATGATTTATTAAAAATTTTCTACAAATGCTATCCTCATCAAATTTTGCAAACATTTTGGCGTTGGCATTCTACAACTAATAACCATGTTTGAATTCAATCGGTTCAGTATTTTTCGAGTTAATGAGGAACAAAAACCACCAAATTTCAGAAAATTTCAGATGGCTATATCTCTAAAACCGTTTGGCCGATTATGCTCATAAACTAACTGAAATGTCGCGTTCTGGTGCACATCCTAACCTGAAAACTTCAAGCCGCTATCTCATTCCGTTCACAAGTTATCGTGACAACAAAAATATTTTTTAATAATTTTTGTAAAATTGTCTAGCCATACGATGCGCATAAAATTTCACGAACGTGCTTAGGTTCATATTCTACAACTACCCACCAAGTTTCAATTCGATCGGATTTATATTGGTTGGAAACAAAATTATTACTCGGAAACCACTGGGCCGATTATGCCCATTAACGAACTTGTCCGTCGTATTGGGATGCGCCACCTACCCTGAAAATTTCAAGTCGCTAGCTCTTTTCGTTCTCAAGTTATCGTGGCAACGGCCGGCTGGCCGGACAGAATCAAATTTGACCTCGAATTCTTCATTGGGGAGTCGAACTTAATCGTTTGAGACCATTTTTGTCAAAAAATTCGAAAGTTACAGACATTTGGGCAAAAGTATAACGCGATGTTCCCCAGAACATACGCGCAAAAAATCATGCAACAGACTCATTCTCATTTAGGTATTTCGGATAAGAGAAAGGGAGGACCAACAAATGTAGGTGCTGGTTTATTATTTAAAGATTTAGTAGTCTCTCATAAATGTGGGTTGACGTGGAAAAGGGAGTTCAAAACAGTTTTATGATGTTGGATATCTATTGTTCATGATTTGGAGATAATAAACAAGAATTATGGTTCATGTAAAGGGTTAAACAAGGAATATTCTACGAGAATATCTCTATTAGTCTAACATTGTTTCCCCATATTTCCGCATCCCGTAATATAAAGTGATGGTTGCAATAAAGTCATTACATTCTACCCACAGGAATCGAAGTACATACTTCACAACAGAACAATTATTAAATTACACAAAATTTTCTTGATATTACATCAAGTATAGATGATACCTCTTCAGGTGAACAGGTAGATGTGATGGATTAAATTAATTCGTGATAATTAAATATTCTACAACAAACAGCCAACGAAAGAGAAGGCAAATAAGCACAACAAACATTCCCAAAAGGTTAACAAAGTTCTACCTTTACACCTTGCGGGTTTGTCGTTCTTCCTCGTATACTCAAAGTCCTCGCATTTTTCTACAATAGATGATGCATTATATTATCAATTTGTATCTGTAATTCACCCAACGTAAAAATCGCCTAGTGGGAACATCGGAACATGAAACATTCAAGCTTACCTAGAGGTTTGATAGGGTATTCCATCGATTACAAAAGTGTACTCCTGAGTTGATAAAATTGCTTTTTTTGTATGAAATCTGATATGGTAATGCTTTTTCCATACTCAAAGATACAGAAAACTATAATTTAATTTGACGAGTTTTGCATGACCACTAAGATGTTCTATACTCGAACTTTATTCGACATTAGAATAGTAAAAATAGTCTGTCTTCAAAGGAAAGGCATCCTTTCGAATGTATAAGTCATGAGAATAAAATATTTCACGAAAAATTACCAGCATCAAGGTTTCAAAATAACGTAATAGCGAGATATTTGCAATCAATTTTCATTCCGTCTCTGGTCAGACTAGACTATCTGTCTATACTTCATATGACCGGGTAAAATGGAACTCTTTGTGAAGTATATATGTTTCCAGAACTAGTTCTCAGTTTGATGTGATTTTTTCTATAGATTCTGTGAATTGTCTGAACACAGGTTGAATGTTCATGAATTTTGTCAAAGGTGTTCTACTGCACAAAGAGTTTGAAGGAGTATCATGAAAATCCTGTTTCGGAAATGGTTGCAGACAAGCCAAAAATGAGTAATAGACCAATAACAAAAGTGGATAAGCCCAGTGGACAGGAGCTTTGGTGCGCTGTTCACATTTATAGCCAGAGCGGTCACCCATCCAGTTACTTAACTCCCCCAAAGGAGTAAGCAATATTTCCAAGAATATAAATCCAACAGTAAAATAAGCGTCCAAAAGAAAGTGGTACACTTTTTGACCGAGAAGAATATCAACTATTAGTTGCAACTCTTATACATACATTCACTGTTGGTTCGAAAATGTACAGTGCTGTTTGCGGTGGCATAAGCAGGTACCGTTCGACTACATTCACCCACTATTGGTTCGAAAATGAAAAGTTCTGTGTGGCGTATGGTGTCTATTCAAATACCTACGTAATCTAATTGTTGGGTCGAAAACAAACGGTGCTGTGTTTGTAGTGGCATGAGAACCTATTCGAGTACATACAACAGTCAAAATTGACGTTGACAGAATAATGCTATGTATAATATGTTAAAGTAGATGTGATCAACCCATACAGCATTTTCCTAGTTCTCGTTTCAATAGCGAAAATATAAATCAAGTGAATTATACTTATTAATTTATATCAATCAAACTTTCTTCTTTGTGATTTAGGAATATGACAGTACCATGCGCTTACAATTACACGAAAATGTGTCGAACATGGTTTCTTCCCATTCCAAATTTCATTAGGCGATTTGTCGTTTTCACTTGAAACTCCTGTCCTGTTCAATATATAGGCAGTATTGATCATTTCTACCCATAGGTGGTTTGAGGTAGACCACCTCTGGCATGTAAAACTGCTCTCGCAGTCTCAACTATCGTTCTATATTATCTCGTTCTGCACAGCCATTTTGCTGAGGAGTATAGGGCATCATTAATTTTTGGCGAATTCCATGCTCATTCAAAATATTTTCAATTTCTCTATTGTTAAATTCTCCTCCATTGTCTGATAAGAATTCTTTAACGACATACCCAGCTATACTTCTGTTAAAAATGTTTTGCTATTTCACCTTTTTATCGCATGAAGAAAATTCTACGAAATTTTATATAATCATCTTTAAATAGACAAAAATATTTGTAACCTCTTTTGGAATTTTGAAAAGGCCCACAAACATCTGAATGGATGACCAAACTTCTGAATGTATGCTTTGCCATTGATGCAACCTTCACATAACTCGCTATCTAAGGGAACATCAAGTTTAAAATCCCTCTTTAGAATTTTTCGTATATGCCTCTTATTCTGATGACCAAATCTCTCGTGATATAGTTGCAAAATATAATTAACTTGTGTAATCATTACATCTGGTTTTTGTTCTAATTAGAATTGTCTTATTTTCAATCTTGAAATGACAAATTTCTGCTGTGGAAACGAATTCACCTAGTGGATTTCTGTCTTGTGCTGCTAATACTGAGAACAGATTCTTGGTAATCGAAGGGACATACCACATATCTTCCATTCTATATTTATCAGTTTTTCCTTTTACATAAGCTTCTACCAAAATAGTTCCTCTTCCTAAATCTTTTGAAACATCACCATTTGTGTTGTCACTGAATATCTTCATCTTCATTGAACGACTCAAATTTCATAGAGATCTCTTCTATTACTGTCGACGTTTGAATCAATAATGTGTGATAATTTTGTTTGTTTCCAGTGCTAGTATCTGTTTTCTTTGGTTTAGCTGGACGTCCATCTACTAGGAATATTCTCCTGTAAGGGTTGATCACATTTACTTTAACATAATATGTGCATGAAGCTGATGGATGTAACGCCGAGGCAATTTCGCTTCATAAAGACCGAAAGATTACTACATAGAAGAATCAATTCATTCTGTTGCGTCCCTGACTTCACATGTTGGGATACGCAGATTCAATTTTCTAAACAAAGCAGCTCGCTAACAAAACTTAAATTGTTTTAGGTTCACTGCTTTAGATTACCCTGGGTGGCTCACCCTTGAAATTAATATTTTCTACGGAAAGACAACTGAAAGTAAAATATCTTGTAAAGTGTCTACCCTTGTAGATATTTATTACCTATTTCCTGTGGAAAGATTATGTTAAAATTCATTTAAGAATTGAAGTGCTAGAAACGTATCACTTTCTAGACACATTTGCCCAGTGTGTTATTCTTGTTGTCTAGACGATTTGAAAACCCCTAGCCTGCGAAACTTATTTATCAGCTTTCGCTGATAGATCATATCCAGACCACCGAGGGAATTTTGGCCCCGATAGTGGGGGCATTTCGAGATTTCGAATTCCTAAGATTGAACACGCTAAAAGTTCACTGATTGGTGCATTTAATTCCTTCCTACATCGACAAATGAGAGTATTGTTGTAACATATTTGGGGCGGTTTAAAGATCGAAACCACCAATAATTGTTAATATTTCCCCTTTTTTACCCAGATGAAGGAACCTCCTATATTTGCTTCTATCTGGGCTTTGATATACATTTTTGAGACTGAAACAACTCACTACTACAAATACCACTGTAACTATTACATCTCTTACTGCAAGAGACATTACTATTCATGATCTGTCGCGAAACAGTAACTTTGTCTTGTCTTCGTTAGCAACTAAGTAGTCACTTCTGCCCCTTTCATATAGAAGGGAGATTTTATATTGTATCAATAGTGCATTGTACAATAATTCATGCTTGTTATCGAAGTAACGGTAACAACAAAATACAGTTAATTGTTTATTCAAAGTGCGTTCGAATCATTCACCACTTCCTATCCTCGTAATTGTTACTTTATTACAAGTAACAACTTACGCAGTAATCAATGAGATTACTACTGGGTGCTTAAAGTTAAGTATACCCCCTTACTCATCCCCCTGATAAAACAATCAGGGTGTACAATTCTGGTCCTTCGAAAATAATTATATCCTGATAAAAGCATCAGGAATCAACATATTATCCCTCGAAACCATAACATCCTGGTAAACTAATCAGGATTCAACACGTTCATAATAAAATGTGAGGCTTATAATGTACAAGAATATTTTGAATTTTGTAAAGCTGAAGCAACATGTTTTCTTTAATGTAACTGTTGACATTTTATCATGTACAGATCTCTGTACTTTGAATTGAATAAACTATCTATGTATCTATCTATCTATTGTTGCAGGGGGCAATGTTGCACCATGACCTTAAGGTTTATTGTGCCTCCCCCCTCATCGGATCAACAATGGAACCCTGTCAGCTAATATGCATACCGAGGTGCAATAAGCTTTTCTAGGCTGCAGCACGGGCTACTAGCCCCCTCCCCCCCATCGGAGATGTGGATGTCATCTACAGCTTGCCATCCAGTTCTAGAGTTCTGATGAACTCCAATGTGTTAGCCTCCTCATTTCCTTTAATTCCCCAGTAGCCAGGAACCCAGACCAAGGAGACCCTGTTGTTCTTGCCTACTTCATTAAGCTTTCTTCGGAACTCCCACATTAGCTTCCACTGGATAGCATGGGAGCTCAGAGCTTTAATAGCAGCTTGACTAACAGAATGGATTGCTATATCACACCTCTGATAGTTTCAATCTAGGTTTATTTCCAAGCTTCTTTCGATTGCTAGTATTTCTGCTTGAAAGGCGCTCGGATAGGGGCCTAGTGATAGTGAGAATTTGTTGCCTGCCCCATATATTTCAACAACAGATCCTATCTTCGATTTTGAACCATCTTTCTACCTTTAAATGGCATTTTCTTTAAGAACTTAGGTGGTGGATTCCCTGTCCGAGTCTTTCTTCCTACCTAGCACATAGTGAATTTCGATGCTTACTTAATCATTTCGTCACTAGGAAGATTTGCTGATGAAATGTACCTGGTGAGAGAGGATCAGGCTTTCTGGTTTTTAATACTCTCATTACCTGTTCATTTCCTAGATATTCTGAGAATGGCTTCATGGACCATTTTGTCTATCAAAAGGTGAAGGGGTGTGAGATTTCTGATAATCTCAAGTGCCCTGTTAGGGCAGGTTCCAATAGCTCCGTCTGACACACTTATGCAATCCTTTGTTTTTTTTCGAGGGTTTTCCTCGAGTACGAGGATAGTAATTCTCACTTATTTTTGTATACCAGACTACTGTCCCATACGCGATTATGGGTCTCACAATAATGACGTACATACAACCATCGCAGCTCATAAGTCCTACCGGCTAGATTTCTGCACGTATTTAATGCCTTTATTGCTTTATTAGCAATGATTTCAACATGCACTTATTCGTCAAAAGTATACTATCTTATGTTACTCCTAGATATTTAACTTCAGACTTCCATGCTATAATATCTCCGTTCAAAAAGAGTAATCTCACAGCTGAAAGTTTCCTTCTCCGACTGAACGGAATCATTGTCGTCTATCATTAAAGGATACTTTGGGAGGTATAGTCATTATCCTCACAAAATTTTGCATAAGTCTTCGTTTCGGTATTTTTCAACTAATTCCCGTGCTTCGATTTGATCAGATCAGTATTTTTCGGGTTATTGGGAAAACAAAATTTCAAGTGGCTATAATTCTGAAACCACTTGATGGATTTCGCCCATTAGCGAACTCAGCTGGCGCATTTGGACTCCAAGCCGACCCAGAAAATTTCAACTCTCTATCTCATTGCATTCGAGCGTAATCGTGCTGATGGCCGGACAGACAGGCCGGCTGGAGAGAATCACCGCAGAGAGTAGAGTTTGGAAGGCAGAAACACAGACATTTTATTATTCATACCACCTTTGGACAACAAAATGCATGAGGAGCCCTAGAGATGCGAAGAGTGAATAAATCCATTGTAAGTAGAACAAACTTCTCTTTCTCTTGGTTAAGCATGTTTAGATAATTAGTAGCAGAGCAATACAAACGACGATGGTGTTTATAAATCTGGCAGGTTTGAAGTTGCAACCCAAAAATTCTGCGATGGATGTACGACCCAGGTAACACAGACCACGCATAGAGGTCTCTGAGAGGTTACAATGTGAATGAAAATGCGAGCTCCCAATGTGAGATCCTCAAGATATCACACAGATAACCAGAATAAGATATTCCTATTGCGAGTTCCTAAAGATATCCCACAGATAGCCAGACTAAGACATCCTGTTGCGAGATCCTCAAGATATCACATATGTAACCAAAATAAGACATTCCCATTGCGAGCTCCTAAAGATATCCCACAGAATACCAGAATAAGACATTTCTGTTGCGAGCTCCTAAAGATATCACGCAGATAACCAGAACATAATATTCCTATTGCGAGCTCCTAAAGATATCCCACAGATAACCAGAATAAGACATTCCTATTGCGAGCTCCTCAAGTCATCGCAAGTATTACAAGAATAAGATATTCCTATTGAGGAGATCCTCAAGATATCACATATGTAACCAGAATATGATATTACTATTGCGAGCTCCTAAAGATATCACACAGATAACAAGAATAAGATATTCCTATTACGTGCTCCTAAAGATATCCCAAAGATAACCAGAATAAGACATTCCTGTTACGAGATCCTCAGGATATCACATATGTAACCAGAATAAGACATTCCCATTGCGAGCTCCTTAAGATATCACGCAGATAACTGGAAAAAGACATTCCTATTGCGAGCTCTTCAAGATATGACAAGTGTAACGAGAATAACACATTCCATTGCGAGGTCCTAAAAACCTCGCAAATTCAACAAGAATAGGAAATGAGGTGGCGTGTTGTAGGGATCTACTCCATCCCTACTCTGCACTTCTAGTTTCCACCGGTAGATGGCGCAATCGTCTACTAGACCCGGAAGAACAACCCCATCGCTTATAACACGAGTGGAATATCGATCTACGCATCGAAGTGATTTATTCTGGGCCACACATGTACTGCACATTTGGAGGATATATAGATTATAGATCCATATCGCAGCCATCTTCTCTCAGTACTGCCCCGGTTGAGCAGCCTGAGAACTTCCCCATGTGATATCTCCGAGATGTTTCTGGGCTCATCCCCTGTGGCGGACATTTGGAGGTGATAGGGAGGTCTGGGCGAGCTCCTTGCGATATCGCAATAAACCTCTCAAAATATTCCCCAGGGTGAGCAGTTTGAGAACTTTCCCATGCGATGTCTCTGAGATGTTACTGGGCTCATCCCCTGTGGCGGACATTTGGAGGTGATAGGGAGGTCTGGGCGACCTCCCTGCGATATCGAAATAAGCCTCTTGAAATATTCCCCAGGGTGAGCAGTTTGAGAACTTCCCCATGTGATATCTCTGAGATGTTACTGGGTTCATCCCCTGTGGCGGACATTTGGAGGTGATAGGGAGGTCAGGGCGATCTCCCTGCGATATCGCAGTAAACCTCTCAAGATATTCCCCAGGGTGGGTAGTTTGAGAGCTTCCCCATGCGATATCTCTGAGATGTTACTGGGCTCATCCCCTGTGGCGGACATTTGGAGGTGATAGGGAGGTCTGGGCGACCTCCCTCCGATATCGCAATAAACATCCCAAAATATTCCCCAGGGTGTGCAGTTTGAGAACTTCCCCATGCGATATCTCAGAGATGTTACTGGGCTCATCCCCTGTGGCGGACATTTGGATGTGATAGGGAGCTCTTTGCGACCTCCCAGCGATATCGCAATAGGCGTCACAATATCCCGGCAGGAGCTCGCCGAGACATCTCTGGGAGGTCCCTGTGTTACCTGGGGAGTACCTACATCATAATAGCAGGACCCATTTTCACTTATGGGTCGCAAATCAGTATTGTCTGTCCTACCAACTTACCAAGGCTATATTATTTTTTTTTCCGCTCTAGAGGAAAAACCTTTTATAGGCCCGCCCTGAGAGGGTCCGCTTGTCTCAGGAGTGTGAGACTCCAGATGTTGATTGGTTACTCACTAAAAAACCTCTCGCACGTTCCTTGGAGTATTATTATTATTATTATTATTATTATTATTATACAAAGAGTAAGAGTTGAGGTGAAAAACCTATAAACTCAAAATACAAAAGAAAAGTTCAAATGAGAATACATAATTTGCTCAGGTATAACGAAAACAGTCCAAAGTAGTAGAGAACTTAAGAATCACTGAAAAGTAGGACGTGAATGGATCGTTTCGTCGTAACTATTCTTGAATGCGTTGACGGACGGTGACTGGACGACTGCAGCAGGAAGGTGATTCCAGTTGTGGAATATCCTGTTAGGTAAGAAGTTCTGACGTTGTGATGACCTGAATTTTTCGCGACTAAGTTTCAAGGGGTGACCTCTCAGATTATTGGTGTTGATGGTGAATATGGAACGAATCTTGTCGCTGAAGTGGCCGTGGATTGCTCGGTATGAGAAGATCAGGTCACCGCGCAGACGTCTATCCTCGAAGAGTGTCAGGTTCATAGATGATAATCGCTGATCGTATGAAGGACGAATGTGGCCATATCCGATGCGAGTAGCCCATCTCTGCGTGCTTTCAAGCATATCAGACTCGGCTTTCGTGGAACACCACCAGACGGGCCCACCATATTCCAATGTGGGTCGAATGTACGATTTGTACAAAACTCCGAAAGTTCCGCTGTCACAGCCTCTGAAGGATTTGTACATCCAGTATGTTAATTGCCTTGCCTTGCTCGAGACACGTTCGATGTGGCCGCGCCAGCTGAGATCATTTGAAACTATGATTCCAAGGTCACTTATCTGTGTAGCAGAAGAAAGGTTTTGTCCGTTGATGTTGTAAGATTGACCGGGGTTGTTTCTTCCTATGTGAAGTATAGAGCACTTGCTGATGTTAAGGGGGAGCATCCATGTATTGCACCAATTCTGTATGCTATCTAAGTCGTCTTGAATTGCAGTTGGGTGTAGTAGTGGACAGGCGTACAATTTTATATCGTCAGCAAACATAGAAATTGAAGATTTAATTAGAGGTGGCATGTCAGAGGTGTACAAAAGAAACAGAAGTGGACCCAGAACGGATCCCTGAGGAACACCGGACAAGACTGGCCAAGCGGAAGATGAGAACACGCTACCGACACGTACACGATACAGGCGGTTGGATAAGAAGGCCTTAACCCAACCAAGAAGCTTACCCCGGAGTCCCAAGTGTTCCAGCTTAGCCATTAGACGCCCAAGAGGTACTCTGTCAAAAGCTTTAGCGAAGTCCAGGTAGATCACGTCAATAGGCAGTCCAGAATCCCACGCTGTTGTCCAGTCGGAAAGGCATGAAAGTAAATTGGTAAATGTTGTTCCTCGGGTATTAAGTGGTTAGATAGAGCAAATTTGAGGAGCTGTTCACTGATTATTCTCTCTAAGACTTTGCAAGCGGTTGGAAGGAGACTAATGGGGCGGTAGTTGTTCGGAGAAAGCTTGTCCCCTTTCTTGAAGATAGGAGTGACACTAGCAAAGAGCCAATCAGAGGGAAGAGACGACGAGAGAATTGAATTGCGAAATATGATAGAGAGAGGTATCGAGCAAGCCCTAGAGCAACGTTTCAGGAAAAAGGGAGAAATGCCGTCCATACCAGGAGCGGAGGTGACATTCAGTTTGGTAAGTTGTTTCTCCACCAGAACAACGTCGATTTCAATTGTACACAATTCAGGAACAATTCTTGGTAAGTATGGAATTGGTACTGGTACGGTGGCTCCGGCAAGAAGGAGTGGGAGAATACCTCAGCCAAAGTATCTGCTGTTTCTCTATTGCTGCTGCTTAGATTGCCCGACAGGTTCCTTACCAGTGGGGTGCTTACGCTGGTGTTAAGAGAGGATCTTATATATTTAAAGAACTTCTTCTTGTTTTTAGAGGAAGCCAACTTGTTTTCGAATGAAGTTTTCGAGTTTTGAAGGGAACTGGAGACGAAGTTCGAGAAGGAACGGTGAGCGGAATAATCTGACGCAGATCTAGTGCGTAAATACCTCTGCCACAATGCTTTCTTTCGCCGAATGAGTTTGAGAGAGGATTCGCTGATCCAGGGCTTGAGTGGATTCTGCCTTAGGATTTTGATTCGGGTGTTAGCATCGATAGTCTGATTAACTAGATTCAGGAATATCCTCCATTGCGTGTCCACACTATTATGGGAGAGTAGGAGTGTCTCCCAATCAAGCATTTGCATCTCCTCATCAATCCTATCGTAATCTATCAGGCGAAAGGTTTTCTTCCGACTATGGTCTGCGTTGGGGATGCGGAACTGTAATTCGGTGCTTAAAGTGCAGTGGTCTGATTTGCCAAAGGGAGGGAAATGTTCAATATCAGAAACGAGACATGGGTCGGAGACAAGAATTAAGTCAAGTAGTGATGGTGTCTGGTTCTTCCGATACCTAGTGGGTTTAGTGACAAGCTGCTGCAAACTGGAATTGAAGACCTCTTGAGCATATGGCAAGGAAGGAGATAGTGCAGAAGGCAACTGGGTAAGGGGCCATTTCAAATCGGCACAATTAAAATCGCCAGTAATCAGCACGTTGTCATAGGTGCAAGACAATGTTGACAGAAAGTTGGCACAGGATACATCAGCATCGCATGGGCGAGGTCTATAAATGCATCCAATCAAGAGACTGAATTGGGAGCTGGTAATTTTCAGGAATATGTTGTCGATGTTAGTCCAGTCGTTGTGCATGGCCTCTATGTTGAAAGAGTCTGAAATATATTTTTTTATGAAGATACAAACACCTCTGTAACCCGGTGCTTCCTTGCTATCCTCTCTATAAGTTATGTAATCCGGGATGTTGATTGCAGAGTCTGGAATTTCCGAGCTTAACCAAGATTCAGAGATGAAGATGATTGAGGGCTTGTGCAGTTGTACAAATGAGAGAATCTCGGCATATTTCGGTAACAACGACTGGGCATTGGTATACATAATGGGCCAAGAGTGTAGGTGAATCAGTTTTTTGAGTTCTGGGAACGATTAGATGGGGAGGTGCTGATTATGGTGGGAGAACCTTTAACATATTTTATGGTCAGATTCTTTTCCCCTGCATCAAGTCTGCTCCTAAGTTCAGCCCGCAAGGAATCAAGCGCGGAAATTTGATCCCTGGTTTTGTCGTCCCGGATTTTTATCATTCGATACTTAGAGTTTCCAAGGATTGCAGATTTATTTCGTAATATGTTCTGTACTATTTCAGGATTCGAAAATGTTACTTTCGTCCAACGTGGGCGAGACGCATCTTTCGACTGCAATCTGGTTACGTTTGTAATGAACTGGCTAGAGGAGATGCTAATCAGATCAACTATAGCAGCAATAATGTTTTCGTCGCCGGCCTCATCAGACTCAGGGACATTAGTTAAAATTAGGTTGAACGAACGTTTCACTCGATCGAGGACCTCGGGAACCACTATTTGAGATGAAATGGTGGGTAGTTTAAGGGAAACCTTAGAATTAATTTTTGCTACATCGTTAGAAAGGGAAGAAACTTCCCGGGTGATAGCAGCCTGCGCGTCGTTCAGAGATGAGATATCTGCTTTACAGGTTTCGATGTGCGATTGATGGGAGGCTAGGATATCAGAATGATTCTTTACAATCTCTGTGCAGGTGTCTAGGCGAGCCAGCAATTCGTCCTACCTCCTCTCCATTCTCTCAAGGCTGCAGGTCATGCTGCGCATTTGCTCCATTATTTGGTTAAAATGCTTGAGGGTGAGGGCAGTGTCAGCTGACTCGGATACCGGTGGAGGTTCAACAGTAAGAGTAGGAGACACGGAACGAGACTCCTTTGAGTTACTACGAAGTTTTCTTTCGCCGGAGGTGCAAGCTGGGCAGTGCCACCTTTCATTGCGTTCTTTCAAAAACTCAAGTTCCTTACTGGTGAGATTGACACATTCAGGATGGGACGGTTTATTGCATCTACTGCAAAGGGCACGAAAGCTTGTGTTGGTAATGGATTTACAACAGACGGCGCAGTTGGGCATTCTAATGAAGTGGGAAGAAAAGGGTGAGGGATAAGGTAACAAGTAAAGTACTGTTCACTTCCTTGGGCCCGTAAGGAAGACTTACACAGAAGGGAAGGCCACGGATAAGTAGAAGTTATGACAAGACAGGGATGCTGGGCAATACCAGAACGACGGAATGAATGCAGATAACAGAAATACACAAACGGGAACCCGAAGCGCTGAATATGTATGCACGCTTAGCAGTGTAATGAGAGATTCTAAAACCGGTCTTCTACGATGCCCGATAAGCGGGAGTGTCACGTTTATGTGATCGGAAACAAACAACAACAAATCCAGCAATGAGATTGCGATTTTGGAAGTATATCGGCCAACAAACGAGTGAAGGACTATTGAAAAATCAAAAAGTATTTGTTAAAATGGTGTATGGTAAGTGGAACTCACACTCAACTTGAGATGAAACTGGTTGAAGTTAATATCACGCACCAGAAACTATAAATTCACTGAGAGCAATAAAACACGTCTGTTCGCTAGTACGTATTCTCACGAGTAGTTCTTCGTCCTGTCCTTACAGCGTCTCTTAACAAAAGAGATGAGCTGCAAGCGGCCTTTGTAGTTGATGGGACCTGATGACTCGAAGTGATCCGAGCAACAACGCCTTCTGCATTCTGTGAGCTAAATCCTCGGCCAGAGGCCAGGTACAAGGTGGTGAAGGTGTTGTTGTCTTCTATCCACTTTTGCCTCTTGATTAGCTTCTTCCTTGCCGCCGCAAGTGATCTTATTTTATCGACAGCGTTCTGCTTCAATAGATTTATGGTGGGTAGGCTTCTCGTACGATGCAACGCACGCAGCTCACCCATCATGTCCTCTATTTTCTTGCTCGGCTTCAGTTGTCCTTTCATAACATCTATGATACATTGATACCAAGATGCTTGCTGGCTAACGGTTCTTATCTTCTTGTCTAGCTTAATCAATCTTGACTTATGTTTGTCCTCCTTTGTTGTTGTTCTTCCTATTGGACACAGAAGTGAAGCAGCTGCTCTCACTGCAGCTACGACATCTTCTAGCGAACAGTCCTCCTTTAGGTGATCGTCGATTATAATATTCATTGCGGCTAGATCTTCAGCCGGGAGTATCGATTTCAGCCTTGTGGTCCTTAAGTTAGGATTCCCTACTGCAGCCTCAAATGCTTCCCTTCTATTGGCGAATAGCTCTGGAACATCTCTCACCTGCTCTATGTCCGATGCTGCGACTTCTTCACGTCGCAATCCAGGCATAAGAGATGGAATGTTTGCGGCGTCTCTCACTAGCCTCTCATCCCGTTCTTCTCTCCTTTGATTCGTCCAATGTGGCTGTTGGTTTGGAGCATCTCTCACCTGCTCTTCAGCTTGTTCTTTTATACCTTCTGACTCTTGATGCTGCTGTAAGATGCCCCTCTTCTTGAGATGGCTCACCTGGTCTCGTAGGTTCTGCTGCGTCATGAAGTTGAGATCTGGCAGATTCTCACACCACAGACCATGCAGTCTACCCATATATCCCCTTCTTCCTGGTCTCGATCTTCGGTATAACACAGACAGTTGTTCGTGTTGCTCGGGTGTCCACTTGTGAAGTCCCCTTTGTGTGGCCTTGTTACTGTTGCCGGGTCCGACTACGAGTTGCTCTTGCGAGAGGTGATTCCCTATGCGACCGACAACTTGTTCTCTCTCCTCCTCGATGTCCTCGTCGGAAGCTGTAATTTCTTGTATCACAGGTGCCCGCCTCCTCAGCATCCTGCCGTTGGTGGTTCGCATGCTTTCACGTCCAGCACCAACCCCAGACGTACCCTGGTGATCCCCAGGCAGCAGCTGTTCTCCGAGGCTCCGTAGATTGTAATTCATCATCGGTTGAGAGTGACCGGGGTCCGCGGGCTTGTCACACCCGTATGCTACTAAGAAGTGCCTCCGTGCGGTTTTGCATTTTATACCTACTTCCAGGTTTAGCTAGGGTACCTCGGGTTTGCTAAGCCCGTACCCCGAGACACATCCCAGAGCCCCTGAGGAGGGTTATTATTATTATTATTATTATTATTTTTTTTTTTTTGTCACGTAAGAGGAAAAACCTTTTATAGGCGCCGCAAGCGGCAGTGTGAGACTCCAGATGTTATTTGGTTACTCACTAAAAAACCTCTCACTCTTCTTGGACTGTCCTTACAGCGTCCCTTAACAAAAGAGATGAGCTGCAAGTGGCCTTCATAGTTGATGGGACCTCATCACTCGTAGTGACCCGAGCAACACTGCTTTCTGCATTCTGTTCGCCGAAACCTCGGCCAAGTATGTACAGGCCGGAATAATCTTCAATTCTGTCACATAGTTCACTCTCATTCCGCCAAGGCATCCTATGATCAGAACGACCATTTTTACTTTATACCCTGGATATAGGGTTCCCAGCTCAAACAGCAAATCCTTGTATTTCTCCCTCTTCTGTTGTTCTTTCATCACCACATTATTTTCAGCGGGGGAGGAAAATTTGACAACAAACAATTCCCTGAGATCTTTGTCCACCAGTACTATATCTGGCTTTATGGCATGGATCTGCCGAGTTGTTGGAAAAGCATAGTTCCAGTAGATTCGAGCTCTATCATTTTCGATGACTGATTCAATTTCCAGAGGAACAAATGGTAGCACTGGCTCCTTGTCTATACCATAAACTTCTCTCAGATGGAAGTAGAGAATCCGAAGTGCCGCATTGTGTCTTTCTGTGTATCCTGATGGAGCGTGGACTCTGCAAGCAGACAAGATGTGCATGACAGTATCCTGCTGACTGTGGCATGCTCTGCAAGTTGTTGGGGTGTCCACTTTCATGATGTTCTTCTTATACCATCTTGTATTTATCACTCCATCTTGACAAGCCATAACGGATCCCTCCGTTTCCGACTTTAGACCAGCCGACTTCAAAAACGCAAAGGATAGTTCCTCCGATAGGCCCTGATCTTTCAAAGTCCTGAAATATATAGAGTGCAGACTTTTACTCATGTGGCCTTCGAGTACCGTCTTCAGTTGTGCCTGTCTGATCTCTCTGCCTACTCTTCTCTGGTCTGTTGGCGTGATATGTGTTCCCACTAGCTCATAGTCGATGGATACTCCAGTTATGCTGAGTTTTTCCAAGGCTCTCCGTCCAGCTCTAAATAGGAAAGATCCTTGGTTCCTGATTTCATGATGAGCTACCATTTTGAGAAGCGGGTCTTCACTTCTCAATATCCTTATTGCCATTTCCAACGTTTGTTGATGGTGTTGGTATTCCAAACTCTGCAAACCTCTGCCACCCTGCGTTCGTGGGAGATATATTCTTTGAACCGAGCAGTTGGGATGCAGGCTCCGATTCATGTTCATCACTTTACGTGTGGCCCTGTCTAGTTCGAGAATCTCATTTACTGTCCAGTTGATTACTCCGAAAGAGTATGTGACTATCGGAACTGCCAAGATGTTGGAAGCTGACACCTTGTTTTTACCAGACAGCTGTGATTTCCATATATCTCGGATCTTCTTTTTGTAGCTGGCTGTTAAGGCATCCTTGATTCGAGTTGACTCCAGTGCGCCTTTTTGTTGCATTCCAAGGAATTTGTAAGTTTCCTCTTCATCGAGGTGCCGAATGATTATTCCTCCTTCCAGTTCGATGTCTTCTCCTACTTCTTCAGTTCTTCCTCTGCTCAGATGGAAAACAGCACATTTTTCCAAACCGAATGATATTCCTATTGCTGTGGTGTATTCCGCAACGATGTTAAGAAGTTGTTGTAGCGCTGCCTTGGAGGGAGCGTACAGTTTTAAGTCGTCCATGTACAGGAGATGTGAAACCAGATGTTCTCTTCTGCCTGGTGGCCCGGCCTTGTACCCTATTCTGCTTTCCCTCAACTCCGTTGTTAATGGTAGGAGTGTTATGCAGAACAGTAACGGGCTTAGCGAGTCTCCTTGAAATACGCCTCGCCTGTACTTCACCCATCCCGTATACCTGGTTCGACCTTCCGATCGAACGGCGAACTTAGTCTTCCATAGCGCCATGATGTTTTTCATCACATGGACGATGTTAGTGTGGACTTTGAGCATCTCAAGCAGCTGTAATATCAAGCTGTGCGACGATGTGTCAAATGCTTTCGCGTAATCCAGCCAGGATGTATGTAGATCGCGCTAATAGTGTTTTGCATCTTGACAAATGCTCTTGTCTATGAGTAGGTTGTCCTTGCACCCCTGTACTCCTTTCCGTGCCCCTCTTTGCTCGTAGATTTGGTTCCACACTGGTGCAATAGCCTCCAGAATCCGGTTTTGAAGGACACTTGTGAGAATTTTATACAACGTGTTGAGACACGTGATAGGGCGGAAGTTCTTTGGCTGTCCTAGATCGCCTGATTTTGGTATCAGTTATTATTATTATTATTATTATTATTATTATTATAATTATTATCATTATATTATTACCGGGACGCATATAGGCAGAATGACAAAATATATTTTCACGTACGTACTACAATCATACATGCATCATTCTCTTCCACATGGAAGGTCAAATGTCTAGTTCTCACATTTTACATTTCTTACAGTTTCTCTCAACTTTTCGAAAAAGTTCCCAACTAGGATATATTCTTCGTGAAATATTCTACCTCAATTCAAAAAAACTCTACTTGGAAAATCCTCTATTTATACAGGACGTACCATAAGTGTTGTAATTATATAAGAGGTTTTTGACAATACGTAGATTTCTTTAAATAAAACAAAGCAATCTCAATTTGATTTGACAATGCAGGATTTGATTCTGTGAAACCAAAAACTTGGTGAAGTTCCATGACAGAGCAACTACGGGGACGGAAATTAATTTTATGGAGTACACTTTTGTATCGATCGAGAAAACCAATAAATACGCCATGAATTCTTTTGTACAGTAACAAAAATAGTGTGAGGAAATGAGGAGTGCTGAAAGCTAGATTTCGCGAGAATATGAAAGTGCTACACGTGAGGAGAAAACTAAGAACAATTTAGCGTTGCAGAATGTTTTCAAAATATTCTTACTTTTGTTTTGAATTCTATAATATAATGTTTTGGTCTAGGTGTCACTTTAATGTGATTTCGTGCCACCCTTTTGTGATTCCTAATGAGTTTATGCTATAAAAATATATTTTAGTTAGATCTAAATGATTTTTCTTCTTTCGCCGAAAAATGCTTGTTACTCACCTCTGCATCTGGAATTTTCTCGGAATCGGACTTATCATCATCTTCATTTTCCAGCTCCATATGTTCTTCAGTAGTTTGAGGCATGAGTTGAAGTTCTTCTTTCGATTTGAATTCCAAAGAAAGGATATATAAAGGAAACAGTAAGCCTAAGATGACCTGAAATGAATAATACAATATTTAGAATATTATCAGATCAATTATAGTAGCCACTTCATGTTATGATCATGCAATCTGTTTTAACATATTTAGTCAATACTTGTTACACTAAGGACCGGTCTTTCCACCTCCTACTATAGTGGCCAATAGTTATTTGTCGAAATAAACGTCTTTCCACTTTCCAATAGCAACTATTTGACGAATAACGCTCTCTAGTTCCTTAGATTATTTGTCGAATAAGTCCAGCTGCCAACAAATAACTAGTGCTCACTTTATTTATTAGGAGGTGGAAAGACCGGCCCTGAGGACATTTTGCATTATGCAGCTGTATAACAAAAATTGTCTTATGCTGCGGATATACAGAGTTAGCGCCATTAGCGGTAAATATTAAAGGATAATATGCAACGACATAAACCATTTGTTACCATCGCTTTCAATGTGGACTTAGGTATTATTGAGAATCCACACCTGTTGCATGTTGATACAGACAGTATCAAACGAAATCATTGCATTTTAATGTAGTTAGGAAAATTGGTTCTATATATTGAGCGTGTTGCGTCGTTATTTGTCACCCTTTCTATTTTTCCTTTTCGCAAGGGTTTACACATCAATCCCTACTAAATTGTACCTCTACCGCTTCGATAATTTTATAATGGGAGCACTTATCCTGATGTCTTTCCGAAGTACTGCCATTCAGCATTCAAGGGGCAGGGAGCAGCATTATTAGCATTAATTATTGTTGTAATGAAGGTATTACAGAAGTTTGATTTCAACTAATCACTTCTGTGGCAAAAATTTCTTTCCACAAACGCTGCACGGAACGTTTTGACGAATATAAATAGGCATGAGTGCTCGTCTCGACGAAGTGCCATATCAAATTCTTCCGTCTGAAACAACAACCTTGGTTGTATAGTGCTGGCACAAGTGCAGGTGAGAAAGGACGTGTGTAAGTTAAACTAGTCAAAGTCCAAGAGAGCTAAGGATGAAGAATACGGCTGGTTAGGAAAGGCATCCCATTTAAACGTTATCAAATATGTTTGTTTCTTAATACTCGACTGCAACGTCTTAATTATGTTCAATAACGATCGACTGTAATTGGTCCACTACATTTCAACAGCTTATAACAAACTACCTCGACCTAGTCCGAGCAAAATTGATTACAGAGCGCGACCTTGGAGAAGTGAATATTCGGCATGTGAATCCTTTTCTTGTGTGCAGTCGCAATTCCGATATAGAAATCCTTACTTACCACTAAAGCCATCCAACAGGGTGAAAACAAAGCTGTATACAATGAATACTTCTTTTCTCAAATACCTAGTTGACAAATTATCATAAAAACTAAATATTCAATCATAATAATTTCACAAGTAGGGCTTGAATATGATAAACCTGAGATTGTTATTATAAGCCTGAATAATGGATAAGTCTGTTACCTTGAGGTTTGTATTTTTCCTTGTTCTCAAGCCTCCCATCCACAAGTCGGCCAATATAATTTGCGAACATGGGTGTGCAAGAAGTGCCCTGTGATTTGCAGCTACTGCTAAACTCAAACAGGTTTGTCCTGACCAATTTTGTAATTCGCAGGTTAAAAGTTGTTGGGTTTGATCGTCATCTTGTCTGTAGCAGTAATCTAACACTTCCAGAGCTGGAATGGGAAATGAATGAAATATATTGAAACTATTGTTACATAAAAATACGACTTATGATTCAAGTATATTCTATTGAGCTATTAAAAAAAAAGTGCTTCCTGGAAACTGCATATTTCAATGATTAAATCCAAGTATACGATTTATTCGTTGGTGTGAATGTACTATTAATATCTTGATCCGATGGATAATATTCATCGATGACATTATTTTGACTGATTGACAACATTTTATGAAAAAATAAATAGATATTCCGCCGTATTCACAAATCATTTAATCTGCGTTAAGTCTTAACCAGGGGGTGGGATTTCCTTTGTAAAAATCGTGACCGTGTAAAGGTTCCAATACCTCCCGATAGACACAGCTGCTTCGTGCTTACTCGACAACTTTCGGTGTTGTAACGAAGGTCATATCAAATCATTCAAATCAAGTCGTCAACAGTCAACATGTCAACAAACGAACAAACAACAAGACCATATTGAAATTGAGCAGTTATAATTTTCGTACGAAGATAAGTTAAACTGAGTTTAACTCTCAAATATGATTTACACGTGCTCAACAAAATCTTGTAAATACAACAATAATATGACAAGCATGTATAGGCTTCCAAGGGATGATATGGTAAGTCTGTTTTTCAAGGAATTTCAATACTCTATTGATATTTTCACTTAGTTTAATATTTCCAAGAAAAATTTATAACATCATCTTAGCTTATACATGTATGGCTTCAGAAAATTGGAAGATAGGATCTGTTGGGTAAACCGAAGCTTTCCATATAATGTGAATTACCGGATCTGTTCAAGACTTTTGGGCCTTCCCAATTTGCAGATATGAGGAATCCACCAGTTCTGAAAACCAGTGTAATTCCCAGACTACTCTTACCAACAAATGTTGGCATACAAGGTAAATGAAATTTATCATTGTTTATATCTTGAAACCCCAATATAAATTTTAATAGTTGAAAGTGCAGGCACTCAAAAACACGAACTATTTGAACTTTTGAATAGAACAAACATTGATAACTCATTAAATATTCATTTCCTAGATCTACATGGAAATATTCCTAGGAGAATTAAAATGAATGTTCAAATGGTTTTTCTATTCACTTATCTAAAATGAACAAACCATGTTTTCACTAAATGTAACACATTTCAATCATATTTCTGGATATATTGTTTAATTGACACAAATGATGTTAACTCTTTAAATATTCTGTTATCTGAATTGAATAAGTTTTATGATAATTTTAAACCTGAATCTTGAAACTTCTAGGCAAAAAGAGAAGGCAGAAGGTTTTGGTATTCTGTGAAAGAAGGAGACAACTCTCCTCATATAGGCTAAGAAGATTGTTAATATAGCCACAAAACCAATAGGGAAGGTCACTAAAATGAATGAAAAAAATAAAGACCTGAAACTGATACTTGAAGGATGCATTCCATTCTCTCGAAAATATCAGACACTTGATAAACACACCAAGCTTTAATTTTTTTCTGTCTCAACTAAGGTGTCAAAACTTGAAACCCAAAGGAAGGCGCTTTACTTCAGATGAAAAAAAATCTCTTTCTGACTTTATTTAAAAATAGCTCTAAGGCTTACAAACTCTTCAGCAAAATTTTTGCGGTTCCATCCAGAAAAACTTTGTCAAAATTATTACATTCGGTCAATTTCAGTACAGGTATCAATTATAGTGTAATGGACTCAATTAAACTCAAGCTTGAAGAAATGGATGAGCAAAAATTTTGTTCCATCCTCTTTGATGAGATGTGAATAGAACCTTCTCAGCAATAAAATGTTGTATACTGATGTGAAATCCATTTTTCTTACATTTCACGGATAATTTTGTCCTAAATGAATAACAATTGTTGAAAATATTGTGATTCAATTGCTCCTCTATATGTGTAGATTAGAGATAATTTTCATGTAGAAAAGGTTTTCCACCTTATGTTGTACATGTATGTAGTGAAATCCATTTTTGGCGCTCTAGTTCCTCGGAACTGAGTGCTTATCAATTTGCCCAAATGTCTGTAATTTTCGAATTTTTCGATGAAAATGGTCTTAAACGATTTGGTTCGACTCACTGATCATGAATCCGTGGTCGAAAATCATTCTGTCCGGGCGTCCGGCCGGCCGGCCGTAGGCACGATAACTCTCGAACGGAATGAGCTAGACAGTTGAAATTTTCAGAGTACGTTTGGGGGATAAATATCTCGGCTAAGTTCGTTATTGGGCAAAATCGGACATATGGTTTCGGAGTAACAAACAAAAATTTTTTCTTTTCAAAACAAATTCCAAATTAAATTTTTTTTTAATAAGCAGTCTTATCATAACAATCCATTCATATCATTTTTAATTCTAGCAAGCTAATACTTTCGGAGATATTATTTTTCAAAATTTCAATGTAAATCGTATTTCACAGATTGATATAATTATTCTATGTATGAATTGTCATAATGTCAAATTATGACAAGACATGACATTATCTAATCGATCGAAGAATGATGAGAATAAAGTGTATTCCGAAATGTGAGCGAAGTGAGAAAAATCCCAGTTATTTGCTCCGAAATTAGTTTTTCTCAGAAAAGTCTTACATTTCGGAACGTAGAAGTAAGAGATCTGAGAGTAGTGAGACTGCTTTTCATCCATAGACGAATGCTCAGTTCTCTCAATTTATGACGGGACTGATAGAAGGGAATATTGTAACTTCAAAAATATTGGGGTTGAAATACTCGTATTTTAGCGATGCAACGGGGACCTCACCCGAAAATATTTGAAAATATTACGTAAATATTGAAAGCATAATTCTGTAGTTCGAGAGAGGAGAAAATTTGGTGAACGTAGATCAGGAAATTTTTGATCGATTACAAGGTAATTTTTTATTATTACTTATCTTCTTTCATACATGTTTTATGGAATACCTACTATTTGTAGGTACTTTAAACCTGTTTTGGGCAATTGTCATACGAAACTTGTTTTTTTGGCGCTCTAGTTCCTCGGAACAGAGTGCTTATCAATTTGCCCAAGTATATATTATTATACTGATCCTCCTGGGTCTTCCACAAGGAGACTCCTCATAAGCTCTAAGAGCTTGAGCGAGTAAGGAGAACCAGTTGTGTTCTGTGTAGGCTTTGTTACTGTGTCCTTACGCCACCTTAGGCAAAGCACTGTTAATTTTTGACCCAACAGCGAATGGTGGCGATTACCGTGACTAGAAAATTTCTTTGCTAGCCTCGGAATTGAACTTGGGGCTTCCGCTCCCAAGTCAATTACTCTTCCACTGAGCCAACCGCACTACTGTAAGTGTCTGTAATTTTGGAATTTTTGGCTGAAAATGGTCTCAAACGATTTGGTTCGACTCACTGATCAAGAATCCGAGTGCGAAATCGATTCTGTCCGGCCGGCCGATCGGCCGTAGGCACGATAACTCTCGAACGAAAGGAGTTAGCGGATTGAAAATTGCAAGGTGGTTTTGGAGCGTAAATATCTCGGACAAGTTCGTTAATGGGCGAAATCCATCAAGGGGTTTCGGAGTTATGGCCGATTTTAGTAAAAATATTTTTTATGAATATTTCCGAAACCGATCACTCGATCTATCTGAAATTTAGCATCAAATTGTAGAATCATGACCTTTATACGCATGTGAAGTTTTGTATTGACCAGATTACCGCAAAGTGTCAAAAAAAAATTTGAAAATGTGGCGCAGTTCTCATTCTCATGATTGCTCATTTAATCTTGATAAATAAACTATTATTTGAATTGAATTTCCTTTATGATGCAGTTCTATCATATGAATACATTGATATAATTCCCAACTCTGAGAAACCAATACCAGATATAATTTGTCTGTTTGAACTAGAGCGCCAGAAAGCTCCTGTCCACAGGGCTTGTTTAATAATGTCTCAGTAGATTTAATTTTTCATTCCAAATGTAATTTTTTTTGTTTGTGATATTAGTTTACATTGAATCTAAATATATGTAATTTTCTTTGATGTTATTTTTGTCTCATTTCGATAACAGAAAATTGTTCCAAAAAATATTGTCGAAGACTAAGTTGTCGAATTATCGAGAACTTAGTATTCAGCAATGTCGAGGAAAAATTTTCTGACGGTATTATGAAATATGCCACATCTATATTGGTATAGGACAACCATTTGAATTACGCGCGCTAACGAGTTTCAAAAACCCCCCGCCAGGGTAGTAATTTGCGGTCTCAAAAAGTACATAGAGATTCCCATGTATATATGATATGTTGTCTATGGTCCTAACTGAGGTCCTCAATCAAGGATAAATTTGAATTGCAACCTCTGTTAACGTATTTAACAGTGGTGAAACAGGCCTGTTTCGTGCTAATTTCCACGTTAACTGAGATTGCGATTCCAATTTATGCTTAACTGGGGACCTCAGATAGGACTTAACGGAGATTGAATGCTTTGTGAATACGGCGTATTGAATTCTCGGTAATCACTTGGTGGAACGTTTTTTGAGAAAAAAATCCGGTGTTTCAACGTCCTTCCGGGCTCTTTCTCCTGAACTACTAGAGGAAAATCATGAAACTTGGCATAATAATACGATGTCAATCTGACGAAAGAAAGCATTAGGATTGATTCAGGGGTTCAGAATTGTGAATTGTAATGAAAAAAAAAAAGAATTGGAAAACGTATCGCATTAATGTGAAACTCTTGTCGCATGTTGCATCCAAATATTCTCATTGCAATTTTATATTGGAAGTAATTCAGGAAATGAAAAAGTGAAAAAAATACTCGCTCAAGAGACATTCCAGAGCTCATGTATATCAAGGTTTCATGTAATGTAGCGGTCAAACCTACTAACTTTATTCCTCCACAAAGGGTTTGAAATTTTAGCAACTAATGATATATTACCACGCAAAGGGGATGCCACAAGTGGACACCCGAGCAACACGAACAACTGTCTGTGTTATACCGAAGATCAAGACCAGTAAGAAGAGAATATATGGGTAGACTGCATGGTCTGTGGTGTGAGAATCTGCCAGATATCAACTCCATGACGCAGCAGAACCTACGAGACCAGGTGAGCCATCTCAAGAAGAAGTGAATCTTGCAGCAGCATCAAGAGTCAGAGGGTATAGAAGAACAAGCTGAAGAACAGGTGAGAGATGTTTCAAACCAACAACCACATTGGACGAATCAAAGGAGGGAAGAATAGGATGAGAGGCTAGTGAGAGACGCCACAAACATCCAATCTCTTATGCCTGGATTGCGACGTGAAGAAGTCGCAGCACCGGACATAGAGCAGGTGAGAGATGTTCCAGAGCTATTCCCCAATAGAAGAAAAGCATTTGAGGCTGCAGTAGGGAATCCTAACTTAAGGACCACAAGGCTGAAATCGAGACTCCCGGCTGAAGATCTAGCCGCGATGAATATTATAATCGACGATCACCTGGAGGAGGACTGTTCGCTAGAAGATGTCGTAGCTGCAGTGAGAGCAGCTGCTTCACTTCTGTGTCCACTAGGAAGAACAACAACAAAGGAGGACAAACATAAGTCAAGATTGATTAAGCTAGACAAGAAGATAAGAACCGTTAGGCAGCAAGCATCTTGGTATCAATGTATCATAGATGTTTTGAAAGGACAACTGAAGCCGAGCAAGAAAATAGAGGACATGATGGGTGAGCTGCGTGCGTTGCATCGTACGATGAGCCTGCCCACCATAAATCTATTGAAGCAGAAAGCTGTCGATAAAATAAGATTACTTGCGGCGGCAAGGAAGAAGCTGATCAAGAGGCAAAAGTGGATAGAAGACAACAACACCTTCACAACCAAACCTTCAAAGTTATTTCGAACCAAACAAGTAGAGGCAAAAAACCCACTACCACCGAATGAACACGAAGATTTCTGGAAAAATATGTAGGAGCGACCAGCAGAAACCAGGGATATTCCAGCACTTCACAGATTCCAGATATTATGTGATGAAATTCTGCAACAACCCGAAGAACTGACTGAAGTACCATGCGAGATTAGACATGCCTTGAAGAACAAGCATGATTTCACGGCACCTGGACTGGATGGCGTTCAGAACTACTGGTGGAAGAACTTTCCAGCTACCCACCAACATCTAGCTAGATTATTTAGTGAGATAGTAATTCACCGTGAGCCAATTCCTTCATGGTTGGTAGAGGGCAAAACTGTACTGATACCGAAATCAGGTGATCTAGGACAGCCAAAGTACTACCGCCCAATCACGTGTCTGAATAGGTTGTATAAAATTCTCACAAGTGTTCTTCAACATCGGATTCTGGAGTCCATTGGACCAGTGTGGAATCAAATCCACGAACAGAGAGGAGCGAGGAGAGGAGTACAGTATGTATTATGAAAACAAAAACAACATTTAAATGAAGCGAAAATATGCAGATTTTTCAAGTAGCTGACAACAAATTTTATCTGTTAGTAGAGGTTTCACTGTATTTATAATATCTCTTACCTGTTGCATGGGTGATTTTGTCTACTACAAGGTTGAGGGGTGTGAGATTTGTGATAAGTGCCCAGGAAGGACAGGTTCCCATAGCTCTAGTAACACACACAGGCAAGCCTTTGTATTTAGTACAGGGGTTTCCTCGTACTTATTCTGGCTTATTTTTTTATTCAGGAAGGTTTATTTTTTTATACCAGACAGTATCTTGGAGTGGCTGTCCCAAGTCTTACTGGCTAGATGTCTACACTCTATTAAAACCATTATTGATTTACTAGCAGCAACATTCGCTTATTCCACAAAAGTTTACTATCTAGTGTTACTCCTAGTTATTTAACTTTAGACTTCCATTTTATAATATATCCGTTCAAAAACAAGGAATCTCACAGCTGGAAGTTTTCCTCTTCGAGTAAATGAATTTACTCTATCACTAAAGGCTACTTTGGAAGGTATATTCATTATTAAATACTTGCTTTCTGGGTTTTCTCTTTCAAATTCCTTCTGCAAAATAAGAAATTCACAGTGTTTAGCATGAGAAAGATGTTTTTGGATCTAACCATTTTCCAATTTTTGTTTGTAATTTGTGAAACTGATAATCCTGATCCTTATCAACATTTTCACCAAGCTTTATTATTCTTAATTCTTATAATGGTTTCGTTCATCTGCCATCTGTCATGTCAGACAATGATATGACTGGAACGTAGAGAGATATTAAATGAATGACATCACAAAACAATAAGAATAATAAGTGGAAAAGTTTAACGGGTAATTCCGCAAAAGAAGCAGATTAAAAATAATTCTGCTGGTACCTGCCGACACGTGTTTCTGCTAGTTGGCTTCTTCAGGACAGGGCAACCAAGAAACCAAGAAAGATGGAGATAAAAGTGAAAATAGGTGACACCACACCAGGAGCGAGCAACCAATTGTGCCTTCAGCTCTAGGACCTCCATTTCGGAGGTAAACTATGGCATCGGCACGGAGGAAGCATAAGCTGAAGGCACAATTGGTTACTCGCTCCTGGTGTGGTGTCACCTATTTTCACTTTTATCTCCATCTTTCTTGGTTTCTTGGTTGCCCTGTCCTGAAGAAGCCAACTAGCTGAAACACGTGTCGGCAGGTACCAGCAGAATTATTTTTGATCTGCTTCTTTTGCGGAATTACCCGTTAAAATTTTTCACTTATTGATATTACTCCGCATGATCCATATTTCAATAAGTAATATATATATAGTATATATATATATATGTAAAGAAAAGTACACTGTGCTTTTCATTTAATATTTTATTGAGTGACCTGGAATGTCAGGTAGACAGTTCATATTTCTGTTGTTATTTTTTTAGAATTGTCAAAGATAGAATTTTGTTTGAGTTGTGCTTGTTGAAAATCCGAATTAGAGGCTTTAAATGTTGTTTCCCTCTACATTTTAGGTAAGTTGTATTGTACCTATGTGTTGATATTGTTAATAAAAGTCCCTCTACATTTTAGAGAAACGCAGTTGAGTCTCAATTCATACTGGAATAAGAAATATTATTATAAAACAACATTTTCTGCATCTATTCCACAACTCATGGAAAAACTGAGATTCGATTTTGCTCTGAAACCAACGATAGATGGAAAATCAAACACAATATGTTTAACTTCGATAGCAACAACTAATGGAGAGGTTTTCGGATTACCAGATGAATACCAACCAATAAATGTGCACCAACTCCTTACTAAAACTCCAAACTATGTGAAAGTTAAAAAATCCTTGACTAAGAGATATCAAATAAGAAGAATATGGATAAAACTAACGGAACATTTATCAAAAACCTATTTAGATGAAGAGGAAAATATCCATTTTGATGATATTTACTTAGAGAAAATTGAAGAAAAAATTGATGTTGTTGAATCTATTCCTACAAACGTAGAGCAAGTTTTGGGAAAACTTTTGGAGAAAGTAAATGACAAGCCAGCCCAATGTCTTCCAAAGAATTCAGGACAAATTTCAAATGAATTTATGATAGGAAAATTCAATGGCAGGAACCTCAATGCAAATCAATGGATTGAGGATTTCAATAAAGAATGTAAACGTTTTCAAATCAGTCAGGACCAAATGAAAATTGAGATTTTAAAACTTTTTTTGCAATGTTCTGGTGCAGAGTGGTATAGCTGCATGATGATTAAATATTCAATAGAATCAAGATGGGATACATGGGAAAGGAGTTTTCTTGATACTTTCGGGAATAAAGGATGGTCATCAACTAGGTATGCTTTAGCCTTCAAATACCAAACAGGTTCATTGCTTGAGTATGCCTTAAAAAAAGAGAAACTATTACTGGAAGTGAGAAAATCAATTGATACTGGGACACTCATAGACCTTATAGCTTTTGGCCTACCTAATTATGTTGCAGATAAAATTGATAGAGAAACTTTAGGGAAAACCGAAGATCTTTACAATGAAATTGGAAAACTAGAATATCTGATTTCGAAAACCAATAAACATGACAAAAAGAGAACTATTATTAACTGTAGTGAAAAGAATGAACGGAATGATGAGAAGAAACCATGCCGAATTTGTATAGATGAAAAGAAAGGCATACGTTATCATCCTGAGAAAAATTGCTGGTTCAAAAAGGACAATCAGAAAGGAGTTGTGAAGACTGTTAATAATACTGCATTGGAGATTGAACTAAATGAAGAGAATCCAAAAAACTAGTTGTGCCACCATTAATAAGGGTAAAGTTACTATTGAATGACATTCTAGAAGTTTTTGGTATATATGATTCTGGTTCGAATGTATCACTGATTAATGCAAAATTATTAAAAATCCAAAAAAATCCGAATAAAATTGCTAATAACATCGAAATAGTAAACTTGAAGACTATTAATGGTGATGAAAAATCAAAAGGTATAGTAACTCTTAAAATCAAAATCTACAATATAGAAAAAGTTATGGATATTTTCGTCGTAGACAATGAAAATTTCAATTATGACTTTCTAATTGGTTTAGATTGTATTAAAAATTTCAAATTAATACAAAATGAAGACTTGAAGATCACACAAAACTTAGAAAAAGATAAATTTATGGAAAACAATTCTCTGATTTCAGAAAATTTAGAAATTCCCGATGTACTGGGTGAAAAGAATGAAGAGATTTCAAATCTTTATAAACAAGAAATAGATACTGAGAGTAGATATGAGATAAATTTCAATGAGCATGTAAATACAGATGAATTTGAGATAGTTGTAAACCATTTAGATGCATACAAAAAATCTGAGATAGATGAATTGATAGAGAAATATAAATCAGTGTTTGCAAAAGATAAATATGATATTGGTACAGTTCAAAATTATGAAGCTCATATCGATTTAATAGTGGATAAATATTGTTACAAACGTCCATATAGATGTACAAATGATGATAGAAAGGAAATAGAGAATCAAATATCGAAATTAATAGAAAAAAATTTGATTGAAGAATCTTACAGCCCATTCGCTGCTCCAGTGACTTTGGCATACAAGAAAGAAGATAAAAAAAAGACAAGACTATGTATAGATTTCCGAGAATTGAACAAAATCGTTGTCCCTCAATCACAACCGTTTCCTTTGATTGAGGATTTAATGATCAAGACTGTAAATTGTAAATATTTCTCCACTCTTGATATTAATTCAGCTTTTTGGTCAATTCCTTTGAAAATTCAAGATCGACACAAAACGGCATTTGTAACACAAGAAGGTCATTTTCAATGGACATGTCTGCCATTTGGATTAAGGACTGCTCCAGCTATTTTTCAAAGGATATTGAGTAACATTATAAGAAAATACAAACTATCTGATTTTGCAGTGAATTTCATAGACGACATTTTGATTTTTTCGAAAAATTTCGAAGAACATATATCACATCTATCTAGATTGTTGGAAGCAATTCAAAAGGAAGGTTTCAGACTGAAATTTTCAAAATGTACATTTGCAAATAGTTATGCCAAATATTTAGGTCACATAATAGAAAATAATTCAATCAGGCCGTTGAAAGACAATTTGACAGCTGTGAAAAATTTTCCAGTCCCAGTTACAAAAAAAAATATACGTCAATTTTTAGGAAAAATAAATTTTTATCATAAATTTGTACCAAAGAATGCACTTATCCTGGATCCATTACATAAATTATTACGGAAAGATGAAAAATTCATATGGTCTATAGAATGCCAAGAATCATTTGATAAAATAAAATCATTGCTTTGTTCTGAACCATTCCTGAAAATATTTAATCCTGAGTTGCAGATAAATATTTACACAGATGCTAGTATTAAAGGAGTGGGGGCGGTACTGAAACAAGAAGACGAAAACGGAGAATACAGACCGGTTGCTTATTTTTCAAAAAAATTGAATGAAGCACAAAAAAAGAAGAAGGCTATATATTTAGAATGTCTGGCAATAAAAGAAGCTGTGAAATATTGGCAACATTGGTTAATGGGAAAAGAATTCGTGGTATATTCAGATCATAAACCATTAGAAAATATGAATATTAAGGCTAGAACAGATGAAGAACTTGGAGATTTAACATATTATTTATCCCAATACAATTTCAAAATCAAATATAACCCAGGAAAATCAAACCAAGAAGCTGACTGTCTAAGCAGAAATCCAGTTTTAGAATTTTACGAAAATAATGACGATTTTTTAAAAGTAGTGAATTTAATAAACTTTGGGAATATTAAAAAAGATCAAAAAGAGAATTTAGACATAGAAAATAGGAAACTCATATTAGAAAACGGAATTTTTTACAAAAGAAATAACAAGGGGAAAAAAATTATACTGTCAGAAGAGTTTAGCAAAATTTTAATTAAAGATGTCCATGATTTCTACTGCCATATTGGACAAACCCAGATGAAAAATAAAATAACACCATTTTATACAGCCAAAAATATTATTGGAAACATAAATCAAATTTGTGATAAATGTGAAATTTGTATAAAGAACAAATCGAGAAGAAAACCAAAGTATGGTTTGATGTCACAATTAGGTCCAGCAAAACGACCATTTGAAATTATGTCTATTGATACCATCGGAGGATTTGGAGGATTGCGGTCAACAAAAAAATACATGCATCTCCTTGTTGATCACTTCACAAGATACGCCTATATTTCAACATCGAGAAATCAAAGCTCTGGGGATTTCATAAAACTTCTGAAAAATGTGACACCAGTTTATGATATTGATATATTACTAACGGATCAATATCCTGGGATAAATTCGAAAGAATTTAAAAAATTTGTAATGGAAGAGAATATAAAATTGGTTTTCACTGCTGCTGATACGCCATTTTCAAATGGACTTAATGAGAGATTAAATCAAACTTTGGTGAATAAGATAAGATGCAAAATCAATGAAAGTGAAAAAAAAATTGCATGGTCTTCTATTGCACAGAAGTGCGTAGAAAAATATAATGAAACAGATCACACAGTAACGAGGTTTGCTCCAAAATATCTTTTGGAGGGCGAAAATGTAAGCATCCTACCCAGTGAATTGAAATCGAGATGTACAAAGGAAATTTTAGAAAGAGATAGGAAAATTGCATTCGAGAATACAATGAGATCCCATGAAAATAACAAAAAATTATTCGATTCAAAAAGGAAAGATTATAAATTCAAGGAGGGAGACAAAGTCTATGTCGAAAATGGAAATCGACTTAACAGAAAAAAATTAGAGGAACTGAGAATTGGCCCATTCAAAATCGTAAAAAAAATTTCAGATTCAATCTATGAAGTAAATACTGGACACAGAAAAGCAGAATCAAATTTCTATCACATAACGAAATTGTGTCCAGTTTTTGTTAATGAATGAACAATTACGAAAATTATTATTTGAAATTGTTACACCCTGTGGGGGGGAGATGTAAAGAAAAGTACACTGTGCTTTTCATTTAATATTTTATTGAGTGACCTGGAATGTCAGGTAGACAGTTCATATTTCTGTTGTTATTTTTTTAGAATTGTCAAAGATAGAATTTTGTTTGAGTTGTGCTTGTTGAAAATCCGAATTAGAGGCTTTAAATGTTGTTTCCCTCTACATTTTAGGTAAGTTGTATTGTACCTATGTGTTGATATTGTTAATAAAAGTCCCTCTACATTTTAGAGAAACGCAGTTGAGTCTCAATTCATACTGGAATAAGAAATATTATTATATATATATATATATATATATAAAATAATGATCTATTCAATAATATTTAATTTCTTCCAAAATCAAACACTGTTGACAATTTGTTTGGTTGACTGTAAATCAGTGGACCAGTATGCTCCGATCTTTGGAATATTTGGATATTTCGGCAATATCTTCATCAATATAGATCCGAACGAGCTCAATTTTGAACTTTGTTGTACAATGAGGTTTTGAAGGCTCTCGTAAAATTTCAACGATATCTGACGGATAGTTTCTGAGATACAGATTTTTTTTTAAATATTTGCAGCCTTACGATCCTAACAAAATTTGGCATAAGTCTTCGTGTCAATATTTTTCAACAAATAACCGTGCTTTGATTCGAACAGATTAGTATTTTTCGAGTTATTGGAAAAACAAAATTTCAAATGGCTATAATTCTGCAACCATTCGATGGATTTTGCCCGTTAACGAACTTAGCCGGCGGCTTTGGACTCCAAACCTACCCTGAAAATATTCAACTCTCTAGCTCATTGCGTTCGAGCGTAATCGTGCTGACGGCCGGACGGCCGGCTGGACGGCTGGACAGAATCAAATCTGACCACGGATTCTTGATCAGGCAGTCGAAACTAATCGCTTAAGACCATTATCGGCCAAATATTCGAAAATTACAGACATCTGGACGAATTGATAAGCACTCTGTTCATAGAACAGTGCGCCAAAAATAAGTCAGAATTAGTATAAGAAAAACCCTGTACTAAATACATAGGCTTGCCTGTGTGTGTTACTTGAGCTATGGGAACCTGTCCTACCTGGGCACTTATCACAAATCTCACACCCCTCAACCTTGTAGTAGACAAAATCACCCATGCAACAGGTAAGAGATATTATAAATACAGTGAAACCTCTACTAACAGTTAAAATTTGTAGTCAGCCACGTGAAAAATCTGCATATTTTCACTTCATTTAAATTTTGTTTTTGTTACTAATATTTTTGGTTTCATAAGACATATAAGTATGTTTATATTAACTGTTTTATTCAATAACCTTCCAATAATTTGGGGTCAAGGTCACCCATTTACAGACACCTCCGTTAGGCAGGCATAATTTTACGGTCCCAATGGTGTCAGTCCAAGATAGGTTTCACTGTATAATATTATATTAAATATAATATTAAAAACCAGAAAGCCTGGTGCTCTCTTAACAGATACTTTTCATCAGCCAATCTTCCTAGTGATGAAATCATTAAGAACATAATCGAAAAGAACTTTACTGCGTGCTAGGTAGGGAGAAAGTCTGGGACGAAAAATCCACGATCCAAGTTCTTAAAAAAATTGCCATTAAAAGATACACATATGGTTCAAAATCCAATATATGATCTCGCGCTGGAGTATACAGGGAACAAAATGCTCACTATCTCTAGGCTCCTATCCGAACATCTTTCAGGCAGAAATACTCGCAAGGGAAAGATTGTATAATATAAAACATACTACTGAAGGATCGTTACCATAAGTTATATAGGAAGTACAAGCGTGATTATGATTACCCTCAATTTAAAACTCTACGTGTAAAAATTAAAAGAGATATAGGTAGTTCTTATTCAACATATATGCAGTGCATATAGGCTAGAATTCGTGATGACCCAAATAGCTTCTGGGCTTATGTGCAAACGAAAATGTCCTGGTATCATGTCATACCAGAATATTGAGCTGAATGATTCACAGTGTAATATTACGATATGAATTTCAACATGTTAACGTTTTCAATTCAATCTTAAATTATATTATTAACCACAATATTTAAATTCAATAATATTTAATGGTCGGCAACATTTAGTCCGACCTGTGCAGTGCATTAGTCGATTATCTTCATTTGTTAATTCAATTTCCAATCGTACATTTTCATTTTCCATAAATAACTATGCTAAATTCCTTATTTTAAATTCATTTTCATAGTCAATTGATCGATCAAATATGATTTGATTTGATATATTCAGTTTAGTTCCAGCAGCCGATGTGTGCGTATGTTGATCACATGCTGTTTGAATGTAGATGCATCGTATGTAGATATTTGATATTTCCTTTCTGTTTAATCGATATTCAATAATGAATGTTATTTGCAAGAATTGTACCCATAATATAAACAAGAAATCACCAGGTCTGCAATGTGTGGGTGATTGTAAGGGCTATTTTCACGCGAATTCAGTTTGTTCTGATGTATCAAAGATACAGTTGAAATCTATTAACATGTTGCCCGGAACATCTTGGCATTGTTTACACTGTCGATCTGGTCGGCAAATAAGTATCTCATCTCCTAGGATTGTATCAGTTAACCATCCTGCATTAGAGACAGACTCGGATACCGAAGAGGTAAATGTTCTCTCGTATTTGAAAGAGATACGTAATGAAATGAAGCTTTTCCGAGACTCAGTGAACCTCTGCTCTGATAAGATCTCAGACTTTGAGAACCTGATGAAAGATTTCAAAGCATATGCTAAAACAACCCATATGTTAAAAGCCGAAAGTGCATCATTGCGTAATGATATCAAGAACCTTAATTTTGAACTCAATCAGATGGAACAATTTTCTAAACAGAATAATGTGGAAATACAGGATGTCCCTGACAAGCAGAACGAAGATCTATTTGCTGTTGCCAACAATATTGGTGAATACTTCGGTTTCCCCTTGTCGATGGAAATTGTTGATTTCGTTACCCGCGTTCCTACCCGGATGAGGGAAAAGCTAGAAATATTGTCATCAGATTTATATCAAAGCATAGAAGAGACACCAGGGTATTTACTGATAAGTGGGGTAATACATCGTCCACTAAGGTGGACTACATTGTTAATAATTCTTTACAGGGAAATGTCTGTGTAAATGTCAGGGAATCGTTTATCAGTGACCACAAAGCTGTGATTCTTGATTATTACTCACAAAGCGGGTTCGACCTTGACAATGAGTACACCAGAGTCTCCAGATGTGTCTCACCGGACAACCTGGAGTACCTTTCTTTGCTTGTTGGGCGGGCAGAATTCGGGAACATATATGGTTACCAATCGATTGACACTAAGTTTGAACAGTTTATATATATACTTAAAACGCTTATTGACATAGCTTGTCCTTTGAGGAGGAATCATTATTCAGTTTGTAAGAGACCCGCATGGATAAATCTCGATATTCTGGAGGCCAGGGAGCGCCTGAAAAACCTTCACTGGCTCACTAAGAATTTGAGAACATCAGACTCGAGAGAAGTCTACAAAACTGCAAAATCCGAATATTCCCAGTTGATTAGAAGAACTAAATCGAATTTTAACAAAAACATCATTCTCACATCCGAGAATTTAAACAAAACTGTTTGGCATATGGTTGGTCATGAACTTGGAAGAGATAGTGGAAAATCCAAATCTTTATCCATCAATCTGAGTGGAGAACGTGTTTCGTGCCCAAAGCATCTGGCAGAAGCATTTGGGAAATATTTCACAGAAGTCAATAAACAGTCCATTCTTGACTTCTTCGGGAACGATATCTCGAGAAATTGTACCACTTAGAAATTGTTCAACTGTAGTTTTTATTTCTTTCCGGTGACAGCAGATGAGGTCCTGTCGATTATAAGAAGTCTCAAGAATAGCAAAAGCCCAGGGCTAGATTATATCTCGGCGAGAATCCTTAAATCAGTGGCGCATTCCATCTCAGAACATGTGGCACATCTTATAAATTCGTCTGTGTCGGCTGGAGTCTTTCCATCTATATTGAAGCAGGCCAAGGTCATTTCTGTACACAAGAAAAACGCCGAGGACAACATTGCTAACTATCGACCAATATCCATTTTGAATCAATTATCAAAAGTTTTTGAAAGAATAATGCACCATCGTATGAGTGAATTCCTGACCAGATTTACAGTACTGTCTAAGCAACAACATGGTTTTAGGATTGGTAGGTCCACTCAGACGGCTTGCACTGAATTCGTGGAATTCGTGTACGATAGTCTGGATAAGGGTGCTCATGTCGCAGGTCTCTTTTTTGATCTTTCACGTGCGTTCGACTGTCTTCAACACAAATTCATCGCTGATAAATTGTACCAAATAGGTTTTAGAGGCATAATTCTGGATTGGATACTGAGCTACCTCTCTAATCGTTCCATATATGTCAATGTAAAGGAACACGTTTCCACCGAGTATAGGAACAATCTTGGTGTCCCTCAGGGATCGGTTCTTGGACCACTTATTTTTATTCTGTTCATGAATGATTTGCCTGAATATCTTGTAGAATGCACTCTGATTCTCTTCGCGGATGACACCTCTTTGGCTATCAAGGCTAATAGCCTAATCGAATTAAAATCTAAATGTGAGATGGTGATCCATCTCTTCAATAAGTGGTGCAAAACTAATTCGCTCATCATGAATGTGGATAAGACTCAAGTCATCCGATTCCGCTTACGGGATTCCTTATCAGTTTCGCCGTTGGTTCTCGGTACTCAAGAGGGAGCTCTGAGATCTCTCGAATGCATCAGATTCCTTGGTTTGTATGTAGACGAGCTTCTGAAATGGAATTTCCATATTGAACATCTAGCAAAAAAATTGAACCGGGCTTTTTATGCCATTCATCGTCTCAAGCACTCACTACCCATGGATGCATTAATAAATATATAC
Organism: Halyzia sedecimguttata; assembly: GCA_937662695.2. Lineage (NCBI taxonomy): Eukaryota > Metazoa > Arthropoda > Insecta > Coleoptera > Coccinellidae > Halyzia > Halyzia sedecimguttata. Next base: position 115,956,132 of record OW569412.2, read on the forward strand.
TACGGTATGGTAAACTGTCACCTCCGCTATAATATAGTTTTATGGGGCGGATCTTCTGGTGGCGACCGAGTTTTCATTGCCCAGAAGAAAATCATTAGATTAATTTTCAATCTGCGCCCTCAAGAGTCCTGTAGACCGGCATTCAAGAATTCTGGAATCCTGACATTTCCATGTCTCTACATCTTAAACTGTCTCCTGCATGTAAAATGTAACATCAATAACCTTATGAAGTGTTCTGACTTTCACCCATATCAGACAAGACATAGTAGTATTATCTGCATACCACGACATAACACAAGCAGATATGAGACCTCGCCTACTTTTGCGGGAATCAAGTTTTATAATCATCTTCCGAACGAGCTGAAATCGCTAGGTATCAAAACTTAAAAAAAAAAAAATTAGATGTATATTAGCTGATAAAGGCTTTTACAGCACTCAGGAGTTTCTTTCTGACTCATTAAGTTGATCCATTATATTGTTTCTTTGTAGTGTTCATTTTTGTATTATTATTATTATTATTTAATTAGGGGTTACCTTGCACCGCGACCTTGAGGTCTATTGTGCCCCCCCATCAGAGCTGTTCTCACCATTACGCCATCTCAAAGTTTGTAACTGTGCTTTTTCTTTTTTTCCTGATATTGACTTGTCCTATACATTATTCTGTGTCTTAGGGATCAATAAAGAATTGAATTGAATTGAATTGACAGTTTTCTTGCGGCATAGCGTGCTAAGAGGGGCACAAGTGGTGCTGGTCCCAGTTTCAGAATAGAAAATGTTGGTAACAAGGTGTACATCAATGAACACCCAACTTCTTTCAATAGATCACTCTTTAAGGCTGCGCGTGAGGAGGCTAAAAGTAAGAATTGTAAATTTGTTTGGATACAACATGGCAATGTTCTGATCAGGAGAACGGATTCATCCCGGATAATACATATTAGTACTCTTGAGGACTTATCTAAAATTTAAGTGCGAATTACTAGTTTAGAATTATCTCGATTGAACTTATGAATTTCTTTCATCAAAACGTTCATGGGCTGAGGAGTAAATTAGTGGAAGTTAAGAACAATATTTTGTGTAATGACTTTGATGTATATTGTATCACGGAAACATGGCTTAACACTTGTATTAATGATGATGAAATTGTGTATTCGGATTACTTCAAAGTATTGCGGCGGGATAGATGTTCTTCAAGTAGCCTCAAAACTGAAGGAGGCGGTGTACTTATTTCAGTGCGAAAGTCTCTCAATGTTACGGTGATGCGGAAATGTTTCAGTGATGCGGAGGATATCTGGATATCGGTTGATATTGATGGAACTTCATTTTTTGTTTGTTGTGTTCATTTGCCGCCAGATGATGAAGACGCACGGTCGAGTTTCATTTCAAAGTTGTCCTTAAACATGGAGATAATCGGTGATGGACCTGTTATTATATGTGGTGATTTTAATTGTAGCTCTGTAAATTGGATTCAGTCCGAAAATGATATTCACTTAAAACCTTTTAATGTAGAAAATAAGTTTGACCCACAATTTATACTTTGTCTACTTGTGAATTAATGCAATTCAATCATGTTCGTAATCTGAATGGAAGAATATTAGATTTAATTCTATGCAATAAAAATATAGTTTCGAGGCTGTCACCCTCAGCCACCTGCCTGAAAACTGAGGATCTCCATCACCCTACTATTAATTTTGTTGTTAGGTTAGTAAAATTACACTTTCCTGCAGGTAGAGATATTTACATTCCCGATTTCAAGAATGCTCCATACACACGTATAAATGCTGAATTAAATGCTGTTAACTGGACACACGAATTCCCCAATTGTGCCGACATTGATGCCAATGTTGAAAAATTCTATAGTATAATTGCTTCGATAATGGCTGATTACGTTCTTACGAAGAAAATTTGTAATAAATTTCCTATATTCTTCAGTGAAAAAACTAGAAAAGTTATATTAGAAAAGAATAAACTTCATAAAATGTGGAAGTGAAGTAATGATGATACTTTTTATAATCTGTTTTCCGATCTGAGAAAACAGTCGAAAGTACTTATCGATACTGATTTTAAGAAATACGTAGAGAATCTTGAAAATTCACCACCAGGTAATCCCAAGTTGTTTTGGAGGTTCACGTCATTGAAGAGGAGAGGAAAATCAATTCCTTGCCCAATAAAATGTGGTGACATATCTGCCCATACTGAAACAGATATTGCAAACCTTTTCCGGCTTCATTTTGTGAATTCGTTTGAAATCCCCCCGGAGGGTGGATCGGAACCGCCTTATATCGTGGTAAATTCATCGCAAGAATTGAATAATGTTGCCATCACAGCAGAGGAGGTCAAGAACTGCATAAAGAATATAGATTCCACGAAGGGATCAGGTCCCGATGGAATTTCACCATATTTTATAAAAAGTTGTATCAACTCACTATCGCTTCCGCTGACCTTGCTTTTTAATCAGTCCCTTGCCGCTGGACATTTTCCTGCTAAGTGGAAGATCTCCTCTATAACACCCATTTTCAAAAATGGTGATGAATCTGAGGTTAGTAATTATCGTCCTATCTGTAAGCTCAACATATTTGCTAAAGTCTTTGAAAAAATTGTATACAGTTCTCTTTTTAATTTGGTCAAGAATGTTATAGTTCCGAGCAGCACGGATTCTTCCGAGGTCGTTCTATTGATACGAATCTCTTCTTATATACTGAGTTTATTGCTGAGAGTATGGACGTTGGTTCACAAGTTGACGCAGTCTACACCGATTTCAGTAAGGCTTTCGATAAAATATCCCATGAAATATTGATTCGCAAGCTTGCTGGGATCGGGGTGGGCGGCACCATACTGGATTGGTTTAAGAGTGATCTCTTCTCGAGGACACAGTTTGTTAGTGTTCATGGTTGCCGTTCGGACATTTTCCTTTCTCCCTCTGGAGTTCGTCAGGGTTCTCATTTGGGGCCACTACTATTTTTGATTTATATCAATGATATTGTTAGCTGTTTCCATTATGCTAGATGTCTTCTTTATGCAGATGACTTGAAAGTTTTCATGCGAGTTCATGGCTCACACGACTCAATGCTGTTTCAGAGAGATCTAGATCGATTCGTCCATTTTTGCGAGCTGAATCAGTTATTCTTGAATTTTTATAAGTGCAAAAAATTTCTTTTACCCGTTCTGCCTATCCCATTGTTTTCGATTATTGTCTCGGTGACTACGAGGTGGAATCTGTTGATCTGATGAAGGACTTGGGAGTATTTTTCGACAGAAAATTATTATTCAATGCTCATATAGTATATCAAATAATTGTCGGAGATTATTGGGATTTCTTAAGCGAAAATGTAAATATTTTAGGTCCCAGAATTCAATAATAACCGTATTTAAATCTCTCGTTTTGAGTAGGATTCAGTTTGCATCGATAGTGTGGTCGCCAAGATGTATTACCAGTGTTAGTCGAATTGAGGGAATTCAAAATAATTTATTGAGATATTTGTCGAGAAAATTTATCTATCAAAGGACACCTGGTGAGTACTCATGTGCTCGCAACCATTTCAACGTTATTTCCTTGGAAAACCGTAGAGCTATCACTGGATTATTATTTATGTATAAAATTATTAACTTCATATACGACTCCTCGGAAATACTCGCTTTGATCCGTTTTCGAGTGTCGCGACATCAAATTATTTTTGATATTCCCTTTCGTCGCAGAAATTATACACAAAATTCACCTCTTTGCCGAATTATGAAAGATTTTAACCAATGACTCAACCTGTATAATTTTTTTGATATTCATATTCAAAAAGCATATGCTATACAGTAGGAAAATATATTCCTAGCATATGCCATGAATATCTTTTAGGAGATTAAAACATATTCCCGGGATATCCATAGAATATGCGTATCATATGCTTGGAGGATATGGAATATCCCTGGCATATGCCAATATGCCGGTGGGATATGCATGGCATATTCATGGAACATGATTCATGGTGACCTTGGATATCCATGGAATATGCGTAGCATATGCTTTGGAGGATATGGAATATCCCTGGCATATGCCAATATGCCGGTGGGATATGCATGGCATATTCATGCAATATGTTTGTGCCGTCTGGGGTGTACCACACAAACCTTATAGTGGTTTACACATAAAATTGGTCCTTCGGGTAAAAATAAATTTGTACTTTGGTACAACAAAAATTTGGAGATTTCAACGACATCAACAATTTTCGAGTCAAGAATTGGAGAATTCCGATCTGGACTTGTGGAGCTGTTCCTTTCAAGAAAATACATGGGTGGCTTTTTTTCAAGATATTCCTGTTATTAATTTTCCGTTCAAGAGAGAAAATATCAGCGAAGAAAAGTCGACGATTTTCCATTGCGGCGAGGCGAGATCTTATCTGCAACATCTGCCAGATAACAACATCGGAAGAGATAAGTTGAATCCATATTAATAAAAACCATTGATTTTCTGTTTTCAAAACTTTTTTACAATTGAATATTATATTTATTTGAATTGATATAATTATGCCTCTTCAAAAATTAAAATTGCAAAGATCCTATTATAAGGGAACTATAACTAAAATTGAAAATTATATACTGGAATTAACAGATTCTGAAATCGATTTATTAACAATCAAGGAAGATTTAGAAATAAGAAAGACAAGATTGAATAATGCCTTTCAACAATATAAAAATACTCAATTAGAGATTCTCAATTTGGACTCCACGGATAACGACGATATGTTCGAAATGGAAACAAAATTTATGCAAATATCCTCAAATATAAGAAGAATGTTAAAAAACTGTGAAATTTCAAATAATCAATTATCTACTACAATTAATAATATTACACCAAACTCATCATTACCTTCTATTGATATTCCATATTTCGACGGAAAAAATTTAGGTGAATTCAAACCTTTTATGGATTTATTTCGTGCAGTTGTTAATGATAATCAAAACTTGTCCGATGTAGAAAAACTTTTCTATCTGAAAAACTATCTAACAGATGAAGCTCTTTCAATAATAAATAATTTACCTTTAGTGAATGAATCTTACGATGAAGCGTTAAATCTTTTAAATAAAAGATATGATAATCCAATCATATTAATAAGCAATCATGTAAATTCCTTACTTGATATGAATCCATTACACAAGGGCACAGCCTCTAATTTGAGAGAATTAATTTCTTCAGTAAAGCAAGAAATTGGTTCATTAAAAAATTTAAATCAACCTGTAGATCAATGGGATATGTTACTGATATGTATTTTGTCGAAAAAACTCGATTTGTACACAAATAGAGCTTATCAGGTTGCAAGAAATTCTAAAACTCTTCCAAAATTAACTGAATTCATTGAATTTTTGGAATCCAGGGCAACTGCCCTAGAAGTTACACCAATTCAGCCAAATGAATCATTGAAAACAAAGGTACAATTTAACTCAGTAAATCATTCAACCATTAAAACAAATTTTTGAAAGGAAGATAATTTCAAATGCATGTACTGTAAGAGTTATGATCATAAAGTACAATATTGCCCACAATTCAAGCTTATAACTTCATATGATCGCCTGCAATTCGTGAACTCTAATGGTATATGCAAGATGTGCATGAATAAACATAATTCTAAGTGTAAATATCCAACAAAATGCAGGAAGTGCAATAAAAATCATAATTTATTGCTACATTTAGACAATGAATCTGGTCCAAATTCTCTTACGGTTTGTGAAGGAAGGTCCGATTTTTCCAGTGTTTTACTGCCTTCAGCTAAAGTGAATGTTTTGTCCAATACTGGAGAGTATGTTACTGTAAAAATTCTTCTGGATTCTGGCAGCCAAGTATCACTCATTAAAAAAGAATTAGCAGATAATATCAAGTGCAAAAGATCTAAAAGTGATATGAAATTGATTGGAGTAAACGTGAAAGAATCTGTAGCCCAAGATTTGGTTTCTTTTCAGATATTTTCCTGTATAAATAATTTCGAAATCAATGTCACCTGCGCAGTTGTAGATATAATTACTTCAAAACTACCTCAGTTCTATTTAAAAAAAGAGGAGTTCAATATATCAAATGAGTTGTATTTGGCTGATCCAGATTTCAACACACCTGATGAGATTTCTATTTTATTGGGTGCCGATATTTTCTTTTCAATATTGTTGCCAGAGAGTGTAAGTTTGGGACCTCAAAGACCAATCCTACACAATACACTGTTCGGATATATTGTAGGTGGAACATTAAACACAAACCTGCCTAAGAAAAATTCTAATATTTTTTATTCTCACCATTGTTCTCTAGATCTCAAGAAGCTGGATAGCATGATGGAAAGATTTTGGCAGGCCGAGAGTGTTCCCGAACTACAGGAAGAATTCAGTAATGAACAGGAAGCCAGCGAAAAAGTTTTAGAGAGAGCATAGAAAGAATTGGAAATAAGTTTCAGGGGAAATTGTCATTTAAAATCCCATTATCTGATATATATTTGGGAGATTCATATTCTTTTGCCCTTAAGAGGTTCTATAACTTAGAAAAACGTTTCAAACACGACAAAAAATTATTTGATGACTATTCTCATTTCATTAACGAATATTTGAGTTTAAATCATGCCGAAATTGTTAAACCTAACGAAATTGTGGTCAATGATACTTCAACATACTTCCTTGCTCATCATCCGGTAATACGAAACGATAAAAAGACAACAAAGTTGAGAGTTGTATTTGATGGTAGTATGAAAACTAGCAACAAACTTTGCTTAAATGACTTTCTTCACAATGGAAAGTTAGTTCAGCGGGATATTTATGATATCTTGCTCTTATTCCGCACGTACAAATACATCCTTATTACTGATATAAGGCATATGTTCAGGAGTATACTGTTACATCCAGAACATCGAAATTTTCAGTTGATTATTTGGAGAACGGAACCATCATTACCTTTAACTTTCATTCGCTTGAATACAGTCACTTATGGTATCAAAAGTTCACCTTTCTTGGCTACAAGATGTTTATCCGAGTTAGCCTTGGCTCACAAGGATAGGTATCCACTTGCTTCTAAAGTTCTCCTAAATAATACATACGTTGATGATCTAATTTGCGGTGCGGATACTATCGAGGAGATAATGAAAATCAAAACTAGTGTTGGGAATAATCGAGTACTTTGAATAATCGGGTACTCGATGTTCGAGCGATCCCAATAATTGAGCGGATTTTCGCTCGATCCCCACCCTACCTTATTCTCACTTCTACCACTTACCACCTCGAATCCAAGTATTCCGAGTTTCCATTAAGCTATCCAGGCAGCTTATCACATCTTTATGAACAAATACTTCTTAAAAATCCATTAATTTTTATTATTTTCAGACAATTATTTAGCCAAATACTTAACAACCTCACGGTCCTCATCAACTTCCACCGATTCAAGTTATTATTAGCTTGAACATCGCTGCTCGAGTTCAGGAGCGAAGTCACTCGAATTAATTTCGCGATTATCTTTCGTTACTGGAAAATATATTTGTATTGACTATTCTGTGCTGGAAACATCGAATAAGCTTCTATTTGTGTAATTATCACCACTCGATATTCTCGAGCGGTTTTTTCTTGATAATCGAGCAGTGTCGATTATTTTAATAATCGAGTACTCGAGCGATTTTCCACTCGAGTGGTCCCAACCCTAATCAAAACTGAAATAGTTGAATTAATGAGTTTGGGAGATTTTGAGCTCCATAAATGGGCGTCCAATTCAACAGACTTAATCTCAGATATTCCAGCGGAACTGTGTCATTTTAGTGAAATTGATTTGAATCAGAACTCAGGAGATCAATTGATGTTAAAAACTTTAGGATTAATTTATGATGCTGAAATTGATTGCCTAAAAATAAATTTTCCGGAAATTATTATCGAAAAAAGGTTCACCAAAAGAATATTCCTAAGCTTATTATCTAGATTGTACGACCCTTTAGGTTTAATTGGACCAATAATTGTGGTCTCCAAGCTGCTTATGCAAAGGCTGTGGATAATGAAATTATCTTGGGATGAGGAATTACCTCCAGAAGTATATGAAATTTGTCATAGATTTTTGGAGGAACTATCGTCTATACCATCTATCATCCTCCCTAGAAATATAAAAAATTTTATCCGAACACAAAGGTTGATCTTATTGGATTTTGTGACGCCTCAATGATTGCTTACGGGTGTTGCATTTATGTTAAAACTGTTAGTGATGAGGGAAAAATTTCAGTTCAATTATTGACTTCGAAATCTAGGGTAGCACCTCTCAACAAAAAGTTAACAGTGCCTAAATTGGTGCTCAATGGAGCAGTCTTGTTGAGCAAATTAATGAAAAAAATCGTTGAACTCTTTGAGTTAGAATTCGAGATATCAAAAATTTTATTGTTTTCTGATTCAGAAATTGTTTTGGCTTGGATTAAATCTATGCCACTGAAATTGAATATTTACGCTGCAAACAGAGTAAACCTCATACGAAAATTAAGTAATGCTTCCACATGGCACTATGTGAACAGCCAAAACAATCCAGCTGACTTACCAGATATAATCAAAATTTTCATTCATTTAACGATAATCGATTATGGTGGTACGGACCCGAAACGATTTCTAATTTCCAGATTCACAATACCCCATTTGAGTTCAGTAAATCTTGTGAATTTGAACAATCATCGACATATGGGGAGAATGAAGATGTTTCTACGGTTACCCTAAATATCATCCATCAAAAGAATATTGTTTGTTTTGAGAAATTTTCATCCATTAGTAAAATTCAAAGGATTGTAGCCTTTGTTCTTAGATTCATTCAGAATTGTAAGGTACCAATAGATACAAGAGTAACAGGAAATCTCAAAAGCACAGAATTGAGTAAGTCTCTGAGAACTTACGATACAGTCTATTCATTTTACAAATGAAATCCAGTGTTTACATATGCATGGAAAAATAAGTAATAAGTCTAGTTTGTATTCTTCGTTTCCATTTCTTGACCAGGAAGGGCTGCTGAGGGTAGGCGGAAGATTGCATAATGCTCCTATTTCTTTTTCTGAGAAACATCCAATCATACTTCCTAAAAATTGTCATATCACCAACTTAATTATTATCAGGGAGCACATAAATTCATTCCATGCTGTCACGAGACTTGTACTCGCAAATTTAAATAAGAAATTCTGGTTAATCAACGGTGTTCGTGCAATTAAAAAGGTTTTACATAAATGTGTTAGATGCTTCAGACTTAAGGCAAAATTTTCAGAGCAATTGATGGGAAGTTTTCCAGCACCTCGAGTTACGGAATCTAGGCCATTCGAAAATGTTGGTATAGATTTTTGTGGGCCATTTAAAATAAAACAATCTCGCTTAAGAAAGGTTTTGATTTCAAAGGGATATATTGCGGTGTTCGTTTGTTTTTCAACTAAGGCTCTTCATTTAGAACTTGTGTCGGACTTAAGCACGGACACTTTTATTGCTTCATTCAAGAGATTTTCGTCAAGGAGAAATTTACCCACACAGATATTCTGCGATAACGGTGCAACTTTTAAGGGAGCCCAGAGAAAATTTGAAGAACTTTATAAATTACTAACATCTAAAAATCATAGAGATAAACTCGAGAATTATGCCTCTATTATGGGTGTAAAATTCAACTTTATTCCTAGTTATTCACCTGCGTTTGGAGGAATATGGGAGGCAGGAGTCAAAAGCGTTAAGTTCCATTTGAAAGGAGTAGTAGGAGATTCCGCTCTGACTTATGAAGAATTCAATACCTTTATTGTTCAAATAGAAGCTATATTAAACTCAAGACCACTGTGTCAAATTTCTCAAGATCCATCAGATCTGAATTTTCTTACTCCTGGTCATTTTCTCACCGGGGCAGCATTGAATGCATTACCAGAACCTGACTTATCTCAGGTGCCACAAGGCCATTTGAAATTTTGGAGATTGTGTTCCAAAATGCGTCAAAGTTTCTGGGACCACTGGCACAAACATTATCTCCTTCAATTACAAAATAGACCTAAATGGAAAGAGGCATTGCCAAATATTGAAGAAGGTATGTTAGTTCTACTGAAAGAGGATAACGTTCCTCCACTTCGTTGGCCTATGGGCCGAATTTCTAAGGTCATACCAGGTAAAGATGATAGAGTAAGAGTTGTTGAAGTAATCTTGAATAATAAAAAGTATATGAGAACTATTTCAAAAATAGCTGTGCTTCCTATTTATGATTGACACTTTCTGCCAGGATCCTTCCATTCAGTTGTATTGTTTTTTTTTTATTTCTTTTTGTAATGTTTTCCAAAATTAGACATGGGTTATATTTGGTTTATATATCGTTCATTTGATTATTTCATTATGTAGATTATATGGAATAATGTATAAGGAAATATTGTAATTCATGTAGTTGCCAGTTATGTATAGACCAGCCTATACATATTTATAATCATTAAACGATCGTATATTTGTAATGAGTAGGGATAAGAGAGAGCAATGCGCAGATGTACATATGTGATACTGCACTTGTTGGGAGCATTCATTCAGATTTGATTCCTTAAGTAATAAACAATAAAAATATATCGAGCCTTTCAATCATAACCAATTAATTGATTAATACAATTTTTTCTTTATGTGTACCACACAAACCTTATAGTGGTTTACACAGCTAGCTCTTTCCGTTCTCAAGTTATCGTGGCAACGGCTGGACGGTCAGCCGGACGGACAGAATCAAATTTGACCTCGAATTCTTCATCAGGGAGTCGAACCCAATCGTTTGAGACGATTTTCGGCGAAAAATTCGAAAATTACAGACATTCGGGCAAAATGATAACGCGATGTTCCCCAGAACATACGCGCAAAAACACCGTATTTTTTTTTTAATAAATGATAAAACAACATGCGTTTCTTCGCATGCGCTCCCGCATGTAGCTTTATCATATATTAAAACAAATTGGTTCAAGCACTGACGTGAAGCCAGGAGCTTTTGCGCGTATGTTCTATTGTCCATTCTCCTGAATTAGACACTCTTTATCGAATTTACCATGGTGAATTCTATTGTCTGTTCTCCTGTATCGAGTTTACCATGGTAAATTCGATTTAGAGTGTCCAATACAGGAGAATAGACAATAGAATTCACCATGGTAAATTCGATTAAGAGTGTCCCATACAGGAGAATGAACAATAGGACATACGCGTAAAAGCTCCTGACTTCACGTCAGTGCTTGAACCAATTTTTAAGATAAGGCTCTCAAATACGGGTTTTAACTGCTTACTAAAAGCATGTAAAAAGAACAGTAATATGACGAGGATGTATAGTCTTCCTAGGGATCATACGGCAAGTATGTTTTTCAAGGAATTTCAATAGTTTATTGATATCATTTCAATTATGGTAGCAGGAAATGGAATATTGGATCTGTTGGGTAAAACAAAATATACGAGAATCACCGTATCTGTTCAAGTAATTTAGATCCTTCGCAATAAGTATAACAGACATGAGGAATGCAAATATTCTGAGAACCGGTGTAATTCCGTGTTAATTCTTACCAACAAATGTTAGCATACAAGGTAAATAAAATTTATAACATTGTATATATTTGGAAACTTCAATATTATTATTAATATAAATCCTCATAGTTTAAAGTGGATATTAATTTCCTAGATCTACAAGGAAATATTCCTTATATTCGCTTATCTGAATTGATTGAGTCTTATGATTATTATAAACTTGAATTCTTGAAATTTCCTTCTAAGCAAAAGAGTAGGCAGAAGGTTTTAACTGTATGTGGCGGGTGAAGACCCAAAACTAAGACGGAAGGGCACTAAAATGTATGAAGAGAATAAAGGCCTGTAACTGCTGGTTGAAGATCTTCAAGATGCATGCCTTTTCCTTGAACATTGTGAGTACTTTATGCTCCAACTGTTTTCTCAATTCAAATAAAAGCGACAAGGAAGTGTGGCGGTCTGAATTGATTTCTTGCGATTTTTTCAACAAATATTTAATGTCTCATCCTTCAAATTGAGTTATGGGGTTTAATCTTCCAAGTAAAATGTGATCTATTCTGAATCGTTCAAGAACCGGTCATGGTCGTTGCAACAGCATGCTTTTCAGATGGAACTCAGTTGAGAACCCTAGTTGTGAATGTGGGGAACCAGAGGTGACCGTAGATCATTTACTTAGTTAATAATTGTCCCATGTATACATTCCAGGATGGTTTTAGGGCTATTCATTATGTTTCTGAGTCTCTTTTGAAATGGGTGGTGAATTTCAAATCTATTTAATAAACCATGAAATATTCCATTTAGAAAATTTTCGTTTTCTCCTTTTGGTCTTTTTCTAGCCCGATCCGGGCTTCGAAAAAATTCGCTTGTATATTTCATCGTCAAGGCTTCCTGGTGGCTCAGGGAAGCCATAGGCGAATTTTCGACTGGGCCGAGAATTGACGATATATTATCGCAATACATACGCGCTTGGTTCATACCATCTGACTGTAGGTGGTGCACCAGTCGTGGCTTGTATAGGTATATACAATGTGCGGTTACAACTCTGATTATTCCAATAGCGCTATGCTTTGGCGTATACTTGGAGCCTTCAAGTTTGGCAACAACGCATTCGATGAGATATAATCACCCCTATTCCGTAACTCAGACAGATTTTAAGGAATCAGGTGGTAATATAATGACTCACTTCTAACGCCTCGAATTTGGCTCAATTCCGAATCGTCTACTACATTTCCATTAGACGCAGAGCATTTCTTTTCAATTTAGAGTCACAGAATAGTAGTGCTTATGTTAGATTGTTTTAAATTGAATCATTGAGTTTAAAATCCTACTAGAGTGTGACCTTCAGTGAGAGCGTTGGAAGAGGGGTTAGACTTGTTGGCGGCGTTTCTTCTATATTTGTTCGAAACTTCAGATAGCCCGTTTTATAAAAACTGGAAGGTTAATGCAATAACAATACATAAACATATCTAATACAATTTTTTCACATACATTGAAATAATGAATTAGCCAAATTTTACTGTAGATTAAAACCAGAGTAAAAATATGAAACCAAAACCACTCTTTTCACTAGCTATATTCTCACTAGGTACTTTGCTCTGAGAAAGAAAATGGCCGGAAAAAATAATCGCCTGTAATTCTCGAGTGAAAAAAGTAAACTTCAGATGCGTAAACGAAGGTATTACTAACACAACATGCTAGATAGGAAAATTCTTCAGATTTAGATTTTATGTTATTGTCATTTCTACAGTGAAAAATTGAGTAATGTAATACATAATCATCCTTGAATTTTGAAATCACCATTTTTATCACTCTAGTTCCTCGGAACAGAGTGCTTATCAATTTGCCCAAATCTCTGTAATTTTCGAATTTTTGGCTGAAAATGGTCTCAAACGATTTGGTTCGACTCACTGATCAAGAATCCGAGGTCGAAATCGATTCTGTCCGGCCGGTCGTAGGCACGATAACTCTCGAACGAAAGGAGTTAGTGGGTTGAAATTTGCAAGGTGGGTTTAGAGCTTAAATATCTCGGACAAGTTCGTTAATGGGCGAAATCCATCAAGCGGTTTCGGAGTTATGGCCAATTCGAGTAAAAATATTTTTTATGAATCTTTCCGAAACCGATCAATCGATCTATCTGAAATTAAGCATCAAATTGTAGAATCATGACCTTTATACGCATGTGAAGTTTTGTATTGACCAGGTTACCGCAAAGTGTAAAAAAATTTTTTTTTAATTTAAAAACAATTTTTCTACAATAACTCTCGAACGGAATGAGCTAGGCAGTTGAAATTTGCAGAGTAGGTTAGGGTGATAAATATCTCGGTTAAGTTCGTTATTGATGGTTTCGGAGTAACGAAAAAAAAATTTTTTTTTAAGGAACAAATTTCAAATTAAATTCTTATGTAAGATGCAGAGTTTCACCATAAAAATTCATTGATATCATTTTCAACTCCGACAAGCTAATACTTTCGGAATTATGATTTTTCGAAATATCAATAATGAATCGTATTTCTATGTTTTCACAGAATGTTATAATTATTCAATCTAAGCTTTATTATATGATCTGTGTTCATACTCGTACATATCATCCTGTTCTATAAGAGAGAGTCAAATTCATTTCAGCTATTTTAATTTGATTTCTTCCATGGTTCAGTTCTCATTCTCAGATTGCTCATCTAATCTTGATAAATAAACTATTATTTGAATTGAATTTCCTTTATGATGCAGTTCTATCATAAGAATACATTGATATAATTCCCAACTCTGAGAAACCAATACCTTCGGAGATATAATTTATCTGTTTGAAATAGAGCGCCAGAAAGCTCCTGTCCACAGGGCTTGAACCAATTTTTTTGACAATAATCAAATGATCGACTCAAACTCTTCCTGAAAAAGATGAAAATTTCATCGGAGACCTCAATCTATAATGGTTTAATACAGAAAATAACAATTGGACAATATTGGCGACAAAATTTGTGCTTTTGTTGATATATTGATTGAAAGTTCGCCGAAGAAATTAGTATTACGTTGTTATTTCGAAAACTACACCTGGGATAAAGATGAAATTAGGTATGTATGTGAAGAATAGCGATTTGAAATCAGTCAAATGCGGCATCAAATATTAACAATCATAATTTCTCGCAGATGAACATTTTATTGAATATTTCAGGCCATAGATTTATTAAATCTGATTATAATGAAAATTATGGCGAGAAAATCTGTGATATTATTGATATATCGAGAAAACATTCATAAAGGAATTTGGTTTATTACCCTGATATTTTGAAAACCGCATTCGATCTCAAAATGATAGTGAGTGTGCCAGGTGCTTATAAGTTAGAATAAAAATTGGTTGAAGCCCTGTAGACAGGAGCTTTGGTGCTCTTGTTCAAACTTTGACAAATCATATCTCCGAAAGTATTGGTTTCTCAGAGTTTGGAATGATATCCATGGATTCTTCCCAAGTAGCAAAAGTGTTATGAATATCGGTCGTATGGACGTCTATATAACAATCCGAAAAACCGATAGCCTACGTAAATCAATATCAAATTAGTACATTATAACGTCATTAACACGGTTACTACGACAAAAGTGGGAATGATTTCACTACATATACGACTGTTGTAAAGTTGTAATTACAACCTCTAAAGCAACTAATATACATATATATAAGTTGTGTATTAGGTTGTAATGTAAAACCGATATATTATGTGTTGATACAACATAGATAATAACGTTTATACAACTTCGAAATTGTATTGATAAATAGAAATACCTCATTTGAACGTTTCGTGTCTTTTTAAATCCATGGAAGGATTGGCAACTTCTTTGCATGAGCTTTTACACTTAGAATTTTACCTAATAATTAGATCCAACTTATTTTCTGAAATAATTTCATGATGGGACTCGAACCTCTGCCTCTATGGATGCTCTACTAAGAAACCTGTTGCTTTTCCGTCGTCGCTATTGAATAAGATATATGATCTGATGAAATTTCTCCAGTTATTGTCATGAGAAAATCCTTTTTGTCGCGCTTGATTCTATTATATTTTCAAATTCATCAATCTAATGTATATAAAAAGAGCTCTATTATCTCAGGTGCGAAAGTGAACTCCATTATCTTAGGTGCGATAGAATGATAGAAAACAGAGTTAGGTTATGTATTCTCACACCACAGACCATGAAGTCTACCCATATATCCCCTTCTTTCTGGTCTCGATCTTCGGTATGACACTGATTGTTGTTCGTGTTGCTCGGGTGTCCACTTGTGGCGTCCCCTTTGTGCGGCCTTGTTCCTGTTGCCGGGTCCGTCTACGGGTTGCTCTTGCGAGCGATGATTTCGTATGCGACCGATAACTTGTTCTCGCTCCCCCTCGATGTCCTTGTCGGAAGCTGTAGTTTCTTGTGTGACAGGCGCCCGCCACCTCAGCATCCTGTCGTTGGTGGTTCGCATGCTGTCACGTCCTGCACCAACCCCAGACATGCCCTGGTGATCCCCAGGCAGCAGCTGTTCTTCGAGGCTCCGTAGATTGTAATTCATCATCAGTTGAGAGTGACCAGGGTCCACGGGCTTGTCACACCCGTATGCTACTAAGTAGTGTCTCCATGCGGTTCTGCATTTCATACCTACTGCCAAGTTTAGCTAGGGTACCTCGGGTTTGCTAGGCCCGTACTCTGAGACACACCCCAGAGCCCCCTGTGCATCCGAAATCTGATACACTATTCAAATGTGAGCTCACTTCAACATCCTCTTATCAATATTCAGAAAGTTCAACTAGAAATATGTGCATGCACGCCAATGAAGATCGCGATAGGGCATTTCCGAATCCACTTATTCGCATTGATTGACAATCCTAACCTCCCGAAGTCATTTAGAAATATATATACAGGGTGTTCCACTAGTGCCGCCGCGGACGATATAAGCGTAACGGTCAAAGTTTGGCAACATGTTTTGGTGCAACGCTATTGGTGCACGTTAGTGTTGTGATTTATGAAAATTGGAATTGTTAACAGAATATGCTGAAATATGAAATATTGAAGGACATCTTTTTTTTACTATCGCTTCTTCCTTCAACAAGCAGAGAGGTTTCTACAAGGTACCCGAAACTCAATTTATAAATAGGAAGCGGCAAAAGAACGCTTATAGGATTTCATTCATAAATGCACTATGTACAGCTGGATAGTTTTTAATATCACTGGAATAGCTTCTCGATTTCCCCAGGCCACGGGCAGCTTTACCCATCGCCTCAGGGAAAACCATGCATACATTATTTGAACAAGCTTCAATGAAATAAACAAACCAATATTTTCGAATTCCTTTCCATAACTCCTTAACTCCTCATAGACTTCTGTTTCCATGTCATCCTCTGCAGCTTCATGTGCCATGGCTTTGAAGAGTTTGCAGCCTACTAAGGCTTTGGCTAAAGCTTCTTCCCCATGCTGCCACATCAGAAGAGCCATTTTGTGTCTTTTCATCAGTACAGCCCAAATCTGCAGGAAAAAATCTTCCTCAATATACATTTCAAAGTACGAGCACAGTATCGAAATGTTTATTCCTATTCTGTGACACAAGGACATTTTGTAGATCATTTCTATGGCGGTTTGATATAGGGTGGTCAGATTTGAATTATATTCTGAGCTTTATAAATGTTAGCAGGGGTTAGTGAGATTTTAATTATAATTATTATATTTAACCGCCCTTCAAATTGCCTCAATTCAAGTTTTGAACAAAAAATTATAAAAGCATTGTTGTGGCGTCAGGAACTTCAGAGGACAACTTCATTAAATGATCAATATATATCACTCATTCAACATTCGTTTACTACTGAAATTCAGAGATATTAAAAATTCACCACATTCAAAAATTGTTTAAAATATGCATTCGTATAGTTCCAGAAAATTCCTTAATTTGGGTTATAATGAGAAATATTTATACCCATCATTTTATACATGCTTTAATGAGAAATGACATAGAACTCTGGTGAAAAATTTACGAGATAATGTATTTTTCACAATCGCGTACGTTCTGGGGAACATCGCGATATAATTTTGCTCAAATGTCTGTCATTTTCGAATTTTTTGCCGAAAATGGTCTCAAACGACTAGGTTCAACTCACTAATGAGGAATTCGAGGTCAAATTTTATTATGTCCAGCCGTTGCTACGATAACTTGAGAATGGAGAGGAATTTTCGAATTTACCATGGTTAATTCGATTAAGAGTATCCAATACAGGAGAATGGACAATTGGACCAAAGTTTTTGTCAAATTTCTCTAGAGATACTTGCCTCAAATAATTCCGAATGAACCTTGAAATTATTATTCCACAACTAAATATCAGTCTTCATCTTGTTAGGATCTGTAGTTTGGGAAATAAATAGGAAAATAAAATTTCAATGAGCTGAAGGACGGGACCCCCCTGTCGATGACGAACTGATAGGCAATAAAACTCAGTAACTACTTCTCTGCAAATTTTAAGTTTCTGAGTTCTTTATTTCGAAAGATATCGTGTTGACGGGTGGGCGGACGGATAAAATTAAATTTGACTACGGATTCTTTATCAATGAGTCAAATCAAATCATTTGAGACCATCTTCTGAACTCTGAAATTACAGGCATTTGGACATAACAATAGCGCCCTGGTATGAGCAAAATCTACATACAGTGCGCGTCAAAATTATGGAACAAATTTATTTTCTCAGATGAAAAATATTTGGCAACAAATTCCTGAAACAGGTCAATTTTTGTTTCACTTTTACCAAATTTTTATGCATTTTTGAACCCATCAACCCTCTAAATTTTTTGAATAGGGAAAGTGGGTCCTGCTGTACTTTTTTGGTAAGGTTTTTGTATCTTCTTTACAGGCGTGCAGATATTTTCAAGAAAACATCTTTCTTTTTTGAAAAATAGTTAGTTCAAAGAGGTTTTCAGTTTGTGCACTTTGTCACGACTCATTTACTTTGAGACGATGGTACCTGATGAAATTTGTCACCGAATGAAATTCGACCATTACAGTTTTGTTCATGCACATCTTTCAACCCCCTCACGCCCCCCTCACCATTTTTATTCTCCATTAAAGGGTTCTTAGGGGTTGAAAGTTGTGCATGTACAAAACTGTAATGGCCGATTTTGATTCGGTGACATATTTCATCAGGTACCATCGTCTCAAAGTAAATGAGCCATGACAAAGTGCGCATACTGAAAACCTCTTTGAACTAACTATTTTTCAAAAAAGAAAAAATTTTCTCGAAAATTTCTGCACGCCTTTAAAGAAGTCACAAAGACTCTGAAAAAAAAGTACCACATGACCCACTTTCCCTATTCAAAATATTTAGAGGGTTGCTGGGGATAGCACAAGGTGCAACAAAAATCCTTCAAAAATGCATAAAATTTCGGTAAAAGTGAAAGAAAAATTTACCTGTTTCAGAATTTTGTTGCCAATTTTTTTTCTTCTGGGACAATGCATTTTTTCCACAATTTTGACGCGCACTGTATATGTTATATGTCTTTACAACGTCGAATATTGGTTCAAAACTATCCGTCAGATATCGCAGAAATATGTCGTAGGAGCCTTCAAATCCTTATTCTACAGTCAAGTTTGGATCTTTATTCTTGTAAATATTGGGAAAATATTATTTTATTTCCAAACATCCTTGAGCGAGTTCAGTACCAGGTTGGCTCACCGCTCTGGTTATGAATTGGAATAAGCACGCCAAATCAGACTGACCTCACGTCAGTGCTTTTCCAATTATTCGACACCAAAATTGGAAACATACTCAAACAACATTGCGCACATGATCAATTGTCTATCCCATATACGTATTAGATATATACCGCGTATGTCGAATAAAAGTTGAAGCATCCTCAGATAGCCATGAAATTCCGAAATCATGTCCCCAAACTGCTTCTGCGCATGCGCGAAAGTCGTTGGCCGAAATTGATAGGTTAAAGTTGATTGTTGTCATTTTTGAATCCCATTATTTGATTGATTCATTGATGTCTTCCTGTTCTGTTGAGTTTTTGTGAATTTTTAATGTGGTTTGTGAAGTTTTACTAGTAGTTTGGACCATATAATTTATTTATTTATTTCGGGCCACAAACAGGTCAGAGACCTATGAACAGTATCCACATATTACATTTAGATGAAAACAAACAAAAAATCAACGAAAACCTCTACACCAAATCAAACCAAAAATGAAAACCTCACTGCATCAGAAAATGTTTTTTGAGTTGTAGCTTAATGTTAGCACAATGAAATACATCAACAATTCGTAGCTCATTGCAGGTTCGGAACATTCTAATTAACGGAGAGTTTTTGGATGCATTCGTCCTTCTAAAGGGTACATGGAAACTTTAAAAAGATCTTAGGTTGAAATTCGGGACATTAATGTGAACTTCCTGCAATAAATCCTGTACCTGCAACTCACCACTTAAATTTTCCGTAACATAACTATATCGCCTATCCTACGTCTATTTTCAAGAGAAATCAAATTAAAATGTTTTCTGGCCATATAATAGAAACTTACGTTATCATTCGAAACAGAGAAATTACCTCTAAAACTTAAATATTTGAGCAATTTATTCTGTATTCGTTCGATTCTTTCTATGTAGATTTTATACTGTGGATTCCAAATGACCGAAGCAAAATTTAGTCGGCTAATAATGAGAGAAAGAAGATGTTTCACTTCTGAAAAGGGATCAAAGGATGTATTGTTGCAGAAGTGAATAAATATTTCGTGAATAAAAATACTCTAACAGCCTTTATCATGAATTTGCAGTACACCAAGAGCAGTTTGATATGAACATGGATGTTTTTAATATGAAAAGTTTCTTTCATTTTTGCGCGTATGTTCTGGGGAACATCGCGTTATAGTTTTGCCCAAATGTCTGTAGCTTTCAAATTTTTTTACGAAAATGGTCTCAAACGATTTAGTTCGACTCCCCAATGAAGAATTCGAGGTCAAATTTGATTCTGTCCACCGACCGTCCGGTCGTTGCCACGATAACTTGAGAACGAAAAGAGCTAGCGACTTGAAATTTTCAGGGTGAATGGCTCATCTCAATTCGACGGACAAGTTCGTTAATGGGCATAATCGGCCCAGTGGTTTCCGAGTATTAATTTTGTTTTCAACCAATATAAATCCGATCGAATTGAAACTTGGTGAGTAGTTGTAGAATATGAACCTAAGCACGTTTGTGGAATTTTGTGCGAATCGTATGGCTAGAAAATTTTAAAAAAATTATTAAAAAATATTTTTGTTGTCACGATAACTTGAGAACGGAAAGAGATAGCGGCTTGAAGTTTTCAGGTTAGGATGTGCACCAGAAGCGACATTTCAGTTTGTTTATGAGCATAATCGGCCAAACGGTTTTAGAGTTATAGCCATCCGAAATTTGGTTGTTTTTTGTTCCTCATTAACTCGAAAAATACTAAACCGATTGAAATCAAACATGGTAGTTAGTTGTAGAATGCCAACGCGAAAATTCTTGCCAAATTTCGTTAGGATAGTATTTGTAAAAAATGTTTAAAAAATCATTGAAAATTGAAAAAAAAAAATTCTATATATCAGCAACTATTCGTTTGAAATTGCTGAAATTTTGCAGGCGCCTTCATAACCTAACTGTACTACCAAGTTTCAAGTTTCAACACGATCGGTTGAATATTGTTGGAGATTCGAGCATTCTTGTGTGAGTTCAGTAGATGGGTGACCGTTGCCTCGATAACTTTCGAACGAAAGGAGATAGGGACTTGCAATTTTCAGGGTAGGTTGCGTATCCGAAAGGGAGAGTTGAGTTCGTTTTTGGGCACAATCGGTCGAACGGTTTCCGAGTTATACCCACCTGGAATATTATTTCCTTGATAACTCAAAAAATAAATATTCGATCGAATTGAAACTTGGTAACTAGTAGTAGAAAATCATCATAAGGACGTGTTTAAAATTTTGTAAGAACCGTACCCCTAGAAAATTTGAAAAAAAATGACGAAAAAAAAATTTTAAAAACCGCACCCCTAGAAAATTTCAAAAAAATCACGAAAAAAAGTTGGTTCAAGCACTGACGTGAAGTCAGAAGCTTTTGCGCGTATGTTCTATTGTCCATTCTTCTGTATTGGACACCCTTAATCGAAATTACCATGGTAAATTATGTTGTCCATTCTCCTGTATTGGACACTTAATTCGAATTTACCATGGTAAATTCGAATTAAGAGTGTCCAATTTACCATGGTAAATTCAAGCACTGACGTGAAGTCAGAAGCTTTTGCGCGTATGTTCTATTGTCCATTCTTCTGTATTGGACACCCTTAATCGAAATTACCATGGTAAATTATGTTGTCCATTCTCCTGTATTGGACACTTAATTCGAATTTACCATGGTAAATTCGAATTAAGAGTGTCCAATTTACCATGGTAAATTCGAATTAAGAGTGTCCAATACAGGAGAATGGACAACATAATTTACCATGGCAAATTCGATTAAGGGTGTTCAATACAGAAGAATGGACAATAGAACATATGCGCAAAAGCTTCTGACTTCACGTCAGTGCTTGAACCAATTTTTCAATTTAGATCTTCGTTAAATTTACGAGGTGACATCGATCGATTGTTGAGCAATTTTAGGAACGAAATAGTCTCACAGATTTCCAGAAGTGACTTCTCAGAGAATTGCGAAATAGAAACAATTTTGCCGCTCGCTTGTGGAGGAGGACTATAATATTAATATAAGCTTATTTATTGAAAACAATGTAATTCTGTAGAATTTATTGAATTAAAAAATACCGTGGATCTGACAGAACAAAATCTTATGACATTATTATGATCTATTTTTGTTTCAAAGTTTGCTATATGTGATAAACTATATCTAACACTTGAGAACATTTTCAACACTTTACCTTGTTAGAACAGTTTATATAACTGACAAAATAAAACTTAATAAGTCCCATCCTTGAACACATTATTAACAATCTTGTTCGAGGCAAAGGCTTAGTGAGAACATCAGCAACTTGTTCTTGAGAACTTATCTGCTGAAAAGCTAACTATTCTTCCAAAACTTTTTCCCTTATGAAAAAATGTTTTAAGTCGATATGTTTTGTTCTGTGATGAAACTGTGGATTTTGAGCTAATCTTACTGCTGCAGAGTTATCTATTTGCAGTAGTGGAATGTGATCTAATTTGATGATGGCTGAGAATAGTCTATTCAACCAAATCACTTATTTTGTAGCTTCATTCGCAGCAACAAGTTCCGCTTCAGTAGTTGAAGTAGCAACAATACTATGTCTATGACTAGACCAGGATATTATTCCACCAGCAAAATTAATCAAAACTCCTGAAGTGGATCTGCCAGTTTTTGTGCATCCACCAAAGTCAGCAACAATATAGCATTCTAATTCTTTAGCTAGACCTGGTTTATATGCAATTGCATAATGAATTGTTCCAGAAATATATCTGAAAACTTTTTTCAGTTTTACTACATGAACAGTAGTTGGGTTTTCCAGACTTCTTGATAGAAAACCAATTGCATATGCCAAATCTGGTCTAGTACCAACCATGAGGTACATCAATGCACCTACTGCTTGTCTGTAGGGAAAATTTGTATCTTCGGTAACTTTCCCTGATTTGAGGATCTCTGAATAGGTTTCTATTGGAGTCGAAACAGGTCTGCAATTAGATAAATTAAACCTATCTAAAATTTTCATTGCGTATGCTTGCTGACTTATTTTTATGACTCCCTCTGGGTCAGTTGTGATTTCTAGTCCTAAGAAAAAGTTTGCTGGCTTGTAGGTTATTATGAATTCCTGCTTCAATTCATCCATAAATTGGTCCAAATCCTTTTTTGATGATACGACAACGAGTCCATCGTCGACATATAAAGCTAGTAGTTCTTTCCGGTTATCTATTGCACGAATATATAAACAAGAATCTCGTCATTATTTTTGAAACCTAAATGTCTCAAATATAGATTCAATCGGTTATACCAACAGCGAGGCGCTTGCTTTAGGCCATAAAGACTGCGTTTTAATTTACATATTCCATCAGATCCATCATTGAAGCCCTCCGGTTGTTTCATGTATATATTTTCTTCTAATTCTCCGTATAAGAAGGCAGTTGAAACATCGAATTGTCTCAAGTGCATTTTCTCACTTGCTGCAATACTGAGAATCGATCTCACAGTAGTTAGTTTTGTTACTGGGCTGAAGGTCTAATTGTAATCTATGCCTTGCCGCTGATTATACCCTTTATACCCTTTATACCCTTTATTCAAAAGAATATATACAGGGTGCGTCTTAGACCACTGCATTAATTTTAACCAAAGATTCCTCTCATCAAATGAAACACTTTTTTCATTTACCATTTTTCCAGATTCGGCTCAGGTAAAAAGTTACAAGCGTTTAAAGATTTCACAATGTGCTAATACACTCCCGCATATAAATTATCTATGACATTGTTGGCGGACGAGAATAAGGCATGGTAACGGTGTTTACAGCTTGATTCGGGATTCCAACGCTCAGGAACGGATCCATAAAAGTAGTGAAATTTCTGGAGTTTTCCATTTTAAAACAATCAATGAAGAATATCTCGAAAACGGTGCGTTTAAGGAGAAATGATAAAAATAATATAATGTTCTAAAACGATGGAATATTCTTGAAATGACTCAAGAAAAAATTTATATGCTTTCTTTATGCTAATTTCGTTTAGTTTTATGAATCCACGAGTCCATAACTAGAAAACCAGTAGAAGTAGAAAATAACTAATATTTGGAAAATATGTATCATAGTTATAGGAAACTTTACGCCAACATTCATTTTATTCGAAAAAAGGATGTCAAAGCTACAAAATGAAAACTGATTTTTTTTCAAAATTTCAACAGCCTGTATCTTTTTACCTGAGCTGAATTTGGAAAAATGTTAAATGAAAAAGGTGTTTCGTTTGATGAGAGGAATCTTCGGTTAAAATTAATGCAGTGGTCAAAGACTCACCCTGTATATACACCCTGTATATTACCAATCTGGATTTGAATCGTTCTACACTTCCATCCGGATTCATCTTGATCCTATATATCCATCTACAGGGTAGTGCCTTCCTACCTTTGGGCAATTCAACTAATTCCCAAGTATTATTTTCTTTCAGTGAATTCAACTCACTACTCATTGCTTCTACCCATTTTTCATTATCATCACTGGCTAATGCTGCTTGATATGTTTCAGGAGTACTAACTGCTTGAAATATTCCTTCAGCATATAAGACGTAATCTTCAAAAGATGACGGAGTTTGAATAGAGCTTCTGCTCCTAAGATTATATTTTCTTTCTTCATCTTCCCTCTCTTCAGTTCTTTCGTTATTATATTCTTCAAGATCAGCTTGTAAATCTCTATCTTGATCTTCTATGGTTTCTTCTGAATTATTAAGGCTGCTTTTTTGTATATATTGCGAAACATTATTACTTGTTTCTGCGTTATTTTCTTGAATTATTTCTTCAGGAGACCTCTTAACTTGGTTACATATACTTAAGTCTTCATCAAAAGTAACACCTCTTGAAAGAATTACCTTCCGCTCTTCCTTCAACCAAATTCTGTATCGTTCATCTCCATCATAACCCACTAAATTTCCTTTGACTGCCTTTTTATCCATTTTACGTCTCTTTTGAGCAGGAACATGACCATAACAGTTCGAACCTATTATTCTCAAATGTTTTATTCTGGGTTTTTTACCATGCCACAATTCATATGGACTTGCACCATCCAATTATGACTTTCCAGTTCTATTGAGAATATAAATTGAAGTGTTAACAAATTGAGCCCAGAGACTCGGAAAAAAATCTGCTTCACTCTTAATTCGAATTTACCATGGTAAATTAGAATTAAGTGTCCAATACAGGAGAATGGACAACATAATTTACCATGGTAAATTCGATTAAGGGTGTCCAATACAGAAGAATGAACAATAGAACATACGCGCAAAAGCTTCTGACTTCACGTCAGTGCTTGAACCATTTTTTTTTTTGAGTTATCAAGGAAATAATATTCCAGGTGGGTATAACTCGGAAACCGTTAGGCCGATTATGCCCAAAATCGAACTCAACTCTCCCTTTCGAATACGCAACCTACCCTGAAAATTGCAAGTCCCTATCTCCTTTCGATCGAAAGTTATCGAGGCAACGGTCACCCATCTACTGAACTCACACAAGAATGCTCGAATCTCCAACAATATTTAACCGATCGTATTAAAACTGAAACTTGGCAGTAGAGTTAGGTTATGAAGGCTCTTGCAAAATTTCAGCAATTTCAAACTATTAGTTACTGATATATAGAATTTTTTTTTTTATTTTCAATGATTTATTAAAAATTTTCTACAAATGCTATCCTCACCAAATTTTGCAAACATTTCCGCGTTGGCATTCTACCACTAATAACCATGTTTGAATTCAATCGGTTCAGTATTTTTCGAGTTAATGAGGTACAAAAAACCACCAAATTTCAGAAAATTTCAGATGGATATAACTCTAAAACCGTTTGGCCGATTATGCTCATAATCAAACTGAAATGTCACCTTCTAGTGCACATCCTAACCTGAAAACTTGAAGCCACTATCTCTTTCCGTTCTCAAGTTATCGTGACAACAAAAATATTTTTCAATAATTTTTTAATAATTTTCTAGCCATACGATTTGCACAAAATTTCACAAACGTGCTTAGGTTTACATTCTACAACTACTCACCAAGTTTCAATTCGATCGGATTTATATTGGTTGAAAACAAAATTATTAATCGGAAACCACTGGGCCGATTATGCCCATTAACGAACTTGTCCGTCGTATTGGGATGCGCTACCCACCCTGAAAATTTCAAGTCGCTAGCTCTTTTCGTTCTCAAGTTATCGTGGCAACGGCCGGCCGGCCGGATGGCCGGCCGGACAGAATCAAATTTGACATCGAATTCTTCATTGGGGAGTCGAACTTAATCGTGATGATAAATTTCGAAGGAGTTGGCAAAATTCCGAAGGGGTTGGACAAAATTTCGAAGGAGTTGGATAAAATTTCGATGGAGTTGGACAAAATTTCGATGGAGTTGGAAAAAGATTTGAAGCAGTTGGAAAAATTTCAATGGACTTGGAATATTTCCGAAAAAATTGTTATAAAATGTGAAGGAATTTGACCGCCTGACCGGATAAATGCAAAGCAGGCAGATAATAGGAACAGGATAATATGGAATATATATTTTTTCTGAGTTTGGGAGAGAAAACCCAGAAAGAAACCATTTAACAATGTGTGTAGCCGGCAAGTTTGTCATAAAACAAACCATCTGGAACCAATTTGAGCTATTTCTCACTGTCTAGCGGCATTTTAAAAAGCTTTTATTTCTATTGAATTTAGCAACGTAAATGTGTGAGTACACTGGCGCAGCCAGGAGGGGGGGGCTTTGGGGCTGCAGCAATGTTTTCAGAGTTCATCGTCGATCTCCCCAATGTTGAACGGAGTTGGGGCAAATTTTTAAAAAACAATTGGAAAAATTTTAAAGCAGTTGGATCTCCCCCTCCCCGTCGTCGTCGTATCGGTTTTTTATTTAATCCTTCATGCACAGTTGGAAAATTTTGATTGCTTGAAAAAAATTGTCTTGTGGAATTAACAATTTCTAAGCGTAGGACCGGGATAATGTACCACAAAATTTGTAGGACAATGTGACCATTAAATTATATACATGTTAACGAAGTATAAAAAAACCAGCTGGTTAGTAATGATTTTTAATGACTTCGTTATCGATACATATTAAAAGGTGGGGACTCTTTGATCAAACCATACATTTCGAAGGACAAATATTTTTTCAAATAATTTATATAATTATCTTGAGATTAAAGAATCCCCCAGTTAGTAATAAATGTTTGTGACTCATCAAATAAATATATTTTGTCCTTGCTACCTCTGTTAGCTAACAGAATCAAGAATTTCCGCACAGGATATTGTTGGGCGTCTCACCGAAACGAATCTATTCACGAAAAAAAAAGCACTGACGTGAAGTCAGTACTCTTTGGCGCGCGTGATCACGGTGGCTAATTTGAATTGAATGATGAGTACTTCAAGCTCAGTGGATAGAGCGAGCCGAAGATCTACCCAAAGGATAGTGGACACCATTCACTGTCGGTTCAAAAATTAACAGTGCTGTATCTAAGCTGCCATCAGTAAAGAGTAACAAAGTTGGAAAAGAACACAAGTGACTCTCCTTAGTCGCACAAGCTCCTAGAAGATTTGGGAGGGTCAGTATAATCCTAATCATGTTGTAGCACGCGCGCCAAAGCAGATTGACTTTTTACACTATTTCTTTCATTGTTAAGTCAATCTGCTTTTGCGCGCGTGCTATAAACATGATTAGGATAATACTGACACTCCCAAATCTTCTAGGAGCTTGTGCGACTAAGGAGAGTCACTTGTGTTCTTTTCCAACTTTGTTACTCTATACTGATGGCAGCTTAGATAGAGCACTGTTAATTTTTGAACCGACAGTGAATGGTGTCCACTATCCTTTGGGTAGATCTTCGGCTCGCTCTATCCACTGAGCTTGAAGTACTCATCATTCAATTGAAATTAGCCACCGTGAACACGCGCGCCAAAGAGTACTGACTTCACGTCAGTGCTTTTTTTTTTCAAGTTCCTTTAACAAATATAGCTATCAATACAGTTTGGCTGTTAGCTTTACCGTAGATCGGAAAAAAATGCGGTTGTGGGTCCTCCGTTAGGGACGCAATTGCATCTTCTCCAAATCCGAACGTTTTTTAATATAGATCTACCGAATATAGTTATTTATAAATTCGCCTCAGGGCCACCATACAGTTATTTCAAATCAGAAACAACGCTATTTCCCCCAAACTGACTTGTGTCCGTGCACTGAATTGACATGAATATTCTTTTAAAACCTCACAATATCGGCTCATTACTCCCAACATTACCCAAACAACCCAAAACCATTCACTTCTCGTCTGCGCAAGCGCAGTATACTCGTGGCTGCAAGTCCTCCCAAAATTACACACCTCACAAAAAACTCCGATTCTCCAACACTTGTGGTTCAGGAGATATCGCTTCTTGAATCCACGCATGCGCAGACCCTCGCCAGGGGATTCTATAGCGGAATAGCATCCGCCACCCCAAAACCCCAATCCTCTCTGACGAAAGCACCAGCAGTTAAATCACTGATGGTCTGCTCATGCGCATAACGAAAAATGCCCGTAAGGGGTTACATCAATTTCGAAATTAGCCCCAGGGCCACGGTACGGACACTTTTACTCTGAAACAACGCTACATCCCCCAAACTGACTTGTCCTTGCACTGAATTGCTATGAATATTCTTTTAAAACCACATAATATCGACTCAGCACTCCCAACATAACCCATCCAACCCAAAAACAGTCACTTCTCTTCTGCGCATGCGCAATCTACTCGCGGCTAAAAGTCCTCTCAAAATAACACACCTTACAAAAACTCCGATTCTCCAACACTAGTGGTTCAGGAGATATCACATCTTTAATCCACGCATGCGCAGACCCTCAACAGGGGATTCTATAGAGGAATAGCATCCGCCACCCCAAAACCCTAATCCTCTCTGACGAAAACACCACCAGTTAAATCACTGATGGTCTGCTCATGCGCATAACGAAAAATGCCTGTAAGGGGTAACATCAATTTCAAATTTAGCCCCAGGGCTACGGTACGGACACTTTAACTCGGAAACAACGCTACATCCCCCAAACTGACTTGTCCTTGCACTGAATTGCTATGAATATTCTTTTAAAACCTCATGATATCGACTCAGCACTCCCAACATAACCCATCCAACCCAAAAACAGTCACTTCTCTTCTGCGCAAGCGCAATCTACTCGCGGCTAAAAGTCCTCTCAAAATAACACACCTTACAAAAAACTCCGATTCTCCAACACTAGTGGTTCAGGAGATATCACATCTTTAATCCACGCATGCGCAGACCCTCAACAGAGGATTCTATAGAGGAATAGCATGCGCCACCCCAAAACCCTAATCCTCTCTGACGAAAACACCACCAGTTAAATCACTGATGGTCTGCTCATGCGCATAACGAAAAATGCCTGTAAGGGGTAACATCAATTTCAAAATTAGCCCCAGGGCCACGGTACGGACACTTTAACTCGGAAACAACGCTACATCCCCCAAACTGACTTGTCCTTGCACTGAATTGCTATGAATATTCTTTTAAAACCTCATAATATCGACTCAGCAATCCCAACATAACCCATCCAACCCAAAAACAGTCACTTCTCTTCTGCACATGCGCAATCTAATGGCGGCTAAAAGTCCTCTCAAAATAACACACCTTACAAAAAACTCCGATTCTCCAACACTAGTGGTTCGGAAGATATCGCATCTTCAATCTACGCATGCGCAGACCCTCATCAGGGATCTGAATTCTATGGAGGAATAGCATCCGCCACCCCAAAACCCCAATCCTTTTTGACGAAAACTACAGCAGTTAAAGGACTTCTCATCTGCGCATGCGCAATACGGAAAATGCCCCGAAAGGGCAGCATGAACCTCGAAAACATATGTTTAGGCATTAAAAGCAACGTATTCCGCAAAATAGTAGTAATTTTTTTATTTTTTTCATGTCACGTGATCTTCACGAAATTTTGCAAAAGTGTTCGCTTAGTTCTTTTGCATCTAACTACTGAGTTTCAATTTAATCAGATCAGTATTTTTCGAGTTATCGTGAAAATTTTCAAATTTTCAAATTTTTTTTTTGCCACTTTAGGGCCGTCCGTTCAACACAAAACTTCGCAGGCATATAAAGGTCATGATTCTACAATCTGATGCCAAATTTCAAAAAGATCGAGTGATCGGTTCCGGAAATATACATAAAAAACGTTTTTACTAAAAACGGCCTTAACTCCGAAACCGCTCGGTCGATTTCGCCCGTTAACGAACTTGTCCGAGATATTTACGCTACGAAACTACCCTGCAAATTTCAACACTCTAAGTCGTTCCATTCGAGAGTTATCGTGCTAACGGCCGGACCGGCCGGACAGAATTGAATTTGACCTCGAATTCTTCATCAGGGAGTCGAACCCAATCGTTTGAGACCATTTTCGAAAAAAAATTCGAAAAATACAGACATTGTGACGAAATGATAGCACGCTGTTCCTTGCGGAACACGCGCGCAAAAATCAGCTTGATAGTAATCGAGTGCAAAAATGGCCCATGGATCCTGGACTAATTTTAAAAAAATTATTAAAAAATATTATTTACGTCACGATAACCAGAGAACGGAAAGAGTTAGCGACTTGCCATTTTTAGGGTAGGTTGTGCATATAAATTTGACATTTGCGTTTGTTAATAGGCATAATCGACTGAATGGTTTTAGAGTTATACCCATCTGAAATTTGGTTTTTATTTCCTCAATAACTCGAAAAATACAGAAATGATCCAATTCAAACTTGGTCACTAGTTGTAAAATGACGGCTCGAAAATTCTTGCAAAATTTCGCGAGAATCGTATCACTAGAAAATTTTTAAAAATTAATAGAAAATCATAGAAAAAAATTCTATATATCGGAAACTATTCGCCCAACATCCCCTAAATTTTGCAAAAGCCTTCAAAACATAACTATACTGCAAAGTTCCAAGTTTGATCATGATCGTATGTATATTTTTGAAGATACGAGCAGCATTGGATAAGTTCAGTAACTGGATGGGTCACCGTTGCCTCGATAACTTCCGAACGAAAGGAGGTAGGGAGCTGAAATTTTTAGGCTTGGTTGCGCATCCGAAAGGGAGAGTTGAGTTCGTTGTTGGGCATAATCGGCCAAACGGTTTCGGAAATACATATAACCATCTGGAATATTATTTTCTCGGTAACTCTAATAATTCAGACCCGATCGAATTGAAACTTGGTATCTAGTTGTAAAAATTCGACACAAAGACGTGTGTGAAATTTGTAAAGATTGTACTAATAGTAACATTTTTAAAAATATTATGTATCTCACGATAACTTCAGAACAGGAAGAGATAGCGATTTGCAATTTTAAGGGTAGGTTGCGCAGCCGAATGCGAAATTCGGTTTTGTTCATAGGCCTAATCGGCCAAACGGTTTTGGATTTACACCTATCTGAAATTTGGTTATTATTTCCTCAATAACTCTGAAAATACAAAATCAATCCAATTCAAACATGGTTATTAGTTGTAAATAGTCAAATGCCATCAAAACCTAACTCTACTGCCAAGTTTCAAGTTGAACACGATCGGATCAATATTGTTGGAGATCCAAGCAGCTTTGTGTGAGTTCAGTAGCTGTATGGGTGACCTTTGCCTCGATAACTTTCAGGGTAGGTTGCGCATCCGAATGGTAGGGTTAAATTAGATTTTGAGCAAAATCGATCAAACGGTTTCTGAGTTATACCCACCTCGAATATTATTTTCTCGATAACTGATAAAATATAGACTCGATCGAACTGAAACTTGATAAATAGTTTTAGAATATCGACATAAAGACGTGTGTAAAATTTTGTAAGAACCGTACACCTAGAAAATTTAAAAAAATCATGAAAAAAAAATTGGTTCAAGCATTGATTCGATTCGATTAAGAGTGTCCAATACAGGAGAATGGACAATACATACGCGCAAAAGCTCCACTCAATGTTATGTTTGATTGATTTTTGTGTATTCAAAAAGGAAACTGCAACTACGGTACTTTTAGTTAGGAAATTTATAGTAACATTGTCAATGGTTTTTTTCTTGAAAACCAGGATAATGAAATGGGTCCTTATACAGGGTGAGTCTTTAAGTTGTGCATTAATTTTAACCATGGGTTCCTCTCATCAATTGGAAGAACTTTTTCATTTACCATTTTTCCAGATTCGGCTCAGGTAAAAAGTTATAAGCGTTTAAAGATTTAATTATGTGCAAAGCCAGCCGGCTGTCTTCCAGTTTTGAACACAGATACACTGGGATTCAATATTGCAGAATTGTATGAAAGCTTTATTATCTGCTGCTCGAAATTCAATGAAATTTTTTGAGATAACTTATTTATTTACTCACTCAAGACTAATGAAATGGTTTTAAATAATCTTTATGCTGCATTTTTGAAAAAAATTCTTCCTGAATATTAAAAAACTGACTGCAACTTAGTTTTCATTGAATATTCACAATATCTTCATCGCCTATTCTGTCATTCATTAAATATTTTAATATGCATCATATAAATGACTTTATATTATAATCATTCAACCAATTTATAATAAACAATAATTATAACCTAACCTCTATCACTCTATGGTCTATAGATAGGACAGAATCAGGACATGCGTTTCACGAAGATACGTTCAGTTCACGATTAACTGATTTCTCTGTTATATTTAACAAGCAGGTTAAAGGACTTCGGGTATCATAAAGCTTTTCGATTATATCCACAGATAACTAAGCATATCAAAACCCGAGTTTCTTAGATAAGAAAACCTTGATGAAAACCGTCGAATTCTGAAAACAATCCTCCTATACACATAAGATGAGCTCGGTAATTATTATGTCCGAGAGGCGACGGATTTTTTCGTCACGTGACCACAGATCGCATGGATTTATCTGAAACAAACGAACGAGACAGAGCAGAATCACAGATTGCTGCGATCTGCCGCCAAAATTGTGATTGACATTGGAAGTAAACTTTTTAAAAATTTCAAAATTTGTTTTTTTTTATACTGGCAAATAAGGTTTATTTAGAGTTTTTAATTTTTGTACGAGTGGAATTTCGAGATAATGGATCTGATTAACTATTATTCAATCATAGATGGTATTCGTCAAAAACGATATGACAAGAAAGTTGCAGAATTGGGCACAGATCCTTATCTTATGAGGCCAGAAGAATTGAGATGTTTCTCTATTTCCAAAAATTATGTATCCAGCAAAATATTAATTATTTAATAAACAGGAATAGTACTTTCACAATGAGTGAAGTGAAAGCGTACGAGGGCTTGGAAGCTTATAAACTTTCAAGTTGTAGATGGTCCTGTGAAGCACAAATTCTCATATTTTAGTAATTGGAAAGGTGAATAAACACACCTATAGCATTGTTGTTCACTAATTTCTGAATTTTCCTCAGGTGATGCATTCACAAAGAGTAATTGAAAAATTATAAGTGCCGTTGGTAATCATTCTTGAAGATAGCTGTTGTTAGCACTCACAGGCGGTTCGGAAGAGAAAATGCAGCAAAGCAAAGGATTTCTTACTCAAAGTTTCTGAAAATCTGGGCAAATATTTCACAAAATCGAATCCAGGACCCAATTCACATCTACCACAGTTCTGTATTGTCTATGTTAACAGGAAAATTATAGAATAACTTCCATGATAGCATGTGCATCCTGTCATTGTGAAAATAGTGATATCACTTGTTCTGAAAACTACGTGTTCTTTTCCTTTTAAATAGATAGAGAATGCTTCTTTATGTTTTCCAGATGTTAATAATGGTGCGACAAATAAAAAGTTGAGTTGTATTTTATATCATTAAATAATCATGTATACCAAGTAGGAAGGTATGAATAAATACCATTGTGGTATTTTTCTTAGTCAAAAACACGTTTGTCATACATGGTTCACATTGTGTTGTCCCCCTCTGAGCCATTGATGGTAAAAAATGATAGTTTTAATTTTCTCCATAATTGTTCTTGTTCAAGATATAGTTGTAATTGTTAAAGCTTGTAGGAAAAAAGTTGAATTTATGATTGTACTTGTTTGTAAGATGAATAAAGTTATCAAAATAGAGAGAAGTTATTTTTTAATTCAAGGTGGACTTATCTCCACGTGTACACAAAAAAATGGAATACTATATACAAATTAATCACAAAGGTTTCAGATCCTTTTTTATCGCAATCAGGTATAAACATTTCCATGAATTGCCAAAAAGTAATACAGAAAAAAAATCCAACATCATTTTGAGGCTTAACAATATTGCTTTTAGTAGCAGAAGTTAAAACAACCCTATCCTGCCTAGCTATGATTTACTCGTGACATCTTTCAAGAGAGCTTTCCCGATATTTCAAACAAGTATTTTAAACGTATATTAAAATAACTAGCTGACCCAGCGAACTCTGTTCCGCCTTAGAGGCAATAAATAACGTACAATTGTGCAATTAGAAAAAAAACACCCTGTACAGTAATGATTTATTTTCAATGATGTATCCCTCTAAAGTTTATTTTTTAACACAAATGAATGAAATTGTACGATTGTGGCATGGAAAACAGCAAGTTGCAATTGACGTTAAAAGAAGAACACCCTGTATGGAGATTTCGGACGAATACATTATGAGAATCCATCCAAGGTACCTATTTAGTTAATGCTTTGTTTGTGACACAAATCACTTCAATCACGTACAATTGTGGCATGAGAAAAAGGACACCCTGTATAGTAATGCTTTATTTTCAATGGTGTATGCCTCGAAAGTTTATTTTTAAACACACATGACTAAAATTGTACGATTTTGGCAGGAAAAACAGCAAGTTTTAATTGACGTTAAAAGAAAAACACCCTGTATAACACAAAAAAGTATCCTATGTCCGTCTCCTGGTTCTAAGCTACCTCCCCACCAATTTAGAGCCAAATCGGTATAGCCGTTCTTGAGTTATAAGTGAAGTAACTAACACGACTTTCTTTTATAAATATAGATGATGAACGTACAATTCAAATCGAAAATTTCCCGTTGTTCCACGAAAATTCAAATTGCGCTATAGGAATATTCAACGATGCTGATTTAATTCAAAATTTCAACAGCCTGTATCTTTTTACATGAGCTGAATTTGGAAAAAGTGTTTCATTTGATGAGAGGAATCTTTGGTTAAAATTAATGCAGTGGTCAAAGACTCACCCTGTATAAACATATTATGTGAGTTATAGAGGTTATACCAACTATACCTCTTTCTATAAGTGTCAGCTTTGAGATCAATACTCAGTCTATGTCTTTATTCGAGCACAGATCATATGTTATCGTATTCCAGGTCCGGGTTAACAGTTAAATTTCTGGAATTTTTATCATATTTTATGTCATTCGATATAGAATATCTCGAAAACTGTACGTTTTAGGAGAATTGATGAGGAGTAATTTAATTTTCTAAAATGATTGAGTATTCTTAAAATGACTCGAGATATCATTCATCTGCTTTCATTATGGTAATTTCTCATAGTTTTATGAATTCGCGAGTCTATAACGAGGAAACCACTAGAAGTAGGAAAAAATTGTTAATTGGAGATTATGTGTTATAGTTATGGAAAACTTCACACCAAATTTCATATCATTCGGAGTAACCATGTCAAAGCTACAAAAGGGAAACTGATAATTTTTTCAAATTTCAACAGCCTGGATCTTTTTTCCTGTGCTGAATTTGGAAAAATGGTAACTGAAAAAAGTGTTTTATTTGATGAGAGGAATCTATGGTTAAAATTAATGCATAACTTAAAGACTCAGCCTGTATAGTATCCAAGGGAAAGTTTGCTCAACTCCAATATCTGGAATATTCGAAAAAATCATATTCCTATTAATTTTGATGAAATAATATATAGTTGTGTAGGATTTCAATTAGGATTGGAATTCTACTTGTATATAGGTAGATTTAGGATTACATTTCAAGGGCAAGCCAAGTGCGGGAGGGGGAGGGGAGAAGGTTAAACAGAGTAGGTACCTAGGGTATAAGGTTTTTATTGAATTCTGACTTAGACGAAGTTAGAGAACCTATATTGCGATACTTGGCGAACTTCAGTAATTGCGGAAGTAAATACTGTGAAAGTTGTGAATATTTCTTCGAGTTGAATTGGAAATAAAGTGTTTTTATCTAACCAAAGACGTAAAAGACGAATGTTAGGAGCGTAAGTCAATCTCCTACGCGATTGTTTCAAAAATTCTACATTCGGGGGCTCGATCCGGGAAGATAAGTGGATTTTGGATCTGAATAAGATTATATTTCGACGAGGCGTTAGGGACGAATTTTTTTCGGAGGAAATTGGAGACCGCACGAGAGGAAGTCGAGTTGAAGATCCAACGACGAATGAATAGTGGAAAGTGTTGTGAAATAAGAGCAATTTATGAATAGTAAAGTGCTATAAAAAAGGATTAGTAGGAGATACTGCGGTTAATCCTTATTGAGAATTTATTTCCGATTGAGTAATTTGAATTTAACCTTATGTGAATTTTGAAGCCGTTTTGTTAGTAGGGTTGTTTTTGACGTGAATATTTTGAAATACAGAATATTAAATTTGATTTCTATTTCGATAAAGACGCTAGTTTGGAAGATTGTAATTTAAAATTTGATTCGTGGAAAACAAGATAGTATTAAGTCGCATAGATGAATAAATGTAAATTTGTTATTCGATTTTGAATTAGTTGAAATATTCAATGGTTTGTTAATTTGTATTTTCTATCGAGGCGATATTTATGGCGATTTCCATTGACCCGCTCGGAGCACTCGAAATCGATCTCATTTGTCATGCATCTCTCCAATTGAACCGAAAAATATCTGTCAAATATGACTCCGAGTGATCCGAGCGTGTCAATGGAAATCGCCATTAGACGTTCAATAATTTTTTGACAGACTGAGAGAAACTTGTATTTTATTATGATACGATAATAGGGCATGTAAGGACATATAAATTGTTGGCGAAATTTGATAAGATGTGTTCACTAGGACAAATTTTAGAAGTTGAATCCAACATCACTAACGCGAAGATTACAGCGATAAAGCCTTGCATGTAGTTTTTTTTAGGTTAAGAAGGTGGACCTTACAGACGTCATAGGCCTTTGAGAAATTTTAGTGGTTTTAAATGGGATGAAAACTCGGAAGAGCATGCAGATGAAATTGCAACTGCCGTTGACCATCTTTCGTCCGCTGATTTAATTACAGTATGTGGAATACTGGACTTGAGCTACGATGCTTTGGTCGGAGAATTGGCAAAACAGACCTGTAATTTTCTCGTGACTCCAAGTATTAGCGAGGAGGAGGAAGATCGCGATGAAGAAAGATTCCAGGATGTCAAGAAAGTAGACAGAGCATCAGCTCGGAAACAAAGTGAAAGTTATTCAAGGAAATGTAATTTTTCGTTGACATTTAGAGACGTAGAGGATATCGTTCGTCAATTCGAGGGAAAACCGGAGTATGGGTAAATGGATCGAGTACTTGGAAGAAATTTCTTCGATAACAGGTCAACGAAGTCGTTTTCAGGATTGGCGAAGTTGTTCGTTCAATCTCTTTCGGAGGTGACAACGTGGACATCGTTGAGGAAAAAGTTGATTAAGGAATTTGATGTTCCAGTGAGCACGGCTCAAATATATAAACTCCTCATGCAGAGGAAAATACGGCCCAGTGAGAATATATAGGAGTATGTTCTTATAATGTGGTAGATTGGTAGTCGCGTGTACATTGAGGACGAGACTATTATTAGGTATATTATAGACGGCATTCCGGATTATACCCCAAACAGAATTGTTTCGTAAAGTGCGAGGACTTCCGGAGAATTTAAACAGAAAGTGAAAATATTCGAGGAGGTGTCGGAAAAGAAAAAGCGAGATTTCGCTCCTCCAAAGAGAGACGTGGGTGCGAACTGGAGGATAAAGACGAATGCGAATGAGAGTCAGAGAGCTACCGGGAATAATGAAATTCCCAATAAGTGAACGAAGGAAGTGTCATGCTTCAACTGTGGTGGCAGGGGACACAAGATCCGAAATGTCACATTTCCACAATGTGTACCAACACCGAAGGGGGCAGGGAAGAATTAAAAAATGTTGCTATTATCGAATATATTCCCAGTAACGCCCTAGAATTAATATTCGATTCCTTCAAAGTTCAAGCACTGTTTGACACAGGCAGCGAAATCAGTATCATCGGAGATGATTTCTACAAAACATACCTGAGGAAATATCCCCTATCTGATGACACGTCCACAATCAGGGTATTATGACGATATGGTGTGAATACCATAGGTTCGCTTAAGCTGGACGTGGAAATTAATGGACACCTGTACAATTTCACTTAATAAAAGCGGCTTCTTCTGGGTTTCGTGCCATTTTAGGAACTAATATCCTAAAACAGGCATTTGTTCAAATTGGAGATAGGGGAATCGTGGTACTACCGAAGGAAAAATTCGTCAGTAGAACTAATTGGGTGATGAGCATCACTACAGACGAAAAAACGGAGAAGGTCAAAGGGGGCCACGTTTCGGATGCGAAAATCAGATCGGAAGCACGC
This sequence comes from Halyzia sedecimguttata, assembly GCA_937662695.2. NCBI lineage: Eukaryota > Metazoa > Arthropoda > Insecta > Coleoptera > Coccinellidae > Halyzia > Halyzia sedecimguttata. Next base: position 115,994,818 of record OW569412.2, read on the forward strand.
AAATAAGTGAACGGTAGCGGATGTAGTGATACACCGCGGAGGTGAAACGGGATGGGGGCAATATGAAAATCGTTCCGAGAAAATATGGACCCGCAGTTGAGCGAATTACGAGGAGTTTTGACAAAAACATCGTTCGGGAGAGCTCACCCGCAGGTGAAAGTATTATTGCGTCCAGACGAGAAAAAGAAAGGACTCGATAGTGGATGAGACCAGAGAAGATTTCTCAGAAGATGGATAGGAACTGTTGAGAAATTGCGAGCATTGGTTATTATTGAATCAGTGAGAAAATAGGAGGAGGTTCAACGTAAAGAGGATGAAACCGACGCGTTATAAGGAAGGATATCAGGTGGCGATCGTTCTTTGGCCCTGACTTGAAGAGGAATAAAACATTTTTGGGACCATATGAAGTTGTGAAGGTCAAGGGAAATGAGAGGTATGACGTTGTGAAAGTGGGCTTCCACGAGGGAATGGGTAACACGTCTACATGTGCGGAGTACATGAAGGCGTGGATCCACAACAAGAGCATCAGTGAATTCGATGCAAATTCATAATTGAAGAGTAACTTTTCAAAACGAATTATCACCAATTTGGGCAAAATTGAGTTTGAAGCGGATTCAGAAATTATTTCTATTGCTCTATAGCCCTATGTAAACAAAATCTTCCAAATGACAGTATGTCCCTGTGTAATTCAAATCCAAAGTATGTAAGCCGCATCGCAAAGAATTATGTTTACGTTTGCATTTTTAAAACAAATAAAATATAACCAAAAACATTTTTTATCGATTTGCTCATGTTAATTATGTTACAGGCCAACACTTACTGTGCAGACCGTTTTCTCTAAATGTATGAAAAATCACAACCAACAGCATTATTTTCAATTTCAACCACATCAAAACGCATTATATACAATGGGATGAATCAAAACGCATTAAGTCCAAACGTGTTTTACATTTTCTGTGTATATCTGATCAATATTGATTTAAATGAGATTAGTTATTAACTTAAGATGTAAATTTCTATCAAACAAACTCGTCATACTCAAATTATAAGCCAGGGTGGAAGAAAAAATCGTTTTTTGTTGATTCCCAATAAAATGCTTTTTGGACTTAATGCGTTTTGAAAAGTTGCTCCTCAATTCAGGATGGCCGAGATGTAGGTTTTCAATTAGGATTGGAATTCTACTTGTAAATAGTTAGAATAATGATTACTTTTTAAGGGTGCAAGCAACGCGCTACCGACACATCAGACGTTCTCTGCTCTGCGCCCTCGGACACTATAAATGCATTAGCAAATCGTTAGCGATCCTATACAGAATCCAAACACGATGACAGGAGATGAATTTAAGACCAAACCCCGACTTTCAGGCGTCTCCGAGGAGGTCGGGGTTAACGGGATATCTAGAACTGGACTTTATAAGTCTCGAACACTCTTAAGGGGTTAGGTGTAGTCAGAGACATGAAAAAATTACAATTTTGAATATTTTTTTTACGTAAAAATACAGCATCATTAAATTGACAGAAATTTCAGGAAAAAAATTAATAACTTTAAAAGTAATGTCTGTTTGTGTTGATCCAGTTCCAACCGAAGCTCCTTGCCGTGACCATCACTCATCCTTGGAGATCAAAAATCAATCGGACAAAAAAATCAGTTTTATTAATAGATAATCTAGTGTCTGATCGAAGCTTATTTTCCTTCTAAATTAACAAAATGGCATCCTCAGGACATTTTTTCCATATTTTCGGGAAAAAACCAACAGTTAATTGTTTATAAAAAAATTAAATAAAAAAAAAGAAAATCCTTCGATGAGGCACTTGTTTTTCAGGTTTTCGAAGAGCTGTATGAATTCCATTAAAATCTACCGATCGGTTTTCGAGCTACAGTGGTCACCAGTTCAAAGAACATAGTTCTTCAGCCGTTATGGAAGATAATATCTTTTGGATGTTGCCAACGTAGAATTCTACCTTCTGGAGTGTTCTCGTTAGCACGCTAGCTGCTAGCTACCTGCTGTCGCCCAGAGCGCCCGAGAGCCCTTTGCTAATTATCGAATAACTCGAAAAGCATTTGTCGGATTTACTTCAAATTTTCAGAGAATATTACTGAGATATTATGCTTCAAGAAAATTCATAAAAACAAGAAACGATTTTTTGAAAAAGCTGACTACACCTAACCCCTTAAATTGTGTGCAACATTACGGACGACTATATTCCTGGTTTTGCCTTAAGACCGTGGGATCGTTCCCATGGAATCCTATTGGTTTAAGGCGGGGTAATTCAGCCAAAGAATCACCAACATATGTCAGACGACAAAAACTGTAATGGACAACAGTGTAGTTACAGAATAGAATATAATCACCAATCATTTCTCTACCCTGTGAGATCAAGGCAAGCTAAGTGCGGGGGGTAAACAGAGTATGTACCTAGGGTATAAGGAATCGTAGGAAAGGCCAGTGAGTTCTGAGCAGGGAATCGAAGACGGTAGACTTAAGACGGTTAGCGAGTACGAGTTTTTATCCCTGAGACTTAGACGGTTTTAGTGATTTTAGAGTATATTGTAGTAGTTGGCGAACTTCTGTAATTGCGGAAGTAAATACTGTCAATGTTGTAAATATATCTTCGAGTTGAATTGGAAATAAAATGTGCAAATAGCAAACCGAGTGTGTTTTTTTGGAAACCAAAGAATTTAAAGTCCCACAGTTGGTTCTTCGGAAATTTCATCTATATCATATATTATATATATGTATGTATTATATATGAGTTGTGTCGGGTAAACGAAACCCGCCCTGCCACTGTGACCAATCGGTCTATTGTGGCACACCTATAATCTATACTTCACCCACAAGCTCAAGCCTCTTGATAAGGGATATGAGTCTAGTGGGTGATAACTTTTCCAGTTCCCTTAGTTTAGGTTTGTGGACTCAAATCGGATCATGTCCCCAGCAGGGTAGTCACACATGATGTGTTCGACCAGGCATAGTCTGCACTCAGAGTACTTGGTTAAATTTCATCTAATTGATATTGATTACCGAGTGATTCATTGAACAGGGATTTTTGTTTATACTCGAAAACTAGGCATCGCAGAGAAAAAAATTTAGGGACATTTGATAGATGGCGCTATATACGCAACGAATGGAATAAGAAGAACAAAAAATATTGAAGGTAGTACTAAATTACCCCACAATAAGTACACGATTAAGAATGAATATTTCCCATCAAAGTGTTTTAAGAATTCTGCATGAACATCAATTACATCCTTACAACATTCGACAAGTGCAGGAATTGTTACTTGGCAATATGCCACTTAAAGTTGGTTTTTGTGAAATATTGCAGAATTAGTATGACCGCTGAAGGACCTCGGTCGGTTGCCCGTTGATAACTTGTTATCAATAAAGATCAGTTATTATTATTATTATTATTAGTATGAAATTTTTTAAGCAACATCTTTTCACAGACGAGGCCACATTCACAAGACAACGTATGTACAATTCTAAAAATATACATTTCTGGACTGAAGAGAATCCAAGGGCTACAAAGGAAAATCACTGCCAACACACGTTCAAGATAAAATTTTGGGCAGCTACTTTAGGAAATGGTTACATAGGATACCACATATTTCCCGGAAATTAGGATGGCAACATATTGTATTACTTTACAGTATGGAGTTATTTGAAATTAAAAGTGTTTAACATCCCAATTATTGCAGTAAACGGGTTGAGAGAAAACATTAAACAAGAATGCGTTCGCTAAATAAAAGAATCAGATTGTTAATTGAGGAGTAACTTTTCAAAACGAATTTTGTCCAATTTAGGCGAAATTGAGATTGAAGCGGATTCGGAAATGATTTCTATTGCCCTATAGCCTTATGTAAACAAAATCTTCCAAATGGCATTATGTCCCCCTGTAATTCAAATCCAAAGTATGTAAGCCGCATCGCAATGAATTATGTTTACGTTTGCATACAGATAAAATATAACCAAAAACATTTTTTATCGATTTGCTCATGTTAATTAGGTTACAGGCCAACACTTACTGTGCAGACTGTTTTCTCTAAATGTATAAAAAATCGCAACAAACAGCATTATTTTCAATTTCAACCACATCAAAACGCATTATATACAATGATATGAATCAACGCATTAAGTCCAAACGTTTTTTACATTTTCTGTGTATATCTGATCAATTTTGATTTAAATGAGATTAGTTATTACCTTTAGATGTAAATTTCTATCAAACAAACTCGACGTACTCAAATTATAAGCCAGGGTGGAAGAAAAAATCGTTTTTCGTTGATTCCCAATAGAATGGTTTTTGGACTTAATGCGTTTTGAAAAGTTGCTCCTCAATTCAACAAGATGGAAGCCATTTTGAACAGTTGTTGTGATATATTATTTTCGCCATTAATTAAAGGACCTCTTGTAAGAATTCGATAGATATCACCGTTTTCGGTGTATTCAAACTCGAACGTATACCAATATTTTACTGTAATCATTATTATAGTTCTACTATACATAAAATAGATAGTTCCTTTTTGGGATTTCTCTCCATAACTCTGAAGAATAGCTCTTAAATAAAAATTTATTATTTTGTGAATTGCTTCTGCTTAAGAGACACAAGATATTTGTCAGAAGCAGTAAATCGAACAATGTTGCCTAAAAACCAATAACGAATAGCTATATCAACAAAAAAATAATACCCAAGATTTTCGTTAAGTGTCTGACTCGTGTCTGACGAAGGAGTCTGATTTATTTTTTTTTTAATTTTAATTTTATTTTATTTATTAAGTAATCTACAGAACAGGCAGTTACAATAATCGATTACAATATTAAAAACTAAGTGAATCACCATTCAGTTCTCACATGTGTACATGAGCGAGTAGTCGATTTCTGTGTGCTCCCGCATAAATAATAAACTTTCAATATCAGAGAACAAATTCACGTTTGAAAAGTAGTCAACAGTTTCGATAAGGCTCACACCTGATTCATACATAAATTTCCTCCGGGACATATAATAGTTAAGAAAATTTAATGAAATGAAAAAATTACGTTCTAAATTAAACACTGAACATTGGTTGGGTTTATTTGAAAATGAATCGGTAAACGATGCAGCTGAGGTTTTCTCATCTACGTTATTGAAACTTATAGGTGAGTCCACAGTTACGAATAAAGTCACTGTAAAAAGAAATCTTAAACCACTTAAACCCTGGATAACTCGCGGCCTTGTTGTGTCTTATAAGAGAGCGTGAAAAAATGTACCGTGATTACAAAAAAGATATTGACAATCTCGAACTGAAGGAAAAATTGAGGAAATATAGAAATATGTTAAATGTCTTGATAAGAAATGCAAAAAATTTTTACTATAGACGTCAACTAGGCGAGAATTTCAAAGATATTAAAAAAGTTTGGAAAATTGTTAATGAGGCAACAGGTAGAGATAATGTAAAAAAATTGGTTCAAGCACTGACGTGAAGTCAGGAGCTTTTGCGCGTATGTTCTATTGTCCATTCTCCTGTATTGGACACTCTTAATCGAATTCACCATGGTAAATTCGATTAAGAGTGTTCAATTCAGGAGAATGGACAATTGAACATACGCGCAAAAGCTCCTGACTTCACGTCAGTGCTTGAACCAATTTTTTTTTTCGTGAATTCAGGAGCTTTTGCGCGTATGTTCAATTGTCCATTCTCCTGTATTGAACACTCTTAATCGAATTTACCATGGTGAATTCGATTAAGTGTGTCCAATACAGGAGAATGGATAATAGAACATACGCGCAAAAGCTCCTGACTTCACGTCAGTGCTTGAACCAATTTTTTTTTCGTGAAGTCAGGATAGAAAGCAATGATGAAAAATTAACACATTATTGTCTACCTTCAATTCTTCTTTAGGAGAAGAATACATAATTATTCTTGAAAAATATTACTGGAATTAATGTCATATTTAAATAATCAAAGTAAAGAAAATTATAAGTTTAGTTACTAACATGTTGAATGAAATTCAATTCAAAGTAATATTCAATTACTTATCTTTAACCAATAAATGTCCATTGATAGATCTAAAGGTGATGAGGTGAAACATAAAGATATATTCTCATTAGTGATAGAAAAACTGGCCTAAAATTCCTCTCTACCCATCACGAGATTTAATATCCACAAATGAGCCTCTCACCTTACAAGATCAGAAGCCTTCAACAAAATTTCAGCGATATCATATTAAAAATAATACATAACCTTTCAAAAGTCCCCTCTCACAAATATATTCCTCTGAAGGCACATGGATCTCTTGAAGAAGAATCGTCTTCTCTATTTCTCAAAGATATTCACTCTTGTGCATAGAAATCCCTTCAATATTTAGTTGCCTCCTCCTAAGGAGGATCTCTTTCAAAACCAGGTCTGACCACTAATGTAGGGCTATCATCTCCTATAGATTTGTGATGAGATAACACGATTTTCCCATAACATACGCGTAAAAGATATGTCATCATGACATTCATATTTTTATTTTTGAAGGTTCTCGCAAAAATACGACCATAGACAACATATCATACGACGATTCGCATCCGCTACCGGCGCTTACCGAACTCACAAAAGGCTGCGCGGTTCTCCAACAATATAGATCCGATCGTGTTCAAACTTGGAATTCTGCAGTAGAGTTAGGTTCTGAAGGCTCTTCCAAAATTTCAGCCATACCGGACGAATAGTTCATGATATATAGTTTTTTTTTCAATAATTTTTAATTATTTTTTTTTTAATTGTCTAGTTATACCATCCTCACGAAATTCTGCAAGAATTTTCGCGTTGGCATTCTACAACTAATAACCATGTTTGAATTCAATCGGTTTTGTATTCTTTGAGTTAATGAGGAACAAAAAACAACCAAATTTCAGAAAATTTCAGATGGCTATAACTCTAAAACCGTTTGGACGATTATGCTCATAAACAAACTCAAATGTCGCATTCAGGTGCACAACCTAACATGAAATTTTCAAGCCGCTATCTGTTTCCATTCTCAGGTTATCGTGACAACAAAAGTATTTTTTTAAAATTTTCTAGCGATACGATTTTCACAAAATTTCACAAACGTGCTCAGGTCTATATTCTACAACTATTCACCAAGTTTAAATTCGATCGGATTCATTTTGGTCGAAAACAAAATTATTACTCGGAAACCATTGGGCCGATTATACCCATTAACGAACTTGTCCGTCTTATTGGGATGCGCCACCTACCCTGAAAATTTCATGTCGCTAGCTCTTTCCGTTCTCAACTTATCGTGGCAACGGACGGCACCACAGAATTAATTTTCACATTTGGGCAAAACTATAACGTGATGTTCCCCTGAACATACGCGCAAAAAACCTACATAGAGAAACTAGTGGATAATAACGGCGATGAAATTACTGACGATTTTGAGATTGCAAATCACTTTAATTCTTATTTTTGCGGCATTGGAGAATCCATGGCTGAGAAAATAAAATCATCTCATGCTTTCCAAAACGGCGATGTTAGGTCGGGAAGAGTGGGAGATTCAATATTTCTGTCCCCAATAACTGAAAGGGAGATATATAATCAAGTTCAATTGCTCAAATCGAGTGCAGTTGCAGGCCCGGATTTCATTCAAACAAAAACTCTCAAGGAAATAGCATCTCTAATCACGAAACCCCTAGAATATATCTTGAACTTGTCCATGTCTGGGGGTGAATTTCCAGCGGCGTTCAAGCAGACCAGTTTTCAAGAAGGGGTCAAGGGTTGAAGTTGGAAATTACCGTCCAATATAGGTTGTGAGCGGCCTTGCGAAGAAATTTGAGAAATGTCTTAAAACCAGGTTTGCCGAATTTTTTGATAAGCACAAAATATTATCAGACAGACAATATGGTTTCAGGACTGGACGCAATTTTTGAAGTCACGAAGACATTAAATGAGTCTATCGATAAGGATAAGAAGGTAATCGCCGTTTTTGTGGACTTGGAGAAAGCGTTCGATACGGTCTCTCACAGCATCTTACTGGAGAGACTTGAGATGTGTTGTGTCAGGGGTCAGGCTGCTAACTTGATCAGATCGTACTTAAGTGATCGCACCCAGGTAGTCAAGATCAATAATATTAACAGTGATATAAAAACAATCAACTATGGTTGTTCTATATCTATATTAACGATATTCTTGAGTTGAAACAAGATCTGGATACCAAGGTTGTGGCCTACGCAGACGACACTGTATTTATATTCGTGGGTGATACGTGGGAGTTAGTCTCCAAAAAAGCTGAGAGGGGATTGGCGGTGATCAGTGGAGAGATGAAAAATCTTTTGTTGACCCTGAACATTCAGAAGACGAGGTTTATGACTTTCACGCTGACGGAGGCAACTTACCCAAATTTAAAAACCATTAAAATACACAAAATAAATAACTGCGACCGTAGTTGTGACTGTCAAGTTTTTATTGAAGAGGCTGAAAAAGTAAAATATTTGGGTGTATACATCGATCGATTGCTGAGATGGTGTGAGCATATTGAACATATTCTGAAATTGCTTCGGTGCACCCTACCAAAATTCAAACTGTTATTAATAATAATATTATTATTATTGTTATTATTATTATACTGATCCTCCTGGGTCTTCCACAAGGAGACCCCTCATAAGCTCTAAGAGCTTGCCCTGCGTTAGGAGAACCAATTGTGTTCTGTGTAGGCTTTGTTACTGTGTCCTTACGCCACCTTAGGCACAGCACTGATAATTTTTGACCCAACAGCGAATGGAGGCGATTACCGTGACTAGAAAATTTCTTTCCTAGTCTCGGAATTGAACTTGGGGCTTCCACTCCCAAGTCAATTACTCTACCACTGAGCCAATCGCACTGTGTTAGTTAACATATTGTCACAAAGAACAACTTTTACAATCTACTATGCCTTGGTACAGTCGATTTTAGAGTATGGTATAGTTGGTTGGGGCGCAGCTTACAGATCGCATCTAGAATGTTTGGATGTCACTCAGAGATTCATTCTTAAGATTATAATGAGAAGGGATCGTTTCGACCCCTCTCATCTCCTGTTCAGTGAGGCTAAGGTTTTTACTGTTGATCAATTGTTCCATAAGAATGCTCTTTTGATGGTTCATAAACACCCTGTGAATTATGAAAGGTATGAACATCAATATGATACTCGTAGTCAACTCCAAGATCCAATCCAAATATCAATGACACATAAAACCAATTCTCAAAAGCACGCCCTCCATGTGGGCATAAGGATGTACAACACTTTACCTCAGTATATTAAACATATAGGCAACCTCAGACATTTTGTCAGAAGGATTAAAGTTGTAATTTTTGGGGCGGGAGTGGGCTATGCTGCGTGCGTCCCAGTCAGTGGGAGTGGGGGGGAAGTGCGGAGAGGGGAGTTGAAAGATAGGAAAAAAAAGTTAAAAATAAATGAAAAATTATTAAAACAAAATCAACATACGATTAAAATGGATATTTGGGAGTTTGATGAAAGATTTCTTTTTTTTTTTAAATAGATTCGCATTTTTGGCGCTCTAGTTCCTCGGAACTGAGTGCTTATCAATTTGCCCAAATGTCTGTAATTTTCGAATATTTCGATGAAAATGGTCTTAAACGATTTGGTTCGACTCACTGATCAAGAATCCGTGGTCGGAATTCATTCTGTCCGGCCGTCCGGCCGGTCCGGCCGGCCGGTCCGGCCGTAGGCACGATAACTCTCGAACGGAATGAGCTAGACAGTTGAAATTTTCAGAGTAGGTTTGGGGGATAAATATCTCGGCTAAGTTCGTTATTGGGCAAAATCGGACAGATGGTTTCGGAGTAACAAAAAAAAATTTTTTTTTTTACGAAACAAATTCCAAATTGAATTTTTTTTAATAAGAGGTTTTATCATAAGAATCCATTCATATCATTTTTAACTCTAACAAGCTAATACTTTCGGAGATATGATTTTTCAAAATTTCAATAATAAATCGTATTTCAACGTTGTCACAGAATGATATTATTCTATGTATGAATATGAATTGTCATAATGTCAAATGATGTTCCTGACAGATTATCTAATCAATCGAAGAATTGTGAGCGAAGTGAGAAAAATCTCAGTTGTTTGCTCCGAAATTAGTTTTTCTCAGAAAATTCTACATTTCGGAACTGAACATGAAGTAAGAGATCTGAGAGTAGTGAACTGCTTTTCATCCATAGACATAGATATAACTCTCGAACGGAATGAGGTAGGTAGTTGAAATTTTCAGAGTAGTTTAGGGAGATGAATATCTCGGTTAAGTTCGTTATTGGGCAAAATTGGCCAGATTTAAATTGATTTCTTCCATGGTGCTTTTCTCATTCTCATGATTGCTCATTTAATCTTGATAAATAAACTATTATTTGAATTGAATTTCCTTTAGGATGCAGTTCTATCATATGAATACATTGATATAATTCCCAACTCTGAGAAACCGATACTTTCGGAGATATTATTTGTCTGTTTGAACTAGAGCGCCAGAAAGCTCCTGTCCACAGGGCTTGAACCCATTTTTTGTGATACGTCTTGATTCAAATTCCTGCATACCCACTTCGAGACCTACGGTTTTAATAATATTACCCACTAATTCCCTTCGGCTGCTCCATTCCAAAACACAGTATGTGAAAATAATGGAATTGTGTGGGAAACGAGATTTAGTGTTTTTGTTTGGCCCTGAGACGTTTTTAATGCAATTTTTTTTATTTTACGGTTACGTGTTACAGTTCGTCGTATAATTTTTTCTACATAATCAAATTGTACATATCTTTAGTTATTACTATAGATTTGGCACATGCTTGGTTTTGGTATTGAATATGAAACATTTTTGCTGGTTTCAAATCCGAGTATCTGCATCAAAATTTGAATAAATAACAGTTTATTATATTTTACCGAATTCAGGATAACAAACAGTTTAATTATGTCTAACGTTTATTATTTTAGAAACACTACAATAGTTTAGAAATACTACAACCAAAGACTCTACTACATACTATCCTCTAAATTGCTGTTGTCATACTCCTCGACTAAATCTGGAGCAGAATCGCAGAATCTGATCATGTCTTTCAAATTGCCAAAACAGAGTATCTGGTATATACTGTGTTTTGCTCTGGGAAAAGCAGATGCTGTGTTTTGAAATGTGAAGATGAGAAAATTTGTGCAGATACTGGGTTGTGGTTATGTCATATCTCTGAATCTATTGCAATTATCAGCTGAAGGGCTAGGTTGAAAGATGCATCCAAACACAGTATATCCAAATATTAAGAAATATCATTTTCTGAAAAAATGTTAGTTACTGTGTTTTGGAATGGAGCAGCCGCCTTGTATTTTCATCCATTTGCAATGGAACATTTGTTAGTATAATGTTTTTGTTCCTTTTTGGCGCTCTAGTTCCTCGGAACTGAGTGCTTATCAATTTGCCCAAATGTCTGTAATTTTCGAATTTTTCGATGAAAATGGTCTTAAACGATTTGGTTCGACTCACTGATCAAGAAATCGTGGTTGAAATTCATTCTGTCCGGCCGGTTCGGCCGTCCGGCCGTCCGGCCGGTCCGGCCGTCCGGCCGTAGGCACGATAACTCTCGAACGGAATGAGCTAGACAGTTGAAATTTTCAGAGTAGGTTTGGGGGATAAATATCTCGGCTAAGTTCGTTATTGGGCAAAATCGGACAGATAGTTTCGGAGTAACAAAAAAAAAATTTTTTTTTACAGAACAAATTCCAAATTAATTTTTTTTTCAATAAGGAGTTTTACCATAAGAATCCATTCATATAATTTTTAACTCTAACAAACTAATACTTTCGGAGATATGATTTTTCAAAATTTCAATGATAGAATTATTCTGTGGCTATTCTATGAATTGTTATAACGTCAACTTTGACGTTGTCTCATTGTCATTCATTCCAGTAATGGTATCAATATGAGAATTATAATATTATCATACTTTTTGTTGGTTGATATTTTCATGCCGATGGTCAATCCATATGATGATGGGAATGGTAATGGTAAGTTAATAACATTGTCATTCATTCCAGCAATCGTATAAATATGAGAATTATAATATAATATCATAGTTTTTGTTGGTTGATATTTTCATACCGATGGTCAATCCATATGATGATGGGAACGGTAATGGTAAGTTAATAATATTGAGTTCAGAATATCTCCACTAAAAACAAAACTGGAATTGAGGAATGAATATCTCGGATGAGTTAATTGTTGGGTAGAATTCGTCTATTGGTTTTGGATTGATAATTTTTGGCACTCTTGTTGAATTTAAATTCTTCTATGATGTTTGAATTCAATTTCTGCTAAGATGAAGTTCTAAATTTCAATAATGAATCGTACTTCTATGTTTTCACAGAATGCTATAATTATTCTATCTAAGCTTTATTATATGATCTGTGTTTATACTCGTACATTTCATCCTGTTCTATAAGAGAGAGTCAAATTCATTTCAGCTATTTTAATTTGGTTTCTTCCATGGTGCAGTTCTCATTCTCAGATTGCTCATTTAATCTTGATAAATAAACTATTATTTGAATTGAATTTCCTGTATGATGCAGTTCTATCATAAGAATACATTGATATAATTCTCAACTCTGAGAAACCAATACTTTCGGAGATATAATTTGTCTGTTTGAACTAGAGCGCCAGAAAGCTCCTGTCCACAGGGCTTGAACCCATTTTTTTTGTTTGTTTTTGTATTTGGCTGGCAGATAATTGAGATCATGAATGGGTTCATGTATATGTGTAATATTTGAATATTGTTAAATAAATGTTATTATTTGTTACTGTCAGGCACAAACCATAGGTTTAGCTGACAAAATTTAAAATAAATTTATTGTATTTGATTTTGATAAAATAAACTTGAACTTGAACTTGAACTTGATTCTCAAAATAACACGATACCTCAAACTAACTAACTAACTAAATTTACTCAAAATGACCTGAATCAAAATCAAATTGAGCTACACATTTAGTTGACAATGACAAATAGACCTCTTTCATTTAAATTGGCTTTCAGTTACAATATTGTATAGTGGGGAATTTAAACCTAGGTTGGTTCGAGGTTTAGGCAGAACAAATATATCTCTTCTTCTATTATTGAAATAAATATGTACTACAGTTCAGGCAAAGTTGTGACAATAATTCTGGATTATCTACCTCATTATGCGGTAGCTTAATAAGAAATAATAGAGTAGCAACTTTTCTTCTAAATTTTAGAGTTGTGAATTTAAACTCATTTAAGGAAGTTTGATAACTGAGATTAAAAATATACTCCATGTTTTTTATAGTATAGAAATCTTAGGGACCTTTTCAATTTCATTTTTATGAATTGAATAATAGGGAGACCATATTGCACACCACCATATTCCAGAATACTACGCACAAATGCATTATAAAGTGTTAATAACGTGGATATTTTTGTGAATTTGAATGAGTTCCTAATAATGAATCCAAGCATTCTATATGCTCTGTTTACAATGTTTGTCACATGTTGCTCAAAGATGAGTTTTTCATCTAGCGTAACTCCTAAATCCTTACATTCAGTCTTCTTGGCTAAATTTTCATTATTTATCTTATACTGAAAATCATTTCGCTTTTTTTCCTAGTAATTGACATACTAAAGCATTTGTTAACATTAAATGAGAGGCGATTTGCCAGGGACCACTCGTAAACTCTATATACGTCATTTTGTAATGGAATCACATCTTCTTGACTTTTGATTTCCTTGAATAATTCAAAATCGTCTGCGAATAGTGCACATTGCGAGTCCTGAACTACTTCTGGCAGATCGTCTATTAGTAATAGGAAGAATAAATGTCCTAGATTGGACCCTTGGGGTACACCAGATCTTGTGAAAAAATCCCCTGATTCCCTTTATAAACTACATACTGCTTCCTGTCTATAAGATACGATGCTGACAGCTTCAATAATCGATCTGAAAGCCCAAAAGCGTATAGTTTTTGACACTCTAGTTCCTCGGAACTGAGTGCTTATCAATTTGCCCAAAAGTCTGTAATTTTCGAATTTTTGGCTGAATATGGTCTCAAACGATTTGGTTCGACTCACTGATCAAGAATCCGAGGTCAAAATCGATTCTGTCCGGCCGGCCGTAGGCACGATAACTCTCGAACGAAAGGAGTTAGAGGATTGAAATTTGCAAGGTGGGTTTGGAGCGTAAATATCTCGGTTAAGTTCGTTAATGGGCGGAATACATCACGCGGTTTCGGAGTTAGGGCCGATTTTAGTAAAACACATTTTTTATGAATATTTCCGAAACTGATCACTCGATCTATCTGAAATTTAGCATCAAATTGTAGAACCATACCCTTTATACGCATGTGAAGTTTTGTATTCAACAGGTTACACAAAGTGTAAAAAAAAAATTTTTTACACTCTACTCTCGAACGGAATGAGCTAGGCAGTTGAAATTTTCAGAGTGGGTTAATTAGGGAGATGAATATCTCGGTTGAGTTCGTTATTGGGCAAAATAGGCCAAATGGTTTCGGAGTAACGAAAACAAAAATTTTTTTTAAGTAACAAATTTCAAATTCAATTTTTGGCGCTCTAGTTCCTCGGAACTGAGTGCTTATCAATTTGCCCAAATGTCTGTAATTTTCGAAATTTTCGATGAAAATGGTCTTAAACGATTTGGTTCGACTCACTGATAAAGAATCCGTGGTCGAAATTCATTCTGTCCGGCCGGCCGTAGGCAGGATAACTCTCGAACGGAATGAGCTAGACAGGTGAAATTTTCAGAGTAGGTTTGGGGGATAAATATCTCGGCTAAGTTCGTTATTGAGCAGTTCAATAAGCAGTTTTACCATAAGAATCCATTCATATCATTTTTAACTCTAACAAACTAATACTTTCGGAGATATGATTTTTCAAAATTTCAATGATAGAATTATTCTGTGGCTATTCTATGAATTGTTATAATGTCAACTTTGACGTTGTCTCATTGTCATTCATTCCAGTAATGGTATCAATATGAGAATTATAATATAATATCATACTTTTTGTTGGTTGATATTTTCATGCCGATGGTCAATCCATATGATGATGGGAAAGGTAATGGTAAGTTAATAACATTGTCATTCATTCCAGCAATCGTATAAATATGAGAATTATAATATAATATCATACTTTTTGTTGGTTGATATTTTCATGCCGATAGTCAATCCATATGATGATGGGAATGGTAATGGTAAGTTAATAATATTGAGTTCAGAATATCTCCACTAAAAACAAAACTGGAATATTGGTGTATTGGAGTAGATTTGAGGAAAGATATATATTATCGTTCATCATAGAATTGAGGAATGAGTATCTCGGATGAGTTCGTTGTTGGGTAGAATTCGTCTATTGGTTTTGGATTGAAAATTTTTGGCACTCTTGTTGAATTTAAATTCTTCTATGATGTTTGAATTCAATTTCTGCTAAGATGAAGTTCTAAATTTCAATAATGAATCGTACTTCTATGTTACACAGAATGCTATAATTATTCTATCTAAGCTTTATTATATGATCTGTGTTCATACTCGTACATTTCATCCTGTTCTATAAGAGAGAGTCAAATTCATTTCAGCTATTTTAATTTGGTTTCTTCCATGGTGCAGTTCTCATTCTCAGATTGCTCATTTAATCTTGATAAATAAACTATTATTTGAATTGAATTTCCTTTATGATGCAGTTCTATCATAAGAATACATTGATATAATTCTCAACTCTGAGAAACCAATACTTTCGGAGATATAATTTGTCTGTTTGAACTAGAGCGCCAGAAAGCTCCTGTCCACAGGGCTTGAACCAGGGCCGTAGCTAGAGATGAATTTAAGGTAGGGCAATGGAGGTTACGGGTAGGGCAGAAGTAAAAAAATTTACTTGATGTGATCTGAAGAATCAATTTTCATCGTACCTACTTTTGTGTGAAATATGGTAGTTAATATTAAAATACTTATTTCTTCAGGTTTATATTATTCCTTTTAACATATTGTGATTATTATAACGTTGATAAAACTCTTCCTCAAAACCCCTGAATCCTTCGATTTGCCATATTATTAGACATGCGAAGGACTTCATTCAGACCAACTGAATCAGTTCTTCTCTTTTCAAAGGCCAGGATTACCATAATAATTAAATGAGACTGTGGGAGGTATATTCATTATTAAATGGTTTCTTTCTGGGTTTTCTCTCCCAAAATCTGAAAATACCTATCCATAAAATAAAAAATAATAATTTTGTGAAATGCTTCTGCTTAAGAAACACAAGATATTTGTCAGAAGCAATCAATCAAACCAGGTTGCCTAACAAACAATAACGAAAACAACAACGATGAAACAACTATTTCGTAACGTTTCGGAGTCTATATCAGACTCTTTCGTCAGACACTTAACGATAATCTTATTTTTGCGCTTATGTTCTGGGGAACATCGCGTTATCATTTTCCCCAATGTCTGTAATTTTCGAATCTTCTGCTGAAAATGGTCTGAAACGATTGGGTTCGACTCCCTGATGAAGAATTCGAGTTCAAATTTGATTCTGTCCGGCCGGCCGGCCGTCCGTTGGTAACTTGAGAACGGAAAGAGATAGCGACTTGAAATTTTCAGTAAAGGTGGCGCATCCCAATACGACGGACAAGTTCGTTAATGGGCATAATCGGTTCAATGGTTTCCGAGTAATAATTTTGTTTTCAACCAATACAAATCCGATCGAATTGAAACTTGGTGAGTAGTTGTAGAATACAAACCTACGGACGCTTGTGAAGTTTTGTGAGAATCGTATCACTAAAAAATTTAAAAAAATATATTAAAAAATATTATTTATGACAGGATAAACTGATAACAGAAAGAGATAGCGACTTGAAACTTTCGGGTTAGGTTGTGCATCTAAATGGGACATATTTGAGGTTTGTTCATAGGCATAATTGGCCAAACGGTTTTGGAGCCATACCCATCTATACAAAAGGTATCCAATTCCCACATGGTTCTCAGTTGTAGAATGCCAGCGCAAAAATTCTTGCATAATTTCGTGAGGATCGTATCACAACATTTTTAAAAAATCATTGAAAACAATTCTATATATCAAAAACTATTCATCCGACATCGCTGAAATTTTTCGAGAGCCTCAGAACCTAACTCTACTGCCAAGTTCCAAGTTTGAACATGATCGGATCTATATTGTTGGAGATCCGAGCAGCCTTGTGTGAGTTCAGTAGCTGGATGGGTGACCGTTGCCTCGATAACATTTGAACGAGAGGAGATAGGGACTTGCAATTTTCAGGGTAGGAATTAGTATATGAGGTGCTTCTGAATATTAAATTGTTACTATTTTTTAAGGTAGGGCATTGGAAATTAAAGGTAGGGCATTGCCCCATTATGCCCCCCCCCCTAGCTACGGTCCCGGCTTGAACCCATTTTTATTTAAGATGCAGTTTCACCATAAAAATCCATTGATATTATTTTCAACTCCAACAAGCTAATACTTTCGGAGATATGATTTTTCGAAATTTCAATAATGAATCGTACTTCTATGTTTTCACAGAATGTTATAATTATTCTATCTAAGCTTTTTTATATGATCTGTGTTCATACTCGTACATGTCATCCTGTTCTATAAGAGAGAGTCAAATTCATTTCAGCTATTTTAATTTGATTTCTTCCATGATGTAGTTCTCATTCTCAGATTGCTCATTTAATCTTGATAAATAAACTATTATTTGAATTGAATTTCCTTTATGATGCAGTTCTATCATAAGAATACATTGATATAATGCCCAACTCTGAGAAACCAATACTTTCGGAGATATAATTTGTCTGTTTGAACTAGAGCGCCAGAAAGATCCTGTCCACAGGGCTTGAACCCCTTTACATAATGCGATGATTATTTTAACATAACCGCGATCAACCTTGTCAAATGCTTTGCTGAAATCTGTGAAAATAATATCTAGTTGATTATTATTTTCGACAGCTCGATTTGCCTCTTGTACAAAACATGTTAGGTTAGTTATCGTAGACCTCTTAGGTAAGAAACCATATTGCTTTTCGCTTACACATGGATAAACGTGATTTAAATTTTTTTCATGAATGATCGATTCGAAAAGCTTACTGGGTGCACAAATCAGTGCTACTGGCCGATATTTTTGTATATTTTCCCTTATGCCATTTTTAAATATTGGGCAAACTTTTGAGCATTTACATAATCTAGGGTAAGTACTGGTTTGCAAAATTAGATTATATATTATTTTGGGGAGCTTGATCAAGAGTTGTATGCATCCTTTAACTATATAGGAGGGTATCATATCTGGGCCACAAGATTATTTCGGCTTAAGTTTTTTTGCGGCTCTTAGAATATCTTCATCATTTATAGAATCTATATCTAAAAAGGAGTTCGTTAAAAAAGATCCCTCAAGATTTTCTGTGTTATAATCCGCTTGAGTTTTTGAATATACATTTGTGAAATTATCTGCAAAAGTTTCTGCAATATTCTGATGTCCCTTTATTGTTTCCCCCTGTACACCATGGTTTCGGTCGAAGAACTTGAGACTGATTTATGTTTTGCAACATATGACCAAACATTTTGAGAGTCACTAGATATGCTGTTTTCGATTTGTTGCAGCTAAACCCTATGAGCATTTTTTTATTTCCTGTTTTGTTTTTGTTCTCAAATAGGTATATAAAATTTTGATAATCCAAAATATTGTTACATTTTTTAAATTTTATACGAAATTCATCTTTCCTTTTTAAATCCTTTATATTTTCCCTTGGAAACAACGGTGGATAAAATTTTCAATTTTTTTTTGCCAAAGGTATGCACTCCTGTAAGATTCTATAAAGAATATTATAAAACTTTTGTACTACAGAATTTATATCCCTATGGTTGCTTTCCAACTCATCCCAACATATTTCCTTCAAGATATCATACAATTTTGTGAAATCAGCTTTTCTAAAATTGAATTTAGGGTTGAACTTCTTATTCGGTTGGTTCTTTTGATTTCTAGGGTTCACTTTCAAGTAAAAAAATAATGATTCTCTTCCACAAGTGGTGTATCACATTTTTCCAAACAGATCGAACAATTACTTGAAACAAAATCAAGGTATCTATTTAGCCCGTTCGACACATTATTGTACTGCACAGCGTTAATTAAATTTATACAATTCTGATATCTTTGTTCAATTGGGGATAATCTCTCTTTGTTGCCTATGTTTACTACTCCCGGAATGTTAAAATATCCCAGCAACAAAAAAATATCACTTGAGTCCAGTAATCTACTCTCTATGTTGTCAAAAATATGCTCATAGGTTTGGAAATTCATATTGTCGGGTACATACAATGCATAAATGAAAATAAGGTTACCATAAAAATTAAGCTTATCCCATAAGTCCTCAACATTAATATCATTACAGGAATATAATAATTCAATGAAAAATTATATACGATTTACACTTATTTATTCAATATTGTGACGCGTTTCGTCGACACAGCGATTTCATCAGACCGATGAAGTCACTGTGTCGACGAAACGCGCCACATTATTGAATAAATAAGTGAAAATCGTATATAATTTTTCACTGAGTTAATATGGATTTGCATCAAGTAAAAGCCACAAGCATTAAAAAAATATATATATATATATATATATAATAATATTTCTTATTCCAGTATGAATTGAGACTCAACTGTGTTTCTCTAAAATGTAGAGGGTATCTTTATTAACAATATCAACACATAGGTACAATACAACTTACCTAAAATGTAGAGGGAAACAACATTTAAAGCCTCTAATTCGGATTTTCAACAAGCACAACTCAAACAAAATTCTATCTTTGACAATTCTAAAAAAATAACAACAGAAATATGAACTGTCTACCTGACATTCCAGGTCACTCAATAAAATATTAAATGAAAAGCACAGTGTACTTTTCTTTACATCTCCCCCCCACAGGGTGTAACAATTTCAAATAATAATTTTCGTAATTGTTCATTCATTAACAAAAACTGGACACAATTTCGTTATGTGATAGAAATTTGATTCTGCTTTTCTGTGTCCAGTATTTACTTCATAGATTGAATCTGAAATTTTTTTTACGATTTTGAATGGGCCAATTCTCAGTTCCTCTAATTTTTTTCTGTTAAGTCGATTTCCATTTTCGACATAGACTTTGTCTCCCTCCTTGAATTTATAATCTTTCCTTTTTGAATCGAATAATTTTTTGTTATTTTCATGGGATCTCATTGTATTCTCGAATGCAATTTTCCTATCTCTTTCTAAAATTTCCTTTGTACATCTCGATTTCAATTCACTGGGTAGGATGCTTACATTTTCGCCCTCCAAAAGATATTTTGGAGCAAACCTCGTTACTGTGTGATCTGTTTCATTATATTTTTCTACGCACTTCTGTGCAATAGAAGACCATGCAATTTTTTTTTCACTTTCATTGATTTTGCATCTTATCTTATTCACCAAAGTTTGATTTAATCTCTCATTAAGTCCATTTGAAAATGGCGTATCAGCAGCAGTGAAAACCAATTTTATATTCTCTTCCATTACAAATTTTTTAAATTCTTTCGAATTTATCCCAGGATATTGATCCGTTAGTAATATATCAATATCATAAACTGGTGTCACATTTTTCAGAAGTTTTATGAAATCCCCAGAGCTTTGATTTCTCGATGTTGAAATATAGGCGTATCTTGTGAAGTGATCAACAAGGAGATGCATGTATTTTTTTGTTGACCGCAATCCTCCAAATCCTCCGATGGTATCAATAGACATAATTTCAAATGGTCGTTTTGCTGGACCTAATTGTGACATCAAACCATACTTTGGTTTTCTTCTCGATTTGTTCTTTATACAAATTTCACATTTATCACAAATTTGATTTATGTTTCCAATAATATTTTTGGCTGTATAAAATGGTGTTATTTTATTTTTCATCTGGGTTTGTCCAATATGGCAGTAGAAATCATGGACATCTTTAATTAAAATTTTGCTAAACTCTTCTGACAGTATAATTTTTTTCCCCTTGTTATTTCTTTTGTAAAAAATTCCGTTTTCTAATATGAGTTTCCTATTTTCTATGTCTAAATTCTCTTTTTGATCTTTTTTAATATCCCCAAAGTTTATTAAATTCACTACTTTTAAAAAATCGTCATTATTTTCGTAAAATTCTAAAACTGGATTTCTGCTTAGACAGTCAGCTTCTTGGTTTGATTTTCCTGGGTTATATTTGATTTTGAAATTGTATTGGGATAAATAATATGTTAAATCTCCAAGTTCTTCATCTGTTCTAGCCTTAATATTCATATTTTCTAATGGTTTATGATCTGAATATACCACGAATTCTTTTCCCATTAACCAATGTTGCCAATATTTCACAGCTTCTTTTATTGCCAGACATTCTAAATATATAGCCTTCTTCTTTTTTTGTGCTTCATTCAATTTTTTTGAAAAATAAGCAACCGGTCTGTATTCTCCGTTTTCGTCTTCTTGTTTCAGTACCGCCCCCACTCCTTTAATACTAGCATCTGTGTAAATATTTATCTGCAACTCAGGATTAAATATTTTCAGGAATGGTTCAGAACAAAGCAATGATTTTATTTTATCAAATGATTCTTGGCATTCTATAGACCATATGAATTTTTCATCTTTCCGTAATAATTTATGTAATGGATCCAGGATAAGTGCATTCTTTGGTACAAATTTATGATAAAAATTTATTTTTCCTAAAAATTGACGTATATTTTTTTTTGTAACTGGGACTGGAAAATTTTTCACAGCTGTCAAATTGTCTTTCAACGGCCTGATTGAATTATTTTCTATTATGTGACCTAAATATTTGGCATAACTATTTGCAAATGTACATTTTGAAAATTTCAGTCTGAAACCTTCCTTTTGAATTGCTTCCAACAATCTAGATAGATGTGATATATGTTCTTCGAAATTTTTCGAAAAAATCAAAATGTCGTCTATGAAATTCACTGCAAAATCAGATAGTTTGTATTTTCTTATAATGTTACTCAATATCCTTTGAAAAATAGCTGGAGCAGTCCTTAATCCAAATGGCAGACATGTCCATTGAAAATGACCTTCTTGTGTTACAAATGCCGTTTTGTGTCGATCTTGAATTTTCAAAGGAATTGACCAAAAAGCTGAATTAATATCAAGAGTGGAGAAATATTTACAATTTACAGTCTTGATCATTAAATCCTCAATCAAAGGAAACGGTTGTGATTGAGGGACAACGATTTTGTTCAATTCTCGGAAATCTATACATAGTCTTGTCTTTTTTTTATCTTCTTTCTTGTATGCCAAAGTCACTGGAGCAGCGAATGGGCTGTAAGATTCTTCAATCAAATTTTTTTCTATTAATTTCGATATTTGATTCTCTATTTCCTTTCTATCATCATTTGTACATCTATATGGACGTTTGTAACAATATTTATCCACTATTAAATCGATATGAGCTTCATAATTTTGAACTGTACCAATATCATATTTATCTTTTGCAAACACTGATTTATATTTCTCTATCAATTCATCTATCTCAGATTTTTTGTATGCATCTAAATGGTTTACAACTATCTCAAATTCATCTGTATTTACATGCTCATTGAAATTTATCTCATATCTACTCTCAGTATCTATTTCTTGTTTATAAAGATTTGAAATCTCTTCATTCTTTTCACCCAGTACATCGGGAATTTCTAAATTTTCTGAAATCAGAGAATTGTTTTCCATAAATTTATCTTTTTCTAAGTTTTGTGTGATCTTCAAGTCTTCATTTTGTATTAATTTGAAATTTTTAATACAATCTAAACCAATTAGAAAGTCATAATTGAAATTTTCATTGTCTACGACGAAAATATCCATAACTTTTTCTATATTGTAGATTTTGATTTTAAGAGTTACTATACCTTTTGATTTTTCATCACCATTAATAGTCTTCAAGTTTACTATTTCGATGTTATTAGCAATTTTATTCGGATTTTTTTGGATTTTTAATAATTTTGCATTAATCAGTGATACATTCGAACCAGAATCATATATACCAAAAACTTCTAGAATGTCATTCAATAGTAACTTTACCCTTATTAATGGTGGCACAACTAGTTTTTTGGATTCTCTTCATTTAGTTCAATCTCCAATGCAGTATTATTAACGGTCTTCACAACTCCTTTCTGATTGTCCTTTTTGAACCAGCAATTTTTCTCAGGATGATAACGTATGCCTTTCTTTTCATCTATACAAATTCGGCATGGTTTCTTCTCATCATTCCGTTCATTCTTTTCACTACAGTTAATAATAGTTCTCTTTTTGTCATGTTTATTGGTTTTCGAAATCAGATATTCTAGTTTTCCAATTTCATTGTAAAGATCTTCGGTTTTCCCTAAAGTTTCTCTATCAATTTTATCTGCAACATAATTAGGTAGGCCAAAAGCTATAAGGTCTATGAGTGTCCCAGTATCAATTGATTTTCTCACTTCCAGTAATAGTTTCTCTTTTTTTAAGGCATACTCAAGCAATGAACCTGTTTGGTATTTGAAGGCTAAAGCATACCTAGTTGATGACCATCCTTTATTCCCGAAAGTATCAAGAAAACTCCTTTCCCATGTATCCCATCTTGATTCTATTGAATATTTAATCATCATGCAGCTATACCACTCTGCACCAGAACATTGCAAAAAAAGTTTTAAAATCTCAATTTTCATTTGGTCCTGACTGATTTGAAAACGTTTACATTCTTTATTGAAATCCTCAATCCATTGATTTGCATTGAGGTTCCTGCCATTGAATTTTCCTATCATAAATTCATTTGAAATTTGTCCTGAATTCTTTGGAAGACATTGGGCTGGCTTGTCATTTACTTTCTCCAAAAGTTTTCCCAAAACTTGCTCTACGTTTGTAGGAATAGATTCAACAACATCAATTTTTTCTTCAATTTTCTCTAAGTAAATATCATCAAAATGGATATTTTCCTCTTCATCTAAATAGGTTTTTGATAAATGTTCCGTTAGTTTTATCCATATTCTTCTTATTTGATATCTCTTAGTCAAGGATTTTTTAACTTTCACATAGTTTGGAGTTTTAGTAAGGAGTTGGTGCACATTTATTGGTTGGTATTCATCTGGTAATCCGAAAACCTCTCCATTAGTTGTTGCTATCGAAGTTAAACATATTGTGTTTGATTTTCCATCTATCGTTGGTTTCAGAGCAAAATCGAATCTCAGTTTTTCCATGAGTTGTGGAATAGATGCAGAAAATGTTGTTTTATAATAATATTTCTTATTCCAGTATGAATTGAGACTCAACTGTGTTTCTCTAAAATGTAGAGGGTATCTTTATTAACAATATCAACACATAGGTACAATACAACTTACCTAAAATGTAGAGGGAAACAACATTTAAAGCCTCTAATTCGGATTTTCAACAAGCACAACTCAAACAAAATTCTATCTTTGACAATTCTAAAAAAATAACAACAGAAATATGAACTGTCTACCTGACATTCCAGGTCACTCAATAAAATATTAAATGAAAAGCACAGTGTACTTTTCTTTACATATATATATATATATATATATATTCCTAAAACTTATTCTTTGGGTACTCGGCAGTGAGGGGCGAAAATTAAGAACGCACAATCTTCATTCAATCATATATATTTCGGACCAAAGTGAGGCCCTTCATCAGGATGCTAAAAAATCATAAATTAGACAACAGTTCAATAGAACTGAAAGGTAACTCACAAACGACAAGTGGTATAAGACCCAAAAATCACAGCACGCAGATACATCAATGGGAAATCAATCTTTAAATCCACATTTACATTAATATTGGAACACTCATTAACAGATAATTGGACATTTATTTCACTTTTACTTTTAGGAAAATATTAAAAATTGCACCGGTACATTTCACGTCTTAAAAATGACAGACTTGAATTGTAGGTTAGTTCGCAGAACTTGACACAACAGAAAAATCGCAAAACGACAACATTCAAGTAATGGCCTCATCAAGATTGCCATGTTGGCCAGCACGTCTATCCAAAGACAACAGATAATTATAAATATTACTCAGTCCACTAATATCAGTCTTCTTGTTAACGTTATTATCGTATTCATTAATAAAACACATCTCTAGAAAAATCCTTTTGTTCAAATTGGAACAATTGCACAAGATCTTCGTATCATTGAAGTTGAAGTTGTGGCCCAATTTCGAAGCATGACCAGCCAAAGCACATCTATTGGGATGCAACCTTACGTCACTTTTATGGATGGCAATGCGGCGCTTGAGACTTTGCGACGTCTGTCCCACATACACCGATGGACAGTTAGTACATGGAATGAGATAGACACAGTCAGATCTCGTCAAAATAGGAATATCATCCTTTAAGTTGGTGAAAAGCCTCCTAACTTGGAATAGATTGTAATGGGCTATTTTTATGTTTGGAATATCCGAGAAGATGTGAAACAGTTTTCTTGATAACACTGGAATAAAGGGCAATGAAACAAACTTGACATTGGCCTGGACCAGGTCATTATTCCCATCACCCGTTTGGGATACCTGTGCAGGCTCACTCACCATCCCCATACTATTTGAGGCGCTGTCAGCATCTTCCAAATCCTCATTTCTCAATCTAATGTTGGTACTATAAAACAATTTGTTAAGGAAGGTTGGAGGGTAACCATTGTCCAATAGAATGCCAAAAAGTCTCCTCTCTGCTGCCAAAACTAGGTCTGGATGTGTAATGGCTCTTACTCTTCTCAACAAACCAATAACCAAATTAACTTTGGTTCTCCAATCATGACTAGATCTCCAATGAACATAACGTCCCGAGGCCGTGCTTTTCTGGTACCAATCCAGCTTGATTACGTTGTTGTCTGTTCTAATCACTCTCGTGTCTAAAAAAGGTACACCTCCATTTGCTTCCTCCTCAACAGAAAATTTGACGTGGACATCGCACTGAACACTCTGAGAATTTCATCGGTACCATCCACCGAAATCGACAGAATGAGATCATCCACGTACTGATAGATCAATGAAACTTGGAATGACAGCTGTGGAATGCATTTCTCAAGAAGAGCAGACATGACCACTGAAGCAAGCACTGAACTTAAACTGCTGCCCATCGGAGAACCAAATATCGGAGAATAAAATTTGTTGTCATACTTAAAATAGTTGGAATTGAACAAAATTGTAACTAAGAATAAAAATTCTTCCCTTGGTATGGCGGTGTTATGACTTATACGCTCCCATTCATCTGTAATGATCTTACAAACTAATTCACATGAAATATTTGTGAACAGGCTCACAGCATCCAACGACACAATTTTATAATTATCAGGGATCTTAAAATTATTTACTTTCTCACTGAATTGGAAGGAATCTCTAACAGCAAAGGTATGGAAATCCGAAAACGAAACAGACAAAATATGTGAAATGAATTTGCTAAGTTCCATAGTTGGTGAATCTATCGTAGACACAATAGGTCTTAATGGAACATCAGCTTTATGAATTTTCGGTAACCCATATATTCTGGGAGGTACCGCTTTGTATGTTGTTAGGGATTTAGCTGTGACCAGATCTATATATTCCTTGTTCTTCAGTTGTTTAATAATTGTGTTATTTTTGTTCTGATATTGATTGGTGGGATCTGTTGTGAGTAACTTGTAGACTGTCGGATCATCCAGTAGTACAGACATCTTTTCTTTGTACTGTTGTTTGGTTATCGCCACTGTCACGTTGCCTTTATCAGCATTAGTTATTATAATGTCATCATTGTCCTTGAGAAATCTCCTGCTTATGTAAAAAAGACTGTGATCCAAGGAGTTGGTGTTCTGGTTGCTATGGACATAGTTAGTTATTACATTTGTGCACTTAGCCCTTATTAGATCCCTAATAGAAGGAGGAGCTATCCCAATTATGGTCAGAAAGTAGTACTTTTATTGAAAGGTCTTTCGGTGGTTTAGAAGTGAGAGAGTACTTTGGTCCCAAACTCAGAAGTAACTTAACTTCAGCAGGGAAAATATGAGGAGATAGAGAAAAAATTTGTAAGACCCGAAATATATTAGAAATGATTCATATCAAAAAAGAGAAAGAAGCTATGAACGATAAAACGGACACCAAAAACTTGGCACAAATATATTTCAATTTGATAAAATGATAGAAAATGAAAATATAGATCCCAATTTTTTTAGTTGTATCAACTTACACAGCTATCGCTGTCTTGGAGTGATAAAATTAATTGATATTTTGACTCATGACATTATTTTCAATTTTGACAGTTGTAATTTGTCAAAAATTTGTAATAGATTGTTATATTATACATCCTTGAAAAAGGCCCTTCCTCTTGGCGGAGTGCGCGTGTAACGCCAATTTTCAAGAAGGGAGATAAGCGTTGTGCTGACAATTATCGCCCTATCAGCCTGGTTCCGGTCATAGCAAAGATTTGTGAAAGGGTTATATTGGATGTAGTTCTTCAGTTTTCACTCGAGCACGGCATAATACCCAACTGCCAACACGGCTTCCTCCCGGGGCGCTCGGTCATCACAAAGCTCCTTGAATGCGTCAACTTCTGGTCAATGTCTCTAGACAGAGGTGACCCGGTTGATGTAATCATCCTCGATTTTGCCAGAGCCTTCGACCGCGTGCCTCATAGGCGTCTCTTATACAAGCTCGATCATATCGGAGTTCGAGGCCACCTCCTCTCGTGGATAAGGGCTTTTCTTTCAGACCGCACCTTTCAGGTCCGTGTTGGTGATTCTGTCTCCTCCTCGAGGGCCGTGTTGAGTGGAATACCACAGGGTTCTGTGTAGGGTCCAGTTCTTTTTCTGCTATATATTTCGGATTTGCCACACCATGTTGGCTCTCACTGTTCACAATTCGCCGATGACACCAAGATATTCAGCCCCTCCAGTTGCGCCTCTACTATACAGAATGACCTCGACTCCATCTCGCGGTGATGTAAGGACTGGCAGCTGCCACTCAGCGTTGAGAAGTGCGTCGTTCTACACATGGGTGCCCGGAATCCGCGACGGAGCTAACATCTCAACGGAGTTATCATCCCTGTATCTGGCAGCCATTGTGATATGGGTGTTGTGGTGACGGATAACTTGAGTTGGTCTGATCACATTCTTCATGTGGTCAACAAAGCAAAGAGATCCTTATTCCTGATCCAGCCAAGCATTTGGCAGATGTGATCCTTTGACATGTGCGGCTGTATACCGAACTTATGTGCGGCCCATCATTGAGTTCGCCGGACCTGTTTGGAGTCCGACGTTGTGCCGCGATATGTCATTGCTGGGGGGTCTCCAGCGCCGTGCAACACGCCTCCCGTATGGGGTCCCGCGCCCGTCATATAGTGAGATACTCTCCATAATGAACATACCTACTTTCGTGGACCGGAGGACTCGTGGTGACCTCATCACCGCTTATCGGGCTATGAATGGTCTTTTTGGAGTTAGCCTGTGTGACCTGTTCACGTTGAACTCAGACCGTCGTTTGCGAGGCCATGCTTTCAAGCTCCGCAAGGAGAACTTCAAGTCAGTGCAAAGGCAGCACTTTTTATCTAATCGGATATTCGGAGTGTGGAACGCGTTGCCTCCTGTGGTGGTTGACTCAGTGTCGGGAACTCATTTAAAAACAATTATGACAGATGGTGTTTGAGTGGAAGGAATCTTTTTGTTTAATTTTTTTCCGATAATGTTTTTTTTTTCGCTCTTCAAGCAGTCCTGTGCGACATTTTTTTTGGATTTTTGTATTTTTTCTGGGAGTTTATAGGCCTAGCCTCAACTCTAATCACTGTTTCAATAATAATAATAATAATATTCAATTCGGTCACGTAGTTCGTTCTCATTCCGCCTAGACCTCCTATGATTAGTATGACCATCCTAACCTTATACCCTGGATACAGGATCCCAAGTTCAAACATTAAATCCTTGTATTTCTCCCTCTTCTGTTCTTCTTTCATCACCACATTATTTTCTGCAGGGGAGGAAAATTCGACGACAAACAATTCCTTGAGTTCAGCAGAAGTATATCTGGCTTTATGGCGTAGATTTGCCGAGTTGATGGAATAGCATAGTTCAAGTAGCTGCGAGCCCTGATATTTTCAACAACTGCTTCAATCTCCAGAGGCACATATGGTAGCACTGGTTCCTTGTCTATACCATAAACCTCTCTCAGATGGAAGTAGAGAATTCGGAGTGCGGCATTGTGTCTTTCCACATATTCTGATGGAGCATGGACTCTGCAAGCAGACAGAATGTGCATAATAGTTTCTTGCTGGCTGTGGCATGCTCTCCACGTTGTGGGGTGTCAACTTTCATGATGTTCTTTTTATACCATCTGGTATTTATAACCCCATCTTGACAAGCTATAACAAATCCCTCCGTTTCCAACTTGAGTCCAGCGGACTTCAAAAAGGCGAAGGATAATTCTTCCGACAGGCCCTGATCATTCAAATCCCTGAAGTCTATGGAGTGCAGGTGTTTACACATGTGATCTTCGAGTAGTTTCTTCAGTTGTGCCTGCCTTATCTCTCTGCCAACTCTTCTTTGGTCTGTTGGTGAGATAGGTATTCCTGCTAGCTCATGATCGATGCATATGCCGGATATACAGAGCCTCTCCAAAGCTCTCTGACCAGCCCTAAACAGAAAAGCTCCTTGATTCCTGATTTCATGCTGAGCCGCCATTTTCAGAAGCGGGTCTTCGCTTCTCAATATCCTTATTGCTATTTCCAACGTCAGTGATGGTGTTGGTATTCCAAACTTTGCAAACCTCTGCCTCCCTACGTTCGTGGAAGGTATATCCTTTGAATCGAGCAGTTGGGATGCAGGGTGCATGTTCATCACTTTACGAGTGGTTCTGTCTAGCTAGAGAATTTCATTCACTGTCCAGTAAACTATCCCAAATGAGTAGGTGATTATTGGTACTGCCATGCTGTGCGTAGCTGATACTTTATTTTTCCCGGACAGCTGTGATTTCCATATATCTTGGATCTTCTTTTTGTAGCTAGCTGTTAAGGCATCCTTGATTTGGGTTGTCTCCACTGTACCTCGTTGTTTCATCCCAAGGAATTTGTATGTTTCTTCCTCAACGAGGTGTCGAATGCTTATTCCCCCTTCTAGGTAGATTTCCTCTCCTGTTTCTTCAGTTCTTCCTCTGCTTAGATGAAGAACAGCGCATTTGTCCAAACTGAATTACATTCCTATTGCTGAGGTGTATTCGGCAACGATATTCAGTAGTTGTTGTAGTGCTGCCTTGAAAGAAGCGTACAGTTTTAATTCGTCCATGTAGAGTAGATGTGAGATCAGATGTTCTCTTCTGCCTGGTGGCCCAGCCTTGTACCTTATTCTGCTTGCCCTCAACTCAGTTGTTAATAATAATAATAATAATAATGTTTATTTCCTCTGTGACAATAACAATTGTATAGGAATAGTCACTTCTTAACCCATGATTACAAATTACAGACTACCAATTATAATAGTACATGGATTTCTTCATATCGCTGCATTGATTCCATATAGATCCCAAGAATATCAAGTTAAAAACAAATTCATGGATAAATGCCGAAAACGTCTCCCCTTTCCCTAATGAGCGTTTCGTATTCTGTAATGCTGTAGAGACTGTTTTCTGAGAGAATAATGCGCAGTCTGTGTTTGAATAGTGCATTTGGCAGTTTTCGAAACCGTACAGGCAGCATATTATATAGCTGTATGTCGATGTTGTACGTTCTCTTTAACCTCCTTTGGGGGAGAGTCAAGTTTTGCCTATTTCTTGTATTATAGTTGTGTATGTCTTTTTGTGTAGTATAGGTGTCCAGATGTGTTTTAATATGCAGCAGTTTTTGGTAGATGATAACTGAATATACTGTCATTACTTTTAGTGTGGAGAATAGCGTTCTACAACTTGTGTTCCATGCAACTCTAAGGATACCTCATAGACATAGAATAACATGGACTGGCCCTCACGTAATTTTATCACACTGTTCATTGCGGAATACATTAGAGAGAGAGATGTGTTGAAGGATGGAATAATTCAAGGCATATATCATGGTATAAAAATAATGGTGTTTTTATACCATGGGCAAATATACAAATTGGGATATTTATTGGGAACTTCCAAAACTCTGGTGGTGGGATTCGGCAATTCACCACGCTAGTAATAAATGTAAACAATCTCGTGTTGGACAGGTCAGTCGACGAAGTTTGACCGAAATTTTCATGGAAAATTTAAATTATAATTGACTTGAGATCATTGTTGGATTACTTTGTGATATAGATTCTAATATTGATCATTATATAACTAATTTTATGGCACTTGATTGATATAAAGACTACAACCAGTAAGTATATTCATATATGTTTGTCAAACTTCCATTATATTTAAAAGTTCTTTCAGTTACTATTTGCGAATGATTAGGAAGGGACTCAGTTGATTAGAATTTCTGGTGTACATAGGAGCTTCAACTTCTAATTCTAGAGTCCTTGTAGAAGGAGAAGAGGTTCTAAATGTGGATCATATAATCGTGTGTGACAAAACAAATTGTGGTCCCAGTTTTATAGACATTTGTTCTTTATGTTTACAAAGTATTGCCCTTAATTCAGTACCACATAAAATTGATGGCCCAATTATGTGTAGAATGGTAAACTTAAAATAGAAGGTATGGTATATTCTTGTAAAGTCGGAGCACGGAGGAGGTGTAAACATATTACTGATGTATTAATTAAAGTTCAGGTGCATGATGTTCTATTTTATTTATGAGAATATAGTGTCAAATTGAACCAGATAAAGCTTTTGTAAAACAGTTACCAATAATTGAAATGATTTTTTCAAAATATGATACATATATTATGTGAAAAGAATTATTAACAATAAGTGTAATGTTTGAGGTATAATAAAGATTATCTGGATGTAGGTCCAGGTTAAGTACTCTTCCAATATTTATATTTGGTTTTCCGGAGGTAAGAAGTGAAAACTCAAACCTATACATTTTGGCATTTTTTTTTTCGCCCATGAATTGCATTGAGGCACACAACAATAGTCGTTTCTGGTCGAAGACGTATTAGGCAGGATAATATTCACTATTTGAACTTGAATTTTTCTTTTAAACAAAAGTTTATTGACGAATACTGAACAATTAAACTCGAACACGTGGCTCATTACGAGCTTGGTTAGTTGCCGAATCCCGCCACCAGAGTTTTGGAAGTTCCCAATTGCCACAGTATAAGAATATATTCTTATACCGTCACACCGTGGTTTTGCCCATAGAGAAATAGAATCTATTCTATTGTCTCTGGTTTTGCCTTGAAGTATTCTATCTCTTTTTAATGCTGATATCAATGGTCTCTTTCTCAGAACCAGTCCATATTATTCTATGTCTATGGGATACCTCTGACAGCAAATTTCTGCAATGTAAAGATTTTTGAAATGTGCAATGAGGCAGCATTACTCCAGCATTGTACTCCATATATTAGATGAGAATGAAACAGGGCATAATAACTGGTTAGCGCAGCATTTGAATTGGAAGTTTCACTGACTTTCCTAATGGCGTATATTGCTTTTGCGAGTTTGGATCTTAACGCATCAATATGGGATGACCAATTTAGTTGGGGATCTAACTGTATCCCTAAAAAATTTATTGAAGAATTTTCATTTGAGATCTCTGCGATTGACTTTACACTGAAGCATAGAGAGTTGGTTTTGGTTTCATTTAGAAATAACTCATTTGCTGTGAACCACTTTTTAGCTTTTTGTATTATATAATAATAATAATAATAATAAAGGACTTTTATTCAACGAAAAATATTGTTAACAAAATATTTTAACATTTATAGTGGGCGAGGTTCAGTTCGTCCAGGGTATAGGTGCTATCCATATACAACCCGAACGTCTGTTCAACTAACCCATCGAAATAAAAAAAAACAAAATTCTGGAAAATAAAAAAGGATATTGAACATAACAAAAAAAAAAGAAAGAAGAGGAAGCATACCCGGTTTCAGAAAGAAAAAAAAAGCACCAACATCACTCAACAATTGGCCAGCCTTCAGTTCATACTCCCACGGCCCAACTCAACGCCAATTCTCTAAGTTTTCTTTTCGAAAACGTATGATTAAAGTTCGCATAGTCAATAGGAAACTCATTCAAACATTTCGCAACGTTGTATGAAAATGATCGCTTGAAAAGTTCTGAAGAGTGTAGGGGTATCGTGAGTCTTCCTTTGAAACGGATGTTGATGTTGTGTACGTCACATCGAAATCTAATTTTATTGTAAAGGTAGGGCGGCGTCTTCTGGTCTACGATGGAGAAAAACTGAACAGCAGAATGCAGTCGGCGTCTCTGCTCCACGTTCAACCAACCAATCTCCTTGATTTTATGACTAATGTGGTGGAATTTTCTGATACCAAAAATGAGCCTGAGACATGAATTCTGCAGCCTTTGAAGTTTGTGAGCATCTGAGGCAGTTATACAAGGGTTATAGACTGTATCACAATAATTCAGGTGCGACAGTACCAAACTGTCACATAGCATCGCCTTCAGTTCTACGCTGAGAAAACGTCTACTTTGATATAACATCTTGAGGCTCAAGTATCCCCTTTTCAAAATTTGAGAAACATGATACGAAAATCTCAAGTCCTTATCCACATAGAGACCCAGATCTTTTATAATATCTTGGAATGTTATACGTGTGTTGTCTACTCGCAAATGTTGAACGCAGTTATTGACGAAATGTTCTCTAGCGTTTCGCTTACCAAACACAATTGCAGTGGTCTTCTGTGGATTCAATTTAAGACAGTGGTTTGATGAGAACTGCAGCAAGTTGTTAAGATCGAAGTTTAGCGCAGAGACAGCCTGTTCACACTCATCAGGGTAGAAAGACAGGTAAAGCTGAACATCATCGGCATAGTAATGCTGACTACATGATTGGAAAGCAGTGGGAAACTTCGCTGTGTAAATACTAAAAAGCAGCGGTGAGAGTATCGAACCCTGAGGCACCCCTGTAGATACGTTTAAGAATGTAGACCGCACTCCACCGCAGACAACCGCCTGAGACCTTGCCTCCAGAAAAGCGGACAACATACCCAGCGCAGACGCCGATAGGCCAACATGGTACAGAACAGCTCTCAAGATATCATGACTCAAAGTGTCGAATGCTCTCGAATAATCAAATAACATCAGAACGGTCAATTTACCATTATCTTTCGCCTCAAAAATGTCGTCAGTTATCGAAAGCAAAGCCGTGCTGCAGCCATGATCCTTCCTAAATCCCGACTGACGAGTGGGCAAAATCTGTTTTTTTTCCACAAAATCACGAAGTTGGCCCTCAATTACCTTCTCCAGCACTTTTGAAAGTGTTGGTAAAATGCTTATAGGCCTAATATCATCGAGACTTACAGGGTTCGATATTTTCGGAAGGGGAAACACGCGTGCTTTCTTCCACTCTTCCGGGAAAACAGAGTTCATTATACAGTAATTAACAATATGAGTTAGAAAAGGTAGTACGAAAGGTAGACAGAGATTTAAGGTAAATAGATTTATACCGTCCAGACCGGTTGCATTGCTCTTGATGTTCGAGATGATGTTCAGAATTTCCACCTCCGAGACATTCCGAAACTCAAAATTCCCAGGTTGAAGACGGCTATTATTATAAAAGGATATTTGCTCCTGGTTTGGCGACAAACTTGGTATTGAGTTAACGAAATGATAATTAATTTCTTCCACGTCTAATAAATGATCGGGTAGATTCAAGTGAGATTTTTTACCTACTTTTATATTAATAGAATTCAAGTTAGACCATAATTCCTTTTTATTTTTTCCAATGAATTTTTTATTAAAAAATGCTTTTTTCTCTCGCCTTACACAAGCAGTGAAAAGGTTGCGCATTAATTTATAGCTGCTCCAATCTGCTGGTAATCTGGATCTCTTATATTTACATAAGGCCTTATCTCTATCCTTTTTCATTGCACGCAATGTTTCCGTAAACCAAGGAGCATAGGGTTTGGTTATCTGATGGGTCACGAATGGTGCATGGATATCTAGGAGAGTGGTAACGTTCTGACAAAGGAAGTTCAGCTTACTATCGATGTCGTTCAAATCATAAATATTCTGCCAAGGGATAGATCGCAGATCATAATCAAATTGAGCTATGTTTACATTTTTGAAATCACGAGTAGTAACAAATCTTGGAATCGGTTTGCTAACCTTCAAATTCAGTACACAAGAGACCAGTTCGTGATCTGAGAAAACAACAGGCTGTACACTTGTAGATGAAATTATATTACATGAGTCAACCAGTAAATAATCCACCAAGGAGGCAGTGGTATCCGTTATCCTAGTTGGCTCATTTATAACCTGAGTCAGACCCATACCCTCAAGGCAGACCGTCACCAACTCAGTTTCCGCACTGTCAGTCTCCAGTAAGTCAACGTTGAAATCGCCGAGACACAAAATCCTGTCAACTACAGGTATCAGTTGAGAAACCTCAGCCTCGAAAACCTCAAAGAAGCCTCTATAGCTGAAACTGGGTGGCTTATAAGCAGCACAAATTGCAATCGTAGTTCCAGCCAGCTTCAATTTAACGCACAAAAGCTCGATATCATCACAACTTGACAAGTGTGAGTAATTCAGATTACTTCTCAAAAATATACCAACCCCACCACCACGACCCTCCCTATCACGACGAACAAAACTGTAACCGGCAACATTAAGAACATCATTAGGTATATTATTATTTAACCACGTTTCACTGACGCACACAACATCGTAATTATTAGTGAATACTACATTTCTGAACTCATTGAGATGAGCCATGAGTGAGCGGACATTAATATGAGCACATTTGAGCCTACAAACTGACATCCTGAAATATACCGCTATCGTACTTCAGTCATCTACATAATACCAGGAACGAGCACCACAATTCAAACCTCGAATTATTTTGGAAATTCAAAACTAAAAAGTACCTAAAAAGGCAACCAATAAACTACTTTGTACGAGATCAACTGATATCTTAAACAACTTAAGGGTACTTTTGAGGTATACTTCCTTCTATAAAGGGAAAATTAAAACAAAAACCAACCAATATTCAAAGTGAAGATGCAGCGAAAACATAAACAGTTTAAGCAATTCAGGTACACACTTTGCAATCTCCCGGTTAATGTTAATTTCAATGAAGATGCGGGATTACTAACCTTACATGTTTAAGTCATATCATGGTAGGTAGTTTGCATGTTCATTCCCTTATCCATTTCCGTTGCAAAGGTGGTGTCATCTGCGTACATGCATGAGATTGTGTTTCTGTGTATTACGTTGGAAGGCATGTCGTCAATGTAAATCAAGAAGAGTAACGGACCCAGTATTGAACCTTGCGGTACTCCTCTATTTATGGTAGAAGTGTTATGCAGAACAATAATGGGCTTAGCGAGTCTCCTTGAAGTACGCCTCGCCTGTATCTCACCCATCAAGTATAAGTATTCCGACCTTCGGATCGGACGGCAAACTTAGTTTTCCATAACGCCATGATGTTTCCCATCGCATGGACGATGTTAGGGTGGACTTTGAGCATCTCTATCAGCCGTACTATCAAGCTGTGCGCCGATGTGTCAAATGCTTTCACGTAATCTAACCATGATGTATGTAGGTCGCGCTTGTAGTCTTTCGCATCTTGACAAATTCTTTTTTCTATAAGGAGGTTGTCCTTGCAGCCCTGTCCTTATTTCCTCGCTCCTATTTGTTCGTGCATTTGATTCCACACTGGTCCAATGGACTCCAGAATCCGCTGTTGAAGAACACTTGTGAGAATTATATACAACGTATTCAGACACGTGATTGGGCGGTAGTTCTTTGGCTGTCCTAGATCACCTGATTTCGGTATCAGTACAGTTCTGCCCTCTACCAACCATGAAGGAATTGGCACACGGTGAATTACTGTCTCAGTAAATAATCTAGCTAGGTGTTGGTGTTTAGCTGGAAAGTTCTTCCACCGGTAGTTCTGAACGCCATCCAGTCCAGGTGCCGTGAAATCATGCTTGTTCTTCAAGGCATGTCTAATCTCTTCGGTTGTTATTTCAGTCAGCTCTTCGGGTTATTGCAGACTTTCATCACATAATATCTGGAATCTGTGAAGTGCTGGAGTATTCTTGGTTTCCGCTGGACGCTCATACAAATTTTTCCACAAATCTTCGACTTCAATCGGTGGTGGTGGTTTTTTTGCCTCTACTTGTTTGGGTCGTAACAACTTTGAAGGTTCGGTGGTGAAGGTGTTGTTGCCTTCTATCCACTTTTGCCTCTTGATCAGCTTCTTCTTTGCCGCCGCAAATGATCTTATTTCATCGACAGCTTTCTGCTTCAATAGATTTATGGTGGGCAGGCTCATCGTACGATGCAACGCACTCAGCTCACCCATCATGTCCTCTATTTTCTTGCTCGGCTTCAGTTGTCCTCTCATAATATCTATGATACATTGATACCAAGATGCTTGCTACCTAACGGTTCTTATCTTCTTGTCTAGCTTAATCAATCTTGACTTATGTTTGTCCTCCTTTGTTGTTGTTCTTCCTAGTGGGCATAGAAGTGAAGCAGCTGCTCTCACTGCAGCTGCGACATCTTCCAGAGAACAGTTCTCCTTTAGGTGATAGTCGATTATAATATTCATTGTGGCTAGATCCACAGCCGGGAGTCTCGATTTCAGCCTTGTGGTCCTTAATGCTTCTCTTCTATTGGCGAATAGCTCTGGAACATCTCTCACCTGCTCCATGTCCTGTGCTGCGACTTCTTCACGTCGCAATCCAGGCATAAGAGATTGGATGTTTGTGACATCTCTCACTAGCCTCTCATCTCGTTCTTCTCTCCTTCGATTCGTCCAATGTGGCTGTTGGTTTGGAGCATCTCTCACCTGCTCTTCAGCTTGTTCTTCTATACCCTCTGACTCTTGATGGTGCTGCAAGATTCCCCTCTTCTTGAGATGGCTCACCTGGTCTCGTAGATTCTGCTGCTTCATGAAGTTGAGATCTGGCAGATTCTCACCACAGACCATGCAGTCTTCCCATATATCTCCTTCATTCTGGTCTCGATCTTCGGTATAACACAGACAGTTGTTCGGGTGTCCACTTGTGGCGTCCCCTTTGTGCGGCCATGTTACTGTTGCCGGGTCTGACTACGGGTTGCTCTTGCGAGCGATGATTCCCTATGCGACCGATAACTTGTTCTCTCTCCTCCACGATGTCCTCGTCGGAAGTTGTAACTTCTTGTATGACAGGCGCCCGTCTCCTGAGCATCCTGCCGTTGGTGGTTCGCATGCTGTCACGTCCAGCACCAACCCCAGACATGCTCTGGTTTTCCCCAGGCAGCAGCTGTTCTCCGAGGCTCCGTAGATTGTAATTCATCATCAGTTGAGAGTGACCGGGGTCCGCGAGCTTGTCACACCCGTATGCTACTAAGTAGTGCCCCCGTGCGGTTTTGCATTTTATACCTACTGCCAGGTTTAGCTAGGGTACCTTGGGTTTGCTAAGCCCGTACTCTGAGAAACATTCCAGAGCCCCTGAGGGGGTATTATTATTATTAAATGAAGCACCTGGTATACAGGGTGAATCCTGATGAACCGCACATATTTGCAGATATAGGACACTTAGCCATACATGAAGGGTATTTAAACATTCGTGAATGATACAGGGTGATTTCCAATTGCCAAGGCCGGACAAGTGTTTCGGACTAATTGGTCTGAGTAGATATAGCAGACATGTATTTTCAAACCACTCGTGGTCGAAGAAAGTAATCTGTCACTTATGTGATATTATACGGGATATCGCGTCAGTATGAACGGCCACTAATTTATACGAAGGATGCGGAGAGGTGACGGTGCGTAAAAGTGGGGACGTCTTAGTAGACTTTTTCGTATAATGCATCAGCCACACTATGCTCCTCGTGCTGCTCATCACTCTGACCCTCGCGTTGCCGCGATGTTTCCTCGTCTGGCCACACACTGCTCTACTCTGGCTCTGTATTAAAAAAATCAATAAATTTTGAAGTTTTTTCGAAACACCATTCTTCGGCTGGTGGCATGGTTTTTGAAAAAGATACTTGAATTATATGTTTGGCAGGGGTTAAACACCTGCCACGTTACTCGTCATGACACACGTAATGCTCCTAGTCATGCCCACCTTTCCTTGTTGTGTCAGTATTTTAGACATAATCGCGCCACTCATTCCAAATCAATAGATATGAAAGCACGAATACCTCTTAAAATTCACGTATCTTTTTCAAAAACCATACCATCGGCAGAAGAATGGTGTATCGAAAAAAACTTTAAACTTCATTGATTTGTTGGCTGCAGATACAATCGTTTGGGATCCAATGATTAAACATAATACGAACCGTCACGATTAAATGCGCGAGTGGAGCAACAACAACGCGATGTGTAGAGTTATGAGCAGCACGAGGAGCAATGAGTGGCCAAAACAGTTTGCTTCGGCCACATTATAAGGCGCAAAATAACGACAAAACAGGGAGCGTTAGGCATGATGTGTAGCATGACTAGAAACGTGGCCACACAACGTTTCTGCCTACTTTCCTCGGTAATTGTCATGCTACTCGACGAGTGAGTGGATTTAAAACTAGACCTGTTTTGGTTCGCAGTAGGGACAGTTCCGAATCGGTCCTGAAGAGTGGGGCAAACGTGTTGTGTGAAATTTTTCGTCCATTCACGACTGTGTTACTACTTTGAACGGTTCTATAACCGTTCCTATTGCGAACCAAAACAAGTCTAAATACTCTCCATCTGTCGTCCAACAAAAGGCAGTCTTGCGGTGTGTGCTCGACGAGGATATGTGTTTATTACTGCTGATACACACTCGTCGAGTGGCATAGAACATAGCGAGGAAAGGAGGCAGAAAAGTAGTCAGACCACGTCGCCACACTACTTTCCACGCTACTTCCCATGCTACTCGACGAGTATGTTGCAGGGGTATATCTCGGCCCTTATTATAGTGGTCAAAATTTAAACGACATGAAATCTTCAGGCTAGTTGGAGCATTAGAATGTGACATGTATTTGAGTTCGTTAATAAGTATAATCGGCTAAACGGTTTTGGAGTTATACCCATATGGAATTTTTGTTGTTGTTCCTCAATAACTCAAAAAATACAAATCAGCGCCCATTCAAACATGGTATTTGGTTGTAGAGTGCCAAAGCGCTAATTTTTGCGAAATTTCGTGAGGACCGTATCACTAGGAAATTTAAGAAGAACCATTGCAAATAATTCTGTATCTCAGAAACTAAACCAAGTTCCAAATTTGAACACGATCGGATCTTTATTGTTGGAGATCCGAGCAGCCTTGGGTGAGTTCAGTACTGAATGGTTGATCGTTGCCAAGATTACTTTTGAAGGGAAAGATACAGCGACTTGCAATTTTCATGGTGGGTTGCGCATACAACTGGGACAGTTAAGTTCGTTGTCGGGCATAATCGGCCAAACGGTTTGGGAGTTATACCCATCTTGTATTTTGTTTTTATTTCCTCGATAACTCAAAATCTACAAATCTGATCCAATTAAAACTTGGTAACTAGTTGTAGAATGCCGACGTACTAAATTTCACGGAATTTTGTGATTATCGTATTACGAGAAAAAAAAAAATTTTTTCCTCAAAAATTTCAGATTTCAGAAAATATTTATCAAAATTCACTGAAATTCCACACATACCTTCGAGCCACCATTTAACAATCGAGTACCGAATTTCTGCTGGATCGAATTCGTATGAGGCTTGAATAGGCAATGGAACATGCGAGCAAAAGCTGCTGACTTCACGTCAGTGCTTTTTAAGGATTTGTATACATGTCAAATCTAATCAATCATCTTGCAGGGGGAAGTACATGAGGGTTGAATATCCAAAGTATACAAGAACTGAGATCGGATGACTGAAATTAAAATTTAATTCCCCAATCACGAATAGCAAATATTCTTGATCACGTTTTGTAATTGCCCCTTTTCGACATTGTGAGACGAAGAATAGGCTTATACTACTCAAATAACCCTCGTGAATTGATACCTGGATATTTTTTCACCTCACGTGAGGGTGAAAAGGGAGGGAATATTCCAAGGGTGGAATCTCTGAGATTACGTGAGGAATTCTTGATAACCATGAAATGTGATTTCTCAATGTTGAGCTTAATTCAATTGACATATTTTTATCCTGGTCACCAATTATCATACTCTTCGCCAAAAAGAAGTCTTCCTGCATCCATCTGTTCACCCCATTAAACTGTTTTTCAAACAGTCTCATAGATAGACGTATACATACCAAATATATTGCTTATCGAAATATGTTCCCAGCTATTTCATAAAAATCAAATATTTTTTTGTTAATAAACTACGATTATAATGTCGAGTACTTACCAGCAATTCATTGAATGGATAATCGAACAAGCAAGGATTGGCGCTAGAAGGCAGAGCACCAGCCAACAGACTCATGGCGTTTCCGTATTGCTTTGCAAATGAGCTGGAATTTCTCTGTAGATTCACACCTTTGTTCATCACTTTAGCATATATGGGTCTGAATTTTCTTCTTGTATAAAATGCCCTGCAAAAAAATATATTCGAGAGAAAATAGGTCCTTCCTCATAATTTATCTTTATAGAGTATTGAGTGGGGGTCGAATGACTTGAAATTTGCAGATTACATTCATCCCATTTGAATACCATGTAGAATATAGATTCAAATATGTTGAATTCATTCAGGGTCCATTTGAAATTTTCAGAATATATTAAAGTTCGTCAATAGTTGCATTCATGATTAAAAAAATGGGTTCAAGCCCTGTGGACAGGAGCTTTCTGGCGCTCTAGTTCAAACAGACAAATTATATCTCCGAAATTTTTTTTTACACTTTGCGGTAATCTGGTCAATACAAAACTTCACATGCGTATAAAGGTCATGATTCTACAATTTGATGCTAAATTTCAGATAGATTGAACGAACTTGTCCGAGATATTTACGCTCCAAAACCACCTTGCAATTTTCAATCCGCTAACTCCTTTCGTTCGAGAGTTATCGTGCCTACGGCCGGTCGGCCGGCCGGACAGAATCGATTTCGCACTCGGATTCTTGATCAGTGAGTCGAACCAAATCGTTTGAGACCATTTTTAGCCAAAAATTTCAAAATTACAGACACTTGGGCAAATTGATAAGCACACTGTTCCGAGGAACTAGAGCGCCAAAAAAACAAGTTTCGTATGACAATTGCCCAAAACAGGTTTAAAGTACCTACAAATAGTAGGTATTCCATAAAACAAATATGAAAGAAGATAAGTAATAATACAAAATTACCTTGTGTAATCGATCAAAAATTTCCTGATCTACGTTCACCAAACTACAGAATTATGCTTTCAATATTTACATAATATTTTCAAACATTTTCGGGTGAGGTCCCCGTTGCATCGCTAAAATACGAGTATTTCAACCCCAATATTTTTGAAGTTACAATATTCCCTTCTGTCAAGTTGACATTATGAGAATTCATACATAGAATAATAATTATATCAATCTGTGAAATACGATTTACATTGAAATTTAAAAAAATCATATCTCCGAAAGTATTAGCTTGTTAGAGTTGAAAATGATATGAATGGATTCTTATGATAAAACTGCTTATTAAAAAAAATTTGATTTGGAATTTGTTTCGTAAAAAAAAATTTTTTTTTGTTACTCCGAAACCATCTGTCCGATTTTGCCCAATAACGAACTTAGCCGAGATATTCATCCCCCAAACCTACTCTGAAAATTTCAACTCTCTAGCTCATTCCGTTCGAGAGTTATCGTGCTTACGGCCGGACGGACCGGCCGGCCGGACAGAATGAATTTCGACCACGGATTCTTGATCAGTGAGTCGAACCAAATCGTTTAAGACCATTTTCATCGAAATATTCCAAAATTACAGACATTTGGGCAAATTGATAAGCACTCAGTTCCGAGGAACTAGAGCGCCAAAAAATGATTTGGTTGCTTTCAATTTCAGGAGGTCTTATACTTCACAAGTATACTTGTGAAGGAAGTCGAAAACGCAAAATGCTGAAACGTAGCCAACAAGCCTATAGGCTTGTTGGCTACGTTTCAGCATTTTGCGTTTTCGACTCTCAAAGCATTCAAATTAATCCTTCTTTCGTTACCCTAAATCGTTGCCTGAATGTAAGAACTAGTTAAATCAAAATTGCTCGATTTTTGGTTATCCACAATGTTACATAAATCAAGGGCGTAGCCAGGGGGGGGGTTTGGGGGGTTCAAACCCCCCCGAAATGTAATTTTTCTCTTAAAAAAAAATTTTTGCTGCAGAAAGCGACCCTTGCATACCCAAAACCCCCCCCCCCCCCCGAAATGAATTCCTATTTCAAAACTCAAGCAGAATTTTGTGTGGGTTCATGAAGCTCAAATGATCAAGAATATCAATTAACAATGATCAATTATTATAAATATCAAGTCAAAGTTATCAATTATTATGAATTAGAAGTGAAAGTTGAACTATTTTTTAATGAGAATCTTCATGCAGCCAAGTAACAATTACAACCTATCAAATAAGAAGTAGAATTTGGCCATCTCCATTTGAAAATGGAATTTTGAAGACTTGATTTCCAATAAGAAGGTTATTTTGAAATATGAATTCCTCATGTCTACAAATTGTGGGTATGCTTACGATACCAAAGCTGTTACAATGAATCAGGCCTGACATATTTTATGTCAATTAGTGGATAACTGAAAATCGAAAAAATTGTTACCTAGTTCTAACATTCAGGTGGCAATTATTAAGGTCTATGAACAAAGTTGGATTGAACATT
Organism: Halyzia sedecimguttata; assembly: GCA_937662695.2. Taxonomy (NCBI): domain Eukaryota; kingdom Metazoa; phylum Arthropoda; class Insecta; order Coleoptera; family Coccinellidae; genus Halyzia; species Halyzia sedecimguttata. The sequence goes on from OW569412.2 coordinate 116,038,645, forward strand.
CAGAGTTGCATTCAAAAGTGACGTCTTCTGTAAAGTAAGAAGTTATATGGATCCGCGTATACTTCCGTGTTTGTACAATAAAAAAAATTGGTTCAAGCACTGACGTGAAGTCAGAAGCTTTTGCGCGTATGTTCTATTGTCCATTCTTCTGTATCGGACACCCTCAATCGAATTTACCATGGTAAATTATGTTGTTCATTCTTCTGTATTGGACACTCTTAATTCGAATTTACCATGATAAATTATGTTGTCCATTCTTCTGAATCGGACACCCTAAATCGAATTTACCATGGTAAATTATGTTGTCCATTCTTCTGTATTGGACACTCTTAATTCGAATTTACCATTCTGACGTGAAGTCAGAAGCTTTTGCACGTATGTTCTGTTGTCCATTCTTCTGTATTGGACACCCTTTATCGAATTTGCCATGGTAAATTATGTTGTCCATTCTCCTGTATTGGACACTCTTAATTCGTACGGTTCTTACAAAATTTTAAACACGTCTTTATGATGATTTTCTACTACTAGTTACCAAGTTCAATTCGGTCGAATATTTATTTTTTGAGTTATCAAGGAAATAATATTCCAGGTGGGTATAGCTCGGAAACCGTTTGACCGATTATGCCCAAAAACGAACTCAACTCTCCCTTTCGGATAAGCAACCTACCCTGGAAATTGCAAGTCCTTATCTCCTTTCGTTCGAAAGTTATCGAGGTAACGGTCACCCATCTACTGAACTCACACAAGAATGCTCGAATCTCCAACAATATTCAACCGATCGTGTTAAAACTTGAAACTTGGCAGTAGAGTTGGGTTATAAAGGCTCTTGCAAAATTTCAGCAATTTCAGACGAATAGTTACTGATATATAGAATTTTTTTTTTAAATTTTCAATGATTTTTTAAGAATTTTTTACAAATTCTACCCTCCCGAAATTTTGCAAGAATTTTCACGTTGGCATTCTACGACTAATAACCATGTTTGAATTCAATCGGTTCAGTATTTTTCGAGTTAATGAGGAACAAAAAACAACCAAATTTCAGATGACTATAACTCTAAAACCGTTTGGCCGATTATGCTCATAAACGAACTGAAATGTCGCGTTCGGGTGCACATCCTAACCTGAAAACTTCAAGCCGCTATCTCTTTCCGTTCTCAAGTTATCGTGACAACAAAAATATTTTTTAATAATTATTTTAAAATTTTCTAGCCGTACGATTCGCACAAAATTTCACAAACATGCTTAGGTTCATATTCTACAACTACTCACCAAGTTTCAATTCGATCGGATCTATATTGGTTGAAAATAAAATTATTACTCGGAAACCACTTGGCCGATTATGCCCATTAACGAACTTGTCCGTCGTATTGGGATGTGCCACCCACCCTGAAAATTTCAAGTCGCTAGCTCTTTTCGTTCTCAAGTTATCGTGGCAACGGCCGGACGGCCAGCCGGACAGAATCAAATTTGACCTCGAATTCTTCATTGGGGAGTCGAACTAAATCGTTTGAGACCATTTTCGTCAAAAAATTCGAAAGTTACAGACATTTGGGCAAAACTATAACGCGATGTTCCCCAGAACATACGCGCAAAAATTACTATACATACCCATTTGAAATATGGTTGTTGGTGACACCACCTCTGCGCTTTCCGTATTTCTTTGATCGATTTATTCGAATAAAAATGGGTTCAAGCCCTGTGGACAGGAGCTTTCTGGCGCTCTAGTTCAAACAGACAAATTATATCTCCGAAAGTATTGGTTTCTCAGAGTTGGGAATTATATCAATGTAGTCATATAATAGAACTGCATCCTAAAGGAAATTCAATTCAAATAATAGTTTATTTATCAAGATTAAATGAGCAATCATGAGACTGAGAAAAGCACCATGGAAGAAATCAAATTAAATCTGGCCAATTTTGCCCAATAACGAACTTAACCGAGATATTCATCTCCCTAAACTACTCTGAAAATTTCAACTACCTACCTCATTCCGTTCGAGAGTTATATCTATGTCTATGGATGAAAAGCAGTCTCACTACTCTCAGATCTCTTACTTCATGTTCAGTCCCGAAATGTAAGAATTTTCTGAGAAAAACTAATTTCGGAGCAAACAACTCAGATTGTTCTCACTTTGCTCACAATTCTTCGATTGATTAGATAATGTCTCAGGAACATCATTTAACATTATGACAATTCATATTCATACATAGAATATCATTCTGTTACAACGTTGAAATAGGACTTATTATTGAAATTTTGAAAAATCATATCTCCGAAAGTATTAGCTTGTTAGAGTTAAAAATGATATGAGTGGATTCTTATGATAAAACTTTTCATTAAAAAAAATTTAATTTGGAATTTGTTTCGTAACAAAAAAAATTTTTTTTTGTTACTCCGAAACCATCTGTCCGATTTTGCCCAATAACGAACTTAGCCGAGATATTTATCCCCCAAAGCTACTCTGAAAATTTCAACTCTCTAACTCATTCTGTTCGAGAGTTATCGTGCCTACGGCCGGCCGGACCGGCCGGACAGAATGAATTTCGACCACGGATTCTTGATCAGTGAGTCGAACCAAATCGTTTAAGACCATTTTCATCGAAATATTCGAAAATTACAGACATTTGGGCAAATTGATAAGCACTCAGTTCCGAGGAACTAGAGCGCCAAAAAGGAGATAGGCAAGTCCTTTTTCCAATTTTGCAAAACATCGAGATATTTGGCAAAATTTTTAAAAAACGTGTATCAATATTCTTTTTGCGCTCTAGTTCCTCGGAACTGAGTGCTTATCAATTTGCCCAAATGTCTGTAATTTTCGAATATTTCGATGAAAATGGTCTTAAACGATTTGGTTCGACTCACTGATCAAGAATCCGTGGTCGAAATTCATTCTGTCCGGCCGGTCCGGCCGGCCGTAGGCACGATAACTCTCGAACGGAATGAGCTAGAGAGTTGAAATTTTCAGAGTAGGTTTGGGGGACAAATATCTCGGCTAAGTTCGTTATTGGGCAAAATCGGACAGATGGTTTCGGAGTAACAAAAAAAAAATTTTTTTTTACGAAACAAATTCCAAATTAAATTTTTTTTAATAAAAAGTTTTATCATAAGAATCCACTCATATCATTTTTAATTCTAACAAGCTAATACTTTCGGAGATATGATTTTTCAAAATTTCAATAATAAGTCGGATTTCAACGTTGTCACATAATGATATTCTATGTATGAATATGAATTGTCATAATGTCAAATGATGTTCCTGAGACATTATCTAATCAATCGAAGAATTGTGAGCGAAGTGAGAACAGTCTCAGTTGTTTGCTCCGAAATTAGTTTTTTTCAGAAAATTCTTACATTTCGGAACTGAACATGAAGTAAGAGATCTGAGAGTAGTGAGACTGCTTTTCATCCATAGACATAGATATAACTCTCGAACGGAATGAGGTAGGTAGTTGAAATTTTCAGAGTAGTTTAGGGAGATGAATATCTCGGTTAAGTTCGTTATTGGGCAAAATTGGCCAGATTTAATTTGATTTCTTCCATGGTGCTTTTCTCATTCTCATGATTGCTCATTTAATCTTGATAAATAAACTATTATTTGAATTGAATTTCCTTTAGGATGCAGTTCTATTATATGAATACATTAATATAATTCCCAACTCTGAGAAACCAATACTTTCGGAGATATAATTTGTCTGTTTGAACTAGAGCGCCAGAAAGCTCCTGTCCACAGGGCTTGAACCCATTTTTTTACATATAGGGGCTTTCTCCATGGACATAAAATAACATGGACTGGTTGTGAGATATCATTGATATCGGCCTTGAAAAAAGACAGAATAGTTAAAGGCAAAACCACGGTATAAGAATATGTTCTTATACTGTTCAATTGGCAAAACATTGGTTTCTTTTATCCTTTGACCTTTCCTGTATACTGTATTGTTTGGTTTCGTGTATTTTGTATGTGTTTTCGCGATTTGTAGACAGAATCGTTAAAGGCAGAACATTTTCATTTATGTAAATCCGAGACTCGTTTCTGAATATCCTGATACTTATAATCTGAAAATATGTCTCACAAATTTCCTTACTGTAATTCATTCAGCTTTTTCGATAATCAATCAACAATCAATCTCTTGAAAAAATCGGGGTTTTCCAATATATCCCAATTTCCAATTTGTATATTTTCCCATGCCCCACGTATTCCGCACCGAACTGTGTGATAAAGTTAATTGAGGGCCATTCCATGTTAAATATGAGTCGCAACCTCAGTTAACGTATTTAACAGTGGTAAAACAGGCCTGTTTCACGTTAATTTTCACGTTATCTGACGTTGCGACTCATATTTATCCTTAACTGAGGACCTCAGTAAGGACTTAACGGATATTGAATGCCTTGTGAATACGGCGGTATGTCTATGGTTTTTTCTCCCAAATTCTGGAAAATATCTATGAAATAGAATATTGTATTATTTTGGAATTGCTTCTGCGTTAGAAACACTTGATATTTGTCAGAAGCAATATATAGAACAATATCAGACACCACCCGAAAATCTTCAGAATTATTTATTTGACAGTTATTCTGAAATTTGTGAAACTGACGGTGGTTTCCAAAAAGCTTTGACAGCCCATAATTGCCAAATTAGTATGGCAGTCCGTTTTTGATGCAACTACCGAATTAAATCCACAATTAAGCAAATCGAAGCTTCGTGAAACCCACCATTATGCCCGTTTGCACCACTTCGTTAAACAGTGATATTCTTAAACAACGTTTTAAGCTTCATAAAAACGTTGATTAAGAATATAAGTAATCACTGTTTAACAAAACGGTTCGAACAGCCATAAGAGTCTTTAAAAAACATAGTATCACAGTTTCATAGAAATTTGCAAGTTCTAACTATTGGCGCTGTTGTTCCTCGGAACAGAGAGCTTATCAATTTGCCCAAATGTCTGTAATTTTCGAATATTTGGCTGAAAATGGTGTCAAACGTTTTGGTTCGACTGACTGATCAAGAATACGTGGTCGAAATCGATTTTGTCCGGCCAGCCGTTAACACGATAACTCTCCATCGAAATGAGCTAGACAGTTGAAATTTTCAGAGTAGGTTTGGGAGATAAATATTTCGGTTAAGTTCCTTATTGGGCAAAATCGGCCAGGTGGTTTCGGACTAATAAGAGACAAATTTTTTTGTTACATTACAAATTTTAAATTAATTTTTTTCAAGATGCAGTCTTATCATAAGAATCCATTGATATCATTTTCAACTGTAAAAAACTAATACTTTCGGAGATATGATTTTTCAAAATGTGAATAATTATTCTTAATTCTATATGATTTCATAGAAATCTCTAATTATAATTTGCTGATGTATGTAAATCCAACATGGGATGACTCATAGATCTACGTTTTGAATTTAATTACGAAAATTCTTAAAAATTGACGCACATAAGCCAAATCAAAATAGTGGGGAAGCCCTGTGGACAGGAGCTTTGGCGCTCTTGTTCAAACTTTGACAAATCATATAACTCCGAAAGTATTGGTTTCTCAGAGTTGGGAATGATATCTATGGATTCTTATTTAATTTATTTTATTTTATGATGCAGTTCTATCATAAGAATCCATCGAGATAATCCCAACTCTGAGAATTAGTTTTGGAGATATATATTTGTCAAAGTTTGAACAAGAGCGCCAAAGCTCCTGTGCATAGGCCTTTCCCACATTTTTTTCAACAAATTCAACCAAATATGGCCAACTCCAACCAAGCGATTTGCAAAACTAACAACAAAAAAATTGGTTCAAGCACTGACGTGAAGTCAGAAGCTTTTGCGCGTATGTTCTATTGTCCATTCTTCTGTATTGGACACCCTTAATCGAATTTACCATTGTAAATTATGTTGCCATTCTCCTGCATTGGACACTCTTAATTCTAATTTACCATGGTAAATTCGAATTAAGTGTCCAATACACGAGAATGGACAACATAATTAACCATGGTAAATTCGATTAAGGGTGTCCAATACAGAAGAATGGACAATAGAACATACGCGCAAAAGCTTCTGACTTCACGTCAGTGCTTGAACCAATTTTTTTTTCGTTTTTTTTTTTTAATTTTCTAGGGGTGCGGTTTTTAAAATTTTTTTTTCGTCATTTTTTTCAAATTTTCTAGGGGTACGGTTCTTACAAAATTTATAACACGTCTTTATGTTGATTTTCTACTACTAGTTACCAAGCTTCAATTCAATCGAATATTTATTTTTTGAGTTATCAAGGAGATAATATTCCAGGTGAATATAACTCGGAAACCGTTAGACCGATTATGCCCAAAAACGAACTCAACTCTCCCTTTCGGATACGCAACCTACCCTGAAAATTGCAAGTCCCTATCTCCTTTAGTTCGAAAGTTATCGAGGCAACGGTCACCCATCTACTGAACTAACACAAGAATGCTAGAATCTCCAAGAATATCTAACCGATCGTATTGAAACTTGAAACTTGGCAGTAGAGTTAGGTTATGAAAGCTCTAGCAAAATTTCAGCAATTTCAAACGAATAGTTACTGATATATAGAATTTTTTTTTTATTTTCAATGATTTATTAAAAATTTTCTACAAATGCTACCCTCACCAAATTTTGCAAACATTTTAGCGGTGGCTTTCTACAACTAATAACCATGTTTGAATTCAATCGGTTCAGTATTTTTCGAGTTAATGAGGAACAAAAAAACCCCAAATTTCAGAAAATTTCAGATGGCTATAACTCTAAAACCGTTTGGCCGATTATGCTCATAAACAAACTCAAATGTCGCATTCAGATGCACACCCTAACCTGAAATTTTCAAGCCTCTATCTCTTTCCGTTCTCAGGTTATCGTGACAACAAAAATATTTTTTAATAATTTTCTAGCGATACGATTCTCACAAAATTTCACAAACGTGCTTAGGTTTATATTCTACAACTATTCACCAAGTTTCAATTCGATCAGATCTATATTGGTTGAAAACAAAATTATTACTCGGAAACCACTAGGCCGATTATGCCCATTAACGAACTTGTCCGTCGTATTGTGATGACCATTTTCGTAAAAAAATTCGAAAGTTACAGACATTTGGGCAAAATGATAACGCAATGTTCCCCAGAACATACGCGCAAAAATTAAAACAAAACCGATTAAATCCAAAAACTGTGTATATAATATTGTTTGCATTTGTGGCAAATCGTTGTTCCTATGTTGGGACTTTCTTAACTGGATATATCTCCTGTATTCGATTTACCACAAATGAAAAAAATATTATATACACAGCTTCTGGATTTTTATTCTTCATTAATCGGTTTTGTCTTAGTTAATAAAGACCTAAGACCATTTTGAGACTTGTGGTAAATCACATTTCGTAATACACATTAAATGTGTATTTCGAAATGTGAGCGAGGTGAGAAACATTCCAAAAGCTTGTTCCGAAATTGTTTTCGCTCACCAATTTCTCAAAGGATTCTTATATTTCGGTACAGAACACGAAGTAAGAGGTTTGAGAGAACATTTTCGCTTGGTGTCTGATTTAATCTCCCAAACGTTACAGAATAGTTGTTTTATCGTTCATGTTGTTCTTTATATTGCGTTTGACAAATATCTAGTGTTTCTAATGCGGAAGTAAATTCAAAAAGATATTTTCTTTTATTTCATGGATATTCTTCCGAGTTTGGGAGACAAAACCCAGGAAGGAATCATTCATTGAGAAAAAAGGTTATACAATTGTAAAAGATCACTGGGTTGTCAGCTGAAAAATTTAAAATACCAAATCTCAAAATATCTCTAGGATACTCTAGTGGGTGGGTCAATAAATGAATAAATAAATAAATGAATGAATCATTTGATGGTTTACCTAATTGAAGAAAATTTGAACATGCAAAGAAAAGCGCAGTTATCTTGAACTTACTCAATGAACTCACCTATACGCACCCCCCATTAGTTTATTTATAACAAGTCCTATATCGTGTAGGGTATACACGTAGCCTTCCGGTATATGGGGTCTTACATCCCTCAAAATATACTGTAGAGTATTGCTTGGTCCTTGTTTCGAGTTGTAAAGATTTTCCAATCTTGGTATGGTCAGAAACTTGCGCATGCTTACGCCATTCTCCAGGAGAAGTTTGACAAAATCGCACCTGTCGTGTTCTAGTGCCTTCATCATGGCGTCTTCTAGTGCTCCCGGTGGCCATTCTTGCCCGTATATGAAGATTTCGGATCGCGCTATGTCGGACCTATTCCAGGTCAGTGCTAGACTCAGTTGTTCGGTCGGAGAAAGGTGTTGAGATTTGAAGAGAGCTGTGAGTATCGTCTGGTCGAGTTCGTGCCGAGTCTGGTCGTTCTTCTCAGCTATTCGGTAGATTGTTATCTGTGAATGGAAAATACAAATATTTATACTCAGATGAATTAATATCACAGAATCATTTTAGTTTTGGTTCAGAATTTTCTCAAGTAATATACATTCGGAAACGTCTTTATTATTATTATTAAAATACAAGAAGAGTTGAGGAAATTCCTATAAACTCAAAACAGAAATATCAGAAACAGTTCACAATTAATAAGATCTTGCATCGTAAAGATCCAGGGCGTCCTGGAAGCCATTGACGGTCCCAGCATCGACCACGGAAACCGGCAAACGGTTCCATCTCTCGAAAATTCTGTTGGTGAGAAAGCTATGACGTTGAGTGGTAACAAAATTCTCCTTCGCCAGTTTGAACTGATGTCCTCTCAAGTTGTTATGGTTCAAAGTGTACAGGTCACGAATACAAACACCGAAGTCACCACGGAGCGATCTGAAGGAAAATATTAAATCACCCCTATCACGTCGGCAGTTGAAAGATGGCAACTGGAAAATACTGAGCCTGTCTTCGTAGGAAGGGCGAATCATTCCATATGGTACGCGAGTATTCCAACGCTGCACTGACTCGAGACAGAGTTCATCGGCACGGGTGGAAGGCCACCAAACAAGGCCAGCATACTCCAAGATTGGTCTAACGAAGCTGGTATAGAGGAGTTTACATGTGGCAATGTCACATCCCCCAAAGGTCTTCTGGATGGCATAAGTCAACTGTCTAGCCCTGGCAGTAATAGAGGATACATGGCTAGACCAGCGTAGGTTTTCGGAAACAGTCAAACCAAGGTCGCAGTGACTAGATACACTTTGCAGCGTGAGACCTCTGATGTTATATTACCTTCTCGGGTTATTTCTACTAATATGTAGTATACAGCATTCATCTACATTCAGAGGTAGTAGCCAGTTATCACACCAAACACTAATCTCATGGAGATCCTGTTGGAGCGTATCGAAGTTGGATATAGGAAAATTGTAGATTTTGGTGTCATCCGCAAACATTGAGCAAGTTGAATGGAGCAATTTTGGGAGATCGGAGGTGTATAATAAAAATAAGATAGGGCCCAGAACGGAACCCTGGGGGCCACCAGATATCATCGGTCTATCTGAACAGGAGAAGGAATGATTAACTCTTACTTGAAATGTACGGTTTGAAAGAAAGGCATTGATCCAAGCAAGAACACTTCCCCTGATTCCAAAATGAGAGAGCTTAGCAAGCAACCGACGGTGGGGGACCTTATCAAAAGCCCTGGAGAAATCAAGATAAAGCACATCCACGGGCACCCCCCGGTCCCACGCCTTAGTCCACTCATCAATACATAATATGAGGTTGGTTATTGTAGAGCGACCTGACAAGAATCCATGTTGTTCGGTAGGAATAGCGCCACTAAACACAGCAAACTGGGTAATATGATCTGACACGATTCTTTCTAAGACTTTCGAAGCTGTTGATATTATACTTATAGGTCTGTAATTGTGAGGTGATAGTTTATCTCCCCTTTTGAAAACTGGGGTTACGGAGGCAGTCAGCCAATCAACAGGAAGGATAGAACATCTAAGGAAACATAAAATATTTTAGAGAGGGGAAAAGCGAGGGAGGGCGCGCAGCATCGGAGAAGTTTGGAGGAAAGGCCATCCAGTCCAGTTTCCGAGTGATAATTTTGTTTTCAAGCTAAATAAATCCGATCGAATTTAAACTTGGTGAATAGTTGAAGAATATAAACCTAAGCACGTTTGTGAAATTTTGTGAGAATCGTGTCACTAGACAATTTTAAAAAAATTATTAAAAAATATTATTTATGACACGATAACCTGAGAACGGAAGGAGATAGCGGCTTGAAATTTTCAGGTTAGGTTGTGCATCCGAATGCGACATTTGAGTTCGGTTATAAGCATAATCGGCCAAACGGTTTCAGAGTTATAGCCATCTGAAATTTGGTTGTTTTTTGTTCCTCATTGACTCGAAAAATACATAACCGATTGAATTCAAACATGGTTATAAGTTGTAGAATGCCAACGCGAAAATTCTTGCAGAATTTCGTGAGGATGGTATAACTAGAAAATTTCAAAATATTATTGAAAATAATTGAAAAAAATTCTATATATCATTAATTATTCGTCCGGCATGGCTGAAATTTTGGAAGAGCCTGCATAACCTAACTATTCTGCAGAGTTCCAAGTTTGAACACGATCGGATCCATATTGTTGGAGAACCGAGCAGCCTTTTGTGAGTTCGGTAGCTGGATGCGAATCGTCGTATGATATGATGTCTATGGTCGTATTTTTGCGAGAGCCTTCAACATGAATGTCATGATGACATATTTTTACGCGTATATTCGTGTTATTTCATCACAAATCTGTGGTAGATGATAGCCCTACATTAGCGGTCAGACCTGGTTTTGAAAGAGATCCTCCTTAGGAGGAGGCAACTAAATATTGAAGGGATTTCTATGAACAAGAGTGAATGTCTTTGAGAAATAGAGAAGGCGTTTCTTTTTCAAGAGATCCATGTGCCTTCAGAGGAGTATATTTGTGAGAGGGGACTTTTGAAAGTTTATGTATTCATGATATTGCTGAAATTTTGCTGAAGGCTTCAAAACTTAACTATAAATTAACCACACTTTCTGATTTTGTAAGGTGAGAGGCTCATTTGTGGATATTCAATCTCGTGATGGGTAGAGAGGAATTTTAGGCCAGTTTTTCTATCACTAATGAGAATATATCTTTATGTTTCACCAATGGACATTTATTGGTTAAGAATAAGTAATTGAATACCACTGGAATTCAATTGAATTTCATTCCATATGTTAGTAACTAAACTTATAATTTTCTTTACTTTGATTATTTAAATATGACATTAATTCCAGTAATATTTACAAGAATAATTATGTATTCTTCTCCTTAGAAGAATTGAAGGTAGACAATAATGTGTTAATTTTTTTGCTCATTGCTTTTTATCCTGACTTCACGAAAAAAAAAAATTGGGTCAGGCACTGACGTGAAGTCAGGAGCTTTTGCGCGTATGTTCTATTGTCCATTCTCCTCTATACAGGAGAATGGACAATAGAATGGGTTCAAGCCCTGTGGACAGGAGCTTTCTGGCGCTCTAGTTCAAACAAACAAATTATATCTCCGAAATTATTGGTTTCTCAGAGTTGGGAATTATATCAATGTATTCTTATGATAGAACTGCATCATAAAAGAAATAATAGTTTATTTATCAAGAATAAAAGCATTCTGAGAATGAGAACTGCACCATGGAAGAAATCAAATTAAATCTGGACAATTTTGCCCAATAACGAACTCAACCGAGATATCGATCTCCCTAACCTACTCTGAAAATTTCAACTACCTAGCTCATTCCGTTCGAGAGTTATTGTAGAAAAACTTTTCTTAAATTTTCGAAATTTTTTTTCTACACTTTGCGGTAATCTGGTCAATACAAAACTTCACATGCGTATAAAGGTCATGATTCTACAATTTGATGCTAAATTACAGATGGATCGAGTGATCGGTTTCGGAAATATTCATAAAAAATATTTTTACTAAAATCGGCCATAACTCCGAAACCGCTTGATGGATTTCGGCCATTAACGAGCTCGTCCGAGATATTTACGCTTCAAACCCACCTTGCAAATTTCAATCCGCTAACTCCTTTCGTTCGAGAGTTATCGTGCCTACGGCCGGCCGTCCGGCCGGACAGAATGAATTTCGACCACGGATTCTTGATCCGTGAGTCGAACCAAATCGTTTAAGTCCATTTTCATCGAAAAATTCGAACATTACAGACATTTGGGCAAATTGATAAGCACTCAGTTCCGAGGAACTAGAGCGCCTAAAAAGAAACGGGCAAACGAATCAATACTATAGGCGGGTTCGTTTATGAGCTCGGACCGATCACATTGCTCTGAATCGTTCGTTGAAGACATCCAGATGTAGGGGAGTACACATCTGAATCGTTCGGCAATGTAAATCGGATTCATCCGAGAGCGATCTTTTTGCTCGGAGTATTCAGAGCGAGCAAAGCGATTTTATCCTTAGACTATAGAATAATATCCGTATTTGTGAGGGGAAGTTTTAAATAAGGCGAAAACATTTCCTGCTTCGTTTTATCTGGATCGTTAAATATTCCTATAGCGCAATTTCACTTTTCGTGTAACAATGGGAAATTTTCGATTTGAATTGTACGTTCCTCATTAATTTTAAGATACGTTTAAAATACTTGTATGAAATATCGGGAAAGCTCTCTTGAAAGACGTCACGAGTACATAATGGCTATAGCCTAAGAGCCCACGACGGCCAGACCTTCGTTATCTTATAAAAGCTGAAAATTTGTATGTGCATGCCCCCTATACAGGTAAGAACGGCCAGCGACTATAGAGTTTGGGTTGTGGTTACTTTGGCAGGTAACAGGTAGTAAAGATGTGAAAAATAGTACCTTACTTTCGTTAAAGTATAAAGCTCAATTATTTCATATTTTCTTCGGGATAACGTTAGACATCTCATCATCCATTGCCGGACACTTGTGACGGTTGCTAACCCCTGCCAGACAACCCTAAACTTTAATGAATTATACATAATTATACTTTCGTCATAGTATAAAAGCTGAATTTTATATATGTTAGTAGATGAGCTAGGAGACTTCTGGCGCAAAATGCCCCATTTTTACATGTAAATCCCCATAAGGAAATCTAAGGTCCATTATGCAAAAATTGTACCCATATGAACGCGGAGTCAGCGTTTTCAAGGTCATTTGTTTTGAACAGCGGAACAGCGAGTTGCGCAACGCCACGCCCCCTCCGCTGAGGCTTTGGTAGGGAGGGATTGAAGCACTGACGTGAAATCAGGAGCTTTTGCGCGCATTATCCATTCTCCTGTATTGGAATTGGATATTCGTACACAATTTATCCGGTATAAATGATGAAACCAGAATCGACCGTCATATGGTACATTTCAGGCGTGTAGACTCGAACTAGCGGACGCTTTTACATAAACAAAATATAGGTCTAGATCCTTTTTTCGAATTATTATTGGGGTGGCATTTATCGTTTATTTGAATTGGAATACCGGGGGTGATTATTTGTGAATCTTTTGGTTTACGCGGTCGAGAAGAAACCACAATCGAACGCCATATGGTACATTTCAGACTTGTAGACATAAACAAAAGCAACCGCAATTTTAGTTGAATCAGCTGCAATATGCCCACATACGTGGTGTTCGCATTATGTATGGATTCTATTTCATAAACAAAAGCAAAGATGAGCAGGGCCGTTCTTCCAATTTGAAACTGAAGAATTAGTGAAAATGAAATGTTTGAAAAAATTCATTCAATTTGAATCGTTTGAAAGTTGATGAAAGAATGATTCCATGAACATTAAGAACAATCTTTGAAATGCGAATACGAGTAGGTTTTGTAAATCGCAGCAATATTCAGTTTCCATTTTGCATCTATACTTTCAATTCGTTGATTTGAAAAAACATCAGATCTGAAAACTGTTTAATTAGCAGTAGATTCAATGAAGAAATTTCATTCAAGTGAAAATAAAATCTGTCAGTTATATTATCGTTATGCAAGGAGCCGTGAACAAAGTGCTCTCAAAAAAAGATGTAATTATGATATTTTTCATCCCATATTTAGGAAAAACCTTAATGTATCGAAAAAATTTCCAATAATTCGATGATTGTAGATATCATTGAGCAGACTTTAACGAAAATATTGAAAATGTTTGAAAAGATGAAAAAGTTGAACAAATCTATTTCAATAAGTCAACGAAAAAAATGTTTCCATGAATTTACACATCTTTGATATGCGAGCAAGAGGTTTTCAAAAATAATCTGCATATTCAACATCAAAAGCATTTGGGGAAAAGCTGATATTTTTCCCTTGAATCTAAAATAGCATTGTAGAAAAAAGCGGAAATGTATAAAAAAGAATTGCTCCCTCTTTAATTTCGATTGTTCAGATATGGCTGAAAATATAATTTGACAGACGCCTAGGAAAATATTGTACTTCCCAATTTCATGTATTTTTTCTGTTCGTTTCTGATCTGAAAACTTGAGATTTTTCTTAAAAAACAGAATAGATAATCTCAAATTCCAATATTTAAAGCTGCGGTAGACTCTTTTGTGTACGATCGACTAAAATGTAAACATTTGCGTGACTCGCGATCTCCGGCTGAGGGTGGCTTGATTATATAAACAGCCGTTTTGCTTAACGTAAGTCAGTTTTCTATTATTTCCATATAGGAACACATCGTTGATCATTCGTGTGCCGATTGAAATTTTCATTTGTACTTTGTCGGAGAATCTGAATTTGTGATAGTGTGATCTTTGGGTAAGCATCAATTAGAAAATTATGTATCCATATATTAAAATATTTTTCTTTCCTAACAGCAGTAGCAGAAAAATCGTATATTACCCAAACAGCAGTAGCAGTAGTTCATTAGAGAAATTTTGATACCCTACAGAACAAAGTAAGTTTCAGTTCATCTTACATCTCATGCATATTTTTCTTATTCATTTTTATTATAGACAGGGATTTAAACAAAATTAACCAAAAATCTCTTCTTGAAGATAAGCCAACAAGGCGTATAGCAGAGTTGGAGAAGGATAAGAAATACCACATTCTAAAGTGTATTTTGGTGAAGACCAGGTTCGGCCCAGCTGTGCTCTTTGAATTCAACGAATTCAAAGCGTTCCTGCCAAAAAGGCAGACGGAGAACTACAGCGCACATACGACCGGGCTGTCATCAGGAAAATATTCGCTAATATTCCGAGGGACCATAGATACTGGGAAAACACATCCAGCCATTTCCTTGGAGATTGTAGATAAATAAGGTAATTCATCAATATCACTGCATCTCCACTTTTTTCTTTTTCTTTTTTGGTGTTATTGTACTACGCAGAAATGAATCGTTTTGAAGGTACATTGCGCAATATAGATATTTTGGAACATAGTCAAAAAGATTTAATATTTGCTCAGCACTGACAATAAAATATGTCCATTCGGAATTTTATATTCTTACAGGCTCAAAAATACAGGTCAAGCGTAGTTGAGCTCAAATAGCTAGTTTGTATGGGTGTTCATAGAGAAATCGATGAGGTAATGTTACCATATCAAGAAGAATTATTCTTATGGGCCAGGAAGTTTTTCGAGGAACATCTACATATTGTTTGAATACGTCATAGTAATAATATAACTCGCAGGTACGCCTGGGAGGTCTTTATGATGAAATAAAAATCTACTATTCGGACGGATCATAATTTTCAATTTTAGTGAACATTGAGTCTGATGAGTATCCATTCCATCTCCGCTCAAAATGTAGAGGTTGGTTTTATTGTATTATCCAAAATAAATCATTCATTAATTGCATATTTCACAATACAATAAATTTATTAAAGATATCGCATAAGTACATTCCCATAATTAACTGAATTACCTACACTTCATGAGTAATTTCTCAGATATATATTTAGAACAAAACCACGTCAAGGTGTTCAACCTACTTTTTACGAGACTTTTGATGATACCAGGAATTGCTCTATAATTCATTAAAAATCGATTCTGAAACAACAAAAACAAGTGAAATTGCAGTATTACATTTATCTGAGAGAAACATTTACATAGTATCAAAAATGAAATATTTTTTGAATACCAATCTTTAGCTAATCTGAAATCTGTGACTTTTTTGCGAGAAAAATGAAGATTGTCAATAGCCATCCGCCCTTATCATCGAGTCTTTTGAATCGGTTATCTTCGGATATCCTCGTATGTATTCGGGTATTTTTGTGAATCTCTAAAAGTTGAAACAAAGATGTTTTCATTTCAGTTATATCGAAAGGTTCAACATGGAAGGTTGTATTCGAGCTATAAAGTCGTTGATGACTCTATTCATTGCAACAAATGATGAAAGTATATTTGTCGATGGGTTGAAGCAGTGTTCTTTAGCTGCGCGAAGAATCAACAAAAAACTGAAAAATGCTACGACTGTTGGAGAAAAGCAAAGTCTCTTAAGCACACTGAATCACGTGAAAAGTTACAGATCCAAATTGAAATACTTGCGTAAAAAGGGATCTGGCATCAAAGATCGAGGGGAAACAGCAACAAATAGAGTTAAATGGGGTGAATCGACATCTGCATTCGAGTCACGAATTCGAACTGGAGTTATTACTAATTTAAAACATAAAGACATAAAATATTTCCTGGTAGATGCCGAGGCTATCTTACGTAGACAATTGATGAATTCTCTCAAAAAAAATGATGCAGTAAAGGTGAACGCGGTGTTTTGTGGAGAGTTTAAAGTAATGGCAGCTAATAAAATTCAAACAGAATATAAATACTTTACTACATCTAACGCTGCTATATACAGAAGCATCAATTTGAGTGACTGGTTTCAAGAGAAAGTTAAAGCACCAATTCTTAAAGAGCTCCAGGAATTCCAAGAAAAAGATAGCGGCTGGAGTCTTTCGAACATTGTTAGCTTGGGAGTCAATATAAACAAGTTCACACCGCAACTCGGATCTTCATACATCGAACTTCCCCATCAAATTCGAAATAAAAAAGCCTGCGTCAATGTGAAGAATGAGGACGAAGCATGTTTTGCATGGGCTGTAACTTCAGCATTACACCCCGTTGAGGAAGATCCGCAACGTACTTCCAAGTATCCCCATTATTCGAAGATATTAAAACTGAAAGGAATACAGTTCCCAATGACACTGAAACAGATGCCGAACTTTGAGAAACAAAACCAAATATCTATTAATGTTTACATCTTAAAGAAAGAAAAACATTTCATCACACTACCAACCTACCTAACCAAGAACAAAATGGACACACATGTTAATTTACTCCTAATACAAGATAGCTATACAGACGAAATTCCTGTCCGATACCATTACGTATGGATAAAAAATTTATCACGACTTGTATCGACTCAGTTGAGTAAACGCAAGGGCCAGAAATTTATTTGTGATAGATGTCTACGATACTTTCGATCCAACGAAAAACTTGATAACCATTCAGAAGATTGTGGTAATATGAATGAAACAGCTATCAAAATGCCTACATCAAAGGATAATATTCTGAAATTTAAAAATCATAAAAACAAGGAGAGGGTTCCTTTTATTATTTATGCGGATCTCGAAAGTATATTGATACCAACAAATACCAAAAATAATTATCAAGAACATAAAGCTGCAGCAGTTGGCTATCATGTGAAGTGTTCATATGATGATACTCTCAGTTTCTATCGTTCATATCGAGGCCCCAATTGTATGAAATGGTTTGCAGATGAGCTGAATCAATTTGCTGAAGATGTTGAAACTGTTTTCCTATGCCCCTATGATATCGATATGTCACAGCAGCAGGAAGCTGAATTCCAGAAAGCAACACAATGCCATATCTGTGAAGAAATATTCAAACCTAAAGATAAAAAGGTACGTGATCATAATCATCTTATAGCAGGAAACAACTACCGTGGAGCAGCTCACGAAGGATGTAATATCAACTATAAAGATAGTCATATGATTCCTGTAGTATTCCACAATCTGAGTGGGTATGATGCCAATTTTCTGATAGAAGATATCGCTGTAAGAATGGAAGGAAAGATCAGCTTGTTACCCATAACGAAGGAAAAATATATCAGCTTTACTAAACATATCAACAGGCATCAAATCAATTTCAGATTCATTGACAGCTTCAGATTTATGGCGTCCTCACTAGACCAGTTATCATCAAACTTGGAAGATTTCCCTAATCTCAAAGCACAATTCCCTGATGAGTCCGAAAAACGTATCAATCTCATCACGAAAAAGGGGGTTATGCCATATGATTATATAGACTGTAGCGATCGATTTAATGAAACATCTTTACCACCCATTGAAGCATTTTACAATAAATTAGAGGACAGACCATGTCCCCGAAGGATGTATATGAGAGCCCAGCTTGTATGGGAAGAATTTCAATGTCAGAACTTGGGCGAATATTCAGATCTTTATATGAAAACAGACATTCTATTGTTGGCCGATGTATTCGAGCAATTCCGTTCAAGCTGTTATAAAACTTATGGATTGGATCCCGCTCATTATTTCACCTTACCAGGATATACGTGGGATTCAATGCTGAAACATACGAAACAGGAATTGGAACTTCTCACAGATGTTGACATGTTTTTGTTTGTTGAAAGAGGTATCCGTGGCGGTCTGAGTCAAGTTTGTAAAAAACGACGGGCTCATGCAAACAACAAATACATACCTAACTATGATCCAACTAAACCAGAAAACTACCTTATGTACTTCGATATCAATAATCAATATGGATGGGCTATGTCGCAATATCTTCCATATGGAAAATTCCGATGGTCTGATACAAATATAGATGTTACTCAAATGGCCGATGATGCTCCAGAAGGATATATTTTGGAAGTTGACCTGGAATATCCTAGAGAATTACACGATAAACATATAGATCTGCCGTTCTGCCCTGAACATTATAATTCTAAAACTCGAACACCATGTTATGCTTCTCAACCAAATGTGAAACTTATGGCAACGGTGAATTCCAAGAAGAAATATATTATTCACTATCGAAATTTGAAGATGGCATTGAAGAATGGATTGATTCTTACAAAAATACATCGAGTTCTCAAGTTCAAACAATCTGCATGGCTCAAATCATATATCGACCTCAATACTAACTTGAGAAAAGAAGCTAAGAATGAGTTCGAGAAAAATCTCTTTAAGCTGATGAATAACGCCGTGTTTGGTAAAACGATGGAGAATATACGGAAGAGGGTTAATGTTCATCTTTGCACAAAATGGGAGAATCGTTATGGCGCAGAAGCGTATATTTCCAAGCCGGAATTCAAGAATTCTGTTATTTTCAATGAGAACTTAGTGGCAATCGAGCTTCGAAAACTGGAAATATATTTGAATAAGCCAATTTATGTGGGAATGAGTATTCTAGATTTAGCTAAAACCACTATATATGATTTCCATTATGATTATATGAAAGAGGCTTTCGGAGACAGCTGCATAGCACTGTATGAATGAAGAACCCGATGAATCTAAGAAGAAGATTTCTATATTAGAAATATTATTAACAATGTAATTGATTTTTTCTGCGATTGTACAATAAACGATAGATTTCTTCTTATAGTTTCAATTTACCTACCTATATTCTATTACAGAACAGCTTGTATATTAGATGTGATCAAGGTTGAGTTTCCATTCACCTCATAATATGTCTCAGAGAGAGAAAATAGCATCAATTTCGCTGAGGAGTATCAAGACATGTATTCGTTTTATAGTTTGGATATATGTATACACTCATGCATTTTTGTCGTATTCCATATGAATTCATCACGAAAAAGATGTAAGAACAAGCGAATCTGATGATGATTTAGGATTAAAATACAACCTACATACATACGTAACCAAGAAAAAGATGGAAAAACATGCGTCAAGCTATCATCAAGCTATCATCAAACTACCATCGAGCTATCATCAAACTACCATCAAGCTACCATCAAATTAGCATCAAACTATCATAGCAACTACTTCATGTATAGTTTATATCAATTTTGTTTATTTTTCATAGACATTCGAGCATCTTCGTATACATTCGTACATCTTCGTATACAGTCATGAATCAATTTTGCTTAGGAGTATCAATACATGTCTTCGTATTATAGTTTGGATGTATGTATACAATCATGCATTTTTGTCATACTTCATATGAATTAATCACGAAAAAGATGGAAGAACATGCGAATTTGATGATGATTTGGGGTGAATATACAACCTACATACATACGTAACCAAGATAAAGATGGAAAAACATGCGTCAAGCTATCATCAAACTACCATCGAGCTATCATCAAACTACCATCAAGCTACCATCAAATTAGCATCAAACTATCATAGCAACTACTTCATGTATAGTTTATATCAATTTTGTGTATTTTTTCATAGACATTCGAGCATCTTCGTACACATTCGTACATCTTCGTATACACTCATGAATCAATCAATTTTGCTGAGGAGTATCAAGATATGTATTCCTTTTATAGTTTGGATGCCGCAGTGCAGCATTCTAAACTGCAGCAGTCTTAACTACGGCAGCAATGCGGCAGTCAAAACCGCAGCAGTCAAAACTGCAGCAGTCAAACTGCAGCAGTCTGTCTGTTGGGGCAAAAAATTAACTGTGCTGTGTCTAAGCTTCCTGAAGGATACGGCGCTGTGCTTAAGCTCCCCGAAGGATATAGCAACTATTTTGGCGCGCCAAAATGGTTGCTGTATCCTGCAGTTTAGAATGCTGCACTGCGGCATCCAAACTATAAAAGGAATACATATCTTGATACTCCTCAGCAAAATTGATTGATTCATGAGTGTATACGAAGATGTACGAATGTGTACGAAGATGCTCGAATGTCTATGAAAAAATACACAAAATTGATATAAACTATACATGAAGTAGTTGCTATGATAGTTTGATGCTAATTTGATGGTAGCTTGATGGTAGTTTGATGATAGCTCGATGGTAGTTTGATGATAGCTTGATGATAGCTTGACGCATGTTTTTCCATCTTTATCTTGGTTACGTATGTATGTAGGTTGTATATTCACCCCAAATCATCATCAAATTCGCATGTTCTTCCATCTTTTTCGTGATTAATTCATATGAAGTATGACAAAAATGCATGATTGTATACATATATCCAAACTATAATACGAAGACATGTATTGATACTCCTAAGCAAAATTGATTCATGACTGTATACGAAGATGCTCGAATGTCTATGAAAAATACACAAAATTGATATAAACTATACATGAAGTAGTTGCTATGATAGTTTGATGCTAATTTGATGGTAGCTTGATGGTAGTTTGATGATAGCTCGATGGTAGTTTGATGATAGCTTGATGATAGCTTGACGCATGTTTTTCCATCTTTTTCTTGGTTACGTATGTATGTAGGTTGTATTTTAATCCTAAATCATCATCAGATTCGCTTGTTCTAACATCTTTTTCGTGATGAATTCATATGGAATACGACAAAAATGCATGAGTGTATACATATATCCAAACTATAAAACGAATACATGTCTTGATACTCCTCAGCGAAATTGATTGACTTCAATAAAGCTATTTTCTCTCTCTGAGACATATTATGAGGTGAATGGAAACTCAACCTTGATCACATCTAATATACAAGCTGTTCTGTAATAGAATATAGGTAGGTAAATTGAAACTATAAGAAGAAATCTATCGTTTATTGTACAATCGCAGAAAAAATCAATTACATTGTTAATAATATTTCTAATATAGAAATCTTCTTCTTAGATTCATCGGGTTCTTCATTCTTTCGTTTATTGAGAGAATAATGTCCCCATGGTAATGTTTCAAATGTTCCAGGTACCAAATATCTTTTATCGTCTTCTGGACTCAAAGCTATCTTTTGTTGCGTGGACGAATGCACTCGATGTTCCTTCGCCTGAATCAAATTTTGAGAGATAATTTTATGTTTCCAAGTTTCTAAGCATTCTATATAATCATCAAAGCATATCTCATTTTTGACGACAGATTTTTTCACACCCTTTGCTTTTTTCGAGGTACAATAATTCTTGAGCATAGAATGAATCTCCTCAGGATCATACTCTTCCTTTTCCCGCTGAAGTCTCTTCAGATTAATTTCATCAATCGTTCTTGAGTTTTTCAATGCGTATAGTTTTGATCGTAGGCCCACATAATCGGTCATCGGAATACCATTGTTTTCATCTTTCATCATCCCTAATACCTTTTTGTTAACCAGTGGAATTCCATAAGGATTATCCTTAGCAAGGACTGAAGTATCGAAGTATTTATGGCAATCTCTTCTCAATATTTCATATGGATCTTTGAATAATTCATAAATCACAGAATCTGTATCAGTATACAGTGCTATGCAGCTGTCTCCGAAAGCCTCTTTCATATAATCATAATGGAAATCATATATAGTGGTTTTAGCTAAATCTAGAATACTCATTCCCACATAAATTGGCTTATTCAAATATATTTCCAGTTTTCGAAGCTCGATTGCCACTAAGTTCTCATTGAAAATAACAGAATTCTTGAATTCCGGCTTGGAAATATACGCTTCTGCGCCATAACGATTCTCCCATTTTGTGCAAAGATGAACATTAACCCTCTTCCGTATATTCTCCATCGTTTTACCAAACACGGCGTTATTCATCAGCTTAAAGAGATTTTTCTCGAACTCATTCTTAGCTTCTTTTCTCAAGTTAGTATTGAGGTCGATATATGATTTGAGCCATGCAGATTGTTTGAACTTGAGAACTCGATGTATTTTTGTAAGAATCAATCCATTCTTCAATGCCATCTTCAAATTTCGATAGTGAATAATATATTTCTTCTTGGAATTCACCGTTGCCATAAGTTTCACATTTGGTTGAGAAGCATAACATGGTGTTCGAGTTTTAGAATTATAATGTTCAGGGCAGAACGGCAGATCTATATGTTTATCGTGTAATTCTCTAGGATATTCCAGGTCAACTTCCAAAATATATCCTTCTGGAGCATCATCGGCCATTTGAGTAACATCTATATTTGTATCAGACCATCGGAATTTTCCATATGGAAGATATTGCGACATAGCCCATCCATATTGATTATTGATATCGAAGTACATAAGGTAGTTTTCTGGTTTAGTTGGATCATAGTTAGGTATGTATTTGTTGTTTGCATGAGCCCGTCGTTTTTTACAAACTTGACTCAGACCGCCACGGATACCTCTTTCAACAAACAAAAACATGTCAACATCTGTGAGAAGTTCCAATTCCTGTTTCGTATGTTTCAGCATTGAATCCCACGTATATCCTGGTAAGGTGAAATAATGAGCGGGATCCAATCCATAAGTTTTATAACAGCTTGAACGGAATTGCTCGAATACATCGGCCAACAATAGAATGTCTGTTTTCATATAAAGATCTGAATATTCGCCCAAGTTCTGACATTGAAATTCTTCCCATACAAGCTGGGCTCTCATATACATCCTTCGGGGACATGGTCTGTCCTCTAATTTATTGTAAAATGCTTCAATGGGTGGTAAAGATGTTTCATTAAATCGATCGCTACAGTCTATATAATCATATGGCATAACCCCCTTTTTCGTGATGAGATTGATACGTTTTTCGGACTCATCAGGGAATTGTGCTTTGAGATTAGGGAAATCTTCCAAGTTTGATGATAACTGGTCTAGTGAGGACGCCATAAATCTGAAGCTGTCAATGAATCTGAAATTGATTTGATGCCTGTTGATATGTTTAGTAAAGCTGATATATTTTTCCTTCGTTATGGGTAACAAGCTGATCTTTCCTTCCATTCTTACAGCGATATCTTCTATCAGAAAATTGGCATCATACCCACTCAGATTGTGGAATACTACAGGAATCATATGACTATCTTTATAGTTGATATTACATCCTTCGTGAGCTGCTCCACGGTAGTTGTTTCCTGCTATAAGATGATTATGATCACGTACCTTTTTATCTTTAGGTTTGAATATTTCTTCACAGATATGGCATTGTGTTGCTTTCTGGAATTCAGCTTCCTGCTGCTGTGACATATCGATATCATAGGGGCATAGGAAAACAGTTTCAACATCTTCAGCAAATTGATTCAGCTCATCTGCAAACCATTTCATACAATTGGGGCCTCGATATGAACGATAGAAACTGAGAGTATCATCATATGAACACTTCACATGATAGCCAACTGCTGCAGCTTTATGTTCTTGATAATTATTTTTGGTATTTGTTGGTATCAATATACTTTCGAGATCCGCATAAATAATAAAAGGAACCCTCTCCTTGTTTTTATGATTTTTAAATTTCAGAATATTATCCTTTGATGTAGGCATTTTGATAGCTGTTTCATTCATATTACCACAATCTTCTGAATGGTTATCAAGTTTTTCGTTGGATCGAAAGTATCGTAGACATCTATCACAAATAAATTTCTGGCCCTTGCGTTTACTCAACTGAGTCGATACAAGTCGTGATAAATTTTTTATCCATACGTAATGGTATCGGACAGGAATTTCGTCTGTATAGCTATCTTGTATTAGGAGTAAATTAACATGTGTGTCCATTTTGTTCTTGGTTAGGTAGGTTGGTAGTGTGATGAAATGTTTTTCTTTCTTTAAGATGTAAACATTAATAGATATTTGGTTTTGTTTCTCAAAGTTCGGCATCTGTTTCAGTGTCATTGGGAACTGTATTCCTTTCAGTTTTAATATCTTCGAATAATGGGGATACTTGGAAGTACGTTGCGGATCTTCCTCAACGGGGTGTAATGCTGAAGTTACAGCCCATGCAAAACATGCTTCGTCCTCATTCTTCACATTGACGCAGGCTTTTTTATTTCGAATTTGATGGGGAAGTTCGATGTATGAAGATCCGAGTTGCGGTGTGAACTTGTTTATATTGACTCCCAAGCTAACAATGTTCGAAAGACTCCAGCCGCTATCTTTTTCTTGGAATTCCTGGAGCTCTGTAAGAATTGGTGCTTTAACTTTCTCTTGAAACCAGTCACTCAAATTGGTGCTTCTGTATAGGTATAGCAGCGTTAGATGTAGTAAAGTATTTATATTCTGTTTGAATTTTATTAGCTGCCATTACTTTAAACTCTCCACAAAACACCGCGTTCACCTTTACTGCATCATTTTTTTTGAGAGAAT
This sequence comes from Halyzia sedecimguttata, assembly GCA_937662695.2. Classification (NCBI taxonomy): domain Eukaryota; kingdom Metazoa; phylum Arthropoda; class Insecta; order Coleoptera; family Coccinellidae; genus Halyzia; species Halyzia sedecimguttata. The sequence goes on from OW569412.2 coordinate 116,063,742, forward strand.
TCATCAATCGTCTACGTAAGATAGCCTCGGCATCTACCAGGAAATATTTTATGTCTTTATGTTTTAAATTAGTAATAACTCCAGTTCGAATTCGTGACTCGAATGCAGATGTCGATTCACCCCATTTAACTCTATTTGTTGCTGTTTCCCCTCGATCTTTGATGCCAGATCCCTTTTTACGCAAGTATTTCAATTTGGATCTGTAACTTTTCACGTGATTCAGTGTGCTTAAGAGACTTTGCTTTTCTCCAACAGTCGTAGCATTTTTCAGTTTTTTGTTGATTCTTCGCGCAGCTAAAGAACACTGCTTCAACCCATCGACAAATATACTTTCATCATTTGTTGCAATGAATAGAGTCATCAACGACTTTATAGCTCGAATACAACCTTCCATGTTGAACCTTTCGATATAACTGAAATGAAAACATCTTTGTTTCAACTTTTAGAGATTCACAAAAATACCCGAATACATACGAGGATATCCGAAGATAACCGATTCAAAAGACTCGATGATAAGGGCGGATGGCTATTGACAATCTTCATTTTTCTCGCAAAAAAGTCACAGATTTCAGATTAGCTAAAGATTGGTATTCAAAAAATATTTCATTTTTGATACTATGTAAATGTTTCTCTCAGATAAATGTAATACTGCAATTTCACTTGTTTTTGTTGTTTCAGAATCGATTTTTAATGAATTATAGAGCAATTCCTGGTATCATCAAAAGTCTCGTAAAAAGTAGGTTGAACACCTTGACGTGGTTTTGTTCTAAATATATATCTGAGAAATTACTCATGAAGTGTAGGTAATTCAGTTAATTATGGGAATGTACTTATGCGATATCTTTAATAAATTTATTGTATTGTGAAATATGCAATTAATGAATGATTTATTTTGGATAATACAATAAAACCAACCTCTACATTTTGAGCGGAGATGGAATGGATACTCATCAGACTCAATGTTCACTAAAATTGAAAATTATGATCCGTCCGAATAGTAGATTTTTATTTCATCATAAAGACCTCCCAGGCGTACCTGCGAGTTATATTATTACTATGACGTATTCAAACAATATGTAGATGTTCCTCGAAAAACTTCCTGGCCCATAAGAATAATTCTTCTTGATATGGTAACATTACCTCATCGATTTCTCTATGAACACCCATACAAACTAGCTATTTGAGCTCAACTACGCTTGACCTGTATTTTTGAGCCTGTAAGAATATAAAATTCCGAATGGACATATTTTATTGTCAGTGCTGAGCAAATATTAAATCTTTTTGACTATGTTCCAAAATATCTATATTGCGCAATGTACCTTCAAAACGATTCATTTCTGCGTAGTACAATAACACCAAAAAAGAAAAAGAAAAAAGTGGAGATGCAGTGATATTGATGAATTACCTTATTTATCTACAATCTCCAAGGAAATGGCTGGATGTGTTTTCCCAGTATCTATGGTCCCTCGGAATATTAGCGAATATTTTCCTGATGACAGCCCGGTCGTATGTGCGCTGTAGTTCTCCGTCTGCCTTTTTGGCAGGAACGCTTTGAATTCGTTGAATTCAAAGAGCACAGCTGGGCCGAACCTGGTCTTCACCAAAATACACTTTAGAATGTGGTATTTCTTATCCTTCTCCAACTCTGCTATACGCCTTGTTGGCTTATCTTCAAGAAGAGATTTTTGGTTAATTTTGTTTAAATCCCTGTCTATAATAAAAATGAATAAGAAAAATATGCATGAGATGTAAGATGAACTGAAACTTACTTTGTTCTGTAGGGTATCAAAATTTCTCTAATGAACTACTGCTACTGCTGTTTGGGTAATATACGATTTTTCTGCTACTGCTGTTTGGAAAGAAAAATATTTTAATATATGGATACATAATTTTCTAATTGATGCTTACCCAAAGATCACACTATCACAAATTCAGATGCTCCGACAAAGTACAAATGAAAATTTCAATCGGCACACGAATGATCAACGATGTGTTCCTATATGGAAATAATAGAAAACTGACTTACGTTAAGCAAAACTGCTGTTTATATAATCAAGCCACCCTCAGCCGGAGATCGCGAGTCACGCAAATGTTTACATTTTAGTCGATCGTACACAAAAGAGTCTACCGCAGCTTTAAATATTGGAATTTGAGATTATCTATTCTGTTTTTTAAGAAAAATCTCAAGTTTTCAGATCAGAAACGAACAGAAAAAATACATGAAATTGGGAAGTACAATATTTGCCTAGGCGTCTGTCAAATTATATTTTCAGCCATATCTGAACAATCGAAATTAAAGAGGGAGCAATTCTTTTTTATACATTTCCGCTTTTTTCTACAATGCTATTTTAGATTCAAGGGAAAAATATCAGCTTTTCCCCAAATGCTTTTGATGTTGAATATGCAGATTATTTTTGAAAACCTCTTACTCGCATATCAAAGATGTGTAAATTCATGGAAACATTTTTTTCGTTGACTTATTGAAATAGATTTGTTCAACTTTTTCATCTTTTCAAACATTTTCAATATTTTCGTTAAAGTCTGCTCAATGATATCTACAATCATCGAATTATTGGAAATTTTTTCGATACATTAAGGTTTTTCCTAAATATGGGATGAAAAATATCATAATTACATCTTTTTTTGAGAGCACTTTGTTCACGGCTCCTTGCATAACGATAATATAACTGACAGATTTTATTTTCACTTGAATGAAATTTCTTCATTGAATCTACTGCTAATTAAACAGTTTTCAGATCTGATGTTTTTTCAAATCAACGAATTGAAAGTATAGATGCAAAATGGAAACTGAATATTGTTGCGATTTACAAAACCTACTCGTATTCGCATTTCAAAGATTGTTCTTAATGTTCATGGAATCATTCTTTCATCAACTTTCAAACGATTCAAATTGAATGAATTTTTTCAAACATTTCATTTTCACTAATTCTTCAGTTTCAAATTGGAAGAATAAGTACGGCCCTGCTCATCTTTGCTTTTGTTTATGAAATAGAATCCATACATAATGCGAACACCACGTATGTGGGCATATTGCAGCTGATTCAACTAAAATTGCGGTTGCTTTTGTTTATGTCTACAAGTCTGAAATGTACCATATGGCGTTCGATTGTGGTTTCTTCTCGACCGCGTAAACCAAAAGATTCACAAATAATCACCCCCGGTATTCCAATTCAAATAAACGATAAATGCCACCCCAATAATAATTCGAAAAAAGGATCTAGACCTATATTTTGTTTATGTAAAAGCGTCCGCTAGTTCGAGTCTACACGCCTGAAATGTACCATATGACGGTCGATTCTGGTTTCATCATTTATACCGGATAAATTGTGTACGAATATCCAATTCCAATACAGGAGAATGGATAATGCGCGCAAAAGCTCCTGATTTCACGTCAGCGCTTCAATCCCTCCCTACCAAAGCCTCAGCGGAGGGGGCGTGGCGTTGCGCAACTCGCTGTTCCGCCGTTCAAAACAAATGACCTTGAAAACGCTGACTCCGCGTTCATAAGGGTACAATTTTTGCATAATGGACCTTAGATTTCCTTATGGGGATTTACATGTAAAAATGGGGCATTTTGCGCCAGAAGTCTCCTAGCTCATCTACTTATGTTACTTGGGGAGCTATACAAAAATGTTACCTCAATAGCCGGACAGTTTTAATGGTTTTTACATCTTGCCAGACAAATTGAAAGTCCGCTGTAGGTGCGAGCGGGAGTGCTTAGTCGATTGCGCTGGGACCACAAAAGCGCCAAATAGTACCTTACTTTCGTTAAAGTATAAAGCTCAATTTTTTCATATTTTCTTCGGGATAACGTTAGAAATCTCATCATCCATTGCCACACACTTGTGACAGTTGCTACCCCCTGCCAGACAACCCTAAACTTTAATTAATTATACATAATTATACTTTCGTCATAGTATAAAAGCTGAATTTTAAATATTTCACTTGTTACCTCAATAGCCGGACAGTTTTGATGATTTTTACATCTTGCCAGATAAGACACATTGAAACTTCAAGCGGGTGTGCATGAGATAGGGCGCTTAGTCGATTGCGATCATACTGCTTATCATCTTTCGGTTAGTGATGTATTGAAAACATCGCAATGTTTTCATCGCGATTTTTTTGTCTACATTAGCAGTCAACGTGACGTGAAGATTATTCTTGCGAAGTGAAATGGAGGAGCAGTGGAGTTGTATTACCTATATCGGTGAAAATGATCTACTACAAGTCGTAAGATTCCTCCGAAATCAAACTTGCGCTACTGAACTGCACTCTGAAGTCGAATATTGTATCATAATTGGTAAATGGGTTCAAGCCTGTGGACAGGAGCTTTTTGGTGTTCTTGATCAAACAGACAAATTATGTCTCCGAAAGTATTGGTTTCTCAGAGTTGGGAATTATATCAATGTATTCTTATGATAGAACTGCATCATAAAGGAAATTCAATTGAAATAATAGTTTATTTATCATGATTAAATGAGCAATCTGAGAATAAGAACTGCACCATGGAAGAAATCAAATTAAAATAGCTGAAATGAATTTGACTCTCTCTTATAGAACAGGATGACATGTACGAGTATGAACACAGTTCATATATTATTTATTTATATTTATTTATCGTATGGCTGCACATGATATGAAGACATTGAAGTTTATAATAATATGTTTCGCAGGCAGATCTTGAGTCTAGATCAAAGATTTCTTGCCAGGTATCATGTACTTTAGCTGGGAGATCAAATATAATAAAGCAAATATAATAAATATAAATATAATAAATATAATATAATATAATATAATAAAGCTTAGATAGAATAATCATAACATTCTGTGAAAACATAGAAGTACGATTCATTATTGAAATTTCGAAAAATCATATCTCCGGAAGTATTAGCTTGTTGGAGTTGAAAATGATATCAATGGATTTTACTGGTGAAACTACATCTAAAATAGAAATTTAATTTGAAATTTGTTTCTTAAAAAAATTTTTTTTTTGTTATTCCAAAACCATCTGGCCTATTTTGCCCAATAACGAACTTAACCAAGATATTCATCTTCCTAACCTACTCTGAAAATTTCAACTGCCTAGCTCATTCCGTTCGAGAATTGTTGTAGAAAAATTTTTTTGAAATTTTCAAAAATTTTTTTACACTTTGCGGGACGTGGTCAATACAAAACTTCACATGCGTGTAAAGGTCATGATTCTACAATTTGATGCTAAATTTCAGATAGATCGAGTGATCGGTTTCGGAAATATTCATAAAAAATATTTTTACTAAAATCGGCCACAACTCCGAAACCGCTTTATGGATTTCGCCCATTAACGAACTTGTCCGAGATATTTATGCTCCAAACCCACCTTGCAAATTTCAATCCTCTAGCACCTTTCGTTCGAGAAATATCGTGCCGACGGCCGGCTGGCCGGACCGGCCGGACAGAATCGATTTCGACCTCGGATTCTTGATCAGTGAGTCGAACCAAATCGTTTGAGACCATTTTCAGCCAAAAATTCGAAAATTACAGACATTTGGGCAAATTGATAAGCACTCTGTTCCGAGGATCTAGAGCGCCAAAAAACCCTATGATGCATGTCAGTTTACCGACAGCCCAGCAAAGCATATTTGTCTTCACCAGAATACATCGTAATTCGACCAAGTACAGACTTGTCTGGAAAACGTGAATATTCGCGGAATCGCGCTATTGTGGTCCCAGCGCTATCGACTAAGCACTCCCGCTCGCCCCTACAACGGACTTTCAATATGTCTGGCAAGATGTAAAAACCATCAAAACTGTCTTAGCTATTGAGGTAACATTTTTTCAAAGTTCCCCAAGTAACATATACAGGGTGTTCCTAAATTGGAGGTACGAAAACGAAAACGAAAAGAGGAGATTCCTTGAGTAATTTTAAGAAAAAAAAGTCTCATAAACATTGGACCTCAAACGTATCGCTTCCGAGATACAGGATGTTGAAGTTTGAATTTTTATCAAGTTTTTCTCTTATAGTATCTACACTTCACAAAATATTCAACTGAAATTTGGCATAAATATTATAATTGATAGTTCACACCATGTGACATGCCAATTTCTATAGCAAATCTACAGGGTGATATTTTTCTGGAACACTGTCCCCTGTTTTCCTCCAGAACTTGCTTTGATGAGCCACTGTTAATTTGAAGAAATGTAAAAAGGAGCTTTATTGTTATACTAAACTTTATGATCTCTTATAGTTTAGTCGTATCTGCTACCGATTTCGATAAAAATATTTTGAACGATTCTCTCCAAATCCTCAGAAAAATCCAATTTGTCATAAAAAAATCCAGTTAGTAAGCTGTGGTGAATAAATTTATCATTAGTTTTTATGGTTATTTTCCCGATCTGTAGCAATGATGCCTAAAGATTCGATAAACTCGTATAATCATTACAAAAAATGTATGACTACAAGAAAAACACCCAGTATCTCGAAAACAAAACTTTTGCGATCCCATGTTTATACGACTTTTTTTTCTTGAAATTACTTAAGGAATCTACCCTTTTCGTTTGTACCTCCAATTCAAGAACACCATGTATAAAATTCAGTATAATTATGTATAATTCATTAAAGTTTAGGGTTGTCTGGCAGGGGATAGCAACCATCACAAGTGTCTGGTACTGGATGATGAGATTTCTAACGTTATCCCGAAGAAAATATGAAAAAATGGAGCTTTATACTTTAACGAAAGTAAGGTACTATTTTTTACACCTTTACTACCTGTTACCTGCCCAAGTAACCACAACCCAAACTCTATAGTCGCTTGCCGTTTTTACCTGTATAGGGGCATGCACATACAAATTTTCAGCTTTTATAAAATAACGTCTACTATGGTCTACTAATGGTCTACTAGGCCGGATAGATTGCGTTGTTTTAACTTAACTTCTGCTACTAAAAGCAGAAAAAGCCTCAAAATGATGTGGGATTTTTTTCCTGGCAATTCATGGAAATGTTTATACCTGATTGCAATAAAAAGGGTCTGAAACCTTTGTGATTAATTTGTATATATGCCGTGTTCCGATATTCCTGAACAGTACTGAGCAGTAAATTGAAATGTCAGATATTACTGAAATTCACTGGCGATGCTTACCGTTACTTAAGAGCGTTCCGAAATTACTTACTGCGGCCAGTAATGCCAGCAATTTCGGAACGCAAGGCTAGTATACCATTTTTGCGCGTATGTTCTGGGGAACATCGCGTTATAGTTTTGCCCAAATGTCTGTAACTTTCGAATTTTTTGACGAAAATGGTCTCAAACGATTAAGTTCGACTCCCCAATGAAGAATTCGAGGTCAAATTTGATTCTGTCCGGCCGTCCGTCCGGCCGTTGCCACGATAACTTGAGAACGAAATGAGCTAGCGACTTCAAATTTTCAGGGTAGGTGGCGCATCCCAATACGACGGACAAGTTCGTTAATGGGCATAATCGGCCCAGTGGTTTCCGAGAAATAATTTTGTTAATATAAATCCGATCGAATTGAAACTTGGTGGGTAGTTGTAGAATATGAACCTAAGCACGTTTGTGAAATTTTGTGCGAATCGTATGGCTAGAAAATTTAAAAAAAATTATTAAAAAATATTTTTGTTGTCACGATAACTTGAGAACGGAATGAGATAGCGGCTTGAAATTTTCAGGTTAGGATGTGCACCAGAACGCGACATTTCAGTTTGTTTATGAGCATAATCGGCCAAACGGTTTTAGAGTTATAGCTATCTGAAATTTTCTGAAATTTGGTGATTTTTTGTTCCTCATTAACTCGAAAAATACTGAACCCATTGATTTCAAACATGGTTATTAGTTGCAGAATACCAACGCGAAAATGTTTGCAAAATTTGGTGAGGATAGCATTTGTAGAAAATTTTTAATAAATCATTGAAAATAAAAAAAAAATTCTCTATATCACTAACTATTCGTTTGAAATTGCTGAAATTTTGCAAGAGCCTTCATAACCTAACTCTACTGCCAAGTTTCAAGTTTTAATACGATCGGTTAAATATTGTTGGAGATTCGAGCATTCTTGTGTGAGTTCAGTAGATGGGTGACCGTTGCCTCGATAACTTTCGATTGAAAGGAGATAGGGACTTGCATTTTTCAGGGTAGGTTGCGTATCCGAAAGGGAGAGTTGAGTTCGATTTTGGGCATAATCGGCCTAACGGTTTCCGAGTTATACCCACCTGGAATATTATTTCCTTGATAACTCAAAAAAAAATTGGTTCAAGCACTGACGTGAAGTCAGAAGCTTTTGCGCTTATGTTCTATTGTCCATTGTTCTGTATTGGACACCCTTAATCGAATTTACCATGGTGAATTATTTTGTCCATTCTCACCCTTAATCGAATTTACCATGGTGAATTATGTTGTCCATTCTCCTTTATTGGACACTCTTAATTCGAATTTACCATGGTAAATTCGAATTAAGTGTCCAATACAGGAGAATGGACAACATAATTTACCATGGTAAATTCGATTGAGGATGTCCAATACAGAAGAACGGACAATAGAACATACGCGCAAAAGCTTCTGACTTCACGTCAGTGCTTGTTTATTATTTTTGTGTACATGTGGAGATAAGTCTCAACTTGATAATTTTTTCAATCTAGTTGAATTAAAAAAAAACTTCTCTCTATTTTGATAACTTTATTTATCTTAGAAAACAAGTACAATCATAAAATGAACTTTTTTCCAATAAGCTTTAACAATTACTACTATAGATTGAACAAGAACGATTATGAGGAAAATTAAAACTATCATTTTTTACCATCAATGGCTCAGTGAACTATGTGAACCGTGTATGAAAACATGTTTTTGACTAATAAAAATACATCAATGGGATTTATTCATGTCTTCCAACTTGGTATACATGATTATTTAATGACATAAAATACAACTCAACTTTTTGCGCGTATGTTCTGGGGAACATCGCGTCATCATTTTGCTCTAATGTCTGTAATTTTCGAATTTTTCGGCGAGAGTGGTCACAAACGATTGAGTTCGACTCTCTGATCAAGAATTCGTGGTCAAATTTGATTCTGTCCGGCCGGCCGTTGCCACGATAACTTGAGAACGGAAAGAGATAGCGATTTGAAATTTTCAGGTTAGGTGGCGCATCCCAATAGGACGGGCAATTTCGTTAATGGGCATAATCGGCCCAATGGTTTCCGAGTAATAATTTTGACTACAACCAATACTAAGCCGATCGAATTGAAACTTGATGTGTAGTTGTAGAATATAAACTTAAGGACGTTTGCGAAATTTTGTGAACATCGTATCGCTAGAACATTTTAAAGAAATTATTAAAAAATATTATTTACGTCACGATAACCTAAGAACAGAAAGAGATAGCGACTTGAAATTCTCAGGTAAGGTTGAAAATCTGATTTCGCCATCTGAGTTTATTTATTGGCATAATCGGCAAAACGGTTTCTGAGTTATACCCATCTGAAATTTGGTTGTTATTTCCTCAATAACCCGAAAAATACAAAACCGATCCAATTCAAACATGGTTATTAGTTATAGAATGACAACGCAAAAATTCTTGCAGAATTTTGTGAGGATCGTATAACTAGAAAATGTTAAAAAAATCATAGAAAATTATTGAAAAGAATTTTATATATCAGAAACTATTTGTCCGATATCACTAAATTTTTGCGAGAGCCTTCAGAACCTAATTCTACTACCAACTTCCAAGTTTGAACATGATCGGATCCATATTGTTGGAGATCCAAGCAACCTTGTGAGTTCAGTAGCTGGATGGGGGAGCGTTGTCGCGACAACTCTCGAACGAAAAGATATAGGGACTTGCAATTTTCAGGATAGGTTGCACATAGGAATGAGAGAGTTAAGATCGCTGTTGGCTATAATCGGCCAAACGGTTTTGGAGTTATACCCATCCGGAATATTATTTCCTCGAAAACTCAAAAAATATTAACTCGATCGAATTGAAGCTTGGTAACTAGTTGTAGAATATCGACATGAAGACATGTGTGAAATTTTGTGAGGACCGAAGCCCTAGGAAATTTTTTAAAAATTGCGAAAAAATATTATGTATCTCATGATTCCTTGAGAATGGAAAGAAATAGCGACTTGCAGTTTTCAGGGTAGATTACGCATCTGAATACGACGTTTAAGTTCGTTAACTAGCATAATCGGCCAAATGGTTTTGGAGTTATGTCAATCTGAAATTTGGTTGTTATTTCCTCAATAACTCAAAAAATACCGATCCGATCCAATTCAAATATGGTTATTAATTGTAGAATGCCAGCGTGAAAGTTCTTGCAAAATTTTGTCAGGATAGTAGTAGCACTAGAAAATTTTTAAAAAAACCATTTAAAAAAAAATTGGTTCAAGCACTGACGTGAAGTCAGAAGCTTTTGCGCCTATGTTTTTTTGTCCATTCTCCTTTAATGGACACTCTTAATCGAATTTTCCATGATGAATTATATTGTCTGTTCTCCTGTATTGGACACTCTTAATGGAATTTACCATGGTTAATTCGGAGTGTCCAATACAGGAAAACAGACAATTCGATTAAGAGTGTCCAATACAGGAGAATGGACAATAGAATTCACCATGGTATATTTGATTAACAGTGTCCAATACAGGAGAATGGACAATAGAACATAAGCACAAAAGCTCCTGACTTCACGTCAGTGCTCGAACCAATTTTTATTTGTCACACCATTATTAACAACTTGAAAACATAAAGTAGCATTCTATATCTATTTAAAAGAAAAGTAAAAGAACAGCACAGGCTATCATATGGGAGTTATTCTATCATTTTTCTGTTAACATACACAATACAGAACTGTAGTAGTAGATGTGTATTGGGTCCTGGATTAGATTTTGTGAAATATTTGCCCAGATTTTCAGAATTACTTAGAGAAAGAAATTCTTTGCTTTGGTGATGTTTCTCTTCCGAACCCCCTGTGAGCGCTAACAACAGCTATCTTCAAGACTGATTAGCAACGGCATTTATAATTTTTGCGCGTATGTTCTGGGGAACATCGCGTTATAGTTTTGCCCAAATGTCTGTAACTTTCGAATTTTTTGACGAAAATAGTCTCAAACGATTAAGTTCGACTTCCCAATGAAGAATTCGGGGTCAAATTTGATTCTGTCCGTCCGACCGTCCGGCCGCCGGTCCGGCCGTTGCCACGATAACTTGAGAAAGAAATGAGCTAGCGACTTCAAATTTTCAGGGTAGGTGGCGCATCCCAATACGACGGACAAGTTCGTTAATGGGCATCATCGGCCCAGTGGTTTCCGAGTAATAATTTTGTTTTCAACCAATATAAATCCGATCGAATTGAAACTTGGTGGGTAGTTGTAGAATATCAATTCACGTTTGTGAAATTTTGTGCGAATCGTATGGCTAGAAAATTAAAAAAAAATTATTAAAAAATATTTTTGTTGTTACGATAACTTGAGAACGGAATGAGATAGCGGCTTGGAATTTTCAGGTTAAGATGTGCACCAGAACGCAACATTTCAGTTTGTTTATGAGCATAATCAGCCAAACGGTTTTAGAGTTATAGCCATCTGAAATTTTCTGAAATTTGGTTGTTTTTTGTTCCTCATTAACTCGAAAAATACTGAACCGATTGAATTCAAACATGGTTATTAGTTGTAGAATACCAACGCGAAAATGTTTGCAAAATTTGGTGAGGATAGCATTTGTAGAAAATTTTTAATAAATCATTGAAAATAGAAAAAAAAATTCTATATATCAGTAACTATTCGTTTGAAATTGCTTAAATTTTGCAAGAGCCTTCATAACCTAACTCTACTGCCAAGTTTCAAGTTTTAATACGATCGGTTAAATATTGTTGGAGATTCGAGCATTCTTGTGTGAGTTCAGTAGATGGGTGACCGTTGCCTCGATAACTTTCGAACGAAAGGAGATAGGGACTTGCAATTTTCAGGGTAGGTTGCGTATCCGAAAGGGAGAGTTGAGTTCGATTTTGGGCATAATCGGCCTAACGGTTTCCGAGTTTTAGCCACCTGGAATATTATTTCCTTGATAACTCAAAAAAAAATTGGTTCAAGCACTGACGTGAAGTCAGAACCTTTTGCGCGTATGTTCTATTGTCCATTCTTCTGTATTGGACACCCTTAATCGAATTTACCATGGTGAATTATGTTGTCCATTCTCCTTTATTGGACACTCTTAATTCGAATTTACCATGGTAAATTCGAATTAAGTGAATGGACAACATAATTTACCATGGTAAATTCGATTGAGGATGTCCAATACAGAAGAATGGACAATAGAACATACGCGCAAAAGCTTCTGACTTCACGTCAGTGCTTATTTATTCAATTAGTCTTTGTGAATGCATCACTTCAGAAATTAGTAAACAACAATGCTATATGTGTGATTATTCATCCTTCCAATTACTAAAATATGAGAATTTGTGCTTCACACAACCATCCACAACTTGCAAGTTTATAAGCTTCCAAGCCCTTGTACGCTTTCCCTTCACTCAGCGTGAAAGTACTATTCCTGTTTATTAAATAATTAACATTTTGCTGGATACATAATTTTTGGAAATAGAGAAACACCTCAATTCTTCTGGCTTCATAAGACAAGGATCCATGCCCAATTCTACAATTTTCTTGTCATATCGTTTTTGACGAATACCATCTACCATTATCAACGTTATTTGCCTTCATAAACAAAACAAATTTTGAAATTTTTACAAGTTTTCTTCCAATGTCAATCACAATTTTGATGGCAGATTACACTAATCTGTGATTCTGCTCTGTCCCGTTCGCTTATTTCAGATAAATCCGTACGATCTGTAATCACGTGACGAAAAAATCCGTCGCTTCTCGGACATAATTACCGAACTCGTCTTATGTAAAAAATAATTTACCATTATGGCAATCATCCATTAAAGAAATAAATCATTCATTGTTTCAACGAGAATAGATCACTGATTTAACGACATGCGGTTTTGCCCCCGTGTTCCGCAAGGATCAGCGTGCTAGCATTTTGCCACAAAATCTCTATTTTTCGAATGGTCTCAACTCAAACGATTGAGTTCGACTCACTGATGAATAATTCTGGTAAAATTTTCATATTGTCCACTTATTTCATGGGTCTTCAACTCCAGCATTAGCTCCGTGCCATTTATTTTTTTGAAAAGGTTGGTATGACACCAAAGCCGTTTTTCTCTTCTCTTCTCTTCGGGGCTTGCTAATAACATAGCAGCACTACTCATCACTAAAAGTGCGTAGTTCTGCTCGCGTGACAGAGAGATGACTGAACTGAATGCGCAATGCGCGTTTGCGGAATTCATAGAAATCGTGCGAGGTTTATTGAAACAACAAATGCAACGAGCAGCGAACACGCTAATGCTGCTTATTCACTTGCAACAGAATGCTCCGAACGAACCGAACGCGCCGCGCTCGCTGTAACAAATTTGTATAGTCAATACGTCGCGCAGAACAGAACCGAACGCGCCAAACATTTTCCGACGTTGTAGGGAATACCGCAAACTCTCGAAACAGTCCGCACAATGTTTGTTGTAGCGCGCGCGGTGTGTTTGGTTCGTTCGAAGTGTTCTGTTGCAAGTGAATACGCACCTTAATGTATACGCACTTTTATGATACGCACTTTATTTAGTTTATCACTGAGACGAATCAAGCGCTTGCGCCGCTAATGTATACGCACTTTAAATTTTTCGCCCTTTGCATGCCATTATATTGACAAGTATATATTATATATTCCTTTGAAGCAATAGAAGTGCTACATATTTTGAACAACATATAACTATCTTGCTCTACTGACCAAGAGTTCTAGTCAAAACTGTTCTTGGTTCAAATCTGTGATTAGATAAGTGAAGAATTGAAAGCAATAATTTCCTGAACATAATTGTAGGGTAAAGTCACCTAACATGGGATGCTTTTCTAAACGACTGAAAATACCGAATTCTAATTAGGAAAAGGCAAAGGCATAACGAAATTTCTCTTTTTTATTTCTTATACAACTAAATATTTGTTATGAGAAATATAATATTATTAACATAGAGCCCTCAGGGAAGCATTTTAGGCTGCAGTAAGGATTCCTAACTTAAGGACCACAAGGCTGAAATCGAGATTGATGACATATACTTCAACAAGCGGACACCCCTTAGAACCATAATGGTATGTACAACCTTATTTTTACTGTCTCTAAATTAATTATGGTATAAATGGTCGCGTTTGGCAGAAAGATCAGTAGCATGATCCGCTACGCTACCGGTAGGTAGCAGTATCGTAATCTGCCGAACTGACAGCTCCTTTTGTCGGCAAATCACATATGTTTGAAGTTCAGGTTAGGTGGTTCGAATTTTCTTTGTTTGCCTGTCACAAAAATAAATATTCAATCATGAACTGAAATATCATTTCATTACTCTTCGAAGATGATAATATTACGGCCAACATAAGAAGTGAACTTGTTAAATTATTGGCTCAAACTCTTGCTTTATTGGAAGATAAAAACAGAGAAATTGTTCCCAGGAATCAGAATTTTTATGAAGATACAATTCCTCAATAAATTTTAGACATGTACCGAAGTGCACGTAATTCTTTCCGTCGAAAATATGTCTCAGTATCCATTTTTGCGCTCCTTATTTTTTAAACAAATGTCACAACTGTCAAACTTATAACATGTTACTAATGCTGAGCCGCACAAATTTTCGTTCATTGAAATGACGACCGCTACTCATGTTCCATAGTGAGCGTAACGTTCGGCAGAGAAATCATAGAAATGTGACAACTGTTCCGCAACTGTTGGTTCTGCCGAACGCGGCCAATATCACAACTGTTATGCACTCCATATGTTATATTCTGTGGCCATAACTAACCAAGTAAGGAAGTAAGGTTATGTGGAATATAAATATTACGTGGTTTGATGAATTTCCGTCATGAATTGATTTTATTCTGTAATTATAAATCTGAACGATAAAGCAACGCCCTCAATGACAGATCGCAAAAATTGCCGATGCGATTCCGTCGCGTCAAACATATCCCGGTCGACTCCTCTTAAAATAGATTCCCGTTGGAAAAAGTGTTAATTTTCGTTTTATCATTAACAATTTACATAGGTTAAAAATTATGAAGCTTAATTAAACATTGAAAAAACATTTTTTTTTGCGCGTATGTTCTGGGGAACATCGCGTTATAGTTTTGCCCAAATGTCTGTAACTTTCGAATTTTTTGACGAAATTGGTCTCAAACGATCAAGTTTGACTCCCCGATGAAGAATCCGAGGTCAAATTTGATTCTGTCCGTTCGGCCGTCCGGCCGGTCGGCCGTCCGTTGCCACGATAATTTGAGAACGAAAAGAGCTAGCGACTTGAAATTTTCAGGGTGGGTGGCGCATCGCAATACGACGGACAAGTTCGTTAATGGGCATAATCGGCCCAGTGGTTTCCGAGTAATAATTTTTTTTTCAACCAATATGAATCCGATCAAATTGAAACTTGGTGAGTAGTTGTAGAATATGAACCTAAGTACGTTTGTGAAATTTTGGGCGAATCGTATGGCTAGAAAATTTTAAAAAAATTATTAAAAAATATTTTTTTTGTCACGATAACCTGAGAACGGAAAGAGATAGCGGCTTGAAAATTTCAGGTTATGTTGTGCATATGAATGCCACATTTGAGTTTGCTTATGAGCATAATCGACCAAACGGTTTCAGAGTTATAGCCATCTGAAATTTTCTGAAATTTGGTGGTTTTTTGTTCCTCACTAACTCGAAAAATACTGAACCGATTGAATTCAAACATGGTTATGAGATGTAGAATGCCAACGCGAAAATGTTTGCGAAATTTGGTGAGGATAGCATCTGTAGAAAATTTTTAATAAATCATTGAAAAAAAAAAAAAAAATTCTTTATATCAGTAACTATACGTTTGAATTTGCTGAAATTTTGCAAGAGCGTTCATTACCTAACTCTACTGCCAAGTTTCAAGTTTTAATACGATCGATTGGAGATTCGAGCATTCTTGTGTGAGTTCAGTAGATGGGTGACCGTTGCCTCGATAACTTTCGAACCAAAGGAGATAGGGACTTGCAATTTTCAGGGTAGGTTGCGTATCCGAAAGGGAGAGTTGAGTTCGTTTTTGGGCATAATCGGTTTAACGGTTTCCGAGTTATATCCACCTGGAATATTGTTTCCTTGATAACTCAAAAAATAAATATTCGATTGAATTGAAGCTTGGTAACTAGTAGTAGAAAATCAACACAAAGACGTGTTTAAAATTCTGTAAGTACCGTAGTCCTAGAAAATTTGAAAAAAATGACGAAAAAAAAAAAAATTTAAGAACCACGCCTCCAGAAAATTAAAAAAAAATCACGAAAAAAAAATTGGTTCAAGCACTGACGTGAAGTCAGAAGCTTTTGCGCGTATGTTCTATTGTCCATTCTTCTGTATTGGACACCCTTAATCGAATTTACCATGGTTAATTATGTCGTCCATTCTCCTGTATTGGACACTTAATTCGAATTTACCGTGGTAAATTCGAAGTAAGAGTGTCCAATACAGGAGAATGGACAACATAATTTACCATGGTAAATTCGATTAAGGGTGTCCAATACAGAAGAATGGACAATAGAACATACGCGCAAAAGCTTCTGACTTCACGTCAGTGCTTGAACCAATTTTTTTTTTCGTGATTTTTAAAAATAGGGTTACCTACGGTTCTTAAAATTTTTATTTTCATCATTTTGTTCAAATTTTCTATGGGTACGGTTCTTACGAAATTTTAAACACGTCAAAAGCTTCTGACTTCACGTCAGTGCTTGAACCAATTTTTATAATATTACTATCGATCCGTTTTCTAATGATTATAAGCTATTTAACGATGTTTTTTAGTGATATTTATCTCTTATTGTTTAAAGAATCGTTATAAACAAATGCTTTGTTTATGAGATAATCAATTTTTTTTTTGAAACATAATCTTCGATGAAAATTATGATTTAAGGAAAAAAACCGTTTCTTCGAAAAAAAATTTTTACTTAGAAATGGATTTGTTGATTGAAATTTTTTTAATATTCCCTGGATAACCTTTAAACAGTTGGAGAAGAGTTCGGTTTGATCCAAGATGTTAGCGATTAAATATTATATCTTCTTTCACTGAAGAGACTCTCACAGCTTACGTACAACTTTATTTACAATATTCACACAGTATCCATATTAGGGTTATTCTCTTTGTATGGCTCCGTTGCGCATTGCGTGTTAACCTGGGCGTTTTCGCTGCCCAGTGGTCAACTGCATGACACTCACATCCGAGTACTTGCTGATTACCACATAGGGATAAAGAATATACGTAGAGATCTATAGTTTTGGGTAGCCACAGCGTAGAGCTTGGTTGATTGAATTCCAGGTGTCGCTTGTGTCAAAATTCTACTCACAAGTGATTGCTGGTTTTCTTTAAACCGGTTCCTTCGTAGTATTGATTTCATCAGCGTTGAATTGTGCTCCACTGATGATTCCTAATAAGGATGAAACCGCGGTATGTAGCTATTCAACTTTGATGAAATCAAACACACTCTGTGGATTGCTCCAAAACTTTGGTCGGCTTTGGTTTGCTTTCCTAAAGCGCTATTCTCTTTGTATGGCTCCGTTGCGCATTGCGTGTTAACCTGGGCGTTTTCGCTCCCCAGTGGTCAACTGCATGAGACTCACATCCGAGTAAAGAGAATAACGCTTGAGGAAAGCTAACCACTAGATGTTTTAGATGGAAGGGCTAGCAGAGACCAAAGTTTTGGAGCAATCCACAGAGTGTGTTTGATTTCATCAAAGTTGAATAGCTACATACCGCGGTTTCATCCTTATTAGGAATCATCAGTGGAGCACAATTCAACGCTGATGAAATCAATACTACGAAGGAACCGGTTTAAAGAAAACCAGCAATCACTTGTGAGTAGAATTTAGACACAAGCGATACCTGGAATTCAATCTACCAAGCTCCTCGCTGTGGCTACCAGAAACTATAGATCTCTACATATATTATTTACCCCTATGTGGTAATCAGCAAGTACTCGGATGTGAGTCTCATGCAGTTGACCACTGGGCAGCGCCCAGGTTAACACGCAATGCGCAACGGAGCCATACAAAGAGAATAACGCTTTAGGAAAGCTAACCACAAGATGTTTTAGATGGAAGGGCTAGCAGAGACCAAAGTTTTGGTCTATGAGTAGAGAGGTATGAGGAGGAGATCAAAACAGTAAAAATGTATCAGCAGATGAAAACAGAAATTCAGAGTCACCAGTGTCCGGAAATAGAACGTCCGCCCTGTATATCAGTCGGAATGAAAGGCACTTTAAAAGAATGTGATATACAAGGTAGTATTCAAGAATGAAATGAAACAATAGGCTGTAGTATGACTGAACAGAAATGTAGGGGCCACCCTGTATATCAATGTAACTGAAATGTATCGGAATTATCAAAATATACAAAGTAGTGCTTGTGAAAGTGACTCAATAATGGACACCGGTGTGACTGACCATGCAAATATGATCCACCCTGTATATCGATATAAAAGAAATGTGTCGGTATAAGATGAAAGTACTAAAATATGATATACAAAGCGGGATCGGTGAATGCAAGTCGATAATATACGATGTCAAGAATAAACAGTAAAATAAGGATCACCCTGTGAATCAATGTGAATGAAATGTGTCGGTATAAGTTGACAGTACTAAAATATGATATACAAAGCAGTATCGGTGAATGCAATTCCATAATAGATTATGTCAAGAATTAACAGTAAAATAAGGACCATACTGTATATCAATGAGCCTGAAATGTATATTAGTTAACTGTACTAAAACATGATGTACAAAGCAGTACCTGTAAATGAAATTCAATAATAGATAATGTCAAGAATAAACAGTAAGATAAGAACCCCCCTGTATATCAATGTGGATGAAACGTGTCGGTATGAGTTGACAGTACTAAAATATTATACATAAAGCGCTATCGGTGAATGCAATTAGATAATATATGGTGTCAAGAATAAAAAGGAAAATAAGGTCCACCCTGTATATCAATGAGACTTAAATGTATCGCTATGAGGTAAATGTACTAAAATATGATATACAAATCAGTACCTGTGAATGAAATTCAATAAAAGATAATGTCAAGAATTAACAGTAAAATAAGGTCCAGTCTGTATATCGATGTAAATGAAAAGTTTCGGTAAGAGTTAAATGTACAGAAATATAATATACCAAACAGAACCTGAGAAATGTGAATGCAACTCAGTAATAGGTGACAGTAAGAAATGACTCGCAATGAAATAGCAAATGATTAAACTATTGATATTTCATGCAAGAGAATTGGAATTGGAATGTAATTTAGCAATAGAATCGGATGGTGCGAATAGGAAGATCAAAGCGAGTATATGAGAGCATACAAAGCGGTTGCAGGCGAATAGGAGAAAATAAATTTATGGTTGGTTGAATAATATACGGAATCGAACTGTGTTCTCAGTCGAAAAATACGTCGTAGGAAATAAAGGTAGAACTTTTGTTCAGTAATCGGAATTGCCCACCTCAGGCACCGAGTCGAGTAACACCTGGCCAGGAAATGACCGGATATTCGCCTCAACCCAACGAACTGAAGGACTGATGGTCATGCAACCTATTCTGTCCCAAACACCCTTTCTGCGAGGAGCCCCATCTAAACGGATGGTTAGGAGCAGAAATAAGAATTGCAAACTCTACGGGGTCCAGACAGGACCACCCTCAGTCACCGAACCAAGGAACACCGGCCCAGTAACTGACCGAATGCTCGCCTTAACCAAATGAACTGAAGGACTCTTAGTCGTGTACTTTATTTCGTCTCAAACACCTCCTCTGTGAGGAGCCCCATCTAAGAAGACAGTCGAAAGCGAAAATGGAAAGTACACCCCCAGTGATACCTATACAACGATTATTGTATAGTGCAGAAAGGAATAAATTCAGATTGGAACACAGATTGTCGAACAAACGGATACTCAAACCCACCACAGCGTACTCACCAGGTATTAGCACTCGAACAAACTATAACTGTAACTGAGTATATTTCTCTAGACATTCTCCTGTATTGGACACTTAATTCGAATTTACCATGGTAAATTCGATTAAGGGTGTCCAATACAGAAGAATGGACAATAGAACATACGCGCAAAAGCTTCTGACTTCACGTCAGTGCTTGAACCAATTTTATTTTCGTGATTTTTTTGAAATTTTCTAGGGGTGCGGTTCTTGAAATTTTTTTTTCGTCATTTTTTTCAAATTTTCTAGGGGTACGGTTCTTACAAAATTTTAAACACGTCTTTATGATGATTTTCTACTACTAGTTACCAAGCTTCAATTCGATCGAATATTTATGTTGTCTATTCTCCTGTATTGGACACTTAATTCGAATTTACCAGGGTAAATTCGAATTAAGAGTGTCCAATACAGGAGAATGGACAACATAATTTACCATGGTAAATTCGATTAAGGGTGTCCAATACAGAAGAATGGACAATAGAACATAAGCGCAAAAGCTTCTGACTTCACGTCAGTGCTTGAACCAATTTTTTTTTTCGTGATTTTTTTAAAATTTTCTAGGGGTACGGTTCTTAAAATTTTTTTTTTCGTCATTTTTTTCAACGGTCACACGGTTGACAACGGTCACACATCTACTGAACTCACACAAGAATGCTCGAATCTCCAACAATATTCAACCGATCATGTTAAAACTTGAAACTTGGCAGTAGAGTTAGTTTATGAAGGCTCTTGCAAAATTTCAGCAATTTCAAACGTATAGTTACTGATATATAGAATTTTTTTTTCAATTTTCAATGATTTTTTAAAAATTTTTTACAAATACTATCTTCACGAAATTTTGAAAGAATTTTCGCGTTAGCATTCTACAAATAATTACTATGTTTGAATTCAATCGGTTTAGTATTTTTTGAGTTAATGAGGAACAAAAAACAACCAAATTTCAGATGGCTATAACTTTAAAACGATTTGGCCGATTATGCTCATAAACGAACTGAAATGTCGCGTTCTGGTGCACATCCTAAGCTGCAAACTTCAAGCCGCTATCTCTTTCCGTTCTCAAGTTATCATGACAACAAAAATATTTTTCAATAATTTTTTAAAAATTTTCTAGCAATGCGATTCGCACAAAATTTCACATACCCGCTTAGGTTCATATTCTACAACTACACACCAAGTTTCAATTCGATCGGATTTATATTGGTTGAAAAAATAATTATTACTCGGAAACCACTGGGCCGATTATGCCCATTAACGAACTTGTCCGTCGTATTGGGATGCGCCACCCACCCTGAAAAGTTCAAGTCGCTAACTCTTTTCGTTCTCAAGTTATCGTGGCAACGGCCGGACGGCCGGACGGACGGACGACCGGACGGCCGGCCGGACAGAATCAAATTTGACCTCGAATTCTTCATTGGCGAGTCGAACTAAATCGTTTGAGACTATTTTCGTCAAAAAATTCGAAAGTTACAGACATTTGGGCAAAACTATAACGCGATGTTCCCCAGAAAATACGCGCAAAAAGACAATGCTCAGGAACACTAAACCCTAGCCAACTTCCGCTTCAAAATTTTTTAAAATTTTTCAAATGACATAAGAAATATCGGCATCAAAAGAACTGAAGTTTAATGTCCTCAACATCCCAGAAACTGGAGAATTATGTGTCACATTTAGTCTACGAAACGTTACCTCAAACAGTTCCCTAGATCTCAGTCTATCATACAGAACTCTTGAATTTATCAAACCAAGAATACTCGGAACAGAAAGGACATTATTTACCAACTTATAGAGCAAACACATTTCGTTCATACTTCTACGGCTTTTTAATGTAAGCATTTTAAACATTTCTTGGGCCTGCCTATAATCATGGTTATCTATTCTGATATTATTTCGTTAACATAAGTATCTCAAGAATGTATGCTGTATAGCCTCTATTCGATTGACATGTACGTGGTAACGAGGATTCCATATAGTTGAGGCAAAATTGATTTTACTAAACACAAAAGAATATTACAGATTTAACATGGATTCGTATCTTTTGAATAATTTACTATGCCGAGTGGTGAAGCCGAGCATCTTGTTTGCTGAAGATATGAAACTGTCGATATGTTCATCAAATATCAGCTTTGAGTCTAAGGTTACCCCTAAGTCCCGAATACTGTTGACTTGGTGTAGAGTCTGTCCATCAATAGAGTAATCCGCCCTCACGATGTTAACACTTCTGGTAAATGTAGTTTTATAGCATTTTTTCAAATTTATAAAAAGATAATTATTTTTACAATATTCATCAAACCTATCAACCTCCTCCCGCAGCCTCATATAATCCTCTATACTATTTATTTTCAAGAATATTATGATATCATCAGCGTACGACAACAGGATGATGTACCATTTAAGTAAACGATAAAAATATTGGACCCAACTGGGAACCCTGGGGCACACCCGATGTAACACGAAATGTTCTGGACTTTTACCATTGATACAAACGAATTGAGATCTGTTCATTATATAAGACTCTATCCATCTGAGCAAACTGCCCGACATGCCCACCTCAGCCAGTCTTTTGAGTAACCGAAAATGATTTATTTTATCTAATGCCTTCTTCAGGTCAGTATATATGGCATCGATTTGGGTCTGATCCTCGAATCCCACATGAAAAATACTCAAGAAAATTAAACAATTTTTTTTCTCCAACTTGCGACCTTCAATGAAACCATGCTGATTTTTAATTATTAGGTTTTTTACATGATGAGCCCTTATTTTCAAGACCAGTGACTCAAATAATTTGGGAATTGACGACAAGATCGAGATAAGTCGATAACTCTGAATGAGATCTTTACGGCCGCCTTCGTGAACAGGGACAATTTTTTAAAGTTTCCAGCAACGCGAAAAGACACCACTCGAGAGTGATTGGTTGAAGATTACTATCAGCGGAAGAGCGATTGTTGTAGCACACCCCTTTAAAAGCATTGGTGGAATTTCATCCGGGCCAGGTCCTTTACCTGAGTTCAGTAGGCTTAGGGCATCTTCAACAGTCGATACGGAGAGTGAAGCTCCACTTAAATAATTGCTATCGTAGATGTTCTCCACACTCTCCAAATTCTCATGTGGCCCGTACGAGGTAAGTTCGAAAAATCAATAAAAAAATTAGCAAACATATTAGAAATGTCCTCCGCTTAGGTGGCTTCAGTATTTCTTTCCTTCTTTGTTGCGGGATAATTACCGTGCTGTCGTTTATGCGATATATATATTTAAAGAAACTTTTAGAGTTACTCGAAAGTTCATGTTCGATAATATTCAAATAAACATTAAAATCTTTTGCTATTAACTTTTTTTATTTTGATCTGAGATACCCAAATTGATCATAATCACATCTATTATTATAAGTTTTAAACTTCCTATGATCAACCTGTTCAGACTTAATAGTACGTATTGTTTCCCTAGAATAAAATCGAGGAAATTTTTTTTTTTTAGTTTTCGGTATGTATTCTAAGGTAAGTTTGTTTAGGATATTGTAGAAAACCTCGACACTAGCATTAACATCTAATTTCAACAATACAGAATTCCAGTTTGTATCAGAAATTACTCCGTTTAAATCAGCATAATTGCCCCTCTTAGAATTAAATTTGTACACAGTTGGTTGGGTTAAATAACTGCGAGTATTAAAGTCCAACAAACACTCTAGTGCCGGGTGATGTCTATCCTCACTAACAAGAGGAGCATCGCATGGATTAGGATTATTTATTCTTACCTTATTACAGAGAATTAAATGAAATACCCTATGATTTGCGTTCTGGATACTGTTTCAATTCGAGATAGCTCAAAGAGTCGACAACAGCGGCACATTTATTGTCTATGTTCGCGGCTTCCAGCAGCCCTGACGATGGGTTGTTTATCCATTTCAGCGTAGGAGAATCGAAGTCTCCACGCACAAGCATCAAATCATTCTTTCGTAATTCCATCTTTATTTACTCGAAGCTTATTGACGAACGAACCTATCGCATTATCGTCCCCAGGAGGAAGATACACGCAACACAAAGAAAATTCATTTGCAGCTGACGTTCATCACCACCCAAATATCCTCCGCACAAGGGTGATAGCCAGGGGGGGGGTTTGGGAGTTCAACCCCCCCCCCCCCCATCATCACACATCATCACAGCTACAAAAATAACGAAATCAATTCAAATTATTCGAATCACTTATTAGCAGGACATAAGTTTAACTCGGATTTCAAAATTCTACACAATTTGAATAAAGGTGCGCAACTCAATTACTGGGAAATGGTCGAAATAAATAGGGAAAAACATACGGGTAATTTAGTTAATGAACAATTAGATCCAAATTTCTCACCGTTACTCATTCTATTCAAAGAGAGAATCAATTTATAAAAGCATCAGGAATGAATTATTGTTAATGTGTACAAATAATCCAGCAGTGAAACCTCATGTAATTAGTTTTAAATAAGTCTATTATGTAATTTATTTTAAATAAGTTTCTCATGTAATTAGTTTTAAGTGATTCTGTGTCCATGTCATCTAGGTATGGGGAGATAATAACTTTTTAAGAATTTAGTATGATGTAGTCTGATGAAGTCGCTGTGTCGACGAAACGCGTCACAATATTGAATACATAAGTGTAGATCGTATATAATTTTTCATTGAGTTAATATGGATTTGCATCAAGTAAAAGCCACAAGCATTAAATCATTACAATTCACTTTGACTGCAGACATGACAGCATGCCTTTTTGACTTGGAGACGAACTGTACTACGATATTTTTTTGGTTTGTTTAAAATCCTTGTAGGAACACGCCTTATGGAGGACACTGCTGTGGGTTCAATGATTATACCAATGTAGTCTCCTATCCTTCTTATAGTCTCATTTAAATTTTCATTATTTTTTTCTGGTATATCCATGATCTCCACATGTTTACATCTGGCATTCTGCTCCACCAAATCCAGTCTAGTCTGCATACTAGATATATCCTTCCTTATTTTCTCATTTTCCTCCTTTAACTGATTAGTAACTTTCAGTACTTCATTCAATTTGTTTAGCTATCTATTTAGCTTATTTACGAAATAGTGATCTTATTAGAACAGAAGGCCAGAGAGTTCCGTAGTTCCTTGATATCATTTCGCATGGCAATGTCAGTCCTCACCGACAGTATTAATTTAGGTACTCCGGCCACACCCGCAACGATCCCTCCTGAGTTTTCCTCGTCTGCATCTGCGACAGAAGATCCAGCGCGATCGGGCGAAGGTGAGATATGAGTCATTATCGGTGACGAAGAAGCAACGGAATCCTCATCCCTGTCACGACACCTGCCGCACAGCCATCTGCCACCTGGTATATTCGTTATCAGAGGAATTTGATTTTTTGCTACGTCTGTGCATCTGTTGTTTGCATGGAGAAATAATTTACACTTACAACATTGTAAGCCCCGAGACTTTTTAGTTAGGGCGTTCGTAGAAACTGCACAAGTAGGCATGGTGGTATAATGCAACTAGTACCTCACAGATAACCGCCGAAATCAGGTCCTTAAAATGATACCAATTTATCATTTTTTTTATGATAAAGCAATTAAACAAAGAGAGCAAGTTTTGAACATCTTGCCTCTTCGAAGAATTCAATATATCATTTATTATTTAAAAAAATAAATTTATATTTTTTATTAAACTTTTAATTTTCTCTTCTCTTTCATTTTAATATTCTCACCTGGTTTTTTGTTTAATTTTATA
The DNA here is from genome assembly GCA_937662695.2 of Halyzia sedecimguttata. Classification (NCBI taxonomy): domain Eukaryota; kingdom Metazoa; phylum Arthropoda; class Insecta; order Coleoptera; family Coccinellidae; genus Halyzia; species Halyzia sedecimguttata. The sequence goes on from OW569412.2 coordinate 116,089,552, forward strand.
ATAACTTTCAAACTAATGGAGATACATTTCCATTAGATTAAAATTTATGGTAAAATTAAACATACAAAACCAAGTGAGAATAATGAAATGAAAGAGAACAGAAAATTAAATTTTCCATAGGAGGATAAATAATTATTAAAAAAAATGATTCCATAATATAAATTAGAAGTGGTAAAAAAAATATTAGTTAACAAATCCATTTTAAGCCATAGAAAAATATTTTTAAAATAAGAAGATGAAATTCTCACGTGTGCCTACGTGAGCAAGTGACATCCGATGTGGACAAACTTACCTTATCGATGGATTCTGACGAGTGAAAAAATGGAAAATAAGTGGAGAAGTCAATAGAAGCATGACTTGCGCACTGAATATTAGTTTAACTCACCAGATTTTTGTTTTGTACACATTGAAGCAGTTCTCCGAATAAAACTTCTGCCAGGTCTAATGGTACTTCAAATGCCCTCTGGATAGTACCGATTATGTAATCTTTTAGGACTTTGAGAACCCTCAACTCGTATCTGTGAATATAATTGAGATGAAAATTAATTAATTCAGAGAATTTACAATTTCCTTATGGATATAAGGTGGTTGGATGCTTGGTGGAATGTGTTACTCATTATTATAGCTCATTGAAAACATTCTGAACCTACACAATTATTGAGGGGTGATTCTTTGGGTGATCTAGAAATGAAATGTAATTCATAATAAAATCTGTATGTAGGTATTATTTTATATAACTTTTTTCAAGGCAAATAATGTGAAGTAACGAATCACATCGAAAATTTTCTTTCAATATTCTAATCAATGTCTCCATGTAAGCTTTCTGCCGATGAAACAAAAATTCATAATCATACATCGAATATCAAAGTCCTGCAAGATGATCTAAGTGCAGTGAGTAGCTGGTGTCGAGAATGGTTGTTGCCCCTAAAAACCAGTAAGTGGTACGTGCTGCATCTCGGTATGTTCGAGTATGTGGTTGATGTTCGCCGCCTAACCCCTGTTGATCAGCATAACGATCTGGGTAGTAGTAATAGCTCATGGTTTGAGCTGGTCGCACCACGTTGCAAAGGTTGCAGTTAGACCCAGACAGATGACCTTCATGATCCAATCAGGTCTTGGAAGTTGCAGCTTGTCAAAGTGTAGGGCATTTTATTACAGTTATGTACGTCCCCTGATGCAGTATGTTGGAGTTTTGTTGTGCCATCTCTTGAAGACGATCAACATCTTCTTGAGTCTGTACAGCGTTGAAATACTATTCCATTTGTAATGATACTACCACTCTATCCCACTCGATTGAGAATTATGGACCTACAAGCTTTTAAGGATCGTCATAATAGGAGTTTATTATAACATACCAGGCTTTGCATGGATTCTTTGACGTACGTTTGGAGCACCTTCAAAAAAGCAGCATGCTGGCATACTTATAAACTCGCAACGGAGAATTTCAGAACAACTTAGCGTTAGGGTTTTCTACGCATCAGAGTTTTCACTGAAATGAATGGTGTACAGCCTCGTCTTGTTTGTGCGAGTGTGCTTAATACGAGTACCTACGTTTAAAAACAAAGTTGATCGATAGATGAGACGTCGTAATCGACTTACAACTCTTCACTCTTTGTGATATAATACGCATTTATTTTCTTTTTGTTGTGCATTCGGGCGGTCTTTTTATTTGTTCTTTTTGGCGCTCTAGTTCCTCGGAACTGAGCGCTTATCAATTTGCCCAAATGTCTGTAATTTTCGAATATTTCGATGAAAATGGTCTTAAACGATTTGGTTCGACTCACTGATCAAGAATCCGTGGTCGAAATTCATTCTGTCCGGCCGGTCCGGACGGCCGGCCGTAGGTCCGGCCGTAGGCACGATAACTCTCGAACGGAATGAGCTAGAGAGTTGAAATTTTCAGAGTAGGTTTGGGGGATGAATATCTCGGCTAAGTTCGTTATTGGGCAAAATCGGACAGATGGTTTCGGAGTAACAAAAAAAAAATTTTTTTTACGAAACAAATTCCAAATCAAATTTTTTTTAATAAGCAGTTTTATCATAAGAATCCATTCATATCATTTTCAACTCTAACAAGCTGATACTTTCGGAGATATGATTTTTTTAAATTTCAATGTAAATCGTATTTCACAGATTGATATAATTATTATTCTATGTATGAATTCTCATAATGTCAACTTGACAGAAGGGAATATTGTAACTTCAAAAATATTGGGGTTGAAATACTCGTATTTTAGCGATGCAACGGGGACCTCACCCGAAAATGTTTGAAAATATTACGTAAATATTGAAAGCATAATTCTGTAGTTTGGTGAACGTAGATCAGGAAATTTTTGATCGATTACAAGGTAATTTATTATTACTTATCTAATAAACTATTATTTGAATTGAATTTCGTTTATGATACAGTGATATCATATGAATACATTGATATAATTCCCAACTCTGAGAAACCAATACCAGATATAATTTGTCTGTTTGAACTAGTTTAACTGAAATATCATACAGTCCATTTTTCTCTCTTATTTAAACTGAGTTTCCCCAACAATAAAAAAATTATCGGTGTTCGAATTATACTTATATTAGTCGATGTTCCTGCATTATCTATCAGCTCCGTGAAGCGACATTGTAATTTGACTCATTAATCGCAAGATGACGGTATCTTCATCGTGGACCGCCTGGAATATCGGTTGATGCGCAGGTAATACTGACCACTTGAAATTTGAACTTCAAAGTGTAACTTATTGGTTAAATTCTTACCCAAGTGATGAAGACGTGTATGGGAAATTTGGGATTCTCACTTCCGTGAAGATGAATTGTAAGGTAGGAGATTAATTTATTCAATTATTTGTTATCTGAATATACTTAATTACGAAAGTTATTTAATGAGTTAAAATATTGTATTGAAGCCTTTTTCTTTAAATGAGATATTCTATAAAAAAGTGAAATTTCTCACCTCCGTGAATATAGTAATTCACGGAGGTGAGGTACTCTTCACGAGCTAGAGAGTTGAAATTTTCAGAGTAGGTTTGGGGAATGAATATCTCGGCTAAGTTCGTTACTGGGCAAAATCGGACAGAAGGTTTCGGAGTAATAAAAAAAAAATTTTTTTTTACAAAACAAATTCCAAATTGAATTTTTTTTAATAAGCAGTTTTATCATAAGAATCCATTCATATCATTTTTAAATCTAACAAGCTAATACTTTCGGAGATATGATTTTTCAAAATTTCAATGTAAATCGTATTTCACAGATTGATATAATTATTCTATGTATATTCTATGTATGAATTGCCATAAAGTCAACTTGACAGAAGGGAATATTGTAACTTCAAGAATATTGGGGTTGAAATACTCGTATTTTAGCGATGCAACGGGGACTTCACCCGAAAATGTTTGAAAATATTACGTAAATATTGAAAGCATAATTCCAAAGTTCGAGAGAGGAGAAAATTTTGTGAACGTAGATCAGGAAATTTTTGATCGATTACAAGGTAATTTATTATTTTATACATGTTTTATGGAATACCTACTATTTGTAGGTACTTTAAACCTGTTTTGGGCAATTGTCATACGAAACTTGTTTTTTTGGCGCTCTAGTTCCTCGGAACAGATTGCTTATCAATTTGCCCAAGTGTCTGTAATTTTGGAATTTTTGGCTGAAAATGGTCTCAAATGATTTGGTTCGACTCACTGATCAAGAATCCGAGTGCGAAATCGATTCCGTCCGGCCGGCCGACTGGCCGTAGGCACGATAACTCTCGAACCAAAGGAGTTAGCGGATTGAAAATTGCAAGGTGGTTTTGGAGCGTAAATATCTCGGACAAGTTCGTTAATGGGCGAAAACCATCAAGGGGTTTCGGAGTTATGGCCGATTTTAGTAAAAATATTTTTTATGAATATTTCCGAAACCGATCACTCGATCTATATGAAATTTAGCACCAAATTGTAGAATCATGACCTTTATACGCATGTGAAGTTTTGTATTGACCGGATTACCGCAAAGTGTCAAAAAAAATTTGAAAATGTGGTGCAGTTCTCATTCTCATGATTGCTCATTTAATCTTCATAAATAAACTATTATTTGAATTGAATATCCTTTTTGATGCAGTTCATCAAATCATATGAATACATTGATATAATTCCCAACTCTGAGAAACCAATACCAGATATAATTTGTCTGTTTGAACTAGAGCGCCAGAAAGCTCCTGTCCACAGGGCTTGAACCCATTTTATATTATGGAGTTTATATATTATTAAAGAGAGAGTGGAGACTCTTCTGCAAAAAAATAGTAATGATAATAAATTATTTATTAATTAAATATAAAAATTACTAAGTATCTGAGTTGAAGTTTATTGCGCGTATGTTCTGGGGAACATCGCGTTATCATTTTGCCCAAATGTCTATAATTTTCGAATTTTTCGCCGAAAATGGTCTCAAACGATTGGGTTCGACTCCCTGATCAAGAATTCGAGGTCAAATTTGATTCTGTCCGGCCATCCGGTGGCCGGCGGTTGGCACGATTAATTGAGAACGGAAAGAGATACCGACTTGAAATTTTCAGGGTAGGTGGCGTATCCCAATAGGACGGACAAGTTCGTTAATGGGCATAATCGGCCCAATAGTTTACGAGTAATAATTTTGTCTACAACCAATACTAATCCGATCGAATTGAAATTTGGTGAGTAGTTGTGGAACATAAACCTAAGGACGTTTGTAACATTTTGTGAACATCGTATAGCTAGAAAATTTTGAAAAAATCGAAAAATACAAAACCGATCCAATTGAAACATGGTTATTAGTTGTAGAATGGCGACGCGGAAATTCTTGAAAAGAATTCTATATATCAGAAACTGTTGGTCCGACATCGATGAAATTTTGGGAGAGCCCTCAGAACCTAACTCTTCTTCCAAGTTCCAAGTTTGAACATGATCGGATCTATATTGTTGGAGATCCGAGCAGCCCGGTGTAAGTTCAGAAGCTGGATGGATGATCGTTGCCTCGACAACTCTCGAACATAACCAGATAGGGAGTTGCAAATTTCAGGATAGGTTGCACATCTGAATGGGAGAGTTAATTTCGCTGTTATCCATAATCGGCTTAACGGTTACGGAGTTATACCCATCTGGAATATTATTTCCTCGATAACTAAAAAAATATTGACTCGATCGAATTGATGCTTGGTAACTAGTTGTAGAATACCGACATGGAGACGTGTGTAGAATTTTGTGAGGACCGTACCAATAGCAAATTTTTAAAAAATTACGAAAAAATATTAAGTGTCTCATGATTCCTTGAGAACGGAAAGAAATAGCGACTTGCAGTTTTCAGGGTAGATTGCGAATCTGAATGCAACATTTGAGTCCGTTAACTAGCATAATCGGCCAAATAGTTTTGGAGTTATATCAATCTGAAATTTGGTTGTTATTTCCTCAATAACTCAAAAAATACAAATCCGATTCAATTCAATCGTGGATCGTTAGTTTGTAGAATGCCAATGCGAAAATTCTAGCAAAAATTCGGGAGGATCGTAGCACTAAAAAATTTTTGAAAAATCATTGAAAAAAAGATTGGTTCAAGCACTGACGTGTCAGAAGCTTTTGCGGGTATGTTCTCTTGTCCATTCTCCTTGATTGGACACTCTTAACCGAATTTACCATGGTGAATCCTATTGTCTGTTCTGGACAAGTGAACATACGCGCAAAAACTTCTGACTTCACGTCAGAGCTTGGACCAATTGTTTTTAAAATGATTCTATACAACTTCTCTCGGTATATTCCAGCAGCGATCGATCCATAAATAATGTAATAACCTCAATCCTTTGATTTGTGGTTATATAAATAACGAAAATAACTATTTCGACTTTTCCTTTATATATATACCAAAGAATTAACAAATAATATCACCAAATGATATAAATATATGTATTCTTTTGAAGCATTACAATTTGTTTTTGCGCGCGTGTTCCGCAAGGAACAGCGTGCTATCATTTCGTCACAATGTCTGTATTTTTCGAATTATTTTGCGAAAATGGTCTGAAACGATTGGGTTCGACTCCTTGATGAAGAATTCGAGGCCAAATACAATTCTGTTCGGCCGGCCGTTAGCACGATAACTCTCGAACGGAACGAGTTAGAGCGTTGAAATTTGCAGGGAATGTTTGGAGCGGAAATATCTCGGACAAGTTCGTTAATGGGCAAAATCCATCGAGCCGTTTCGGAGTTATTACCATTTTTGCGCGCGTGTTCCACAATGAACAGCGTGCCTTCATTTCGTCACAATGTCTGTATTTTTCGAAAATGGTCTCAAACGATTGGGTTCGACTACTTGATGAAGAATTCGATGTCAAATTCAATTATGTCCGTCCGGTACAGCCGGCCGGCCGTTAGCACGATAACTCTCAAAAGGAACGACTTAGAGCGTTGAAATTTGCAGGGTAGTTTTGTAGTGTAAATATCTCGGACAAGTTCGTTAACGGGCGAAATCCACCAAGCGGTTCGGAGTTAAGGCCGTTTTTAGTAAAAACGTTTTTTTATGAATATTTCCGGAACCGATCACTCGATCTTTCTGAAATTTGGCATCAAAATGTAGAATCATGACCTTTATATGCATGCGAAGCTTTGTTTCGACCGGATGGCCCAAAAAAGGAAAAAAAAATTCAAAAATTTCAAAATTTTGTTTTCAAGATAACTCGAAAAATACTGAACTGATTGCATTGAAACTCAGTAGTTAGATGCAAAAGACCAAAGCAAACACTTTTGCAAAATTTCGCGAAGATCACGTGACATAAAAAAAATTAAAAAATTACTACTATTTTGCGGAATACTTGGCTTGAATTGCCGAAACCTATTTGCTTGAGGTTCATGCTGCCCTTTTCGGGCATTTTTCGTTATACGCATGCGCAATTGAGAAGTCATTTAACTGCTGTAGTTTTCGTCAGAGAGGATTAGGGTTTTGGGGTGGCGGATGCTATTCCTCCATAGAATACAGATCCCTGATGAGGGTCTGCGCATGCGTGGATTAAAGATGCGATATCTCCCGAATCACTAGTGTTGGAGAATCGGAGTTTTTTGTAAGGTGTGTGATTTCGAGAGGACTTTTAGCCGAGAGTAGATTATGCATGCGCAGAAGAGAAGTGACTGCTTTTAGGTTTGATGGGATAAGTTGGGAGTGCTGAGTCGATATTGTGAGGTTTTAAAAGAATACTAATGGCAATTCAGTGCAAGGACAAGTCAGTTTGGGGGATGTAGCGTTGTTTCCGAGTTGAAGTGTCCGTACCGTGGCCCTGGGGCAAATTTTGTAAATTGATGTTACTCCTTACGGGCATTTTTCGTTATGCGCATGAGCGGACCATCAGTGATTTAACCGCTGGTGTTTTCGTCAGAGAGGATTGGGGTTTTGAGGTGGCGGATGCTATTCCTCCATAGAATCCCCTGGTAAGAGTCTGCACATCCGTGGATTAAAGATGCGATATCTCCTGAACCACTGGTGTTGGATAATCGGAGTTTTTGTAAGGTGTGTGATTTTGGGAGGACTTGCAGCCGCGACTAGATTCCGCATGCGCAGAAGAGAAAATACTGTTTTTGGGTTGTATGGGTTATGTTGGGAGTAATGAGCCGATATTGTGAGGTTTTTAAAGAATATTCATATCAATTCAGTGCACGGACACAAGACAGTTTGGGGGAAATAGCGTTGTTTCCGAGTTGAAGTGTGCATACCGTGGCCCTGGGGCTAATTTTGAAATTGATCCTACGCCTTACGGGCATTTTTCGTTATGCGCATGAGCAGACCATCAGTGATTTAACTGCTGGTGTTTTCGTCAGAGAGGATTGGAATTTTGGGGTGGCGGATGCTATTCCTCTATAGAAATCCCTGGTGAGGGTTTGCGCATGCGTGGATTCAAGATGCGATATCTCCTGAACCACTAATGTTGGAAAATCGGAGTTTTTTATAAGGTGTGTGATTTTGGGAGGACTTTCAGCTGCAAGTAGATTACGCATGCGCAGGAGAGTTGTGACTGTTTTTGGGTCGTATGGGTTATGTCGGGAGTGCTGAGCCTATATTGTGGGGTTTCAAAAGAATATTCATGTCAATTCAGTGCACGGACCAGTAAGTTTGGGGGATGTAGCGTTGTTTCTGAATTGAAGTGTTCGTACCGTGGCCCTGGGGCTAATGGTGTCCACTATCCCTTGGGTAGATCTCCGGCTCGCTCAATTCACTGAGCTTGAAGTACTCATCTCTCAATTCAAATTAGCCACTTGAACACGCGTTTCAAAGAGCTTTTGTTTATTTTTAGTTAAAACGTGTTTCAAGAATATTTCCGAAACTGATCACCCGATCTATCTGAAATTCAGCATCAGCACCTTTATAGGCCTCCAATGTTTTGTATTGATCGGATGACTATAAACTAAAAAAAAAATGTCCAATATTTGAAAATGAAATTGAAATTTTGTTTTCACTATAACTCGAAAAATACTGATCCGATGGAGTTGAAGCTCAGTGGTTAGATATTAAGTACCGACGAAAAAACTTGTGCAAAATTCTGTGGGGATTCCATGAGCAGAAAAAAAAAATGTTTACTATTAGCGGAATATTCTGCTTGAAATTCCGAAACCAATTATCGGATTGAGTTCAATTTTGGTACTTCGGTGAGCAATAATGACCACTTGGGGTGTGCAAACTTTCACTCAGAAAAAACCACTAGGAGCCTAAAAAAAAATTATAATTTTGAACTCCCAAACTGGACAAATTATTTCAGTTCGAATTCCTACACTGAATTTCTAACATCTGGTGTGAATATTTTGACGGGTTTTTACGCGTTTATCTGAATTAGTGCGATATGTGCGAGGGAAACTGATTAAAATATGGACGAGGATATACTGCGCCAATTGAAGTAATGCGTGAGCGATAGGTGGAATTTTAAATTGGTTTTCAAATTTTTTCTGAACGGTGAACAACTGGGGGTGTAACTGGCAGGCCATATTAACAGCTCATGTCATTTCTGTGAGTTTGCGAGCCAGTTTCGAGGAGTTCCGTGGTGTAGCGATAATAACATAATCTGTTGTCTCGTACCCCCGATTCGAAGGGTCCTAAAGCCTTGCCACTATGAAGACCTTGGTCTTGGAATATTTCCGGGGACTGGTTGTAAATCAGACACGAGACTTTGTATAGGTACGTTGAGACTGTGTCGGATATTTCCGGGCTCTCAACGAACTGGATATAACAAGTTGATGATATATCCCTATATGAATAAAAGACGTATATGCTTTCTTTGATCTATTTACAAATTATACATATACATCTGGATCTGGTTGTATAGATTTCAACAACTCTTACGATATTCCATGAGCTAACAAAACACTTAAAGAGGCGATATTACACTTACTTAAACTTTACTCACTCTTTACTGGTACGTTCTTATTTAACCAGAGCGCAATGCTAACTAACTAAACTCCTTGAAATATTCAAAGAGGTAAACATTTTCCCTCCCTTAATATCATTGCGCCCAATCGCTATGGTCCCTACTCATTAAACTGATGATGGTCACTCTAATCTATTGCTAATTTCCTAGTTTGGCATTTTCAGAATTGAACCGACAATAAACAGATTAGAAATGGAACTTTCAATTCACGATATTACAAATTATTGCCCCTAAATTGTCCCATCCGAACCTTCCTTGAACTTCATCAAAGAAAGTAGCAACCTTCCTTAAAATGCCATTAGATTTGTCGGCGTCCCTCTCACTACAGAGTAATAAAACCTTACCTGGTACTTCCGATGTCTAGGTACTGATATGAGCGTTAACATGCCGGCCACCTTGAAATAGGTTTGCGTTAGTCAAACCTTTTTCAACCTTTGATTCACTAGACCATCTATTGTAAACGATATAGAGTGACCACATCTATAAATATAAAATACAATTTTCTTACCCTAATTTTCTGTACACTTACATACTATCTTACGCTACATTAATACAAACAAATAATAAACATATATACAACACAAATGCCATTATATTGGCAGTGGAGATATTCGCCAATGTTCGCCAATCAAAAAATGAGTTGGAGTTAAGGCCCTCAAATCACTTGGGTCTTCAGACAGCACGTAATGGACCTTGAATTTAGAATCGCTTCAACTTCTGTCGTGTTTGTTTTGCTTTAGTATATTTATTTCTCAATAATTGATTTCTTTCAAGAGCATAAACCTGCCTTTCCGCCATGTCAAATGAATCCCCTAAATTTCTACTATTTGCATTGAAAGTTTGTTCTAATTGAGTTTCTTCCTTTGATAGAAACCTTTTCCTTTCTATTTCTTCAATTTCCGAAAATTTTGTAATGCATTTGTGCATTGAGTTCGACGTCATCATGCAGCGGCTCTTTGCATTCGTATTTTCCTCTGCATTTACTTTCCCTGATATTATCCACCCTAATTTCGTTTTCTGCAGTTTGGCCCGATGTCCCGGTACCTCGATTTGCCCAACACATAAAAGGTCGAAGAAAACTTCGACACCCAATAGTGCATCTATAGGTTTCGGTTCATTAAATTTCGGATCGGCTAGACTTATGTTCGGGGGTATGCGAAGAGTATTTTTCTCAATAAACTGATTCGGAAGGTGTTTGCAGATTTGTGGTATAATGAGAAAATCTACAGTTTCGCGATACCTTTTATCCTTTGAAAATATTTCTGCTTTCAATGAATGTTTGACTCTAGTTTCGATTTGGTTTAGACCTTCAACCGGTAAATCTAATTCTTTAGTTCTTAATTTGAGGCGATCAGAGAACTCCTGCGTAATAAAGTTCGATTGAGAACCACCGTCCAATAATACTCTCGCGTCCACCATATTTCCGTATTTATCCTTCATTTTGATTACAGCAGTCATTTTAATTTGTTCGTTTTCTCCCTTTGTATTTTCCTTTTCCAGATTGGGTTTCGGACCTTGGAGAATCTTCTCTGCTTGTTGAAGGAAGAAGCGATAATGAAGAAAAAGATGCCCTTCAATATTTAATATTTCAGCATATTTTGTTAACAAAATCAATTTTCATAAATCACAACACTAACGGGGAGATAGGGTTTTTTTTGCTGAGGTTTTTTCCCTAAGCTCTAGTATCATATTATATCAAATAATATGGTACCCCGTTACACTAACCTCTGCTAACACTTCTTTCATACACATGCTTTATTGTTAGATACAAAACAAATTGTAATGCTCAAGTTCAAAAGAATATATATATACAGCAGTCGATAACAAAACTGGTGAAGCTAAAACGACCTGATGTGTTTTAGGATTATTGGTAATTCCGATCGTGTTTGACGCTTCGTTCTTGTCAGTGGTCTCAATGTGTAGCAAGGAATGGTGTTTTCTACCGCATTTTCTGCATCCGTTCGACCTACAATCCTTAACTCTGTGTCCGTTTCTCAAACAATTCCAACATAATTGAGCATTCTTCACCTTATCCCTTCTAAGATTGATATCCATTTCCCTGAATTCATCACACATATTTATATTATGTTGACCCTTGCAAATAGGGCATTTCGTTAAATGTTGCGTGGATGTGAAGGTGTACCCTTTATTTGTCACCATACGTTGCGTCGCATTTTGATTCGCGTCCTTACTACTCCTATCTGTACTTATCGAAGCTACTTCTAGAATCTGACACCGTTTTTCGAGGAATTCCATGAACCTTTCGAATTTAGGCATTTCCGTACCCGATATGGAATCTTCCCACTCTCTATGTGTGTTAGGATGTATTTTTCTAGACATAATGTAAATCAGTAGCGTATCCCATTGCGAAACTGGTTCCCCCAAAGAACTCAAAGCTCTCAAATGCGTCCTGATGTGATCCACAAATTTCCGCAATTCATTTCCCGATTCTTTACTGATTTCCTTCAATTGCATTAGCTGCGTTATGTGACTTTGAACTATTATCCTTTTTTGATTAAACCGTTCGTTAATTAATTTCCACGCGACTTCATAGTTTTTCTCTGATACTTCTAAAGCGTTAATAACAGACGCGGCTTCATTTTCCAAGCAGGATATAAGATAATGCAGTTTTTGTATGTCCGATAATTCTGCATTATCGTGAATAATAGATCTGAATGAATTATGAAATCCGATCCAATTCTCATATTTTCCGTCAAAATGGGGTAAATCTATCTTTGGTAGTCGGATACTATTAGCGTTTTTCTGCGGTTCGGCTATCATTTCCATCATACTTTCGGCTTTAACCATTACTGAATAATAAAGATTCGAGAAGTTTTCCAACTCGTCCGAAAAATCTTCTTCCAACTGCTCTATTTCATCTTGAATTTTTTCGAACTCGTCGAGTAACTTCTCTGCTCTTTTGAATCTAAACTTAATTTCCGCTAAATTATCCTCATTCTGAATTACGAATTTACTAAAAATAGTTAACTTCGCCTTCACGGAGGCTCGTTGCCTTTTCAAATTAGCGATGTCCACTACACTCATTATGAAATTAAATTGATTCTAAAATATGAAACGGAATATAGCAATAAAATGACAGAAATTGAAACTATCTAAATTACAAAGTACGACTTATCTTTTTTCCTGCTCTGAAGACTCCCTTGATTCGCTTAAACTTGACTTCACTTGCACCTTATTTTCACTGAGGCTATAAATGTTCACGACACTTCACACCTGACGATCTGCTAGCTCTTGAATCTGCTCTTGCTTCTGGAAGTCCTGGCTGCTCTTCACACGTGCTGGTTTGGCGAGGAACCTAAGTCGTCTTCTCCTATCTTTGTTTTAATGAATTTGAACCTGGTGCTCGATAAGTATATCCGGCGTGATTTTCCAAATGTCCTGGTATCTATCCGCTTGAAGGAACAAAGGTTCTGGTATCTCTATCCGCTTGAAGGACCAAAGGTTCTGGTATCTCTATCCGCTCGAAGGACCAAAGGTTCTGGTATCTCTATCCGCTCGAAGGACCATATGTTGTCTCGTACCCCCGATTCTAAGGGTCCTAAAGCCTTGCCACTATGAAGACCTTGGTCTTGGAATATTTCCGGGGACTGGTTGTAAATCAGACACGAGACTTTGTATAGGTACGTTGAGACTGTGTCGGATATTTCCGGGCTCTCAACGAACTGGATATAACAAGTTGATGATATATCCCTATATGAATAAAAGACGTATATGCTTTCTTTGATCTATTTACAAATTATACATATACATCTGGATCTGGTTGTATAGATTTCAACAACTCTTACGATTTTCCATGAGCTAACAAAACACTTAAAGAGGCGATATTACACTTACTTAAACTTTACTCACTCTTTACTGGTACGTTCTTATTTAACCAGAGCGCAATGCTAACTAACTAAACTCCTTGAAATATTCAAAGAGGTAAACATTTTCCCTCCCTTAATATCATTGCGCCCAATCGCTATGGTCCCTACTCATTAAACTGATGATGGTCACTCTAATCTATTGCTAATTTCCTAGTTTGGCATTTTCAGAATTGAACCGACAATAAACAGATTAGAAATGGAACTTTCAATTCACGATATTACAAATTATTGCCCCTAAATTGTCCCATCCGAACCTTCCTTGAACTTCATCAAAGAAAGTAGCAACCTTCCTTAAAATGCCATTAGATTTGTCGGCGTCCCTCTCACTACAGAGTAATAAAACCTTACCTGGTACTTCCGATGTCTAGGTACTGATATGAGCGTTAACATAATCCTTGGGGCCAATATTGAAATTCATAATGCCTCTTTCGGGCATTTTCGTTATTGGCATGAGCAGACAAGAAATGATTTAACTGCTGGAGTTTTCGTCTGAGAGGATTGGGGTTTTGAGGTGGAGGATGCTATTTCTCCATAAAATCTACTTGTGAGGGACCGCGCATGCGTGGATTGGAGATGCAATATTTCCTGAACTACTGGTGTTGGTGAATCGGAATTTTGTGTGAGGTTTGCAATTTTGGGAGGACTTCTAGCCACAAGTGGAGTGCACATCCGCGGATGAGAAATGACTGTTTTTGGGATGTATAGGTTATGTTGAGAGCGGTTCAGGAATATTTGTGATGGGTCTAGTGCTGAGCCGATATTATGAGGTTGTAAAAGAAAATTCATGACAATTATGTACACGGACAAGTCAGTTCTGGGGAAATGACGTTTTTTGAGTTGAATTGTCCGTACCGTGGCCCTGGGGCTAATTTTGAAATTCATATTACCCTTTTTGCGCATGAGCAGATGAGGAGTGATTTAACCGCTGGAGTTTTTGGCTGAGAGGATTGAGATTTTGGCGTGGAGGATGCTATTTCCCCAAATAATCCCCTGGTGGGGGTCTGCGTGGATTCAAGATGCGATATCTCCTGAACCACTAGTGTTGGAGGATAGGAGTTTTTGCGGGATGTGTGATTTTGGGAGGACTTTCAGCTACGAGTGGATTGCGCATGCGCATAAGAAAAGTGACTGTTTTTAGGTTGTATGGGTTATGTTTGGAGTGGTTTAGGACTATCTATCATGGGTCTGGTAATTAGTCGATATTGCGAGGTTTTCAAAGAATATTCATGGTGATGCTACGCACGTACAAGCCAGTTAGGGAGAAATTGCGTTGTTTCCGATGTGGAGTGTCCGTACCGTGGCCCTAGGGCTAATTTTAAAATTCATGTTAGGTACTCCTAACGGGCATTTACGTTATTCGTATGAGCAGACGAGAAGTGATACAACTGCTGGAGTTTTCGTCTGAGAGGTTTCTGGTTTGGAGGTGCAGAATGCAATTAATCCATAGAATCTCCTTGTGAGTGTCCGCGGAGGCTTGGATTGGAGCTGAGATCTCTCCTGAGCCACGGGTGTTGAAGAATCAAAGTTTTGTGTCAGGTGTTATTTTTAGAGAACTCTCAGCCACGAGTAGATTGCGCGTGCGCAACGGTGAGGTGTTTTTTGGGTTGTATGGCTTAGGTTGGGAGTGATTGGCCTCTAGTGGTCATGGATTTGGTGCTGAGCAGGTATTGTGAGGTTTTAAGAGAAATTTCATGGCAATTCTGTGCACAGACAAGTCAGTTTCGAGGAAATAGCGATGTTTCCGAGTTGAATTGTCTGTAAACTATACTAGGAAAGATCTATATTAAATTGCGTTTGGATATTTGGAAGATCTACATTAAATTACTTTTGGTTTGTGAAAATAGGCGTAAGCAATTGCGTCCCCAACGGGGGTCCCATAACCGCATTTTTATTATTTCGATCTGCAGTAATACTACTACTACTAATAGCCAGACTGTATCGATAGCCAGAATTTTTTGAAGGAACTTGAAAAAAAAATGAAAAAGCACTGACGTGAAGTCAGTACTCCTTGGCGCGCGTGTTCACGTTGGCTTCTTTGAATTGAATGATGAGGGTTTCAAGCTTAGAGGATATAACGAGCCAGAGGTCTACCCAGAGGATAGTGGACACCATTCACTGTCGAATCATAAATTAAGAGTGCTGTGTCAAGGATGGCATGCGGATAGGGTAACAAAGTTAACAATTAACACAACTGACTTTCCTTAGTCGCACAAGCTCCCATGAGCTTCTGCGGTGTCTTCTTGGGGAAGACTTGGGAGGGTAAGTATAATCATAATCATGTTCATAGCACGCGCACCAATTGCAGATTGACTTCATAATGAAAGAAAGGCTAAAAGAGCATTGACGTGGGGTCAATCTGCTTTGACGCGCGTGCTATAAACATGATTATGATTATACTGACCCTCTCAAGTCTTCCCCAAGAAGATACCGCAGAAGCTCGTGGGAGCTTGTGCGACTAAGGAAAGTGAGTTGTGTTAATTGTTAACTTTGTTACTCTTTCCTTATGCCATCCTAGACACAGCACTCTTAATTTATGACACGACAGTGAATGGTGTCACCTACCCTCTGGGTAGATCTCTGGCTCGTTATATCCACTAAGCTTGAAAGCCTCATCATTCAATTCAAATTAGCCAAAGTGAACACGCGCGCCAAAGAGCACTGACTTCATGTCAGTGCTTTTTTATTTTTTATCAAACAATAAAGCATGTGATGAATGCCTGATATTGCATTCACTAATAGTTGACATAATCAATTCCATATTTTATGTAGAAATTCAATGATGACGGTTACTTCAGAGTTTTGGTATATAATGAGAAATTTCTAGTGTTTATTATTGAGATTATACAATCGGATGAGCACTCGCCTGCTCGTCTCATGTTAGTTGAAATCACGTCAACATACTCGTACACAGGTCTGGACAATCATTCGCAGTACATGGGATTTAAAATGCCTTTGAAGGATACGCCGCTCGCCACGACAGACCGCCAGTCGACCGATCTGAAATATGAATAGATACACGCGATGTATCAAGTATTCAACTAGAGCACTCTCCATCTGATTAGCTCCCTCTTAAAGCATACTGAAGCACCGTTCATGAATAATAACATAATATCCGATTAATTGTAGGTAATACAAAATCACTTGGCTGAAAAGTAGAATTTTTTGGAGCTATAAATCATAAAAAATTATTATACGCTGGGTTCCCTTCAGCTTTGCAGATGACACTACCCTTGAGTCGTTTGCCTGCTATGACTCATTTATGCGTGCAAAAATTGCAGAACTATTTAATTGTGCGATAAAATCGTAAGTTCCCGAGTCCAAAACCGGACTAGGGAAAACTTTTTAGTGAGATGATAGTGGCCACCATTTCCTGTTGAGTCAACACTCGACAGTACTATGGTTTTTTATAGACACAGTAATCAAGTCTACATAGAATTCAACTGACCCTCGCAACTTGCACAAGGCCTGTGCAAAATATATAACATTTTCAATGTTGATATTGACGGAGTGCAGAAAGCTTGAATTGATATACTGATGGGTGTTTCTAAATTGATGCAAAAGTTTTTAGGAGGTGAAATCTCGACAAAAATTAAGCCGGGTATTTGTCAATAAACTCAATTGATCCTAGAAAAAATTATCACAGCAGTTTGATATGTTGCTAACGGCTTCAGGCTTGGCTTCGGGGCCAGAAGAATTTAAAATTGCCGTGTTCCAAAATTTAGTGGGGGATGACGGTCTTGAACTGCATAATAGTTTCACGTACACACCATGTGAAAAGAAGACCCTGGAAGGTATAAAGAAGAAGTTCGAAGGATACTGTTCCCCAGCTGACAATGTGATATTTGAACGCTTCAAATTCAACAGCATAGTGAAGAAAGAAAATCAACCGTTCGGCAATGTCAAAACCGAACTGAAAAAAGACGTCAACACCACAGGTTACAAAGAGCAAGACGACATGATAAGAGATCTTGTAGTCATGGGAGTTTGGGATTAGTCCACCCAGGAGAGACTTCTTCGAGAAGTTAAATTAACCTTAAATAATAATAATAATAATAATAATAATAATAATAATAATAATAATAATGTTTATTCATTTGAAATAAAGCAATAGAGTTCTGTAGAGTCAGTGAAGTAAGCAAGTAACAAGCTAGAGCTCTGCAAAGTGAAGTGCAGGTGACTACAGTGAGACAAAAGCAGGAGAGAAAAGATGGAGGTAGACATTCAAGTGAGTTCTGTGGATACAAGCACGTGAAAAATCGTAAGTGTCCAGTATCAGGCAAAACCTGTCCAACATGCCAAGGTAGGAATCACTTGTTACTATGATTCCAAAGAGAAAGAAAGGCAGAGACAGTCTTCAACTAAGAAGCGACTGCATGGTTTAGAAAGAGACGAGAAGGATTACATCTCCGACTCGGTCAGTGCTAGAGTAGAGTTCTTTGTTTCTTCACTAAACATGGTTGATGCTGTTAATCAAATTGCACTAAGAAAGAGACAGTATGGCATCAAAGTGTATCGTTAGAAGACAGGGAACGGGTAAACTTTAAATTAGGCACAGGTGAGTGTTATACCTCTGCACATTGTGAAAAATGTAAACTTGATGAACATTTAAAGCCAACTAAGATCACGTTACTTTCATATGGAAATGATAATTTTAAACTCAAGCCTATCAGTAAGGTTAGTTTGGAATGTGGAGGCAACGGCAAACAAGCTCGTGTAAGTTTTATTGTTGTTAATGCCGAAGGACAACTACCCTTGTTAGGGCTACCTGGTTGTATAATATCCCTAAGGCTAATTAAAAGGTTAGCTAGTACCAAGTCAAGCTCAACGGTAGTGTTCAGCTGTTTAAACGATCTCACAAAAGTACATGGCACTGCTTTAGATGGACTGGCATAATTTCATCATGAATAAAAAATTAGTTCGAAAAATAACGCAGCACCACGTGTTCAACCACCCAGTAGAGTTCCAAGAGCTTTGCATGGTAAGCTTAAGTTGAAGTTAAAACAGTTAGAAGATCAAGGAGTGATTAAAGAACTTGATGAACTGACTGAGTGGTTGAACCCCTTAGTAATAGTTGAAAAAACAAATGCTGACTTTCGTTTATGTTTGAACCAAAATATTTGGATAAGGCTATACAGCGAGAACATTTTTTGATTCCTACTGCTGAGGAAATTGCGGTCAAATTATGCGGTAAAGAATATTTCACAGTTTTGGTCATGAAAGATGGCTATTTTCAGGTGAAAATTGATTGTCAAAACTCAAATTACACTGCTTTTGGACGCCATTTGGGCGTTATAAGTTTCTGAGACTGCCATTTGGCATAAGTTCAGCACCACAAGTTTTCCAAAAAAAAAGAGCTTTAAAATATTTGGAGATCTTGAGGGAGTAGGATTATACTTTGATGGATAGTCATGGGTAATAGTGAGGAAGAACATGATCGTAATTTTCAACTTGTGTTTGAACGTACCTTGACATCAAATTTAACAGCTCAAAAATTCAATTTATATCTAAGTTTGTTAAGTATATGGGACAAATATATTCAAAAAAAAGTGGGAAAGCACTGTGAACAGGAGCTTTCTGGTGCTCCTGTTCAAACAGACAAATTATATCTCCGAAAGTATTGGTTTCTCAGAGTTGGGAATTATATCAATGGCTTCTTATGATAGAACTGCATCATGAAAGAAATTAAAATTAAAAAAAGTATCGTTTACGAAAAAGAGCTTCAAAAATTATCATTTAAAAAAAAGAGCAATCTGCAATGCTTCAATTCTTTAATGCTTCAAAAATTTTCATTAAATTTATTTATTAAGATTAAATGGGCAATCTGCAATGATTCAACCTCGTGGAATGGGTTGTTGAAACTTACACCCGGTGCATAGTTTTCACAATTCGAAATACCTAAGGAAAATATCATCGAAATATCTACAGCAAGGCTGGAGACAATCATAGCAGATTGTCCATTTATTCCTGATATTTAAGTAGGTAGAGGCTGACGAATAAACTATTATAATAGTTCAAAATATATTAATAAAATACTATACACTTTTCATAATTTAAAATTTAATAGTTCATACCACTTACACATACTTTTCTGTATTATGGACCTTAACTAAGAAAAAATGTTTGATACACAAATGGAGATTCATATTTCAGCATTTTTTTGCTAGCAACTTTATGAAAATACTGTATATAGGAATATGTCTCACAACTTAAGGAAGTAAAGGATAATATTAACCTCAATGGTCAACGAACAGTATTTTCTTTTGATGGTTCCATTATGTTCTTCTTTCCTATTGCCTTCATAAGCTACATCATTAAAATTATCCGATTCTAGATATTCTGAAACATCATCTCCAATATTTATACATAAATTATTCCATATGTGATCAGTCATAATGATTTTCGGTTTCAAAACAGTCTTGTATATATTCACACATTCAAGAATCGGATACTTGTTTTCCTACAGAAAATTTCAAACTACGAACTGACAAGTCTCTGAGAAGACATGAGATTTATGAACAGTGAACATAGATAGATTCTGTGTTCACATTCTGTGAATACATAGAACTACGATGTGTTATTGAAATTTTGAAAAATCATATCTCCGAAAGTATTTGCTTGTTAGAGTTTACAATGAAATCAATGGATTCTTATGATAAAACTGCATCTTAAAAACAAATTATATGGAAAATTTGTATTGTAAAAAAAATTTTTTTTTCGTTGCTCCGCAACCATCAAACTGATTCTGCCCAATAACGAACTTAGCCGAAATATTAATCCCCTAAACCTACTCTGAAAATTTCAACTGCCTAGCTCATTCGATTCGAGCGTTATCGTGTTAACGGAGGGCCGGCCGGATCGCCCGGACAGAATCGATTATGACCACGGATTCTTGATCAGTGAGTCGAACCACATCATTCAAGAGCATTTTCATAACGAAATTCGATAATTACAGACATTTGGGCAAATTGATAAGCACTCTGTTCCGAGGAACAAGACTGCCAAGTCTATTTTGGATCTGTCTAGTCCAAATAATAAAAGTGATTAGTTGAGAATTCTTAGAATGGCCAAATATTCGGGTAGATTTGTTCCAAACATGTCTAAAGTGACAGCCCTTTTGAGAGATTTAACTAGACATGATTCTGAATGGGAGTTGAATAAGTCTCACGAGGAATCTCTGTTCCAGCTCAAGCACTTGCTTGTGTCAGCACCAGTTCTGAGCTTCATTAATTCTGAAAAAGATTTAGATATTGAGACTGATGCGTATAAGGATGGCTGAGGTGCCCGCCTTTCACAAGATGGGCATCCGGTGGCCTTCGCCCCACGAAGCCTCACTATAACTGAGCAAAAGTATGAGCACATTGAGAAAGAGATTTTTGCAATCATGTTTACCATAGAGAAGTTTCTCATTTTGCGCGCATGTTCCGCAAGGAACAGCGTGCTATCATTTCGTCACAATGTCTGTATTTTACGAATTTTTTTTCGAAAATGGTCTCAAACGATTGGGTTCGACTCCCTGATGAAGAATTCGAGGTGTAATTCAATTCTGTCCGTCCGGTCCGGCCGGCCGGCCGGCCGGCCGTTAGCATGATATCTCTCGAACGGAACGACTTAGAGCGTTGAAATTTGCAGGGTAGTTTTGTAGCGTAAATATCTCGGACAAGTTCGTTAACGGGCGAAATCCACGGAGCGGTTTCGGAGTTAGGGCCGTTTTTAGTCACAACGTTTTTTATGAATATTTCCGGAACCGATCACTCGATCTTTCGGATATTTGGCATCAAATTGTAGAATCATGACCTTTATATGCCTGCGAAGTTTTGTTATGACCGGACGGCCCTAAAGTGGCAAAAAAAAATTTCAAAAATTTTAAAATTTTGTTTTCACGATAACTCGAAAAATACTGATCTGATTAAATTGAAACTCAGTAGTTAGATGCAAAAGACCAATGCAAACACATTTGCAAAATTTCGTGAAGATCACGTGACATGAAAAAAATCAAAAAATTACTACTATTTTGCGGAATACTTTGCTTAAAATGCCGAAACCTATTTTTTTGAGGTTCATGCTTCCTTTTCCGGGCATTTTTCGTTGTGCGCATGCGCAGATGAGAAGTCATTTAACTGCTGTAGTTTTCGTCAGAAAGGATTGGAGTTTTGGGATGGCGGATACTATTCCTCCATAGAATCCAGATCCCTGATGAGGGTCTGCGCATGCGTAGATTAAAGATGCGATATCTCCCGAACCACTAGTGTTGGAGAATCGGAGTTTTTTGTAAGGTGTGTTATTTTGAGAGGACTTTTAGCCGCGAGTAGATTGCGCATGCGCAGAAGAGAAGTGACTGTTTAATTGGATGGGTTATGTTGGGAGTGCTGAGTCGATATTGTGAGGTTTGAAAAGAATATTCATAGCAATTCAGTTCAAGGACAAGTCAGTTTGGGGGATGTAGCGTTGTTTCCGAGTTAAAGTGTTCGTACCGTGGCCCTGGGGCTAATTTTGAAATTGATTTTACCCCTTACAGGCATTTTTCGTTATGCGCATGAGCAGACCATCGGTGATTTAACTGGTGGTGTTTTCGTCAGAGAGGATTGGGGTTTTGGGGTGGCGGATGCTATTCCTCCATAGAATCCCCTATTGAGGGTCTGCTCATGCGTGGATTAAAGATGTGCTATCTCCTGAACCACTAGTGTTGGAGAATCGGAGTTTTTTGTAAGGTGTGTGATTTTGAGAGGACTTTTAGCCGCAAGTAGATTGCGCATGCGCAGAAGAGAAGTGACTGTTTTCGGGTTCTATGGGTTATGTTGGGAGTGCTGAGCCGATATTGTGAGGTTTCAAAAGAATATTCATGGCAATTCAGTGCAAGGACAAGTCAGTTTGGGGGATGTAGCGTTGTTTCCGAGTTAAAGTGTCAGTACCATGGCCCTGAGGCTCATTTCAAAATTGATGTACCCCTTACGGGCATTTTTCGTTATGCGCATGAGCAGACCATCAGTGATTTAACTGCTGGTGCTTTCGTCAGAGAGGATTGGGATTTTGGGGTGGCGGATGCTATTCCTCTATAGAATCCCCTGGTGAGGGTCTGCGCATGCGTGGATTCAAGAAGCGATATCTCCTGAACCACTAGTGTTGGAGAATTGGGGTTTTTTGTGAGGTGTGTAATTTTGGGAGGACTTGCAGCCACGAGTATATTGCGCATGCGCATATGTGAAGTTAATGGTTTTGGCTGTTTGGGTTATGTTGGGAGTAATGAGCCGATATTGTGAGGTTTTAAAAGAATATTCATGTCAATTCAGTGCACGGACAGAAGTCAGTTTGGGAAAAATAGCGTTGTTTCCGAGTTGAAATGTCTGTATGGTAGCCCTGAGGCAAATTTATAAATAACTATATTCGGTAGATCTATATTAAAATACGTTCGGATTTGGAGAAGAGGCAATTGCTTTCCTAACGGAGGTCCCACAACCGCAATTTTTTTTGATCTACAGTAAAGCTAACAGCCAAACTGTATTGATAGCTATATTTGTTAAAGGAACTTGAAAAAAAAAAGCACTGACGTGAAGTCAGTACTCTTTGGCGCGCGTGTTCACGGTGGCTAATTTGAATTGAATGATGAGTACTTCAAGCTCAGTGGATAGAGCGAGCCGAAGATCTACCCAAAGGATAGAGGACAACATTCACTGTCGGTTCAAAAATTAACAGTGCTGTATCTAAGCTGCCATCAGGATAGAGTAACAAAGTTGGAAAAGAACACAACTGACTCTCCTTAGTCGCACAAGCTCCTAGAAGATTTGGGAGGATCAGTATAATCCTAATCATGTTTATAGCACGCGCACAAAAGCAGAGTGATTTAACAATGCAAGAAAAAGTGTAAAAAGTCAATCTGCTTTGGCGCACGTGCTATAAACATGATTAAGTAAGTTTATTAAGTAAGTTTATTAATAAATAGGAAAATCCTAATATTCACAATACAATTGTTTTATAATTTTACAACAAACAACACATTCATATATAACAATAAAAATAAATTCATCCACTATAGCTTATATAAGTAAACGATCACAAATATGAAAACATATTAAACAATACCTACAAATTTATAAATAAACAAAATCACAGATATTTTAAAAGGCTTTTCTTGAAAGCTACGAGAGTATCACAGGCTTTAATTTCATTTGGGATAGCATTATATTCATTCAATCCTCTTACAAATAATGAGTTCATACCTTTTCTAGTATTGACTTTCTCTATGTGAAAATTGTTTGCGCTTCTTGTATAGTGTTCGTGAATTTCGTGATTGAATTTGATGAACCGATCAAAATATGCTGGCATTAATCCTTTAACTATTTTAAAAATAAATATCATTGCACAATATGTTAGTCTTTTATTTACCGATTGCCACTGTAGAGTTTCCTGCATTTGAATTATAGGTGTAAGTCTGTTACATTTTAGAATCAATCTCATACCACGATTTTGGAGTATTTGAAGAGAGGTTTTACTGTTGTTGTCTAAGAGATAAAGTATGGTTGCACAATACTCAAAATGTGGTTGGATAATACTATTGTAAACTGTTAATCTTGCTTTCAGTGATATTTGAGCAGCCATTCTCGAGAAAAAAAAAAGTTTTTTCGAAATTTTTTTCTTAATTGTTTTAAAGTGTTCTTTAAATTTTAAATTATCATCCAACACGACTCCTAGGTACTTGAAATTCTCAACAATGTCAATTCTTTCGTTTTCCATAAATAATGTTATACCATTTTTATATACATTTTTAGTTTTATTCGGATTGGAAATAATCATAGCTTTTGTTTTTTGAACATTCAATTTTAGTTTATTTACTCTCAAATAGTTTTGTAGTTTTTCCAATTCATCATTCATTTTCTGAGTTGCCAACTCCAAGGAATCATCACTAATCGCCAACAATGTATCATCTGCATATAAGTTGATAAATTCACAACCGAGAGAGCAGTTGATGTCATTCATATACAGTATAAAAAGCAGTGGACCTATGACGCTTCCTTGTGGCACCCCTATATTTACCTCTCTCACGCTAGAGATATTATTGTTTATCTTCACAACCTGTTTTCGGTCACTAAGGTAGCTGTCCAACCATTTTAGTGCATTTAATTTAATACCGTAATATTCCAATTTTTGCATTAGTATACATCGATCAATTGTCTCGAATGCCCGCTTCAAATCAATGAATACAGCCACAATATATTTTCCCTTATCCACCAATTGTTTCCAACTCGCAACAGTAAGTTGTAAAGCTGTTTCACAGGAGTGTTTACGACGAAAACCCGATTGATTACCTATAAATACACTGTTTGCATTTACATGCTCAACAATTTGATCATATGCTACGCGTTCAAACACTTTTTCAATATCAGGTAAGGTATTTATTGGTCTGAAATTTATTGCATCGTTTGAATTCTTAACTTTTGGTATAGGTGCTATGATAGAAGTTTTCAGCTCATTAGGAAATATTCCAGTTTGAAAAGATGTATTAATAAGATTTAATAAGTGGAAACCACAAGTATCAATGACATTTCTCAGAATTTGACCACTCATGACATCATGTACCTTACCCTTATTATCTAGATTAGAAACAATATTCTTTAATTCATTTAGGCTGACTGATCGGAAATTCTCGAGGGTAGTTTCGATTCTTGGTGCATGAATGGAAGACCATTCCTCACTGATATCTATCGAATCTATTATATCCTCTACACTTGTTATGAAAAATTCATTAAAACAATTGGCAATTTCGTTCTCCGATTTGGCAACAATAATTCTATCATTAAATTCAAATTTAATAAATGGATTTGTAAATGCAAAATCATCATTTCTGATCAACCGTTTTAGTATCTTCCACATTTTTTTCGAATTTGTACAGTTGGAATCAATCGCACTTTCATAATAAAGTTTTCTTTTCAATTTAAGACCGTTCACGAATTCATTTCTACAGGTTTTATAAATATTCCAAAGATTATGTTTTTCTTCCAAACTATTACATTGTCGAAAATTTTTATAAGCCTTATCTCGATTTTTCGATTTACTATGAATTTCCTTGTCATACCAAGGTAAGCTATTCCTCCTATTATCAAAACTTTTCACAGGACATACTTGATCAACAACTTTCTTGAAATTATTCATCATTTCATCAAGAATAGTGTCACAATTCCATGGCCAACTGCATTCTATGAGTTTTACATTTATTAGGTGAAAATTATCTACATTATATTCCCTGTACATTTTTGAAACTTCATTTCTTGCTCTGATGTTACTCCTAATATTAATTTCTATTATATCATGATCAGTTATCTTTGGGACTTTGTGAACTGTAGCCAGAACATTAGAATCATTGGTAATTACATAATCAATAAGTGTTTCACTAATTACTGTGCATCTCGTTGGTTCTCTTACAATTTGTTCTAGACCATATTTCATGATCGTTTCTTTGAATTTCTCACCATAAAAATTATCACTCAAATAATCCAAATTAAAATCCCCAACAATAACTAGACGTTCATTTTTTGTGGTAAACTTGTCGCATAGTTCTTCCAAATCATTTATAAATTTTCCATGGTTACCTTTTGGAGAATGATACACAAGGCCTAAGTTTGTTCTGATGTTGCCGAACTGCACTTTTGTAAAAATGCACCAATAATTATTCTCCTCAATTATTATTTTCGTGTTTGTTGCACTGATGCCCTGTCTGATGAACATGAGTACTCCTCCTGTGTGTCTGCTTTTCGAGTCACATTTGATTAATTGATAATTTTTTATATTAAGCTCAACTTCCTCAAAATCCTCTGTGGTCCGAGTTTCACTTAAAAGTAATATCCTGGGGCTATAGCAGGCCAACTCTTCGATTATTTGATCTTTGTGTGCAATGAAACTTTGAGCATTAATGTATATTATATCTGTATAGTATTGAATATTAGGATTTTCTACTGAAAATTTCGAGTTTTGTTAACGATTGTTGGTATGTTATTTACATACCTGATTGTTTTATCTGTATCTCCTGCCCGTTTCAGTTGATCCAATTTGCCTCTGATATTTAGAAAGTACTCTCTTTGTTTTTTCGTTTGGTCAGCATATATGCGAATGCTTGGTATTTTTTCTATAATTTTGTTTTTCTCCTTCATAAGTTTTATGGCAACCTCTTTACTTTGGAAACAAACTTTGATTGGACGTGTTTTTTGTTGACAATATTTTCCTAACCTCTGAAATTTGAAATCTTCAGCTCCAAAACTTTCCACGTTGTTTATTATATCCCTTATGTTGTTTCTTTCCATTTCAATTTTTGTCCTGCTGTTAATTTCATTCACTTCATTTACATTGAATAGTATGACATTTGATGCCCTATTCTGCCGTTCCAACATTTCCTGGATTATCGTCTCGGTGTCCATTTCACCCTCTAGTTTCTCAACACGCCTTCTGAGTTCCTCATTTTCATCTCTGAGAGTGCTAAAATGATTATTTATTTCTTCACACAGCTTGTTTTGTTGATCGAGGCCATTCCTCAAACTCTCGACAGACTCTTTGAGTTCACGTATTTCTTCTTCCCAATTATGTTTTAAGGGCTCAAAGTATTCTTTCAGGACAGTTTTTAGCATGTTTTTCATTGCAGTTTCATCGTTGGAGAACATTTCACTGGTCTTTGGTGTTTTAACCTCACTTTTATCTCGCTGCTTACAACAGATGATTTCCCCACAACTGTTTTGCAACTTTGCCTGTGTTGCACAACTGGGATGAAATGTTGATTGACACATAACACAATTTTCCGAATTGATTACTTTCTTTTTGCACGCTTTGCAATACTTTTCCTGCATCACATTTTTGGATGTACTTCCAGACGCCATCTTGTTGTGAAAAAAAGGATTATACTGACCCTCCCAAATCTTCTAGGAGCTTGTGCGACTAAGGAGAGTCAGTTGTGTTCTTTTCCAACTTTGTTAATCTATCCTGATGGCAGCTTAGATACAGCACTGTTAATTTTTGAACCGACAGTGAATGGTGTCCACTATCCTTTGGGTAGATCTTCGGCTGGCTCTATCCACTGAGCTTGAAGTACTCATCATTCAATTCAAATTAGCCACCGTGAACACGCGCGCCAAAGAGTACTGACTTCACGTCAGTGCTTTTTTTTTTTTTTTATTTATAGTTTGACGGTTAAAGTCCACGCAGATCATAAACTACTTGAGAGCATACTCTTTACTACTGAAGGATTTGGCTTGTGTTTCACCGCGGTTGGAAATAACGAGACTGTGGCTACTCAGTTATAATTTCGTAGTGACCTATAAGCCTGGAAAGTATCTTTATAGTGCAGACACATTATCGAGGGCATTTTTGTCTGAGCGAGGTTTGGAGTCTGATCAATAACAAAATTTTGCTGTACATTCGGTAGTGAAAAACATTCCTATGGCTGATGAGCGAAAAAGTCAGTTCAAAGAGGAGTTGAAAAATGGGTTCAAGACCTGTGGACAGGAGCTTTCTGGCGCTCTAGTTCAAACAGACAAATTATATCTCCGAAAGTATTGGTTTCTCTGAGTTGGGAATTATATCAATGTATACATATGATAGAGCTGCATCATAAAGGAAATTCAATTCAAATAATAGTTTATTTATCAAGATTAAATGAGCAATCATGAGAATGAGAACTGCACCATGGAAGAAATCGAATTAAATCTGGCCAATTTTGCCCAATAACGAACTTAACCGAGATATTCATCTACCTAACCTACTCTGAAAATTTCAACTACCTAGCTCATTCCGTTCGAGAGTTATTGTGGAAAAACTTTTTTTAAATTTTCAAAATTTTTTTTTTACACTTTGCGGTAATCTGGTCAATACAAAACTTCACATGCGTTAAAGGTCATGATTCTACAATTTGATGCTAAATTTCAGATAGATCGAACGAACTTGTCCGAGATATTTACGCTCCAAAACCACCTTGCAATTTTCAATCCGCTAACTCCTTTCGTTCGAGAGTAATCGTGCCTACGGCCGGTCGGCCGACCGGATAGAATCAATTTCGCACTCGGATTCTTGATCAGTGAGTCTAACCAAATCGTTTGAGACCATTTTCAGCCAAAAATTCCAAAATTACAGACACTTGGGCAAAAAAACAAGTTTCGTATGACAATTGCCCAAAACAGGTTTAAAGTACCTACAAATAGTAGGTATTCCATAAAACATGTATGAAAGAAGATGAGTAATAATATGAAGGAAGATGAGTAATAAATAAAATACCTTGTAATCGATCAAAAATTTCCTGATCTACGTTCACCAAATTTTCTCCTCTCTCGAACTACAGAATTACGCTTTCAATATTTACGTAATATTTTCAAACATTTTCGGGTGAGGTCCCCGTTGCATCGCTAAAATACGAGTATTTCAACCCCAATATTTTTGAAGTTACAATATTCCCTTCTGTCAAGTTGACATTATGACAATTCATACATAGAATAATTATATCAATGTGTGAAATACGATTAATATTGAAATTTTGAAGAATCATTTCTCCGAAAGTATTAGCTTGTTAGAGTTAAAAATGATATGAATGGATTCTTATGATAAAACTTCTCATTAAAAAAAATTTAATTTGGAATTTGTTTCGTAAAAAAAATTTTTTTTTTGTTACTCCGAAACCATCTGTCCGATTTTGCCCAATAACGAACTTAGCCGAGATATTTATCCCCCAAACCTACTCCGAAAATTTCAACTCTCTAGCTCATTTCGTTCGAGAGTTATCGTGCCTACGGCCGGACCGGCCGGACAGAAGGAATTTCGACCACGGATTCTTGATCAGTGAGTCAAACCAAATCGTTTAAGACCATTTTCATCGAAATATTCGAAAATTACAGACATTTGGGCAAATTGATAAGCACTCAGTTCCGAGGAACTAGAGCGCCAAAAATGATCTGCGGTTGAAAATTGTCTCTGAATTATGTTCCAATGGTTGGCCTGAGATTAAATATGACGTGCCCGATCTTGTGCATACGCATTTTAAAATAAAAGATAGTTTGAGATTTGCTGATGGACTATACTTCTGTCTGACACAAATGTAGTACCTAATAGTTTACGTCTCGATATGTTAAAATTGTTACATGAAGGCCAAGTTAGCATAGAAAAAGCGAAATCAAGTGCTCGTCAAATTTTGTATTGGCCAGGAATGAATGATGACATAGAACACTATAATAAAAAGTGCAAGTTTTGCAAGATGAACGCACATAGACAGCAAAAAGAAATTTTGATGCTGTATCCAATTACTGAACGTCCTTGGGAAAGACTTGGACTTAATATTTTCACTTATGCTGGAAAAAGTTATTTAGTAGTCTTTGATTCGTTTTCAAACTGGTTGGAACTATGCTTCATTAGAGATAAGTCTATCGAATCCGTTATTGAGTCTTTGAAAAATAAATATACTCTGTGTTTGGTTCCCCTGATTTTGTTAGTTGCGATCACATACCTTTTAACAGTTTTGAGTTTAAAAAATTTGCCAAAGACTGGGATTTCGAAATACTGACCAGAACCCCAAACTATCCACGTTCCAATGGCCTTGCCAAAAAAGGGGTAGGGGTAGGGGGTAGGTAGGAGTAATAGGAAAAAGAATTGTAAAAAAATCGCTTTAGGCACTGACGTGACGTCAGGAGCTTTTGCGCGTATGTTTTTTGCCCATCTCTTAATCGAAATTACCATGGTAAATTCGATTAAGAGTGCCCAATACAGGAGAATGAACCATAGAACATACGTGCAGAAGCTTCTGACTTCACGTCAGTGCTTGAACCAAATTATTGTTTCGTAATTTTTTTAAAATTTTCTAGGGGTACGGTTCTCACAAAATTTTACACACGTCTTTATGTCGATATTCTACAACTAGTTACGAAGCTTCAATTCGATCGAGTCTATTTTTTTTGAGTTCTCTAGAAATAATATTCCTGGCGGGTATAACTCCAAAAAGACAAGAGGAGGAAAACGAACAAAAATAATACCAAACCTTTCAAAAGTCCCCTCTCACAAATATACTCCTCTGTAGCCACATAGATCTCTTGAAGAAAAATAGACTCCCCTAGTTTTCTAAGATATTCACTCTGGTTCTTAGAAATACCTTCAATATTTGATCTCAAAAAGTAGAATGTCGTAGCTCATAAGGCCAGGAGGGTCTCTTTCAAAACCAGGTCTGGCCAATCCAAACGACGATTATTCAGAACTCCAGATGTTCGAAGACGGCTACAGGACTCGAATGTAGGGCTATCATCTCCCATAGATACATGCTTCACTCTCTATTGTGTTATAAAAAAATGGGTTCAAGCCCTGTGGACAGGAGCTTTCTGGCGCTCTAGTTCAAACAGACGAATTATATCTCCGAAAGTATTGGTTTCTCAGAGTTGGGAATTAAATCAATGTATTCTTGTGAAAGATCTGCACAGAACACATCTGCCTACACAGAACACAACTGGTTCTCCTAACTCAGGGCAAGCTCTTAGAGCTTATGAGGGGTCTCCTTCTGGAAGACCCAGGAGGATCAGTATAATGATAATAATAATAATAATAATAATAATAATAAGAAGATGTCGTGGCTGCAGTGAGAGCTGCTACTTCACTTCTATGCCCTCCAGGTAGAACAACAACAAGGGATGACAAACATAGGTCAAGAATGAAGAAGCTAGATAAGAAGATGAAGATCGTGAGGCAGCAAGCATCTTGGTACCAATGTATCATAGATGTTATGAAAGGACAACTGAAGCCTAGCATGAAGATAGAGGTCATGATGGGGGAGCTGCGTGCGTTGCACCGTACGATTAGCTTGCCCATCATCAATCTACTGAAGCAGAAAGCTGTCGATAAGATAAGATCACTAGCGGCAGCGAGGAAGAAGCTGATCAGGAAGCAGAAATGGATAGAGGACAACAACACATTCACCGCAGAACCCTCAAAGCTATTTCAGCCTAAACAAATAGAGGCAAAAAACTCGCCATCGCCAGAAGAAGTCGAACGGTTCTGGAAGAAACTGTACGAGCGACCAGTGGAAACCAGGGATACTCCAGCACTTCACAGATTCCAGACATTATGCGATCAAAGTCTGCAACCGACAGAAGAAATGACTGAAGTAACAACCGAAGAAGTTAGACAAGCCCTAAAGAACAAAAATGATTTCACGGCACCTGGACTGGATGGGATCCAAAACTACTGGTGGAAGAACTTTCCAGCTACTCATCAACACGTAGCCAGAATATTCAGTGGGATAATAATTCACCGTGAGGCAATTCCATCATGGTTGGTAGAGGGCAGAACTGTACTGATACCAAAATCAGGCGATCTAGGACAGCCAAAGAACTATCGCCCTATCACGTGTCTCAATACGCTGTATAAAATACTCACAAGTGTCCTTCAAAACCGGATTCTGGAGGCTAGTGCATCAGTGTGGAACCAAATCTACGAGCAAAGAGGATCACGGAAAGGAGTACAGGGGTGCAAGGACAACCTACTCATAGACAAGAGCATTTGTCAAGATGCAAAACACTACAAGCGCGATCTACATACATCCTGGCTGGATTACGCGAAAGCATTTGACACATCGTCGCACAGCTTGATATTACAGATGCTTGAGATGCTCAAAGTCCACACAAATATCGTCCATGTGATGAAAAACATCATGGCCCTATGGAAGACTAAGTTCGCCGTTCGATCGGAAGGTCGAACCACGTATACGGGATGGGTGAAATACAGGCGAGGCGTATTTCAAGGAGACTCGCTAAGCCCTTTACTGTTCTGCATAACACTCCTACCATTAACAACGGAGTTGAGGGAAAGCAGAATAGGGTACAAGGCCGGGCCACCAGGCAGAAGGGAACATCTGGTTCCACATCTCCTGTACATGGACGACTTAAAACTGTACGCTTCCTCCAAGGCAGCGCTACAACAACTTCTTAACATCGTTGCGGAATACACCACAGCAATAGGAATGTCATTCGGTTTGGAAAAATGTGCTGTTTTCCATCTGAGCAGAGGAAGAACTGAAGAAGTAGGAGAAGACATCGAACTGGAAGGAGGAATAATCATTCGGCACCTCGATGAAGAGGAAAATTACAAATTCCTTGGAATGCAACAAAGAGGCGCACTGGAGACAACTCGAATCAAGGATGCTTTAACAGCCAGCTACAAAAAGAAGATCCGAGATATATGGAAATCACAGCTGTCTGGTAAAAACAAGGTGTCAGCTACGAACATCTTGGCAGTTCCGATAGTTACATACTCTTTCGGAATAATCAACTGGACAGTTAATGAGATTCTCGAACTAGACAGGGCCACACGTAAAGTGATGAACATGAATCGGAGCCTGCATCCCAACTGCTCGGTTCAAAGAATATATCTCCCACGAACGCAGGGTGGCAGAGGTTTGCAGAGTTTGGAATACCAACACCATCAACAAACGTTGGAAATGGCAATAAGGATATTGAGAAGTGAAGACCCGCTCCTCAAAATGGTAGCTCATCATGAAATCAGGAACCAAGGAGCTTTCCTATTTAGAGCTGGACGGAGAGCCTTGGAAAAACTCAGCATAACTGGAGTATCCATCGACTATGAGCTAGTGGGAACACCTATCACGCCAACAGACCAGAGAAGAGTAGGCAGAGAGATCAGACAGGCACAACTGAAGACGTTACTCGAAGACCACATGAGTAAAAGTCTGCACTCTATATATTTCAGGAGTTTGAAAGATCAGGGCCTATCAGCGGAACTATCCTTTGTGTTTTTGAAGTCGGCTGGTCTAAAGTCGGAAACGGAGGGATTCGTTATGGCTTGTCAAGATGGAGTGATAAATACAAGATGGTATAAGAAGAACATCATGAAAGTGGACACCCCAACAACTTGCAGAGCATGCCACAGTCAGCAGGAAACTGTCATGCATATCTTGTCTGCTTGCAGAGTCCACGCTCCATCAGGATACACAGAAAGACACAATGCGGCGCTTCGGATTCTCTACTTCCATCTGAGAGAAGTTTATGATATAGACAAGGAGCCAGTGCTACCATTTGTGCCTCTGGAAATTGAATCAGTCATCGAAAATGATAGAGCTCGAATCTACTGGAACTATGCTTTTCCAACAACTCGGCAGATCCATGCCATAAAGCCAGATATAGAACTGGAGGACAAAGATCTCAGGGAATTATTTGTTGTCGAATTTTCCTCCCACGCTGAAAATAATGTGGTGATGAAAGAACAACAGAAGAGGGAGAAATACAAGGATTTGCTGTTTGAGCTGGGAACCCTATATCCAGGGTATAAAGTAAAAATGGTCGTTCTGATCATAGGATGCCTTGGCGGAATGAGAGCGAACTATGTGACAGAATTGAAGATTATTCCGGCCTGTACATCCTTGGCCGAGGTTTTGGCGAACAGAATGCAAAAAGCAGTGTTGCTCGGGTCACTACGAGTGATGAGGTCCCATCAACTATGAAGGCCACTTGCAGCTCATCTCTTTTGTTAAGGGACGCTGTAAGGGCAGGAAGAAGAACAGTCCAAGAATAGTGAGAGGTTTTTTAGTGAGTAACCAAATAACATCTGGAGTCTCACACTGCCGCTTGCGGCGCCTATAAAAGGTTTTTCCTCTTACGTGACAAAAAAAAAAAAAAAAAAAAAAATAATAATAATAATAAAGGAAATTAAATTCAAATAATGGTTTATTTATCAAGATTAAATGAGCAATCTGAGAATGAGAACTGCACCATGGAAGAAATCAAATTAAAATAGCTGAAATGAATTTGACTCTTTTTTATAAAACAGGATGAAATGTACGAGTATGAACACAGATCATATAATAAAGCTTAGATAGAGTAATTATAGCATTCTTTGAAAACATAGAAGTACGTACGATTCATTATTGAAATTTAGAAAAATCATATCTCCGACAGTATTAGCTTGTTGGAGTTGAAAATGATATCGATGGATTTTAATGGTGAAACTGCACCTTAAATAAAAATTACAGACATTTTGGCAAATTGATAAGCACTCAGTTCCGAGGAACTAGAGCGCCAAAAGTGTAATTCCCTTTCCGGGATTTGAGCCCGCCTTCTCTCGTTCCGAACCAAAAACCCGACTGACTAGACGAAAGGGCTATCGGGCTCCTCGTGCGATCTTGTCGATCTCCGGTATTAGAATAAAACGTTGGTACTTACCTGGGATATATATATTCTTAATTTTCACTTTTCGACATAAAATCGCCACATGGGGGTTTATTTGACGGTTTTTTTACCCTTGTCTCTCTAAGTCGATTTTGACGTTTCTCGAACCAACTATTAGCAAGGAATTAGTCATGTCATGTCTCAGGAAAATAAGTTGACATTATGACAATTCATACATAAAATAATTATATAATTCTGTGAAAACGTAGAAATACGATTTTTGCGCGTATGTTCTGGGGAACATCGCGTTATAGTTTTGCCCAAATGTCTGTAACTTTCGAATTTTTTGACGAAAATGGTCTCAAACGATTAAGTTCGACTCCCCAATGAAGAATTCGAGGTCAAATTTTATTCTGTCCGTCCGGCCGTTGCCACGATAACTTGAGAACGAAAAGAGCTAGCGACTTGAAAGTTTCAGGGTAGGTGGCGCATCCCAATACGACGGACAAGTTCGTTAATGGGCATAATCGGCCCAGTAGTTTCCGAGTAAAAATTTTGTTTTCAACCAATATAAATCCGATCGAATTGAAACTTGGTGGGTAGTTGTAGAATATGAACCTAAGCACGTTTGTGTAATTTTGTGCAAATCGTATGGCTAGAAAATTAAAAAAAAAAAAAATATATTTTTGTTGTCACGATAACTTGAGAACGGAATGAGATAGCAGCTTGAAATTTTCAGGTTAGGATGTGCACCAGAACGTGACAGTTTGTTTATGAGTATAATCGGCCAAACGGTTTTAGAGTTATAGCCATCTGAAATTTTCTGAAATTTGGTGGTTTTTTGTTCCTCATTAACTCGAAAAATACTGAACCGATTGAATTCAAACATGGTTATTAGTTGTAGAATGCCAACGCGAAAACGTTTGCAAAATTTGGTGAGGATAGCATTAGTAGAAAATTTTTAATAAATCATTGAAAATAAAAAAAAAAATTCTATATATCAGTAACGATTCGTTTGAAATTGCTGAAATTTTGCAAGAGCCTTCATAACCTAACTCTACTGCCAAATTTCAAGTTTTAATATGATCGGTTAAATATTGTTGGAGCTTCGAGCATTCTTGTGCGAGTTCAGTAGATGGGTGACCGTTGCCTCGATAACTTTCGAACGAAAGGAGATAGGGACTTGCAATTTTCAGGGTAGGTTGAGTATCCGAAAATGAGAATTGATTTCGTTTTTGGGCATAATCGGTCTAACGGTTTCCGAGTTATACCCACCTGGAATATTATTTCAACTCAAAAAATAAATATTCGATCGAATTGAAGCTTGGTAACTAGTAGTAGAAAATCAACATAAAGACGTGTTTAAAATTTCGTAAGAACCGTACCCATAGAAAATTTGAAAAAAATGATGAAAATAAAAATTTTAAGAACCGTAGGAACCCTATTTTTAAAAATCACGAAAAAAAAAATTGGTTCAAGCACTGACGTGAAGTCAGAAGATTTTGCGCGTATGTTCTATTGTCCATTCTTCTGTATTGGACACCCTTAATCGAATTTACCATGGTATATTATGTTGTCCATTCTCCTGTATTGGACACTTAATTCGAATTTACCATGGTAAATTCCAATTAAGGGTGTCCAATACAGAAGAATGGACAATAGAACATACGCGCAAAAGCTTCTGACTTCACGTCAGTGCTTGAACCAATTTTTATTGAAATTTTGAAAAATCATATCTCCGAAAGAATTAGCTTCCTAGAGTTAAAAATGATAACATTGGATTCTTATGGTGAAACTGCTTATTGAAAAAAAAATTTATTTGGAATTTGTTATGTAAAAAAAAAATTTTTTTTTTGTTACTGCGAAAGCATCTGTCTGATTTCACCCAATAACGAACTTAGCCGAGATCTTTATCTGCGAAACGTACTCTGAAATTTTCAACTCTCTAGCTCATTCCGTTCGAGAGTTATCGTGCCTACGGCCGGCCGGACCGGCTGGACAGAATGAATTTCGACCACGGATTCTTGATCAGTGAGTCGAACCAAATCGTTTAAGACCATTTTCATCGAAAAATTCGAAAATTACAGACATTTGGGCAAATTGATAAGCACTCAGTTCCGAGGAACTAGAGCGCCAAAAAACGGCCCGAAAATTAATGTTATAATTTAAAATGTCACCATGCCATTCATGATTTTGAAGGTTGTCGCAAAATTTTAGCGATGTCAGACAAATGCTTTCTGATGTATAAATTTGTTTTCATTGATTTTTTTTTTATTTTCTAGTAATAGGATCTTCACAAAATTTAGTGAACTTTTTTGAGCTGGCATTCTAGAACTAATTACCATGCTTCACTTGAATCGGTATCGTATTTTTTAGGTTATAGTTATACTTATTAACGAACTTAAATGTCGCATTGAGATGCGCAATCTACCCTGAAAACTGCAAGTTGCTATTTCTTGCCATCCTCAAGGTATCGTGAGATACATAATATTATTTCGTAATTTTTTTTAAATTTTCTAGTGGTACGGTCCTCACAACATTTTACACAAGTCTTCATGTCGATATTCTACAACTAGTTAGCAAGCTTCAAATCGATCGGCCTTATATTTATTGAGTTATCGAGAAATAATATTCCAGATGGGTGTAACTCCGAAACCGTTGGGCCAATTATGGTCAACAGCGAACTTAACTCTCCCATTCAGATGCGCAACCTACCCTGAAACTGCAAGTCAGTATCCCCTTTTGTTCGAGTTATCGACGCAATGGCCACCCATCCAGCTACTGAACTCACACAAGGCTGCTCCAACAATATCGATTCGATCCTGTTGATACTTGGAACTTGGTAGTAGAGTTAGGTTCTAAAGCCTCTCGCAAATTCAGCGATGTCGGACGAACAGTTTCTGATACATAGAATTATTTTCAATCATGTTCTAAGATTTTTTTAAAATTTTTTAGTGATACCATCCTCACAAAATTTTGCAAGAATTTTCGCGTCGCTATTCTACAACTAATAACCATGTTTGAATTGGATGAGTTCCATATCACTAGAAAATAAAAGAAATCATTGAATGTCAGTGAAAAAATTCTATATATCAAAAAAACCATTCGTAAGACATCGCGGAATTTTGTTCGTACCTTCAAAACCCAACTTCACACACAAGTTTTAAATATGAACATAATCGGATCTATATTGTTGGAGATCTGATTTTAAAAATTTTTTAGTGATACCATCCTCACAAAATTTTGCAAGAATTAGCGTCGCTATTCTACAACTAATAACCATGTTTGAATTGGATGAGTTCTATATTTTTCGAGTTATTGAGGAAATATCGACCAAATTTCAGATGGTTATTACTCCAAAACCGTTTGGCCGAATAACGAATTCAAATGTTGCATTTGGATGCAGAACCTAACCTGAAAATGTTAAGTCGCTATCTCTTCCGTTCTTAGCTTATCGTGACATAAAAAATATTTTTTAATAATTATTTTTTAATTTTCAAGTGATGCGATTCTCACAAAATTTCACAAACGTGCTAAAGTTCATATTCTACAATTATTCACCAAGTTTCAATTCGATCGGATTTATATTGGTTAAAAATAAAATTATTATTCGGAAACCATTGGTCCGATTATGCTCATTAACGAACTTGTCGGTTGTATTGGGATTCGCCACCTACCCTGAAAATTTCAAGTCGCTATCTCTTTCCGTCCTCAAGTAACCGTGGCAACGGACGGCCGGACAGAATCAAATTTGAGCTCGAATTCTTCATCAGGGAGTCGAATCCAATCGTTCAACGCCCCAGAACATACGCGTAAAAAGCATTTCAATCTGGAGGTGATATTGAGATTGCATTGCTGCAATATCGCAATTCACCCCTAAAACTTATGGGCTATTATCCTTGTCGACTGTTGATGAGTAGGATCTGTAAAACGATTAGTGTAGACTTATTGAGTCCAAGATTATGTGAAAAGATTAAAGAAAAATTCATGACTAAACAAGATATACAAACCAATATAATAAGAACCCTAGAGATTTAAGAACTTTGAATAGAGATAGTTAAGTTACAGTGTATAACCATGTCCAGAGTAAATGGGAACCTGGTCAGGTTGTTGAAACCGAACATTCTCCGCGATCATATCGTGTTACTGATCAAAGGGGAAATGTTGTAAGACGAAACCGAGTTGATTTGACAGAATCTCTAAATAAGTTTATACCGACAGAGGAGCCCACTTCGTCTGGAAATAGAATCAATCAATCAAATTTATTTTACCAAATTTAGTACAATATCATTCCAGAAAAGCCGTCAATCAAACCTGTGCTTTGTGCCTGACAGTAACAATTATTATTACTAAACAATAATTATACATACACATGAACCTATTTTAGTTATTAATTTCACCAGTTTTTATAATTTTGTTTCCCCAATTTTATTCCCTATCGACATAGATGAACCATAGATGCTTTCTATTTTTCAACAAAATGTCTGAGGTTACTTATATTCTTTATCCCTTGAGGTAAGGCGTTGTAAAATTTGTATACCTATGTGTAGAGCATGTTTTTGAGAAATTGTTTTCTGTATTTTCGGTGTAAGTATTTGACTTCTAGTACTATACGGATGCTCATACTTTACATAACTTTCACAATGTTTATAGATCATCAACAGAGCATTCTTGTGGAATAACTGATCAATTGTGTACACTTTAGCTTCCTTGAATAGAGAGTGAGAGGAGTAGTAACGATCCCTCTTCATTATTATCCGCAGAATGAATTTATGAGTGGTTTTCAAACATTCGAGATTAGTTCTATAAGCTGCGCCCCAACCAACTATACCATATTCTAAAATTGACTGTGCTAGAGCGAAATAAATCGTAAATATTGTTCATTGTGATAATATATTGACTAATAGTTTGCATTTTAGTAGTGTACACTTAAATAATTTTATAATATGTTTAATATGCTCATACCATCGTAGCAAAGTATTTTATCTTATCAGTCTCTTCGATAAAATTCCGACAGTCACAATCATCGTCACAGCTCTTTCTCTTGCGTATTTTAATTGTTTTTATATTATTATAAGTAGCCTCCGTTAACGTAAACGAGATAAACTTCGTTTTCTGAATGTTCAAAGTTAACAAAAGATTTTCCCTCCTCAGCTTTATTAGTGACAGACTCCCACGTATCACGCTCGAATATAAATGCGGTTTCGTCGACATAGGCCACAACTCTGGTACCTATCTGAATCAAATTTTAACTTTAGTATTTCATTAATATAAATATTGAAGAATAATGGTCCCAGGACTGTACCCTGGGGAACACCGTAGTTGATTGTCTTTGCATCACTATTGCCATTATTTACCTTTACTATCTGAGTTCGATCTTTCAAGTATGATCTGATTAGTTCAGAAGCGTTTCCTCTAGAACCGTACTGCCTAAGTTTCTCGAATAAAATGTCGTGAGGTGAGAGACCGTATTGAAAGCCTTTTCTAAATCTCCAAACATGGCGATTACCTTCTTGTTTCTATTAATACACTCGTATACAGTTTTTGTGACTTCGAAAATGCATCACTGGTACTTACTCCAGTTCTGAAACCGTATTGTCTATCTGATAGTATTTTATGTTTACTGAAGAATTCAGTAAATCTGGTTTTAAGACATTTTTGAAAAACCTTTGCTTTGTTACCCATTACAGATATTGGCCTGTAACCGAGCTTGCTAATAGGCATAATCGGCCAAACGGTATAGGAGTTTTATATATATAAAATGTTTTTATTGTTTCTTCAATTACTAAAAAAATACCAAGCCCATCCCAATAGAACATGGTAATTAGTCGAAGAATGCCAACGCACAAATTCGTGCGAAATTCCGTGAAGATCATATTACTAGAAAATAAAAGAAATCATTGAATGTCAGTGAAAAAATTCTATATATCAAAAAAACCATTCGTAAGACATCGCGGAATTTTGCTCGTACCTTCAAAACCCAACTTCACACACAAGTTTTAAATATGAACATAATCGGATCTATATTGTTGGAGATCTGAGCAGTCTTAAGGTACAAATATAGTGGAGCGTCGAGGTAAGAGGTACGAGGCAAGACAATCGAGCGATTTATAAACCTGACACGATATCAAAAGGGAACGCATAGTACCGCGATCTAGAGCGAGTTACCACGCGCGGCACATTGGAGAGGCTACTCTCGATTTAATTTCAGGATTTAACATCGCGCGTCAAGAGCGTTTTGTTCACTTTGAATGACTTCCCTCTCCAATGTGCCGAACGTAGTAACTCGCTCTAGATCGAGGTAGTTCCCTGAGATTCAGAAATCACCCGCTTGCCTAGCCGCATGCCTTTTACCTGGCCGCTCCACTATATTTGTACCTTTAGGTGAGTTTAGTAGCTGGATGAGTGACATTTGCCAAGATAACTTTCGAACGGAAAGAGATATCGACTTGCCATTTTCAGGATAGGTTAAAGTTCGTTGTTGGGCATAATCAGCCCAACAGTTTCGGATTTATACCATCTGAAATATTATTTTCTCGATAACTCAAAAAATAAAGATATGATCGAATTGAAACTTGGTAGCTAGTTGTAGGATACCGATAATATAAAGACGTATGTGAAAAATTGTAAGGATCTTCTCACTAGAAAATTGAAAAAACAATATGTATCTCACGATAACTTGAGAACGGAAAAAGGTAGCGACTTGCAATTTTTAGGGTAGACTGCGCATAAGATTGCGACATTTCAGATTATCAAAGGGAATAATTGGCCGAACAGTATTTGAGCTAAACTTATCTGAAATTTTGTTGTTATTTCCTGAATAAATCAAGAAATGCAAATACCAGTTTTTGCGAAATTTCGAGAGGATCGTATTACTAGGAAATTAAATAAATATCATTGAAAAAAATTCTATATCTCAGAAACTAAGTTTTAAATTTGAACACGATCGAGCAGTCTACGGTGACATGGAAAGAGATAGAGAATAGGTTGCGCATCCGAATGGGACTGTTGAATTATTAGATATTTAACGAATTT
Organism: Halyzia sedecimguttata; assembly: GCA_937662695.2. Classification (NCBI taxonomy): domain Eukaryota; kingdom Metazoa; phylum Arthropoda; class Insecta; order Coleoptera; family Coccinellidae; genus Halyzia; species Halyzia sedecimguttata. The sequence goes on from OW569412.2 coordinate 116,131,017, forward strand.
TAATTCCGATAGAATAAAATACATATTGTATGTCAGAATTAAAAATTCTGTGATCTTAGGCGATTCTCTCATCATTGTATGGCATCAAAATGGTATGAAATGTATTCATATCTTATGAAAGCTAAGAAAACGGTCTATATCGATGGTAAATTCGAATCAGAGTGTCCAATAGAGGTGAATAGACAATAGAACATGCGCGCAAAAGCTCCTGACTTCTATCTATTAAATAAAACACTTTACTCTTGAAATCCGAAGTAATGAAATCGGTTTCATAAAAAAATGTCTTCATCATCAACATCAATCATGAAGCTGGATTGAAGAGCTTCTGATAAAATAATAATCAATCGAGAACAACAGAATAATAAACAAGAAGAACAACACAATCTGTTGAATGTGATCCCTTATATTCGTGGCCTTTCTGAAAAAATCAGAAGAATCAGTTCTAAGTTGAATATAAGAGCACAAAATCATGTTGAGTTTTCATTAACAAAGACAAAACCAATTAATGAAAAATTGGTTCAAGCACTGACGTGAAGTCAGGAGCTTTTGCGCGTATGTTCTATTGTCCATTCTCCTGTATTGGACACTCTTAATCGAATTCACCATGCTAAATTCGATTAAGAGTGTTCAATACAGGAGAATGGACAATTGAACATACGCGCAAAAGCTCCTGACTTCACGTCAGTGCTTGAACCAATTTTTTTTCGTGAATTCAGGAGCTTTTGCGCGTATGCTCAATTGTCCATTCTCCTGTATTGAACACTCTTAATCGAATTTACCATGGTGAATTCGATTAAGAGTGTCCAATACAGAAGAATGGACAATAGAACATACGCGCAACAGCTCCTGACTTCACGTCAGTGCTTGAACCAATTTTGTTTTCGTGAAGTCAGGATAGAAAGCAATGATGAAAAAATTAACCCATTATTAATAATGAAAAATGGCGATACCGTTGTTAAAAAATCAACAAGTTAAGAGCGTTCCTGCTAATCGGGTATTTCATGAATGGCTTCGTATAATAAATATACTTATGCATATATTTCACAAATCAAATAGACCCCAGGGGGTTCATTGATCTGCCGAGAAAGCAAGAGCAGACGCGTTTCTGGCTTCTTGGCCTTCATCAGTACCCTGTAGCTTTCCCAACAAATTCAACTAAACTGACCCGGGTTAAGCCTTTCAGAGCCGGCTCGGTCGATCATTATAATCGCCCACGCCACCTATGAAACGAAACACGGAAATCAGCCTCTCCCCACCAGTGAATATTTGAAGCGTGAAATCAAATGGTGGCATATGATTTCACGCTTCAAATATTCACTGGTGGGGAGAGGCTGATTTCCGTGTTTCGTTTCATAGGTGGCGTGGGCGATTATAATGATCGACCGAGCCGGCTCTGAAAGGCTTAACCCGGGTCAGTTTAGTTGAATTTGTTGGGAAAGCTACAGGGTACTGATGAAGGCCAAGAAGCCAGAAACGCGTCTGCTCTTGCTTTCTCGGCAGATCAATGAACCCCCTGGGGTCTATTTGATTTGTGAAATATATGCATAAGTATATTTATTATACGAAGCCATTCATGAAGGACCCGATTAGCAGGAACGCTCTTAACTTGTTGATTTTTTAACACATTATTGTCTACCTTCAATTGTTCTTTAGGAGAAGAATACATAATTATTCTTGAAAAATATTACTGGAATTAATGTCATATTTAAATAATCAAAGTAAAGATAATTATAAGTTTAGGTACTAACATATTGAATGAAATTCAATTCAAAGTAATATTCAATTACTTATTCTTAACCAATAAATGTCCATTGATAGATCTAAAGGTGATGAGGTGAAACATAAAGATATATTCTCATTAGTGATAGAAAAACTGGCCTGAAATTCCTCTCCACCCATCACGAGATTTAATATCCACAGATGAGCCTCTCACCTTACAAGATCAGAAGCCTTCAACAAAATTTCAGCGATATCATATTAAAAATAATACATAACCTTTCAAAAGTCTCGTCTCACAAATATACTCCTCTGAAGGCACATGGATCTCTTGAAGAAGAATCGTCTTCTCTATTTCTCAAAGATATTCACTCTTGTTCATAGAAATCCCTTCAATATTTAGTTGCCTCCTCCTAAGGAGGATCTCTTTCAAAACCAGGTCTGACCACTAATGTAGGGCTATCATCTCCCATAGATTTGTGATGAAATAACACGATTTTCCCATAACATACTCGTAAAAGATATGTCATCATGACATTCATATTTTTATTTTTGAAGGTTCTCGCAAAAATACGACCATAGACAACATATCATAACAGATTCAATAAACCAAAAGATATTGTTGATGCATTTGCTGAATACTTCTCGAGTGTATTTGATGTCCCCAATAACAGTTCGGAATCCGATGATAGTTTCGATAGTTCACTCATCAGACTTGGTAGAATTACAGAGGTGGATGTTGTACGTGCCTCTAAAAAGTTAGCGAACAAGCGCACCGCGGGGCCTGATGAAATACCAAGCTTCGTGGTAAAAGACTGCATTGGTGTCTTGTCCATTGCATTAGCACATATTTATAATATATCCGCAGCCTCAGGCGTCTATCCTTCAGTCTGGAAACGTTCAAAAATTACACCAGTATTCAAAAAGGGTGACAAATCATTGATTGCAAACTACAGACCGATTTCCATCCTGTCGAATTTCTCGAAGATCTATGAGATAATCATTTATAGCTGTATATTTCCATCTGTCAGACAAAAAATCAAACCAAATCAGCACGGATTCATGCCCAAGAGATCGACTGCTACAAATCTTGTATGTTTTTTCCAACACGTTTTTGAATCATTGGATGCCTCTGGGCAGATCGATGTAATTTATACAGATTTTCAAAAGGCGTTTGATAAGATAGACCATACCATTTTGATTAACAAATTAAGATCTAAATTTGCTTTTGGCCCAAAGTTAATTGAATTGGTTGAATCATATTTAAAAAATAGAATGTGTTATGTTGATGTAGAGGGATGTTGTTCTTTTGAATTTTGTGCTTCATCCGGAGTACCCCAAGGATCCAATCTAGGACCTCTATTGTTTTTATTGTTTATAAATGATTTGGTTGATGACGTGGAATTGGATGTGATACTGCTGTTGTTTGCTGATGATTTGAAGTTACTTATTAAAATAGTAGACGCTGTTGATTGTGCTAGACTTCAGGCAGCGCTCGATCGGCTGTCAATGTGGTGCATGAATAATAAATTGGATTTGAACATATCAAAATGTTATGCTAGGTCATATACGAAGAAAAAGAATATTATATCTTTTGATTATAACATCCATGGCACTGTGTTGTCACGTGTAACACAGATTAGAGATCTTGGAATTGTATGCGATGGTGGCTGTACATTTTTACCTCATATCGATCAGCTGATATCTGCCTGTGGTAAAACTTTTGGATTCATAATTCGTAATAGTAGATGCTTCGATGGTTCAAGCACATTGATATCTCTTTTTAACAGTTTGATAAGGAGTAGATTAGAGTATTGTAATATTGTTTGGAGACCTATATATCAAAGTCACAAAAAAAGAATTGAGTCTGTACAAAGAAAATTTCATAAATATCTCATGTGGGGGCAATATGGAGCGTATCCACCCATAGGGTACGATCATAATCTGCTTCTATCTAGGTTCGGTGCTGAGTCCATGTTTGATAGAGTAAACATATGTGCCTTATTGTTCCTTTTTAAAATAGTTAATAACGAGTTGGACTGTTCAGATATTTTGCATCGTTTATCGTTTCTGGTACCCCGTCTGGGTTCTAGGGGAAATGAGGTGTTCTACTGCGGTGTGGGGAGAACGAACTCTAGTCTACAGTCTCCGGTAAATTTTGCATGTTCGTTATTCAATTCGATTGCCAGTAGATGTGATATTAATCATTCTACTTCTCACACCATAGTGGAGGCCTATTATTCTAGCCGCTCTCATGAGTGAGGCTGGACTCTCTGGTGTATTTTGTATTTTGTTTTGATTTATTTTCGAATATTGTACATTACTTTCATTTTTATTTTCTGTAAACTCCACATTTAATGTGGAATTGGATATATGTCTCATTTATTTAATAGCTCTTCTTATGTGTTTTCCTGTAATTGGGGGTTAACCCTGTTGGAAATAAATGGCTTATTATTATTATTATTATTATTATTATTATATCATACGACGATTCGCATCCGCTACCGGCGCTACGCGAAGCGGTAGCGCCGCTACCGAACTCACAAAAGGCTGCGCGGATCTCCAACAATATAGATCCGATAGTGTTCAAACTTGGAATTCTGCAGTAGAGTTAGGTTCTGAAGGCTCTTCCAAAATTTCAGCCATGCCGGACGAATAGTTTATGATATATAGATTTTTTTTTCAATTATTTTTAATTATTTTTTTTTAATTTTCTAGTTATACCATCCTCACGAAATTCTGCAAGAATTTTCGCGTTGGCGTTCTACAACTAATAACCATGTTTGAATTCAATCGGTTTTGTATTCTTCGAGTTAATGAGGAACAAAAAACAACCAAATTTCAGAAAATTTCAGATGGCTATAACTCTAACACCGTTTGGACGATTATGCTCATAAACAAACTCAAATGTCGCATTCAGGTGCACAACCTAACCTGAAATTTTCAAGCCGCTATCTCTTTCCATTCTCAGGTTATCGTGACAACAAAAGTATTTTTTAATAATTTTTTAATAATTTTCTAGCGATACGATTCTCACAAAATTTCACAAACGTGCTCAGGTCTATATTCTACAACTATTCACCAAGTTTAAATTCGATCGGATTTATTTTGGTCGAAAACAAAATTATTACTCGGAAACCATTGGGCCGATTATACCCATTAACGAACTTGTCCGTCGTATTGGGATACGCCACCTACCCTAAAAATTTCAAGTCGCTAGCTCTTTCCGTTCTCAAGTTATCGTGGCAACGGACGGCCGGACGGCACCACAGAATTAAATTTCACATTTTGGCAAAACTATAACGCGATGTTCCCCAGAACATACGCGCAAAAACAAAAATAAGAAAACTGTGTACATAAGATTCCTTGTATTTGTGGTAAATCATACACAGGAGACATCATCATGACCACTAGAAGTAAGTAACTCGGAACATAAGAAATAGAGACATACACAAATTAAAAATAGCAGAACATGTAGGTACAATCCAAGGAGATCACATGATGGATTGGAGTAATACAAAGATTCTGATGAAAGAATCTGATTACGTTAAAAGGAAACTTAAGGAGTCAACTTGTATTTTGTTGAACAGAGAATGCAATTTTGCAAACTGCTCAATTGGAATCATATCATATTTGGCTGAAATTATTAGAAAAGGAGTTGGAACTTGTAAATTTATATGCTAAGTAAAACTATGTTACTATGAGTTTCAAATACTGCCAAAGTGACAATTCTCGAATTTCAGAATAGCTATATCAACAAAAACTGATTCTCAAGATTTTCCGTAATTGTCTGACGAAGGAAGGTCTGATTTAGACACCGAAAAGTTACGAAATAGTTGTTTCATCGTTGATGGTTGCGTAATTGTTTCGAAGGCAAGATGTTCGATTTATTGCTTCAGACAAATATCATGTGTTCCTTATGCTGCGTACACATTAAGGCCCCTTTCATACGGAGAGCCACGCGGCTTTCACTCCCGGTCGGGAGCTTTTTCGGCTCCTACATATTCTTTCACACGGGGAGCCACGCGGCTCTTGCTCTCGCGTGGGAGGTTTTTCGGCTCCTACATCCGATTCTTTTACATGGGCTCCTATGCAGGGGCCGCTGAGTCAGTCGTAATGTTTCCTTCACGTGCTATGGTCGTTTATCTTCTCCGTCGATGCCATCTTCGACGACAAAAAAAAACATCCACGTCTCATTATAATGTGTAGTACGAGATAGCGACTACCAATTTTCAGGGTTCGTTGCGCAACCGATTGCAATGGTTAGGAAAGCAATTGGGTATAATCGGCCAAATGGTTTCGTAGTTATAGTCATCTGGAATGCTGTTGTCATTTAATAACTCAAAAAATCCAGCTCTGGTGGAATTGGCACTTGGTAAATGATGGTAAAATGCAGATGCGCAAATATTTGTAAAATTTCGTGAGAATTGTTTGAAGAAAAATTTCTGAAAAATCAAAAAATCAAAAAATTTTATATTTCCGAATCTATCCGTCAGATTCCGCACAAACCTCTAAGATTCAATTAATTTACCCAGTATTTGCACAAATACAGTTCCCATCGAATTAAAATCCAGTACTCGGTTGAAAAAAAAGAAAAGCACTGACGTGAAGTCAGTACTCTTTGGCGCGCGTGTTCACGGTGGCTAAATTGAATTGAATGATGAGTACTTCAAGCTCAGTGGATAGAGCGAGCCAAAGATCTACCCAAAGGATAGTGGACACCATTCACCGTCGGTTCAAAAATTAACAGTGCTGTATATAAGCTGCCATCAGGATAGAGTAACAAAGTTGGAAAAGAACACAAGTGACTCTCCTTAGTCGCACAAGCTCCTAGAAGATATCGGAGGGTCAGTATAATCCTAATCATGTTTATAGCTCGCGCGCCAAAGCAGATTGACTTTTTACACTTTTTCTTTCATTGTTAAGTCAATCTGCTTTGCGCGCGTGCTATAAACATGATTAGGATTATACTGACCCTCCCATATCTTCTAGGAGCTTGTGCGACTAAGGAGAGTCACTTGTGTTCTTTTCCAACTTTGTTACTCTATCCTGATGGCAGCTTAGATACAGCACTGTTAATTTTTGAACCGACAGTGAATGGTGTCCACTATCCTTTGGGTAGATCTTCGGCTCGCTCTATCCACTGAGCTTGAAGTACTCATCATTCAATTCAATTTAGCCACCGTGAACAGGCGCGCCAAAGAGTACTGACTTCACGTCAGTGCTTTTTTTTTTCAAGTTCCTTCAACAAATATAGCTATAAATACAGTTTGGCTGTTAGCTTTGCCGTAGATCGGAAAAAAATGCGGTTGTGGGTCCTCCGTTAGGGACGCAGTTGCATCTTCTCCAAGTCCGAACGTATTTTAATATAGATCTACCGAATATAGTTATTTATAAATTCGCCTCAGGGCCACCATACAGACATTTCAAATCGGAAACAACGCTATTTCCCCCAAACTGACTTGTGTCCGTGCACTGAATTGACATGAATATTCTTTTAAAACCTCACCATATCGGCTCATTACTCCCAACATAACCCAAACAACCCAAAACCATTCACTTCTCGTCTGCGCAAGCGCCTTATACTCGTGGCTGCAAGTCCTCCTAAAATTACACACCTCACAAAAAACTCCGATTCTCCAACACTAGTGGTTCAGGAGATATCGCTTCTTGAATCCACGCATGCGCAGACCCTCACCAGGGGATTCTATAGCGGAATAGCATCCGCCACCCCAACACCCCAATCCTCTCTGACGAAAGCACCAGCAGTTAAATCACTGATGGTCTGCTCATGCGCATAACGAAAAATGCCCGTAAGGGGTTACATCAATTTCGAAATTAGCCCCAGGGCCACGGTACGGACACTTTAACTCTGAAACAACGCTACATCCCCCAAACTGACTTGTCCTTGCACTGAATTGCTATGAATATTCTTTTAAAACCTCATAATATCGACTCAGCACTCCCAACATAACCCATCCAACCCAAAACCAGCCACTTCTCTTCTGCGCATGCGCAATCTACTCGCGGCTAAAAGTCCTCTCAAAATAACACACCTTACAAAAAACTCCGATTCTCCAACACTAGTGGTTCAGGAGATATCACATCTTTAATCCACGCATGCGCAGACCCTCAACAGGGGATTCTATAGAGGAATAGCATCCGCCACCCTAAAACCCTAATCCTCACTGACGAAAACACCACCAGTTAAATCACTGATGGTCTGCTCATGCGCATAACGAAAAATGCCTGTAAGGGGTAACATCAATTTCAAAATTAGCCCCAGGGCCACGGTACGGAACCTTTAACTCGGAAACAACGCTACATCCCCCAAACTGACTTGTCCTTGCACTGAATTGCTATGAATATTCTTTTTAAACCTCATAATATCGACTCAGCACTCCCAACATAACCCATCCAACCCAAAAACAGTCACTTCTCTACTGCGCATGCGCAATCTACTCGCGGCTAAAAGTCGTCTAAAAATAACACACCTTACAAAAAACTCCGATTCTCCAACACTAGTGGTTCAGGAGATATCACATCTTTAATCCACGCATGCGCAGACCCTCAACAGGGGATTCTATGGAGGAATAGCATCCGCCACCCCAAAACCCCAATCCTCTCTGACAAAAACACCACCAGTTAAATCACTGATGGTCTGCTCATGCGCATAACGAAAAATGCCTGTAAGCGGTAACATCAATTTCAAAATTAGCCCCAGGGCCACGGTACGGACACTTTAACTCGGGAACAACGCTACATTCACCAAACTGACTTGTCCTTGCACTGAATTGCTATGAATATTCTTTTAAAACCTCATATTATCGACTCAGCACTCCCAACATAACCCATCCAACCCAAAAACAGTCCATTCTCTTCTGCGCATGCGGAATCTACTCGCGGCTAAAAGTCCTCTCAAAATAACACACCTTACAAAAAACTCCGATTCTCCAACACTAGTGGTTCAGGAGATATATATATATAAATCGGGATCATAACGTCGTTCGACGTTGTCCGATGCCTGCTCTCCACCCCTTTCTATCATTCCATTGACCCTGTCTCAGATCCCTTGAACTCATGGCCTTCATAACCCCTTCGGTCCAAGTCTTCCTTGGTCGTCCTCTCTTGCGGCGTTGTGTTGGTACCCATTCCAAAACCATCTTTGGAAGTCTTTGTTCGTCCATTCTCTGTAAATGTCCATACCAGATGAGTTGTTTCGTCTCTACATCTTTGTAGAGCGTTCCTTCCACTCCCATTTGTCTACGTATCTCCTCGTTTCTGATTTTCTGTAGGCGTGATACTCCCAATGATCTCCTCAGAACGTCCATTTCAACTGTTTCCAGTCGCTTTTTGTTTTCTTCTGTAATTCTCCAAGTTTCCACTCCATACAGTAGGTTACTCTTTATCATTGCGTTATATATATGAAGTTTCCTTTTCTTACCAATGCAGGTGCTCCAAAGTATGCTATTCAAGCATCCTATGATTTTCCTTGCCTGGTTTATTCTGTATCTGATCTCTCTGTTGTCACTTCCACTAGAGTCAAACATTACGCCCAGGTACGTATACTGTGATACCACTCCTACTTCCTCATTATTTTCTAATCTGATGTTTGTTGTATCTTGTGTTCCTATTGGGAGGTACTTCGTCTTTTCCGTGTTCATCTCAAGTCCCCAACTTTTATATTCCTCCTGGAGTTTTCTAGCCATGTATTCCAAATCATCTCTATCATTGGCAATGATGACCTGGTCATCCGCAAATTGGAGGGAGTACAAGTAGGTGTTACTTAGTTCAATCCCCATTGGCCCACATTTCTTTTTCCACTTTCTCAGAGCCACAGAAATATACACCTTGAAAAGCGTAGGTGACACGCAGCATCCCTGTCTTAGTCCTTTATTCACAGTGAACCCTTGTGATAGTTTGTTGCCAGACTTTATGTGTGATTTTGATCCCATGTACAGATTTTTTACTGCTGTTATTAAAGTCTGATTGATATTAGTTTCCTGCAATGTTTCCCAGAGTTTCTTTAGAGGTATGCTGTCATATGCTTTCTTCAGGTCGATGTACATTAGATGGATTTCTTGATTGGTGTTCAATTTTTTCTCTATAACCTGTTTTTCTACAAACGTCAAAAAATGACAAGGTTCGCGCATTGAAAACAATATGCAAAGTGACCCTTTTTTTCATTTTCCTTCGTTACCATGACACCGTGCGCGAAGTAGTGTGCGAAGTACTTACTTCGCACACTGCATGTAAACTATATGGAGTTTTTATATTTTAACCTTTATGTTCCTCAATCAAACAAACAAATGCCATTTTATTTTCATAGTTACAGTATTTACTTGATTTGGAAAAACATTTTAAGCCAGTTCAATACTATTTTTCATATTAAGCTATGCATGTTACTTATTTTAGAACAATATTTTTGGCGTTTGTAGAAAAAATTTTGTTTGCATCTCATGCGCGAAATACTTTGGTGATCTCGACTATTTTTTTAACTCGGCTGCGCCTCGTTAAAAAAATCAGTTCTCGATCACCAAAGTAGCATTTCGCGCACTAGATACAAAAATAACTATTTAAGCAAAAGATATTATCTGTACATGATCTACCGGCTCTAAATCCTGATTGTTCTTCCTCTTCATTTTCACCATATTCTCCTTCGATGAGGTCTCGTAGAATTCTACCATATATTCTACTAAGGGCGCGTTCCACTAAGGTCCCACAACGCTCACGCTCACGACCGCAGTTCTTCCCGTTCCACATGCGTTTGACTAGCTCGTGGGTATTTCGATTATCCTATCAAGTGGAACGGGCTCATGGGTTTGATCGAAGTAGAGCGGTGACGTTTGAAAATCCAAGGGTTAATTTAAATTTAATGTTTCCAATTCGTCATTTTTTGTTTCAATATTAAATAGGTAATCATTATGAACTTAATTAATCAACATTTTCTATTTTTGAACAGGATAATAAAACAATAAATATAATTGATTTGATTGTTTACTTAAAAAGCATTTTATTCATACATAAAAAAAATGCAGCGTGTTTATTGCATACTGATTCTTCAGTACATTAATATATTTGGGAAATATGAAAGTTGATATACGATGAATAAACATTATAGGTATTTACCTCAGTACCTACTATAAAAGGATCAGTGGTATCTGACCGTTAGCATGATTTTTCTCAATATTATCTAATCGTTTGTTAGTTTCGCAACAGTTTTTTGATCTAGCGCAACCTTCAATACCTTCACAACATTGGCATAATCTGTAAATTTTGTTCAAGCATCACTGACGTGAAGTCAGGATTTTTTTTTGCGCGTATGTATTGTCCATTGGCCAATGGACAATAGAACATACGCGCAAAAGCTCCGGACTTCACGTCAGTGCTTGAACCAATTTTTTTTCCGTAATTTTTTTAAAATTTTCTAGGGGTACGTTTCTTACAGAATTTTAAACACGTCTTTATATCGATATTCTACAAATTTAGTTACCTACCAAGCTTCAATTCTATCGAGTCTATAATTTTTAAGTTATTTTGAGTAAAGAAGGTTATGATGAACTTCATGATGTATTTTAACAGCTAATTAAATTGGAAAATAATCAAATATTGCAAAATATTACACTCAATTCCGAGTTCTCGAGTTAATCCGATCACTTTCCAAAAAGCCCTAATGTTATTGTTTTGGTCGCCATCATGAATATTCGTAAACGCTCACTTCGACCCACCACAAGACGTGGGTCTCGGATAGCTAGCCGCGGTCGAAAACAATGACGTCATCTATGACGTATTCGACATGCCCACAACGACGGCGATCGTCATGTGGAACGACTCTACGAACGTTTTGGACGTTGCGATCGCCTAGTGGAACACGCCCTAAATGTGCTGGTCACTGATATACCTCTATAGTTTGAGCAATTGTTCTTATCTCCCTTCTTGTATATCGATGAAATGTATGCTTTTTTCCACTCATTGGGTACCCGATGTCCATTTAAGCATGTATTAAATAAATCCATGAGAGTTTGGTAAAGTTTCTGGGTTCCATATTTGACCAGCTCTGCGGGTATTCCTCCGGGACCAGGGGATTTACCATTTTTCAGCTTATATATTGCTGCTCTCACTGTTCCGATGTCAACAGTAATTGTTTCACCTACAATATTCACGTCTGATGTAGTTGATGTCATATATTCTGGTCTTGTCTCTGTTAATAGCTGTTCATAATGTCTTACCCAGTTGTTCATAGGGACTGTATCGATGTGAGCTGCGTTTCTACTTGGGTTTTTCAATGTGTTGATGAATCGCCATGATTCTGCCGCTTTACGCCCCCCCAGATAAGAGTCAATCTCCTTGCATTTTCTGTCCCATACACCTCTCTTTGCTTCATTAATTACTCTTCTTGTTCTCCTTTTCGCCTCCAGGTACGATTCTCTGTCTTCTAGTTCTCTAGTAGTTAACCATTTCAGGTATGCTTTATTTTTCATATCAATCATTTTTTCTACTTCATTATTCCACCACAATTTCTTGCTCTTTCGGTGTGAAATTTCTCCTAGTACTTCTGTGGCTGATCTCTGCAAAGCTTCTTTTATTTGTTGATACATACTTTCTGTGTCGAGGATGCTGAAGTTTGCCAAATATTCATCCAACCTTTCCTGGTATCTTCGTTTTATGTTATCATCCCGAAGGTTACTCAGGTTCCATCTCTTATATGTTAGTTCTTCTGATTGGCTGAAGTTATTTTTCTGTTTGGGTATGATTTGCTTGGGATTTATCGTGATGCCAAGGAAAGTAAATTCCTGCTTTGACAAAGTAGTGGTCTGAGTCGCACAGGATCCCTCTGAAAACTCTTACATCGTTAATTTGAAGACAAGTGTGCTGCCGTGTTATGATGTAATCAATGATAGATTTCAGGTTCCTTGTGTGTTGTATCCATGTAAACTTATGAATGGGTTTATGTTTGAAGAATCCATTTGCAATTTTTAAGTCATGGTTCAGGAGATATCACATCTTTAATCCACGCATGCGCAGACCCTCAACAGGGAATAGCATCCGCCACCCCAAAACCCTAATACTCTCTGACGAAAACACCACCAGTTGAATCACTGATGGTCTGCTCATGCGCATAACGAAAAATGCCTGTAAGGGGTAACATCAATTTCAAAATTAGCCCCAGGGCCACGGTACGGACACTTTAACTCGGGAACAACGCTACATCCCCCAAACTGACTTGTCCTTGCACTGAATTGCTATGAATATTCTTTTAAAACCTCATAATATCGACTCAGCACTCCCAACATAACCCATCCGACCCAAAAACAGTCACTTCTCTTCTGCGCATGTGCAATCTACTGGCGGCTAAACGTCCTCTCAAAATAACACACCTTACAAAAAACTCCGATTCTCCAACACTAGTGGTTCGGAAGATATCGCATCTTTAATCTACGCATGCGCAGACCCTCATCAGGGATCTGAATTCTATGGAGGAATAGCATCCGCCACCCCAAAACCCCAATCCTCTCTGAGGAAAACTACAGCAGTTAAAGGACTTCTCATCTGCGCATGCGCAATATGGAAAATGCCCGGAAAGGGCAGCATGAACCTCAAAAACATATGTTTCGGCATTAAAAGCAAAGTACTCTGCAAAATAGTTGTAATTTTTTTATTTTTTTCATGTCACGTGATCTTCACGAAATTTTGCAAAAGTGTTTGCTTTGGTCTTTTGCATCTAACTACTGAGTTTCAATTTAATCAGATCAGTATTTTTCGAGTTATCGTGTCCGAACGTATTTTAATATAGATCTACCGAATATAGTTATTTATAAATTCGCCTCAGGGCCACCATACAGACATTTCAAATCGGAAACAACGCTATTTCCCCCAAACTGACTTGTGTCCGTGCACTGAATTGACATGAATATTCTTTTAAAACCTCACCATATCGGCTCATTACTCCCAACATAACCCAAACAACCCAAAACCATTCACTTCTCGTCTGCGCAAGCGCAGTATACTCGTGGCTGCAAGTCCTCCCAAAATTACACACCTCACAAAAAACTCCGATTCTCCAACACTAGTGGTTCAGGAGATATCGCTTCTTGAATCCACGCATGCGCAGACCCTCACCAGGGGATTCTATAGCGGAATAGCATCCGTCACCCCAAAACCCCAATCCTCTCTGACGAAAGCACCAGCAGTTGAATCACTGATGGTCTGCTCATGCGCATAACGAAAAATGCCCGTAAGGGGTTACATCAATTTCGAAATTAGCCCCAGGGCCACGGTACGGAAACTTTAACTCTGAAACAACGCTACATCCCCCAAACTGACTTGTCCTTGCACTGAATTGCTATGAATATTCTTTTAAAACCTCATAATATCGACTCAGCACTCCCAACATAACCTATCCAACCCAAAAACAGCCACTTCTCTTCTGCGCATGCGCAATCTACTTGCGGCTAAAAGTCCTCTCAAAATAACACACCTTACAAAAAACTCCGATTCTCCAACACTAGTGGTTCAGGAGATATCACATCTTTAATCCACGCATGCGCAGACCCCCAACAGGGGATTCTATAGAGGAATAGCATCCGCCACCCCAAAACCCTAATCCTCTCTGACGAAAACACCACCAGTTAAATCACTGATGGTCTGCTCATGCGCATAACGAAAATAGGTTCAAGCACTGACGTGAAGTCAGAAGCTTTTGCGCGTATGTTCTATTGTCCATTCTTCTGTATTGGTAAATTCGATTAAGGGTGTCCAATACAGAAGAATGGACAATAGAACATACGCGCAAAAGCTTCTGACTTCACGTCAGTGCTTGAACCAATTTTTTTTTTCGTGATTTTTTTTGAAATTTTCTAGGGGTACGGTTATTAAAATTTTTTTGTTCGTCATTTTTTTCCAATTTTCTAGTGGTACGGTTCTTACAAAATTTTGAACACGTCTTTATGTTGATTTTCTACTACTAGTTACCAAGCTTCAATTCGATCGAATATTTATTTTTTCAGTTATCAAGAAAATAATATTCCAGGTGGGTGTAACTCGGAAACCGTTAGACCGATTATGCCCAAAAACGAACTCAACTCTCCCTTTCGGATACGCAACCTACCCTGAAAATTGCAAGTCCCTATCTCCTTTCGTTCGAAAGTTATCGAGGCAACGGTCACCCATCTACTGAATTCACACAAGAATGCTCCAATCTCCAACAATATTCAACCGATCGTATTGAAACTTGAAACTTAGCGGTAGAGTTAGGTTATGAAGGCTCTTGCAAAATTTCATCAATTTCTAACGATTAGTTACTGATATATAGAATTTTTTTTTTTATTTTCAATGATTTATTAAAAATTTTGCAAACATTTCCGCGTTGGCATTCTACAACTAAGAACCATGTTTGAATTCAATCGGTTCAGTACTTTTCGAGTTAATGAGGAACGAAAACCACGAAATTTCAGAAAATTTCAGATGGCTATAACTCTAAAACCGTTTGGCCGATTATGCTCATGAACAAACTGAAATGTCGCGTTCTGAAGCTCATCCTAACCTGAAAATTTCAAGCCACTATCTCATTCCGTTATCAAGTTATCGTGACAACAAAAATATTTTTTAATAATTTTTTTAAAATTTTCTAGCCATATGATTCGCACAAAATTTCACAAACGTGCTAAGGCTAATATTCTACAACTACTCACCAAGTTTCAATTCGATCGGATTTATATTGGTTTAAAACTAAATTATTACTCGGAAACCGCTGGGCCGATTATGCCCATTAACGAACTTGTCCGTCGTATTGGGATGCGCCACCTACCCTGAAAATTTCAAGTCGCTAGCTCTTTTCGTTCTCAAGTTATCGTGGCAACGGCCGGACGGCCGGACGGCTGGCCGGACAGAATCAAATTTGACCTCGAATTCTTCATTGGGGAGTCGAACTTAATCGTTTGAGACCATTTTTTTCAAAAAATTCGAAAGTTACAGACATTTGGGCAAAACTATAACGCGATGTTCCCCAGAACATACGCGCAAAAATGCCTGTAAGCGGTAACATCAGTTTCAAAATTAGCCCCGGGGCCACGGTACGGACACTTTAACTCGGGTCAACGCTACATCCCCCAAACTGACTTGTCCTTGCACTGAATTGCTATGAATATTCTTTTAAAACCTCATAATATCGACTCATCACTCCCAACATAACCCATCCAACCCAAAAACAGTCACTTCTCTTCTGCGCATGCGCAATCTACTCGCGGCTAAAAGTCCTCTCAAAATAACACACCTTACAAAAAACTCCGATTCTCCAACACTAGTGGTTCAGGAGACATCACATCTTCAATCCACGCATGCGCAGACCCTCAACAGGGGATTCTATAGAGGAATAGCATCCGCCACCCCAAAACCCTAATCCTCTCTGACGAAAACACCACCAGTTAAATCACTGATGGTCTGCTCATGCGCATAACGAAAAATGCCTGTAAGGGGTAACATCAATTTCAAAATTAGCCCCAGGGCCACGGTACGGACACTTTAACTCGGAAACAACGCTACATCCCCCAAACTGACTTGTCCTTGCACTGAATTGCTATGAATATTCTTTTAAAACCTCATAATATCGACTCAGCTCTCCCAACATAACCCATCCAACCCAAAAACAGTCACTTCTCTTCTGCGCATGCGCAATCTACTGGCGGCTAAAAGTCCTCTCAAAATAAGTGTGGTTCGGAAGATATCGCATCTTTAATCTACGCATGCGCAGACCCTCTTCAGGGATCTGAATTCTATGGAGGAATAGCATCCGCCACCCCAAAACCCCAATCCTCTCTGACGAAAACTACAGCAGTTAAAGGACTTCTCATCTGCGCATGCGCAATATGGAAAATGCCCGGAAAGGGCAGCATGAACCTCAAAAACATATGTTTCGGCATTAAAAGCAAAGTATTCCGCAAAATAGTTGTAATTTTTTTATTTTTTTCATGTCGTTATTTTCACGAAATTTTGCAAAAGTGTTTGCTTTGGTCTTTTGCACCTAACTACTGAGTTTCAATTTAATCAGATCAGTATTTTTCGAGTTATCGTGAAAACAAAATTTTCAAATTTTCAAAATTTTTTTTTGCCACTTTAGGGCCGTCCGTTCAACACAAAACTTCGCAGGCTTATAAAGGTCATGATTCTACAATGTGATGCCAAATTTCAAAAAGATCGAGTAATCGGTTCCAGAAATATTCATAAAAAACGTTTTTACTAAAAACGGCCTTAACTCCGAAACCGCTCGGTCGATTTCGCCCGTTAACGAACTTGTCCGAGATATTTACGCTACGAAACTACCCTGCAAATTTCAACGGTCTGAGTCGTTCCATTCGAGAGTTATCGTGCTAACGGCCGGACCAGACGGACAGAATTGAATTTGACCTCGAATTCTTCATCAGGGAGTCGAACCCATGAGACCATTTTCGAAAAAAAATTCGAAAAATACAGACATTGTGACGAAATAATAGCACGCTGTTCCTTGCGGAACAAGCGCGCAAAAATTAACAAATTAATGGAAAACCAGAACATATGCACTGAATGTTAGTGAATAGGATATGTAAAAGTGATATTGATTTAGGAGTTCCAGAGGTACTGTTGCCTGAATTATTCGTTGTGCATGGAGGCCAATGCAATTTTGCTCTTATTTGAGTGGAATTTTAGTATATTTTGGATGTAATTTCATGAAATTTTCGCTTCTCGAGATTTCAGTAACTATCAAAAATCTAGACCCATCATCACTCAGATTGTAGAATAGTTTATTTTGTTTACTTGTATTTTTAGTTTTGACCGACGGATGAGGAATGTCGCAGTAGTGAAAGAATGCTCTAGAGCACAAATAATTGTCTGCTTACCTGTATACAAATGATATGAGATCTGCGGCTCTCCCGGATCCATCGCAAACCACGACTGGAACAGGAGGATCGTCCGTTACGTATTCCAGAACTGCTCGGATAGTATTTGTACCGCCTTCGATTACCAAGCAGACTATAGGTATCGGACTTTGAGTAACTGAAACAAAAATAGATATTATTTGCGTCTGGTCACCAAGTTCAGATGGGATGTTCTCATTAGAACCGTCTGGGATTTCATGATTCGCCCCAATCCAGCAGAGAGCATCGCTCAAATAGTGGAGGGGCGATAAATAAATAACATAAATAAACAGAAGTAATTCATCCTCACTCAATTTTGGGTAATGCATTGCAATCTCATTACAAAATAGTTGCTTTATAGTTGATGTTGTTTCGTTACTGTTTGTAGGGCGACATTGTTCTATATATTGCTTATGACAAATATCTTGTATTTCTAAGGCAGAAGCAATTTTCGAAACATTTTTTTTTATTTCATAGATATTTTACAGAGTTTGCGAGAGAGATCCAAGAAAGCAACCATTTAGTGAAATTATTCCATGTTTTGTATGCCCGACTCGCACAGCAATGGCTTCACACTTCAGTTAAACGTACTATTCCTCCGATTGCCTATGGAAGCCAGTTATAGTGAATTCCAACTTCTGCTAAAGCATTCTCTAGTTCCCACACGTTTGCGACCCCAAATAGTCAGGTATATTTCTCCCTTCGAATGCCAACCCCGATCACTAATTTTCTCTCCAAATATCGTATCAACTATGCCCACACACAAACAAGCATATCTGTAAATGCAGAGTAGAGTGAATGTTGACTCATAAGCAAACATCAGTGGTTTTGCGATAACGATATAACAATTTCGTAATTACTTACGAACGCAACATAAGGCTAGCCGCATGTTGGGGGCAGCCCGGCACAGCACAGCATAGCCTAGCCTAGTAGAGGATTTTGTAACAAATGCAATTGAATAGTACGCCGCATATTGGACGTAGTCGAGCACTGGCCTACGCGACGTAGTAACAGAGTACTCTGTCTGGCCTTCTACTAGGCTAGGCTATGCTGCTGTGCCCTCAATATGTGGCTAGCCTTAATCTTAATCTGTTAACGTCAAAATGCCCGTCGAGGTAAACATTCTTGTCATGGTAAAGTTCACGAACAATCACCGTTTGCAAATTATTAACACTGATATCTATCCAAATTTTCACGTCAAAATTTGTTTTCATCCACTGAACACTAAATGTTATAATAGAATACTAATGAGCCTTTAAAGCACGCGCAACGAGTTTGAAGACTCGACGCTGAGTGGTGTGCCCTAGACCTCCAGACGTTGCAAGTGCTTTAAAGGCAAGTATCAAACGCTGGTTGTTATTATAGCTGCATCAAAACTTCAATAACAATGCAGGGTTCTGGTGCCCCTCTCACAAAAAAATAGACAAAAAATCGAACATTTCAAAAATATGTATACAGGGTGTTCCTTATAGACATTCTAGTATTCAAGGGGGTGATTTTTTGCCTTATTTCAAGAAAAAAACTTCCTATGAACGTATGCCCTAAAAGTCTTAACTTTTGAGAAACAGGGTGATAAAATTTTCGAAAAAAAAAATCTGGCACATGTCTTCTATGCATCAAGGTGCATGTATACAAATTTTCATTTCCTCTATCAGTGGCGTCCGCCCGGGTTTTGCATTGAATATATTTGTAGAAAAAAATACTACGCTTTCCTTTGAAATAAAAATTACTTTTGAGATCCCCATTCATTTTTGAGCGAATTTGATCTCAGAGGTTCTCTTTGTCCGAGACGCACGGTTTCCGCTCACAAAATAAATCTCGTTCCTCTTCAGGATCAATTCCTCAAAAATCTCATGCAGTGTGGCAATGTTTGTGCATCGACTGAAAGCAAATTAAGAGATCAGATTTGTTCCAAAATGATTGAGAATCCAAAAAATATGTTTTCTTGTCAGATGCTCTGTTCTTGATTAAAATAATTGTATCAAAATTGGTTCATATCGCAGTACCAATATTTTATCACCCTGTATCTCAAAAGTTCTAACTTTTGGGACATATGTTCATAGGAAGTTTTTTCTTAAAAGGGGTCAGAGAACCACCCCCTTAAATATTAGCATGTCTTTAAGGAGCACCCTTTATATATTGAATACTACAAATACAGTTTCTAAGAGTTCTTTAAAAATACAACTTGAATGAAAATTATTTTACAGATAGACTTTTATAAATAATTACAACCAAATTACATTACAATTATCCGCTTTATAAGTAGGTTCCTATACTTAACCACTGACTCTAGAGAAAGATTTGCTGCTATTTTTACTCGCATTTCAAGAGCAATATCCAGGTATTCAAAGCTATAAGCTACCTTGAAAACTATGTGTTTCTAGTAGGTAATCACCAAAACTATCTGCTACTTTTGAACAACTTGCAGTTACCCATGTGTTAATCACATTTGCGGCTTTATTTCGTGTCAATTTTTCTTTTCTGTGCTCTTTCTGAATTACGCTTCAGACGAGGGAGTTTAAAACGGAATTTATTTGTGAGGGATGATGATAGGAGTTAGCATGTAGGTACCTATTTGTGTGGGTGGGATTTCTGTACACAGTGTGAGTTAAAGAATGATTAGATTTTGTAATAAGGACATCAACAAAGGCTCCATTCCTAATGAATCCCAAGGTGTGTATGAGATACCTTGCCCTGAATATCCGAGGTCATACATAGTTCAAACTAACAGACGTGTGATTAACAAGTATACGAACACCAACTCGCAGTACGGAAAGCAGAATCATCCTGAGCTCCTGTGGACAGGAGCTTTGGTGCTCTTATTCACACTTTGACAAATTATATCTCCGAAAGTATTGGTTTCTTAGAGTTGGGAATGATATCAATGGAATCTTATGATATAAGTGCATCATAAAATGAAATGAATTAAAGAAGAATCCATTGATATCATTCCCAACTCGGAGAAACCAATACTTTCGGAGTTATGATTTGTCAAAGTTTGAACAAGATCGCCAAAGCTCCTGTCCACAGGGCTTTCCCACTTTTTCAATTAAGCTTCTGTGCGTCAATTCTCAAGAATTTTCGTAATTAAATTCAAAACGAAGGTCTTTGACTCATCTCAACTAGGTGTTGGTGGAAATGAACTGTATTATATCTAGAAGTTTTTCCTGTGGCAGCTGGAAATAAGGTCCTATGTCATTCCAATGTTCCTTTATCATTTTTATAACTATCTGGATGGGGATGTTACTAAAAAGGGATATGACATCCAGGCTCACTGATATCTATAATATCTTCCATTGGAGCACCGATCGAGAAACTAGTATAATGGCTAACCGATTTACTAACAGTGGCCTATAACAGGAAAAACCCATACTATATAAAGGACTCCTTCGAATTTGCTGCTTTCGCTAACAACCTCAAACTGCAAGAAGGAGAAGAACTAGTGAGCCTGGATGTCATATCCCTTTTTAGTAACATCCCCATCAGATGTTTACAAATACGATAAAGTATGAATGACATAGGCCTCATTGCCAAATGCCACATGAAAAACTCCTAGAAATAATACCGTTTGTTTTCACCGACGCCTATTTTGCTTAGAGAGGAATATTGTACCGACAAGTCCCGGGAGCCCTAATGGGATCAACATTCGCCCCTATCATGGCACAGTACATTATGGACGATTTAATAAAGGAAAGATTGAGCCATTTCTTGTTTCATTCAAGAACTTCTTCACTGCTTCAATGATTATGATCAGAAAAAAACACAATGGAAACGGAAAAGAACAACTCGGTCCCATTCTTAGACACGTTAGCTGTAAGAACAAGTGTAAATGTGGTGAAACTAGACTGGTATACCAAACAGACAAACTCAGGAAGCCATATGAATCTTCACTCTAACCAAACACACAAAACAAAGATGAATTTTGTCCTGAAAATGAAAGACCGAATATATAAGATAAGCCACCCAACGTGGTAAACATACGGAGCTGTACGATCTTCTGTCTGTGAATTCCTACCCAAAGACGCTGCTCAACCAGTTATTGCACCATACTATGAAACCAGAAAACCAAAGAATGTCTACATCCCAAGAACAGGTAACACAAGAAAGAATTACTTTCATAGTCCTTCCCAATATAGACAACTTAACTGACCAATTAACCAACATAATCAGTGACATCAAAGGTTTGCAAATCGCCCTGAATTCAGTTAAATCCACGGCAGACTTATTTACCAAACTGAAAGATAAGATACCAAAAGACATGGAAAAAGGATTAGTATAAAAGATAGATTGTGAGAATTGTGATGAATGCTCTGTTGGCCAGACATCTAGAAACATCAAAGGTAGAATACAAGCGGCAACAACATGAACAATAAAAGATGTGCTCTAAAGCAGCATGTATCGCACATATAACACCAAATGAACGTTTGAATCAAGGAAATCACGATAATGGATAAGTGCGGCAACGGGAGGACGAGACTAGTTCTAGAAATGATAAGAATTGTGCAAGAAAACAACACCAAGAACAGAAACTTGTGGATAGAGCTTGAGTAATATACAGGGTGTCCCGGGGAGAATGCGACAAACGGATACCATGAATTAATGTCATCAAATTGGACTCGTATCAAGAGGTTTTAATCGCCTGAGTGCCTTCATTTGGGATATACAGGGTGATGTTCATCTTATGAGTGAAATTTCACAGTTTAATAACTCTTGAATTAATCAACCAAATGCTTTCAAATTTGGCAGTTTTGTCACTCCTTACTATCACATTTCTTCAATATTTCTGAAATCGAATAAATCATATCTGTAATGGAAACGTTTTAGACTTTTCCTATTTCCAGGAATATTGGATCACCCTGTACGTGAACATTATGACTTTTTTTCGTTTTCGTAACCACAAAGAATTAATTCATAATAAAAATTCTAAATCTCTGCTTGACACCGTCATACAGGGTGATTAATAAATATTCTCATATGAGTGAAGCTTCATAGTTCAATAAATCTTGAACCAATCGGTAGAATTATTTCGAATTTTGCAGATTTGTCACCCGGTACAACTGCCTTCCTTGTAATTTTCCTAAAATTGAGAAAACAAATAATTTGTTTGAAATTTTTTGCAGCCCATAGGTCAAAAATTAGAGGAATTGTACAGTAAGAGAATACGCAAGAAAATACCCTAACCGTAGAATTCCCCATCATACGCTTTTCACAAGAGTTTATAGACAGCTTCGTGAGGAAGGAAATTTTGAAATGAAATATGATCGTACCCAAAGACAAAGTGCAAATGAAGAGAATACAATCCTAGAACTAGTGACAGAAAATCCATCTACCAGTACGCGCAGACTAAGCAAGCAGATGAGGGTCCTAGAAACAGAGTAGGTACATAAAACAATCAAAAAAATTGGTTCAAGCCCTGTGGACAGGAGCTTTGGCGCTCTTGTTCAAATTTTGAAAAATTATATCTCCGAAAGAATTGGTTTCTCAGAGTTGGGAATGATATTAATGGAATCTGATGATAGAACTGAATCACAAAATGAAATAAATTAAATAAGAATCCATTGATATCATTCCCAACTCGGAGAAACCGATAATTTCGGAGTTATGATTTGTCAAAGTCTGAACAAGAGCGCCAAAGCTCCTCTCCACAGGATTTTCTCACATTTTCAATTTGATTTCTGTACGTCAATTCTCAAGAATGTTCGTAATTGAATTCAAAACGTAGGTCTATGACTCATCTCATGTTGGATTAATATACATATATATATATCAAGAAATTATAATTAGAGTATTCTATAGAATTGAGAATAATTATTGAAATTTTGAAAAATAATATCTCGGAAATTATTAGCTTGCTAGAGTTGAGAACGTCATTGATGGATTCTTATGATGAAACTTTATATTGAAAAAATTGAATTTAAAATTTGTAATGTAAACATTTTTTTTTGTTACTCCGAAACCACCTGGCCGATTTTTCCCAATAACAAATTCAACCGAGATATTCATTTCCTTAACCTACTCTGAAAATTTCAACTGTCTAGCTTATTCCGTTCAAGAGTTATCGTGTTAACGGCCAAAAGGACGGCCGGCCGGACAGATTCGATTTTGACAATGAATTCTTGATCAGTGAGTCGAACCAAGTCCTTTAAGACCATTTTCAGCCAAAAATTCCAAAATTACAGACATTTGGGCAAATTGATAAGCACTCTGTTCCGAGGAACAAGAACGCCAAAAAGCCAGAATGCATCCCTATCATAAACAAATTGTGCAAAAATTAGAATAAGGTGATGAAATTCCAAGGCTCATTTATTCTCAATGGATCATAGGCCATAGAAGAATGATTTCTCGGATTTTGTTCACCGATGAATTGAAATTCATTAGGGATGGAATGAACAATTCCCGTAATGTTCACTTATGGGCTCAGAATAATCAAAGATCAATCATTCAAAAAAGTTAGATTCTCGTTAAATGTTTGGTGCGGTATCTACAACATCGTTAGATTGGCCTTCATATTTTTGAAAATAGGTTGACATGAGAAATTTATAAGAATTTTTGGGGAAATACTTTTCCTGGTTTGCTAGGAAACATTCCAATTGAAACATTGTGGTCGCAACACGATGGTAGATGGAGCTCCTGTGCACTATTCAAGGGAAGTGCGCGACTATTGAAAACAGATGGATTCGGAGGTGAACATGTGGCTTGGCCTCCTCGATCCCCTGATCTGACACCGTTGGATTATTTTTTTATGGAAGCGCTTAAACAAGAGGTTTATGCAGTATAGGTAAACAGTAGGGAGCAATTGCTCCAAAGAATTATTGATTCTTGCGATATTATTAAATCACTACCAAATACTAAAGCAAAAGCTATGAAACAACTATCAACGTAATCAAAAATGTATTCAAATGGAGGTATACCATTTTAAACAATTCCTGATCTGAATATTTTTCCATTCAATTTGTTTTTGAGTTTTTGTTCTATTCATTATTCAGTTTGTTGATTGAAAGTTTTCTCGAATAAATTGGTTTCATTTGAACACTTTTTTCTGATTTGATATCTTAATCTGGGCTCTATACTCAAATATTAGTATTCTTTTTCAGCCATAAAAATCATAATTTTCACGCACAGGCTGATCCGATTTCACCGGTAATATACGAAGTCTAAAATTTTGCTAGTCCTTTCTGTTTTTCCAATGTGAGAAAAATGTAAGGAATGCAGTCGCACAGGATGACAAAACTATTAAATTTGAAATAATTTTACCTATAAGTTCAAGATTTATTGAAGGGGGCGTTTATTGATCACCCTGTATGACGGTGCCAAGCATAGATTTAGAATTTTTATTATGAATCAATTCTTTATGGTTACGATGACGAAAAAAAATCATAAGGTTCTTGCACAGGTTGATCCAATATTCACGAAAATAGGAAAAGTCCTAAATTTTCCCAGTCCACATCTCATTTATTCGATTTCAGAAATATTGAAGGAAGGCAATGGTGAAGGGTGCCAAAACTTCAGAATTTGAAATCATTCAGACGATTAGTTCAAGAGTTATTGAACTGTGAAATTTCACTTATAAGATTAACATCACCCTGTATATCCCAAACGAAGGCACTCAGGCGATTAAAACCTCTTGATACGAGTCCAACTTGATGACATTAATTCATGGTATCCGTTTGTCGCATTCTTTCCGGGACAGCCTGTATATGCGTGCATATCTCATAAAAAATGATAGTCGATAGTGACATTCTAAACCTATGATTTTTCAAGAACTGTGAAATAACTGAATAGTTGATATGATTTCGATATAGATATGGAGGACAATTGAAACCGTTTTTATTTCTTTTTAGCGCTCTTGTCCCTTGGAACAGAGTGCTCATCAATTTGCCCAAATGTCTGTAATTTTCGAATTTTTGGCTGAAAATGGTGTTAAACGATTTGGTTCGACACACTGATCAAGAATCCATGGTCAAAATCCATCCTGTCCGGCCGGCCGTCCGTTCGTTAACACAATAACTCTCGAACGGAATGAGCTAGACAGTTGAAATTTTCAGTAGGTTTAGGAGACAAATATATTTTGAATTTATTTTTTTTAAGATGGAGTTTCATCATAAGAATCCGTTGATATCATTCTCAACTCTAACAAACTTATACTTTCGGAGATATGATTCTTCAAAATTTCAATAGTTACTCTCAATTCTATATGATTTCATAGAATACTCTAATTATAATTTCCTGATGTATATAAATCAAACATGAGATGAGTCATAGACCAACGTTTTGAATTTAATTACGAAAATTCTTGAGAATTGACCCACAGAAGCCAAACTGAAAAGTGGGAAAGCCCTGTGAACAGGATCTTTGGCGCTCTTGTTAAAACTTTGACAAAACATAACTCCGAAAGTTTTGGTTTCTCCGAGTTGGGAATAATATCAATGGATTCTTATCTAATATGTTTTATTTTATGATGCAGTTCTATCATAAGATTCCATTGATATAAGTCCGAACTATGAGAAACCAATACTTACCAATACTAAGTTTGAACAAGAGCGCCAAAGCTCCTGTCCACAGGGCTTTCCCACATTTTCATTTACAGTTTTCGGAGTGCTGGGACTTATAAAATGGCCAAGCACAGACAATCTTCGCGTTGGAGCTGTGTTATTTCTGTGTTTAAATCGGTCATCTGTCGGATGGTGACACATGACATTGACTAACCTCAGGGTTGCGTTCAGAATTAACGTCGGACGTTGTCCGGTGCGCACCCGACCCGTTCGGAATCGACGTCGGGTAAATATCAACCCCGTTCGGAAAGAGACTAGACGTACGTCGGGGTGCAACTTTGCAACCGTGAAAATAGATGTGTAATAATCACTCGTCCTGTGCAGATATTGGTATTAGTTTTGAACATCTTAATATATATATTTCTTGTGTGCGTGTGTATGTGACTGAACTCCTCCTAAACGACTGGACCGATTTTGATGAAATTTTTTGTGTGTGTTCGTGGAGATTCGAGAATGGTTTAGATTTACTAAAAATGACGGGGAGAACCAAAGTTTTCATTGCTCACCATAATTATCCTTTCTTTGATGGTATACCTGGCACCTCCGCCAATTTGCAACGCGATGTGTAACTTCGACTAGACCGATTTTGATGAAATTTTTTGTGTGTGTTCGTGGAGATTCGAGAATGGTTTAGATTTACAATTTGGTCTACTGGAAAATGTTTTTTCAATTAATTTCTTATTTATAAGGAGTTGTTGATCCGGCGGACGGCGCTATCATCGCATTCAATTTTAGTTTGTCCCGACAGATGGTGCTACGATCAATTTGTTATTCAATTCATGTGCTGATTAAAATATTAAATGTAATTATTTTTTAAAGAGTTTTGAAGTGTGTATAAATAATTTTGTGAATTCAGATGTTTTTTTTTTGTAAGGAGTTTTTGATTTTGGAATGTTTTACATCAGATTCGACGGATGGCGCTATCATCGCATTCAATATTATTCTATTTTAATTTTAGTTTGACCCGACAGATAGTGCTACGATCAATTTGAATTGGAGTTGGCGTTAGGGTTGGAGTTGTCGTTGGCGTTGAGGTTTGCATTGACGTTGGAGTTGGAGTTCACGTTGGAGTTGGAGTTCGAGTTGGAGTTGGAGTTGGAGTTGGAGTTGGAGTTCGAGTTCGAGTTGGAGTTGGAGTTGGAGTTGGAGTTGGAGTTGGATTTGGAGTTGGAGTTGGAGTTGGAGTTGGAGTTGGAGTTGGAGTTGGAGTTGGAGTTGGAGTTGGAGTTGGAGTTGGAGTTGGAGTTGGAGTTGGAGTTGGAGTTGGAGTTGGAGTTGGAGTTGGAGTTGGAGTTGGAGTTGGAGGGCAGTACGAAGTCTGCCGGGCCAGCTAGTAATATATGTATTTGAATTTTGAATATAGAAAGTTCCTTCGTTCTATTACACTCTCTTAAACGAATTTACCATGGTGAATTCGATTAAGAGTGTCCAATACAGGAGAACGGACAATAGAATTCACCATGGTATATTTGATTAACAGTGTCCAATACAGGAGAATGGATAATAGAACATAAGCACAAAAGATCCTGACTTCACGTCAGTGCTTGAACCATTTTTTTTTCCTATTTTTTTTAAAATTTTCTCACGAAATTTTACACACGTCTTTATGTCGACATTCTACAACTAGTTAGCAAGCTACAATTTGAACGGGTCTATATTTTTTGGGTTATCGAGGAAATAATATTCCAGATGGGTATAACTCTAAAACCGTTGGGCCGATTATGGCCAACAGCGAACTCAACGCTCCTATTTAGATGCGCAACCTACCCTGAAAATTGCAAGTCCCAATCTCCTTTCGTTCGGGAGTGGCAACGGTCACCCATCCAGCTACTGAGCTCACACAAGGCTGCTCTGATCTCCAACACTATAGATCCGATTTTGTTCAAACTTGGAACTTGGCAGAAGATATGGGTTCTGAAGGCTCTCGCAAAATATCTGCCATGTCGGATGAATAGTTTCTGATATATAGAATTTTTTTCAATAATTTTTAATGATTTTTTAAAAAATTTCTAGTGATACGATCCTCACAAAATTTTGCAAGAATTTCCGTGTTGGTTTGGTATTTTTCGAGTATTACAATTATTACAAATATTATTTTTTCAGTACTCAAAGATCAATTAAAAGTAAAAAGAACAATGTTGTTATTGATGGATCAAGTATTAAACTTGAAGAGTCAACAAAATTTTTAGGTGTTCACATAGATCAATACTTGAAGTGGTCTACTCATATTGAGTATTTATCGGGAAAACTTTGTCAAATAGGGTATGGTATTCGTTTGTTGTCCAATTATTTGGAGGATAAATGTCTGAAGATAGTTTATTATGGTAACTTTGAATCAGTTTTAAGATATGGGATAATATGTTGGGGTTCCAGTGCAGAGGTTCAAAAAGTGTTTGTTATACAAAAGAGAGTGTTGAGGATAATATGTAAATCAAGGGTTAGAGATTCATGCAGAGGTGTATTTAAACGGAATGGTGTTTTAACAGTTTATGGCATTTATTTGTATGAATGTTTAATATTTTTATTTAAAAACAGGGATAGTTTTGCAATACATTTGGTAGATCATAAATATGAGACGAGAACTTTAAATTTCAATTACCCTAAGCATAGACTAACTTTAACAGAAAAACATCCTTCCTATATGTGCTTGAAAGTTTATAATAGATTGCCTGATGAAATCAAGAGAATTAACAATTTTAAGTTATTCAAAAAGAGAATAAAAAATCTTCTTATTAATTTAGAACCCTACTCTCTACTAGAGTATTTGAACTGATGGTTTTCTATTCTTGATGGGAATGGGAGATATTTTTATTTTCTATTTTGTTTTTCTTTTTTAGACACTATTGTGTTTTATGTCTGGCATAGTTGTAATGGATTTTGCTGTACATGATTCAGAATAAAGATTATTATTATTATTATTATTATTAAAGGAATAACAACCAAATTTCAGATGGGGATAACCCCAAAACCGTTTGGCCGTTGAGTAAACAAACTCAAATATCAAATTCAGATGCACAACCTAACCTGAAAATTTCAAGTCGCTATCTCTTTCCGTTCTCAGGTTATCGTGACTTAAAACATATTTTTAATAATTTTGTTTTAATTTTCTAGTGAAACGATTCCCACAATATTTCACAAACGTGCTTAGTTTTATATTCTACAACTATTCACCAAGTTTCAATTCGATCGGATTGATATTGGTTGAAAACAAAATTGTTACTCGGAAACCATTGGGCCGATTATGCCCATTAACGAACTTGTCCGTCGTATTGGGATGCGCCACCTACCCTGAAAATTTCAAGTCGCTAGCTCTTTCCTTTCTCAACTTATCGTGGCAACGGCCGGACGGCCAGCCGGATAGACAGAATCAAATTTGACCTCGAATTCTTCATCAGGGAGTCGAACCCAATCGTTTGAAACCATTTTCTGCGAAAAATTCTAAAATTACGGACATTTGGGAAAATGATAACGCGATGTTCCAAGAACATACGCGCAAAAATATAGATCCAATCATGTTCAAACTTGGAACTTGGAAGTAGAGTTAGGTTCTGAAGGCTCTCGCAAAATTTCAGTTATGCAGCACGAATAGTTTCTGAGATATAGAATTTTTTTCAGTGATTTTAAATGATTTCTTAAATATTTTCTAGTGATACGATCCTCACGAAATTTTGAGAGAATCTTCGCGTTAGCATTCTACAACTCATAAACATGTTTGTATTGGATCGGTTTCGAATTTTTCGAGTTATTGAGGAAATAAAAACCCAATTTCAGATGGGCATAACTTCAAAACCGTTTGGCCTATTATGCCTATAAACAAACTCAAATGTCACATTCAGATGCACGACCTAACCTGAAAATTTGAAGTCACTATCTCTTTACATTCTAGGGTTATCTTGACATAAATAATATTTTTTTTTTTAATTTTCTAGTGATACGATTCTCACAAAATTTCACAAACGTACAAACTTTTTGAGTATTAATTCGATCAGATTAGTAATGGCTGAAAACAAAATTATTAGTCGGAAACCGTTGGGCCGATTATGCCCATTCAAGAACTTCTCCGTCGTACTGGGATGCGCCACCTACCGTGAAAATTTGTAGTTGCTATATCTTTCCGTTCTCAAGTTATCGTGGCAAGGGCCAGCCAGACGGCCGGACAGAATCGAATTTGACCTCAAATTCTTCATCGGTGAGTTGAACCTAGTCGTTGAGATAATTCTCGGCAAAACATTAGAAAATTACAGACATTGGGCAAAATGATGACGTGATGTCATACGCGCAAAAAAAAACTGACGTGAGGTCAGGACTCTTCGGCGCGCGTGTTCACGTTGGCAAATTTGAATTGAATTATGAGTGTTTCAAGCTCAGTGGATAGAACGAGCAGGAGATCTACCCAGAGTGTAGTGGACATCATTCACTGTCGGGTCATAAATTAAGAGTGATTTATCTAAGCTAGAATAATGGTAGAGTAATAAAGTTGACAAAAAACACGCACCAATTGCAGATTGACTTCATAATGAAAGAAAAAGGCTAAAAGAGCATGGAGGTGGGGTCAATCTGCTTTGGCGTGCGTGCTATAAACATAATTATGATTATACTGACCCTCCCAAGTCTTCCCCAAGGAGGTACCTCAGAAGCTCCTAGGAGCTTGTGCGACTAAGGAAAGTCAGTTGTGTTCTTTGTTAACTTTGTTACTCTATCCCTAAGCACTCTCAATTTATGACCTGACAGTGAATGGTGTCCACTACCATCTGGGTAGATCTCCAGCTCGTTCTATCCACTGAGTTTGAAACACTCATAATTCAATTCAAATTATCCAACGCCCAACCAGCAAAGTTGTCTTATAACTCCAATGATTTGCGACTAATATATTTCACAAGTATCATATTAGTGCTTCCAAAATATCAATTCATTATATTAAAGCTACATAAACTTCATTCTGATGTAGACAATCGAAATATTTTATAAATTTATCATGAAAACGTCTGTTCAGCAGAATTATGAAATATGTTATAAAACTGTTAGTTAACCATTTGTCATGAGGTTTATAACTAACTTATAAAATAATTCCGCTTATAAAACTGAATTGCTTTTCAATGGTTGCTTCATTAATTCTGGGAATATTTATAATTTTATTTCAAATATATTAAAAAACCATTTCAAAGATGTTCTGTATAACCTCATGAAACAGTTATATAGAAGTGCTTTTAGTAACAGTTTTGCTTCCAGAAGTAAATTGTCTTTTCGGTAACCGCTTCATAACTATTTTATAGTATTCAATTTCTATGACAATATCATCCAAAAGCAGCTGATCATTCTGTCCCCACACTGAAAGTGTTTAATTCCATTCTCATCTGTCTGCACAATCTTGAACGATTCCAAAAAAGTTATGATTACCATGAAGTAAATGCATATTAGTTTTCTAGCTAAAAGCACAAATGTCTTACCTATGCATGAGGTTCAGGAAGCATTATGCTACTGCTGAAGACAATTTTCTGTAGGTGCAAAATTATCACCACAATCATGATTGATATTATTTCTCCTTTTGAATATCCTCGCAAAAATATGTATTTATCAGATATTCCACAGGAAAACGTCAACTGTTTCACTGATTTTGCAGGTTATGTTGACCTTCACGCGGTAGAACATAATAGCAAGTTTTATAGTAGTTGTTAAGTACCTAAATCATTTTATAAGAGAACGCCATTAAACATATCGGCATTTTTGATGACTCTGACTGCGGTGTGTTTTAAACACACTAAAAATCGCCAATGTGTAGATATTTCAACCATCCAGAGCATGAAATGACTCAAAAATAATCTGTAGAACAAATTGGAATACATTTTCGTACAAAGGATCATTAGACTGAAAAGCCACATTTTTGTTTTGTTCAATTTTTTTTATGTGAAACATTCGAAACAAGGGGGTGCGTTTAAAATATGTCATTTTAGTCAGAGCTGTGCCGAGCACTGAAGAAAAGTGCTTCAAGCCCTAAGCACTAAGCACTCAATAAAAATGATTACGAGCATCGAGCACAAAGCACCGCGTTTTCACAAAAGGCTTGTGATTACTAAGCACTTTATAAAAGTAATTCGATTTTTCGAGCACTAAGCACTAAGCACTTTCAGAAATATGTTGGAAATGAGGATATTTACTCTGAATTGTTATAAAAAATTGTATTCTATTGGAGAAATATATAAACTAACAAACTTGCATTCCCCATATGCATCATTGATGGATGAGGAATGGAGTGCAGCGAAACAAATTTCTATAAAACTAATGACCTCAAAATTAGTTCTATTCTCACACAGTTTGAAAAGGTTTTTATTATTTCAGGTATGATGATACAATTAAAGAAAATATGAATTCTATAAGCGTCCCAGTTTTTTCTGCACATGTAAAATGTAAAATTTACCAATTTCAAAATGGGATAATACCAGAAACATATAATTATGACAACAACATCGTATGATATTATGGAACCGAGTATGAAACTTAGGCCAAGTGTTTTCTTTACTTTACTAATAAAACAAACACTGACGTGAATGCAGTGCTTTTTGAGGCAGTTTTCCATTAATACATAATTTAATTCGAATTGATCAACATGCTTTCTTAAATTGATCAAAATGACAAAAATGTAATCTGCAGAAACCGGATAACATTATTTTCTATTGTGATTGTATTCATGAGCAATTTAGCATTGGAAATTTAAATATGAATATACCGGATAAATCTGTGAATTCACAATTTTTGAAAATAATCTACTTATATCTTCTTGATAGACGATCCGCATAATAATGCTTTGATACTGAATAATATTCAGGAGTTGGTAATGTTCATATATCCACGTCCCATAACCAACAACTGATAATTACAAAATTTACAAGTTCCGTTCATGCGTCAATTGATCTCCCTGGTACACATAAACTCCTCCGACCACAGCGCGTCAGCGTCTATTCGTGTTACGACATGATTTCAGAAAGGCTTAGTGCTTAGTAATCCTCGGAAGTGCTCGGGAGCACTTAAGGGATTACTAAGCACTAAGCCTTTCAAGAAGTGCTTGAATTACTAAGCACTAAGCACTGGTTTTGAAAAGTGCTCGGGAGCATAATACTCGGGAGCACAAAAAGGCTTCAATCACTTTCACAAGCACTAAGCACAATGCTTTGGCACAGCTCTGATTTTAGTGCTACATTTCATGAAGAAATTTCATTTGCATTGAGAATTTCGTTGTGTGTATCCAAACATGTGTCTGTAAGAGTAGAAGTATATGTAAATAAAATGGCTTCGTGTAAACAATAATGACACTTGACATCTATATTTTAGCTATGTTGTTATAATTCAGGATTGTCATTTGCCAACTTAAAATCAATTAATTTTATAGATATCATTCTATGTAACATTTTTATTTCAGAGCGCTCATATGAAAAACCTTATAAAGCTATTACAAAACAGTTCTTTAGATGGTGCCCAGCATGTTTATGAAATAGTCTTGTAATGTTTATGAAGAGCTTTATGAAATGTTTCGAATGACAAAACGATTTCATAAAATGTGCCAATTTTGGGTTTATATCTGTTGTATAAACGTATTGAAAACAATTCAGCGACTGTGAATGTTTTATTAGATTTTGGTTGAAAACGTTTCCACAACTATTATGAAATATAAAGTTGTCAGTTGGGCGTGGACACACGCGCCAAAGTGTGCTGACCTCACGTCAGTGCTTTGTTATATTTTTCGTATATTATTATATAATTAAAAAATTTAAAATCCCATAGAAAATATATGTCAGAATTAAAAATTCTGTGATATTAGATGATTCTCTCATTATTCAAGCCCGTTATTAAAATGGTACGAAATGTATATATCTTATAAAAGCTGTAGAGTGGTCTATGTGAAGTCAAGATGGCGGAAAGTGAAGGAGAGTTATCCGATGGCTCTGTTAAATCTAACAAAGAAATAAGCAAAAGTGAAGTAATTTGTGCCCACTGTACCAGGAAAGTGGTTGATTTTGTGACGTGCACAAAGTGTATAAAACAATTTCATCCTGGATGTATGACATCTTCGTCCAACAAAAAATCGGCGTTGTGTATGCATGAAGCAGCAAAGATCGTCTCTAATGATCAACAAACAGAAATGCTCATGATCAAAATGCGAAATGAGTTTCTAGAAAAGCTTATCATCGAGGTCCAAAGTAAAAATGAAATTTTATTACAGAATAATCAGTTACTGATGGAGAAAATCAAGGTTATGTAGATGTATAATCTAGATAAGGAAAAATAAATGAACAAACGACAACAGAGTACAAAAAATTCAAATATAAGTAAACTTCATAAAGCAGATGGTTCGCAGGCGCAAACTGCAAATCAAGCAGTCTATCAAAGAAACGTCAATCAAGAACGTCAGGTTACATTACCCAGAACGTTCAGTTTTGTGGTTCACAATGAAAACAAAATAACCTCAAACTCTACCGATGTCAATCCGCAATTAGTTGATAGTAAACAAATGGAACCAACAACAACTATAACTGGGAACTCAAACAACACACAGGAATGGATCGAAGTAAAATCAAGGAAAAAAATCGTAAAAATTGGTTCAAGCACTGACGTGAAGTCAGAAGCTTTTGCGCGTATGTTCTATTGTCCATTCTTCTGTATTGGACACCCTTAATCGAATTTACCATGGTAAATTATGTTGTCCATTCTCCTGTATTGGACACTCTTAATTCGAATTTACCATGGTAAATTCGAATTAAGTGTCCAATACAGGAGAATGGACAACATAATATACCATGGTAAATTCGATTAAGGGTGTCCAATACAGAAGAATGGACAATAGAACATACGCGCAAAAGCTTCTGACTTCACGTCAGTGCTTGAACCAATTTTTTTTTTCGTGCTTTTTAAAAATTTTCTAGGGGTACGGTTCTTAAAATTTTTTTTTTCATCATTTTTTTCAAATTCTCTATGGGTACTTTTCTTACGAAATTTTAAACACGTCTTTATGTTGATTTTCTACTACTAGTTACCAAGATTCAATTCGATCGAATATTTATTTTTTGAGTTATCAAGGAAATAATATTCCAGGTGGGTATAACTCGGAAACCGTTAGTTCGATTATGCCCAAAAACGAAATCAATTCTCCCTTTCGGATACTCAACCTACCCTGAAAATTGCAAGTCCCTATCTCCTTTCGTTCGAAAGTTATCGAGCCAACGGTCACCCATCTACTGAACTCGCACAAGAATGCTCGAATCTCCAACAATATTTAACCGATCATATTAAAACTTGAAATTTGGCAGTAGAGTTAGGTTATGAAGGCTCTTGCAAAATTTCAGCAATTTCAAACGAATAGTTACTGATATATAGAATTTTTTTTTTTATTTTCAATGATTTATTAAAAATTTTCTACAAATGCTATCCTCACCAAATTTTGCAAACATTTTCGCGTTGGCATTCTACAACTAATAACCATATTTGAATTCAATCGGTTCAGTATTTTTCGAGTTAATGAGGAACAAAAAACCACCAAATTTCAGAAAATTTCAGATGGCTATAACTCTAAAACCGTTTGGCCGATTATACTCATAAACAAACTGAAATGTCGCGTTCTGGTGCACATCCTAACCTGAAAATTTCAAGCCGCTATCTCATTCCGTTCTCAAGTTATCGTGACAACAAAAATATATTTTTTTTTTTTTAATTTTCTAGCCATACGATTTGCACAAAATTACACAAACGTGCTTAGGTTCATATTCTACAACTACCCACCAAGTTTCAATTCGATCGGATTTATATTGGTTGAAAACAAAATTATTACTCGGAAGCCACTGGGCCGATTATGCCCATTAACGAACTTGTCCGTCGTATTGGGATGCGCCACCTACCCTGAAAATTTCAAGTCGCTAGCTCTTTTCGTTCTCAAGTTATCGTGGCAACGGCCGGACGGCCGGACGGACAGAATCAAATTTGACCTCGAATTCTTCATTGGGGAGTCGAACTTAATCGTTTGAGACCATTTTCGTCAAAAAATTCGAAAGTTACAGACATTTGGGCAAAACTATAACGCGATGTTCCCCAGAACATACGCGCAAAAAAGGGACTATTTGTAGTGGTTCAGCAACTGAAAATGCCTTGTTCTCGGGAGTTCCTCCTAAGAAATGGATTTATCTGGGTCGAGTTGTTGGTGCAGATGTAGAAGAGGAGACAATCAAGAATTTCGTGAGCAGCTCTTTAAAATCACAGAATGTGGATTTAAAAAAACTCATTTCAAAAGGTAAAAATTCTGCATTTAGTATTGGGGTACCAACAGGAAAATATGAACAAGCAATGGACATGGACAAGAACTTCTGGCCAGAGGGTGTATTGATACGTGATTTCAATTTTCGAGGTTTTTTCCAGAGAGGTCAGAATATATTGAAGCCGCCAATCTTGATTCAATGAAAACTAATAAAGCTTGCAAACGAACATTTTGTTTCTTGCATCAAAATTTACAATCCATAGGATCTGCTTTCAGCAGAATTCAGTACGTTGTTGATGAACATTTTGTTGACTTTTTAGCCGTGACAGAACATTGGAGGGCTGAGGAACAATTGAAACATTATAATATCTCAGGTTATAATCTTGCATCCAGTTTTTGTAGAAATGATGGGGAACATGGAGGTAGTGTCTTATTTTTCAGAGCTGATATACCATTCAAGACTAGAATTGATATCAATAACTACAGTGTTCCATTCATTATCGAATGTTGTGCGGCTCAGGTACGTCTGAATGAGAGAAATATAGTAATGATATGTATTTATAGACCTGATTCCTCGACCTCAAATTTTAATGTTTTTTTGGAAAAACTTTCACAAATATTATCTCTTTGTTTGAAAGAAAAAAATGATCTCATTCTTGCAGGCGATTTTAACATTGATTTGTTGGTAGATACATCAGCAACTGGAATGTTTAGATCTTTGATAGAGAGTTTTGGATATCTTATAACCATTAATGAACCAACTCGAATTTCCAGAACATCTGCTACATGCATTGACAATATTGTGACCAACATAGTAGGTACTGCTCATGTTATTGAGGAACATATATATCTGATCACTCAGCCCAAAAATTTGTCTTCTCCGGAAACAAACACAAGAATCAAACAGTTGAGGAAAAGCAAATTAGGATCTTCAACCAGGACAACAAAAAGAAGTTCATAGAATATATGTCAGACCAAGTTTGGACTGATATAGCTGATGACTCACATGCTGATGTGAATTCATTGTGGAAATCCTTCTTTGAGAAGCTTAATGATGTGTTTTCTTCCTGCGTTCCCATAAAAACAGTCCGTTTCACTAACAATATTAACCATAAAGAGACAACTAACAACATCAAAGATCAAAAAAAAATACTTGATTACCTATTCATTTTATCTAGGTCATCTGACCAATATTTACCAGCATATAAAGAAATTAAATATAGATATGATTCTTTAATAACAAGTGAAAGAATAAAACTTAACCGAAACACGATCGAAAAGTCAAGTAATAAATCAAAGGCAGTATGGAAAATTGTAAATGAATCACTGGGGAAAAAGCGTAAGCTTTCTAGCCCAATAGCCCAATTGTCCCAAATTGGTGGACAAATTCAACAGTTTTTTTGTTAATGTTCATTCAGCACTCAACGTAGATGATGGGTCTGATAGGGGTGATCGTGGTTCCATACCATGTAATGAGAAATTCTTTTTCCTTTTTGACATCACTGAAGAGGAAATCATTCATACAGTAAGAAAGATGAAAAATTCCAGATCAACAGGATGGGACGACGTTCCTCAGGATATATTAAAGGAAACTATACACCTTATTGCTGAGCCCTTGGCTTAAATAATGAATAGATCCTTCAAAGATGGTATTTTTCCAGAAGCCTTAAACATGGCCGTAATAAGGCCAATATTTAAAAAAAATTGGTTCAAGCACTGACGTGAAGTCAGAAGCTTTTGCGCGTATGTTCTATTGTCCATTCTCCTGTATTGGACACTCTTCTTAATCGAATTTACCATGATGAATTCTATTGTCTATTCTCCTGTATTGGACACTCTTCTCAATCGAATTCACCATGATGATTTTTATTGTCTATTCTCCTGTATTGGAGACTCTTCTTAATCGAATTTGCCATGATGAATTCTATTGTCCATTCTGGACAATAGAATTCATCATGGCAAATTCGATTAAGAAGAGTCTCCAATACAGGAGAATAGACAATAAAAATCATCATGGTGAATTCGATTGAGAAGAGTGTCCAATACAGGAGAATAGACAATAGAATTCATCATGGTAAATTCGATTAAGAAGAGTGTCCAATACAGGAGAATGGACAATAGAACATACGCGCAAAAGCTTCTGACTTCACGTCAGTGCTTGAACCAATTTTTTTTTCGATTAAAAGGGTCCAATCAGGAGAACGGACAATAGAATTCATCATGGTAAATTCGATTAAGAAGAGCAAAAGCTCCTGATTCACGTCAGTGCTTGAACCAATTTTTTTTTCGATTAAGAAGAGTGTCCAATACAGGAGAATGGACAATAGAACATACGCGCAAAAGCTTCTGACATCACGTCAGTGCTTGAACCAATTTTTTTCAAATCAAATCCAAAAGCTCTCAAAAAATCACCCGTTATTACATAAAGATATATTCTCATTAGTGATAGAAAAACTGGCCTAGAATTCCTTTCTACCCATCACGAGATTTAATATCCACAAATGAGCCTCTCACCTTACAAGATCAGAAGCCTTCTGCAAAATTCAAAGGTCCCCTCTCGCAAATATACTCCTCTGAAGGCACATGGATCTCTTGAAGAAGAATCGCCTCTCAATTCCTCAAAGATATTCACTCTTGTTCATAGAAATCCCTTCAATATTTAGTTGCCTCCTCCTAAGGAGGATCTCTTTCAAAACCAGGTCTGACCACTAATGTAGGGCTATCATCTAATCTCCTATAGATTTGTGATGAAATAACACGATTTTACCATGAATATATTGTATAATAATATGTCATCATGACATTCATATTTTATTTTTGGAGGTTCTCGCAAAAATACGACCATAGACAACATATCATACGACGATTCGCATCCACCTACCGAACTCACAAAAGGCTGCTCGGTTCTCCAACAATATAGATCCGATCGTGTTCAAACTTGGAATTCTGCAGTAGAGTTAGGTTCTGCAGGCTCTCCCAAAATTTCAGCCATGCCGGACGAATAGTTTATGATATATAGAATTTTTTTCAATTATTTTTAATTATTTTTTTTTTTTGAATTTTCTAGTTATACCATCCTCACGAAATTCTGCAAAAATTTTCGCGTTGGCATTTTACAACTAATAACCATGTTTGAATCCAATCGGTTTTGTATTCTTCGAGTTAATGAGGAACAAAAATATCCAAATTTCAGAAAATTTCAGATGGCTATAACTCTAAAACCGTTTGGACGATTATGCTCATAAGCAAACTCAAATGTCGCATTCAGATGCACAACCTAACCTGAAATTTTCAAGCCGCTATCTCTTTCCGTTCTCAGGTTATCGTGACAACAAAAATATTTTTTAATAATTTTTTAATAATTTTCTAGCGATACGATGCTCACAAAATTTCATAAACGTGCTTAGGTCTATATTCTACAACTATTCACCATGTTTGAATCCAATCGGTTTTGTATTCTTCGAGTTAATGAGGAACAAAAAACTACCAAATTTCAGAAAATTTTAGATGGCTATAACTCTAAAACCGTTTGGACGATTATGCTCATAAACAAACTCAAATGTCGCATTCAGATGCACAACCTAACCTGAAATTTTCAAGCCGCTATCTCCTTCCGTTCTCAGGTTATCGTGACAACAAAAATATTTTTTAATAATTTTTTAATAATTTTCTAGCAATACGATTCTCACAAAATTTCACGAACGTGCTTAGGTCTATATTCTACAACTATTCACCAAGTTTAAATTCGATCGGATTTATTTTGGTTGAAAACAAAATTATTACTCGGAAACCATTGGGCCGATTATACCCATTAACGAACTTGTCCGTCGTATTGGGATGCGCAACCCACCCTGAAAATTTCAAGTCGCTGGCTCTTTTCGTTCTCAAGTTATCGTGGCAACGGCCGGACGGCCGGACGGCACCACAGAATTAAATTTCACATTTGGGCAAAACTATAACGCGTATGTTCCCCAGAACATACGCGCAAAAAGGAGATATTAAAGAACCAGGAAGCTATCGTCCGATCAGTATTTTATCTAGCTTTGCAAAAAGTTTCGAAAAGGTACTGAGCGGAAAACTTTCGAATTTTTTCAAAAAATTCAAGATTATTTCTCCGAATCAGCACGGAT
Source organism: Halyzia sedecimguttata (assembly GCA_937662695.2). Classification (NCBI taxonomy): domain Eukaryota; kingdom Metazoa; phylum Arthropoda; class Insecta; order Coleoptera; family Coccinellidae; genus Halyzia; species Halyzia sedecimguttata. The sequence goes on from OW569412.2 coordinate 116,171,542, forward strand.
ATATTCAAGGAAAAGGAACATAGTCGGCTATATTCGAATTATATAACTCTGTTTTAACAGCATTGGATGGGAAGGAATTACCAATTGGGTTATTTTTAGATTTATCTAAAGCGTATGATTGTGTGGACACAGAGATATTGCTCGAAAAATTATGTAAATATGGAATTAGAGACAATCAACTGAAACTCATAAGGAGCTATCTGAGTAATAGACCTCAAACTGTCAAAATGGTAATGAATAACTGTGAGTACCAGTCTACACAGGAAGTAAGCAACACTGGTGTGCCTCAGGGTAGTATTCTAGGTCCATTGCTTTTCATATTTTACATCAATGATCTTCCATCATTCCTGTACAATAAAATTATCGAGACAATTATTATAGAACTTATATCATTTGCAGATGATACTAACATTATCTTGAGATCTCCTAATTTTGGACTAACTGTAGAAATGGTACAGAAAATCTTAGATGAGATAAACAACTGGTGCAAAAATAATCGCTTAGTGTTGAATACAGCGAAGACTGAATGTGTAGTATTCAGTACAGATAGATCTTCTGCCGTTATCCCACAGCATATTAATGAACAGGTTGTGGTGTCCACCTCTACCAAATTCCTGGGAGTTTTCCTCGATAATCACTTAAATGGAACTGTCATATTGACCAACTAATAAGGAAGCTGAACTCAGTCATATATTCAACATTTGTGCTCAGGAGTAGAGTGGATCATCATACATTGAAGACTGTATATTTCTCTAATTTTCAATCGTTGTTGTCTTACGGCATAGTTTTTTGGGGGGGAAGCTCACTATCTGAACAAGTGTTTTTAAGACAAAAATCGATGTTGAGAACTGTATTAGGACTAAAATTTACGGAGTCATGTAGGGGACATTTCAGGGAACAAAATATTTCAACACTGTGTGGTCTATATATTTATAAGGTGTTAATTTTCATGAAACTTCATCCACAGTATTTTGAAAGATATAAAAATGTTAGTCAAACCAGACGAAGAGAACCATTTTTTTTTATCCTTATCATTCCTTAGCGATGACCGAGTGTTCTCCTCTGTATTGTGGGATAAAATTATTGAATGCTCTTCCTGATGAATTAAGAACGTTGGGCAATGTTAAGATTTTCAAGAAGACTTTGTATAAATTTATTGTTGAAGGTGAACCCTATGCATGGTCAGAATTTTTTGAATTGTGTAGAAGGTAAATGGTGAAGCTCTGACGAATTTCAATTTTATTGTGCTGTACAATAATTCCTGCATTAAATATATATTCTATTCTATTCTATTCTATATCGATGTTAAATTCGATAGATTAAAACGGTATCAACAGTAATTTTGTCAGCTGTAATTCCGCACATAACTCCGAGCAACCAATTCAAAATCGTGTTCCGAATTTCAGCTCGAAAGACTTAGAAGGAGGCGTGAGCTACCAGTAGCACAGATAATGGATACGGTTTTCAGAGAAGGTATTTTTCCGAAATCTCTGAAGATAGCTATGGTGAAACCTTTTTTCCAAAAGGGAAATCCAATCGATCCTGTAAATTATCGCCCGATAATCTTACAGACATCTTTTTCTTAATTGTTTGAAAAAGGTTTGGTAAATAGACTTTTAAGCTTTTTTCGAAAATCTGGAGTGTTTTCAAGATGTCAACATGGATTTTTGAAGAAAAAGAGCACCGATACAGCGATTTTTATGCTGGTTCGGTCAATTCTTGGTCCCTTGGAGGGCGGTAAGGTACCAATTGGGCTGTTTGTCGATTTTTCCAAGGTTTTCGACTGCGTGGTCCATGAAAAATTAGTTTATAAATTGTCGCTTTACGGAATTCGTGACAAACAGCTGAATCTTTTGAGGAGCTATTTGCAGGACCGAATTCCGAGAGTTCATCTTGATGTCGATGGTGTGATGTACTCTTCATCTGATGAAGTATTGGGTGTCGGTGTACCCCAAGTAGGTATAGCTGGACCATTACTATTTCTGGTGTACGTGAACGACTTGCCACACAGTATTTTGACTGAATATTAATATTAATATTAAATCATTATCATCATTTAATCATTTATTTTTTTTGTTACTCCGAAACCATTGTCCGATTTTGCCGAATAACGAACTTAGCCGAGATATTTATCTCCCAAACCTACTCTGAAAATTTCAACTGTCTAGCTCATTCCGTTCGAGAGTTATCGTGCCTACGGCCGGACAGAATGATTTTCGACCACGGATTCTTGATCAGTGAGTCGAACCAAATCGTTTAAGACCATTTTCATCGAAAAATTCGAAAATTACAGACATTTGGGCAAATTGATAAGCACTCAGTTCCGAGGAACTAGAGCGCCAAAAACTGTTGAGGATAAATATCCCCTACCTCGTATTGAAGAAGTTTTGGACTATTTAAGAAAAAGCTGTTATTTTACGACTCTAGATATATGGCAAAAGCATTCCATCAAATGGCAATAGATCTTTATTCCATTGAAAAAACAACCTTGTCACTCAGCAACGGCCACTAGGAATATATTCGAATGCCTAACAAGTTAAAACATGTCCCAAGCACATTTCAACATGTGAACGACAATGTTCTTACATATTTTCTTCATAAATTTTGATTTGTGTAAGTATATGGATGGGATTGTCATATTTTCCAAATCCTTACAAGAACATAATGGCCATCTGAAATTTATATTTCACAAACTACAATAATTTAATATTAATGTGAATTCTTAAGTAAAATCATATAATTTCTAGGTCATGTAATAACCCCAGAGGAATTATCCCGTAACCCTTCGAAATTAAAAGCAGTTGAAAATTATCCGATACCACGAACGGTTAAAGGAATAAAATCATTTTTGGCTTTGACAGGTTACTATCGCCGATTTATACAAAAATTCGCCCATATTGTTTTCACCCGAAGATAATAACTCTGATGCTACTATTCATTCCACTCGAGATGATACAGGAGAGTAGTACAATCTGGAATATACGAAACCTTTCGAAAAAATACTTATAATGTAACAATCCAACTAGCAATTTTATATTTTATAATAGTTGTGGAAAAGTTTTCAACCAAAATCTTATAAAACATTCTTAGTCGCTGAATTGTTTTCAAAACGTTTATACGACATATATAAACCCAAAATTGGCACATTTTATAAAATAATCATGTGCTCTTCATAAACAATACAAGACTATTTCATAAACATTCTGGCGCCATCTAAAAAACTGTTTTGTAATAGCTTTATAAGGTTTTTCATATGAACGTTCTGAAATAAAAATGTTACATAGAATGATATCTATAAAATTAATTGATTTTAAGTTGCAAATGGCAATCCTGAATTATAACAACATAGAGACAATATAGATGTCATGTGTCATTATTGTTTACACGAAGCCATTTTATTTATATATACTTCTGTACTTACAAACATATTTTTAGAAACACACAACGAAATTCTCAATGCAAATAAAATTTCTTCGTGAAATTTAGCACCAAAATGACATATTTTAAACGCGCCCCCTTGTTTTGAATATTTCACATAAAAAAATTGAACAAAACAAAAATGAGGCTTGTCAGTCTAATAAATCTTTGTACGAAAATGTATTCCAATTTGATCTACAGATTATTTTTGATTCATTTTATGCTCTGGATGGTTGAAATATCTACACATTGGCGATGTTTAGTGTGTTTAAAACACTCCCCGCTCTGAGTCATCATAAACGCCGCCATGTTTAATGGCGCTCTTTTATAAAATGATTTTGCATCAGTTTCAAGCATTTCGTGCTAATTTAGCTACCTTACAACTACTATAAAACATGTTATCATGTTCTTCTGCGTGAAAGTCAACATAACCTGCAAATCAGTGAAACAGTCAACGTTCTCCTGTGGAATATCTGATAAATACATATTTTGCAAGGAAATTCAAAAGAAGAAATAACAGGTAGTCTAATGAAGGTATCTTATTAGGCTGGACTCATACGTCCGGAATGTTACTCTGAATTCATATTATTAATTCAGAAAGCACCGAATTGCATACCTACTAATTCACTATTCTCCTCACACATTCTGGTTTTTTCAGAATATTAATTTCTAGATTTTGCAAGCTTCCAGAATTCAGATTATGAAGTTAAGAATATGAATTCAGAGAAGTATGAGGCCGGCCTTAATAAGTCGATATTTTAAACACAAACATGACTGTGGTGATAATTTTGCACCTACAGAAAATTGTCTTCAGCAGTAGCATAATGCTTCCTGAACCTGTATACCTGTATAATTCCAAATTAAAAAACAACGATATGTTATTATTGTACCTTAAATTCTTGATTAACTGCGGAATAATAAAGTTATGCATAGGTAAGACATTTGTGCTTCAGTTGAGAAAGGAATAAAATACTTTCAGTGTGGGAACAGAATGATCAACTGATTTTGTCATGGAAATTGAATACTACAAAGTAGTCATGAAGTGGTTACCGAAACGACAATTTACTTCTGGAAGCAAGATTGTAACTAGAAGCAGTTCTATATAACTGTTTCATGAGGTACGTTTTCACGATAAATTTATAAAGTATTTCGATTATCCACAACATAATGAAGTTTATGTAGCTTTAATATAATGAATTGATATTTTGGAATCACTGATATGAGTACTTATGATATACAGGGTCTTTCACGAGGAACCTCACCCATATTTATACGGGAAACTACTGAACGTATTTTCATGAAATTCAGCACTTATAAGTATTTCACGATGCTGATGAAATCTAAAATATTTTCAAGGCATGAGCACCTCCGGTTTTTCCGGAAATGACGTCAACTACCGTTTTTCAAATTAGAACACCATTTTTTTATTGCAGAAATAGATTCCTTAGAAAATTTCAAGTTATTTTGATGTAACATTTTTCAGTTTTGGTTGGAAAATTCTCTCTGAGCGGAAAAATTCGAAAAAAAAATCGAAAATAGAGCTCCGCTGAAACAAGAATAACTTCGAGGTTTTTGGATGGAAAATTTTCATTTTTGGGATTTTTCAAGATGTAAGATTGATGTATCCACTTTAGAAATCGAAATCGCGATTCATGATACAGGGGGTGAAAAAATCGCTTTCAAAGTTAGGGATGACAAAATCGTGAAAAATCAATTTTTGGGCGCATGTTCTAGGGGAACATCGTCCTATCATTTCGTCCAAATGTCTGTAATTTTCGAATTTCGAGCTGAAAATTGGCTAATAGACTAATTCGGACTCCCTGATCACGAATCCGGTGTCAGATTTTTGGGTGCCGCACGGCCGGCCGGCCGGCCGGCCGTAGGCACGATAACAGGAGCACCGAAGGTCCTATCGACTTCAAACTTTCAGGGTAGGTTTCTGATCAAAATGCGACGGTTAAGTTCGTTAACGGGCAAAATCGGCCGGACGGTTTAGGAGTTATAGACATTTAAAATTTTGAGGTTATTTCCCTGATATTTCAGGAACTAAAGAAGATGTTGAATCGAAACTTGGTAGTCAGTTCGAGGATATAAACGCGCAACTTTTGGCAAAATTCTGTTATGATCGAAATGTTGGTAATTTTTAAAAAAATATTTCTTTTAATTTTTTCGAAAAAAAAAATTTTTTTTCGTGAACTATTCATCAGATTGCAACAAAAATTTGTACTAACGTCAATTGTAGTATTTTGCAACATTGTGCAAAATTTTGGCTCTATACGATTTCAATTTCTGGAGATATAAGACAAAATGTGTCAAATTTCCTGGGTCTCTCTCAGTATTTTCATCGATTATTCTATGAACTCTTTGAATTCCACCGAAAACAAATTTTAAGACATAAACATAAAGAATCAAGTCATAGTTTAGACGTCGAAAGAAGGACGATGTTGATCGACTTGAAAAGGTACCTATTTCAAGAAATGCAATAATGAAATGCTTAATTTATGGATATAATATTATCTAGGTATTGTTGGGATCGGGCAGTTGGAAAATTTTTTAATAAAAAAATTTGTACCGACGTTAAATCAAGCATTCTACACGAGTGTGCAAAATTTCAGTTCGATACGATCTCAATTCCAGAAGATATTGCTTAAAATTCACATTCCAGCGTGTTTTGACGTTCTATGGTCACAGAAAATCGTCACAAAAATCTATTTACCTCATTTGACGGCTGTTTGTCAAATCAATTAATTCCAATAATTGATGTCAGATTTCCTACATACCAAGTTCAAACACATTTTATTATATGGAAAACACTTATTATGATCACGTTCTACAGGAATTGATACTAAATAGAAGCTAGATGAAGTTTATTGTAATGGAAAATTTGTGTTCCAGAATAATATTAAGGTATTCAACATGATACTGCTTTTTTTCTTTACTGGTCAGTACGGGAAGATGAACATGCGCCCAATAGCTCCTGTCCACAGGGCTTGAACCAATTTTTTCAAATTAGAACCCAATTTTTTTATGGCAGATATTGAATCTACGTTGAAAAATAATGTGAGTGTATGCATCACACCCTTGCCCTAAAATGGATATTTTCTGAGTTATTCACAAAAAACTGTTTTTCGTCTTGAATTTTCAGCTATTTCTTTTCCCTTCACGCCAAAAAGATGAAATTTTCAGGAACTGTTATTTGAACCATGCTGTAGATTTTTCACCCCTTCTTGAAACCGACTTCAAGTTACTATTAGGAGAACCATGGCAAACTCTCGCAGTTATAACTAGAGAAGATGCTCAAAGTTTTGACCGTTAATTTCTAGACATTTATTTATACGTCTCAGGAATGCTTCGTGCGTTGCTCTTCTTATTTCATCGGGAGGAAGAGATCTGCAAAAGTGTTTAAAAACCAAATTGAGTTTCAAAACTATGAATCTAAAAATCTAAACAAACCTGAACGCATTTCTGACTCGTTCTATGCAGTCCTCTTTATCAGTAAGGGGAGTTGAGTAGACAATATTTTTTATCCTACCCCAAACATAATAGTCTAAAGGAGTTAAATCGGGAGAACGTGGTGGCCAAAGATGTGGACCATTGTTCGCCCACCATCGATCTTCAAATAGCCTGTAGAGGATATTTGACACATTGAGTGAATTGTGTGGAGGCGCGCCATCTTGTTGATACCATAAGTCATTATGGTTCTGTACTAGCGGCTCAATTATTTGAGTCAATATGTCAGAATATCTATCTCCTAAGGGAGAACATTCTTTAAATAATGCAAACATGTGTAGTGTTCTATCTTACCAGTTAAAGTCCCATCATAAATGTGAACATCGAGAATTGCATTATTTTTGATGGCGCAAAAAACATTGAAACTCCAGGTCTCTTGAAAGTTCCATTGTCTGAAGTGGTGGTTGTTCTCTTCATCCCAATAATGACTGTTATGCCTATTGAAAGAACCATTCTTTGTGAATTTAGATTCATCTGTCCAAATTATACAGCCCAAAAAGTTTTCATTCTCTTGAAATCGAATCATCATAGCTTCGCAAAACTCTGTTCTCCTGACGAAATCAGTTTCCTTCAAATGCTGTACCCTATTGAATTTATATGGGTGCATTTTATGTTTTTTTAATATTCTCCAAACACTTGATTGAGATAATCCCAGATCAATCTCGGCATTTTTGAGGGAATTTTGAGGATTCACACGAAAATATGCAAGAACTGTAATTTCGTTGTTCTCATCTTCTACTACACTTTTTTCTCTGTGTATAGTTTTCTTAACGAAAGATCCGACATTTCTCAAGTTTGTCATGGTTCTGTTAATGGTATCTCTCGTTGGTCTGGGTCGGTCAGGAAACCTCTCAATGAACAGTCGAATCGTTCTATCTACAACTTTATTACATTCTCCATGAAGTAGAATGAGATTTAAATAATCTTCATTGGTAAAATTAGGCATAGTGATCGATTTTATAACTTAATACGAATTATCACCAAATTAATAGTAAACACAAAATGCTACTGAATAAAGAGGAATTTGGCAGATGTAATTAATGATATCTATAATTAAAAAAAAAGAATGTTAAAAATGGTAAGTTTTTGCATATGGTTCATGAGAAATTATTTATTTATCACTGGAGAGAAAACCGATGGCCGATTAGTTGAAATGAAGAGGATTCCGATACAAATTCGAATCAAAATTCGCCATCTATTTAGGAACAACCTGTAACTTTTTTCTCTTGCATATTAGGGTAGTAAAATCCAAAACATGGTTTAAGTAACAGTTCCTGAAAATTTCATCTTTTTGGCGTGAAGGGAAAAGAAATAGCTGAAAATTCAAGACGAAAAACAGTTTTTTGTGAATAACTCAGAAAATATCCACTTTAGGGCAAGGGTGTGATGCATACACTCACATTATTTTTTAACGTAGATTCAATATCTGCCATAAAATAATGGGGTTCTAATTTGAAAAAAATGATTTTTCACGATTTTGTCATCCCTAACTTTGAAAGCGATTTTATCACCCCCTGTATCATGAATCGCGATTTCGATTTTTAAAGTGGATACATCAATCTTACATCTTGAAAAATCCCAAAAATGAAAATTTTCCATCCAAAAACCTCGAAGTTATTCTTGTTTCAGCGCAGCTCTATTTTCGATTTTTTTTTCGAATTTTCCCGCTCAGAGAGAATTTTCCAACCAAAACTGAAAAATGTTACATCAAAATAACTTGAAATTTTCTAAGTAATCTATTTCTGCAATGAAAAAATGGTGTTCTAATTTGAAAAACGGAAGTTGACGTCATTTCCGGAATAACCGGAGGTGCTCATGCCTTGAAAATATTTTAGATTTCATCAGCATCGTGAAGTACTCATAAGTGCTGAATTTCATGAAAATACGTTCAGTAGTTTCCCGTATAAATATGGGTGAGGTTCCTCGTGAAAGACCCTGTATATTAGTCGCGAATCATTGGAGTTATAAGACAACTTTGCTGGTTGGGAATAACACAAGAAACAATTGTTAACATTATTTCCATTCCGAAGTGGACCAGACCAGGATAATACCCCTCATGAGCTTCTAATTTCCTCTAATTAAATAAATAAATCGTTGTTCAAGATGACGATATATTAAAATCGTAAAAAATCATTATAGATAACGATTAAAGATAAGATTTATTACTATAATTCAGGAATATCCATCAGAGCTTGTATTAATAAATATTTTCTCATACTTACAAGGATATAATCTCTGTTTAGATATGTGCTTTTCCAATTTTCTCCTTAGTACAATTTCGGCACCATACTTCCCTATTGTTCCATTGTCTACAAGCAGGAAATACGCGTGCCGATTATTCAGAGCTGCAAAACGTGATCTGAAATTGAAAGAACGGAAACTTACTTCCACTGAGTTGAAATAGGGTTGATAAGTATAAACAAGATATTAAATTTTTATTGGTAAGAAGTGTTATGTTGAGGTATACATTATTAAATGGCTCCTTTTTGGGATTTATCTCCCAAACTCTATCTATAAAATAAAAAAATTATTATTCTATGAATTGCTTCAGCGTTAGAAAATAAGAAGTTTGCCAGAAGCAATATATAGTGCGCGTCAAAATTATGGAACAGATTCATTTTCTCAGAAGAAAAATATTTGGCAACAAAATCCTGAAACAGGTCAATTTTTGTTCCACTTTTACCAAATTTTTATGCATTTTTGAAGGATTTTTGTTGCACCCTGTGCCATCCCCATCAAACCTCTAAATATTTTGAATAGGGAAAGTGGGTCCTGTGGTGCTTTTTTGTCTTCTTTACAGGCGTGCAGAAATTTTCAAGAAAACATTTTTCGTTTTTGAAAAATAGTTAGTTCAAAGAGGTTTTCAGTATGTGCACTTTGTCATGGCTCATTTAGTTTGAGACGATTAAATTTGTCACCGAATGAAAGTCGACCATTACAGTTTTGTCCATGCACAACTTTCAACCCCTTTCAACCCCCTCACGTCCACCCCATTTTTCTCCATCAAAGGGTTCGTAGGGGTTGAAAGTTGTGCATGAACAAAACTGTAATGAATCAACAAGTAGAGAGCGTTCCTGCTAATCGGGTCCTTTCATTATTAAAACTGTAATGGTCGACTTTCATTCGGTGACAAATTTCATCAGGTACCATCGTCTCAAAGTAAATGAGCCATGACAAAGTCCACATACTGAAAACCTCTTTGAAATAACTATTTTTCAAAAAAGATGAAGGTTTCTTGAAAATTTCTGCACGCCTGTAAAGAAGATACAAAGACCTTGCCAAAAAAAGTACCATTGACCCACTTTCCCTATTCAAAAAATTTAGAGGGTTGATGAGGATGGCACAGGGTGCCACAAAAATCCTTCAAAAATGCATAAAGATTTAGTAAAAGTGAAACAAAAATTGACCTGTTTCTGGATTTTGTGGCCAATAGCATCAACGATAAAATAACTATTTCGTAACGTTTCGGAGACTAGATCAGACCCCTTCATCATAAATCAAGCGAAGATATTCAGAATTATTTTTTTTTGATAGCTATTCCTCGAGCTATTCTAAAATTCGAAAATTGTCTCATTGAAAAATATCTAGTTCGGCATCTCTGATCTCTCTCTGATATCTGATCTGAAAATATCAAAATAACAAACAACCCTTTCCATAAATTATTCCGAGTCACAGATAACTTGGGGTCCTGGTATCAACCGTGGACAAAGTAATTTTACATTTTACATACTGAAATTACCGAAGCTACGAATTAAATGCAAGGGTTGAAAATTTTCCAGAATTAAATTTTCACTTTTCAAATTTTACGAATATCTGAATTTATTGAAGGGGTTATTTGTTTCAACCCCATATAGATATCGTAGGGGGTAAGAATAGTGATACTTCTACCGAGTATGGTATATAACTCGGTATATTACAACTTTTCAAAAATGTTTCTGAGTATTGTGTTTCGGTAGATAAACAATCAGAACTGAAAAATCAATTCATCCTTTCAAGGGTAATTACTCTGGGAGTGTTGTAAGTTGGAAAAAGTTTTATATCAGAAACTAGTTCTATTTTTGTCACCTCTTGAAATATTTCGCTGCAGTTTTTCAACGATATTTTCACCCAGATATAATAGGATACCCTAGATCCAAGGATTTGCCAAATCGGAAATATTCTATATAATATTGTACTAGATTTAGTTTTGGCAAAAATAAATGGAAAGAACACATCGCAGTAAGGAATCCTTGAATGTAATGGTTCAGCTTTTGTGAAGTTGACTGTGGCAGGAAGAGTATATGTTGGTCTTGGAAGATGTCCTGTGTTCGAGAATCTGAAGGTGTTATAAATGTTATGGATTTAATCACAATGTTAATGAGTTCAAGTATAATGGACCTGCCAAGTGTTCCCGGTGTCCGGCATCTGATTACTATAAAGACTGTAAGTCCATAACTATTAATTTCATGCATTAACTGTATTGAATATAAATATATGTATATAAATATACATATACAATATAAAGTAAAATATGTATCTATGGGAGATGATAGCCCTTCTTTAGGGCCCTGTAGCGGTCTTCGAACATCTGAAGTTCTGAATAATCATCGCTTGGACCGGTCAGACCTGTTTTTGAAAGAGACCCTCCTGGCCTTACGAGCAACATTTTCATTATTGAATTCAAATATTGAAATGATTTCAAGAGTGAATATCTTCGAAAACTAGCGGAGGCGATTCTTCTCCACGAGATCCCATTCGCCTACAGAGAAGTATTTTTGTGAGAGGATACTTTTTGAAGGTTATGTATTATTTTTAATTTGTTCGTTTCCTCCTGTTGTCTTTTCATTTTTCAGGTTGAGTTTCGGGTACCTTGGAGAAACCTATCCGTTTTTTGACGAGGGAAGAGGGAATCCATATTGAAGAAATATATGCCCATCAATATTTTTAAATTTCAGCAAATTCTGTAAACAGTAGTTACAAATCACCACACTCACGGGGAGAAAGGGTTTTTTGCTGAGGTTTTTCCCTAAGCTCTTGTATCATACGTCGAATTGTATGGTACCCCGTTACACCAACCTCTGCTAACACATATACAGCTCTCAGTCAAAAAAAAATTTTTTTATTTTTTTTTATATATTTTTATATATAATATATATATATTAGGGTGTCCCTTATTTTTCAAAGTTTTAATTTCACAACGTATAGGCTCTTGTTTTGTTCATTTGGACCCAAAACACTCGAAAACCATTTTTCACCTCATTTGGAGGAGAACTAACCGTGCCGACTTGCGCGTAAAGAAGTTCATACAAGTTCAGTCTTCAGACACAGAAGCGGCGCATGCCTTCTGTTATTGTCAGTTTATTTCGGCTGGTCGAGTAACGATTCGGTATTATTTTGATTTTTGAGGATGTCAGTGGAATCAAGAAACAAAAAAAAATGTTTAATTGGTGAAGTAAGTCGCCAAATAACAGGTGCAAAATTACCGTCTATTCGTTAATTTCTTATGTATTTATTTTTCAATATACGCGAAGCTAAGTTGACTGTTAATGACAGTGCAAATCTTCTGGAGTGTATTATATTATGTGAAAAGGCTAGAATACCCACCAAAGCTGTTCGTAATGATGTTAAGAAGTTATCAAGTCTGGCGTGAGCTTCAAACGGATAGTAAGAAGATTCAAGATGTTTATAGGCACCACAAGAAGACTTTCAATTTGAATAATGTAGATAATTTATTGGATATCGCACATGCTGATACTCTCGAAAGAATAAAAATTACAGAAGATAAGATATTCTTGAAAAACAAAGCGAGCTAGGATGTCCGGGATACTTAGCATGTGTTGACAAAAAGTTGGCTGAAATTGAACAAAGGGCAGCCCTGAGTAAACTGACAGAAGAGAAAAAGATATTAAGGCAAATGATTTTCGAGAGATTATTGATTCTTCACACAGCTTTGAAATACATATAGAAATAGAGGAACAATCTACAATCTCTGAAGAAAGTCTGGAAGAACTTCAGGCTGCCACATCTCAATATGTAAGTTGACAAGAAGGGGAAGAAAAGGTTTTGTGACCTCAAAATTAGTTGCAACTTTAGACATAATGTCCACTAAGCATCAAGCGAAAGCTGTAATATATGTACTTAAAGGCCGGGTTCTCAAAACTGCGTTTGATCCAAGATCCAGCTAGTTACTAATAGTCCTGATATTACGCTGTTCAAAAGGTTTAGAGTCAACTGGATGGCTATTAATCCTAGTGCCATCAAGCCATGTACCAATTTTGTTCAACAACACCTCTGTGGAACAAATAAATTGGTGACATTCTGGCGCAATGCATCAAGCTCTTTGGGTGGCAAAACCCAAAAAAAACACTTAAAAAAGCTGTTTGTTGCAATCTCAGTTTAAAATGGAAGGAACAAGCTCTACGTGATTTGAGTTTATTTATTGTGGTAGTTTATGAGAAGCCTTAGCTGGTATGCAGTTTGGCAGAAAAGCACCTTATCAACATTTTTGTTCTCTACAAACCTTAGAGGATTATGAAAGGGTTGATAAATTAATTTTTAAAGCGACTCTAAACGAGTTCTGTCAACACTTGTAGTACTTATCAGAGGAAATAGTCGTTATTTAAAATTTTGATGATGAGGTTGATGAGCGGACGAAAACGAACATTGTAGAAAATTTACAGCAAAGGCTCTGAAGCTTCTAGAAAGGATATGTCCCATCCAAGGAAGAAATGTCTGGCTTCCTTTACGTTTTGTAAAAAGTAGCGTTTAATCAGTTCATTGAAACTCACTCTTTCATTCATACTACTCCAAGTAGTTTAACTTTTTTCAGGGAAATCTTTGATTGAGTTCGTATCAGTGACAAGCAACGGATTAGAGAAAGAAAATTTTTAGATTAACAAGAGCACCAAAAACAGTTAATGACACAGCTGAACGAGATGCTAAATTAATGCTGGAGTTTGATTGTTTTATTACTGCAGATGAAGAACAGTAAAATGGAAAAATCTGAATTAATAATTAGATATAATGTACTATTTTTATTAGTTGCAGAAAGTTTATCATATAAATTTGTATTTTGATCATAAGTTATCTAATAGAATGTATTTAAGTGATGGTCTACGGGCAGAGTAAGGAAATGGGTTCAGCAGCTATTTTTGAAAACTTTGAAGCTAAGTCGGCACGGGATAAAATCAACGTAGGAGGTTGAAATTCTGTACTTGGGTTACTACTAGACGAATAAATATAATAAGAGGGTATGCGTTTCGAAAACTAAAAAAAATTTTTTTTTTAACATATAAGGGACACCCTAATATATATATATATATATATATATTAAAGAAAAAAGGATAATGCGGATGAGTATATTTATATAGAAAAGTATAACGGGTGATTCCGCAAAAGAAGCAGAGAATAATTCTGCTGGTACCTGCCGACACGTGTTTCTGCTAGTTGGCTTCTTCAGGACAGGGCAACCAATAAACCAAAAAAAGGTGAAAAGATAACTGAAAACAGGTGGCACCACATCAGGAGCGAGCAACCAATTTGTGCCTTCAGCTCTAGGACCTCCAATTCGGAGGTAAACTATGGCATCGGCACGGAGGAAGCATAAGCTACCTGTGCGATGCGACCTTAACCCGAGGATATGTATTAAAGAAAAAAGGATAATGCTTCTTTTGCGGAATCACCCGTTATACTTTTCTATATATATATATATATATATATATATATGACAAATTCAAGTCAAATTATAATATTAACCACTCTGTACTTGACACAATGTGCCCTCTGTATGAATTGCAAATTAAGAGACTACAGGAAAGAACGGACTATAAAACTATGAACTGTTTATGCGTAGTTGTGATCACCGCTTCGAATTTGTTGATGGCCTGCTAATGATTTTATAATTGAAGAAAAAATTTGTCAAAACCTGGACTCCCTCAATAAACGAGTTGAAAATAATCAAAATTTAATCATGTATGTGAATATTCGAAGTTTAAATGCTAATTTTGAAAAATTGCAAACTTTAATTGAGGGCCTCAAGGTTAAACCTAGTATAGTGGTGTTTGCTGATACCAGGATGCTGGAACATTGTGAATTATTTCATCTGGAGGGATACAAGATATATTATAAACATGGTGACATTAATATAACTGATGGAGTTGTGATGTATGTTAGGGATTCCATTGACGAGGTTACTAACATTGTTAATGTAGGTAGATTGAAACTTTTGAACTCGAATGTGCAATTAAATGACAATACTAAATTGGAAATATCTGCTGTTTATAGTCCCCATGACCTGCCTAAAGAAGAGTTTATAACAGAGTTGAAATCATATTTGAACTCTGCAAAAAAAAATTAAGAATCATCTTCTGATTGGAGATTTCAATGTCGACATCCTTAAAGATGATTGCATCAGCCAGGAACATTTGAATAACTGTTTGGAAATGGGATTTGTGTCCGGCTTTCAGACGGTCACAAATATTTCATCAGTTTGACATGTCTCTTATCTGTAGACAGAGCCAATTCCTTCTATTTCTCTATGAGATAACAATCACAGAACACTAATATATGACAATGATGACACACAGAATATACCTTACCTAGGATATATTCTGTATGATGACATATTTGGACACAGATTTGATGATCGCAAGTCAAAGTGACATATAAAATAGAAGCACCAAATTTTTCTTGGAGATTTTTATATCGATTTTCAATTTGAATACCATTTCGTTGTGCTTTGATACCATTTCGTTGTGCTTTCGAATATTTCTATAAATACATTACTTTACAGACGCGATATTAGTTGTGGCCAATAGCTGGAAGCTTAAAATCTTTTTCATATGTTTGGCCGTCAACAACCAAACCAGGCTCAAACCTTGCGGTCATCCAACCACATCTCAAGAGCATGCAGGTGAATTCACTGAACTCTCAGATGTTGAATCGACCATTGAGGGACCAACTGATGACAGCGGGCACTCATGGCAAATAGTAGCACGAAAAGGAAAAAGAGCAATCAGTCGTCAATCTTCCGATGAAACTACTAAAAAATTGAGGGTTTCCAATAGCTTCCAATCGCTCATGGATTGCAACGATAATGTGCAAGAAACTACAGATACCAGAACTAAAACAGATCCAAAACCACCACCAATCTATATTTATGACGTTTCCGATTTCCCTGGAATGATACAAAATTTGATTACAGTGACAGAAAAGGAATCATTCTACTCAAAAACTCTAGCTAACAACACTGTACAAATAAACCAGAAAACTCCAGAAACATACAGAAAACTGATAAACTATGTGAGAGCACAGAAGATTATTCACCACAGCTATCAGCTTAAACTGGAAAGAGCCTATAGAGTGGTCATTAGAAACCTACATCATTCTATACCTCTCGAAGATATAAAAACCGAATTAGAGACGATCGGCCATAAAGTGCGCAATATAATCAACATAAGGCACAGAGTAAGCAAGGAACCACTTCCCATGTTCTTCGTCGATCTAGAGCCACAGCGCAATAATAAAGATATTTATACTCTAGAATTTCTGCAACAAACAAAGATCCGTGTTGAACCACCAAGGATAAAGAACAATATAACTCAATGTACCAGATGCCAAGCATATGGGCATACAAAGTCCTACTGCTTCAAACCTTTTAATTGTGTACGCTGTGGCGGGCCACATGACAGTAAATCGTGCAAAAAACAAAAAGAAACACCTGCAAAATGTACACTATGCTCTGGTAGTCATCCATCAAACTACAAAGGTTGTGAAACTTACCGAAACCTGAAGCACGAAACAAAAACAACCCACGGTATTCACAAAGAAATAACCCCAGAACACTCACTTTTTCAAACCCTCAACCCACCCAACAAAATTCCCCACAATTCACAAGAAGTTATGCTGAAGTAACCTCCAATGTGCCTCCTACGACAAGTCATGAAATACCACAGCTTGAAAATAAACTCACCCAATTTCTTGATGAATTCAAAACACTGTTCAACCAACTTCTAAACCAAAACAGCATGATATTGAACATGCTATCTACTGTCATCAACAAAATTACTAAATGATGGATTTCTTACGAATAGCTGCCTGGAATGCCAATGGGCTAACCAACCATACCCAAGAAATAATCTTGTTTTTAAATCAACAAAAAATAGACATCATGCTAATTTCAGAGAGTCACTCAACCAATCTGACTGTAGTTAATATTCCCAACTACAAAATCTATTATGCAAATCATCCAGATGGTACAGCCCACGCCAGATCAGCAATAATAATAAGATCAGCCTTGAGCCATTATGTGAAGGAATCTCACATAACAAACAAAATACAAGGTACAATTATAGAACTGGAAACTTTCGCGTGGCCTATATCCATTGCAGCCATATATAGTCCCCCACGCCATTCCATATCGAGTGACGAGTACCAAAAATTTCTACTCAGCCTTAGTCCACACTTTGTAGCAGCAGGAGATTGGAATGCCAAACACACTTCATGGGGATCCAGACTTACAACAACTAAAGGACGAAACCTACTCAGAGTGATACAACAAAATGATATGAAACCTATATCAACCAGAGAACCTACTTACTGGCCAACGGATATAAACAAGATTACAGACCTTCTAGACTTCGCAGTAACGAAGGGAGTATCAGACCTCAACTACACAATCGAGTCTAACTTCGACCTATTATCCGACCACTCCACCATTCTGATGACATTAAGTACAAGCATTATATTGAGAACACCCCAAGTTAGACTGAGTAATAAATTGACAAACTGGAAAAAATTTCAAAACACCATCGAAGAAAAAATAATCCTCAAAAGAAAATTGACAACTACACCAGAAATTGACGAATCAGTTCAATACATAACAACTTTGATCCAGTCAACAGTCTGGGAGGCAACACCTGACATTGGTAGTGTATTGCCTCTCCCCTAATCGCAGCTTAGATTAGAGGTGGTTGAGGTTCTACAGGACCCTACTAGCTCACAGCAAAAACTAAAATATGGATGTTAAGTGGGCGCCAGACACTCCAACTTCAGAAAAACTCGAATTATATTTTACAAATTTATTCAATCAACAGTATCAAGATTGGCCAATGTGAAACATGCAATATAAAATATAAATACTAAGTCAGACTGATCACAAATGAAATGCTTAAACTACTTATCTTGGAATCGTTTCAAATAGAGTCACTATGGGCAACTTCACAATGAGTCAGTCTAAGTGTCCAATCAGGTTCCCCAAATTAGCAACAGGAACTGGATATCATGGAACTCGAGACTGGTCTTCTTCGTTGATTGCTAGGTCCCTCTATCCAAACGAAATAATTCCAACCAGGTGGTTGTCCTGGGAAACAGCGTAGATATTCCTCCAACTCAATAACTCGAGGTACGTGCCTGACAGGTGGTTCTCAAAGCAGGTTTATGAAACTTCCTTTATATGGAAGCAATTCGAAGATAATCCAACAGCTACAGAATAAATATAAAAAGGGTTCCAGATTCAGAACCCTTCACTCAAGGAAAATGGCCACAACTCAAGATAACTAAAACTCCACGGCTGCCTAACAAAAAAAAAAATGATTTCCAGATCGTCGTTCTCGCTTCGACTAACCAACTAACGCTGGAGGGGGGCTCCAGCGGACCGCGCTGACGTTCCATTGACATCGAACACAGAATCGATCTCGGAGTAGATCCAACGCACTTAACAAGTCAGGGGCGTCCCAACCAATACAACCGGGGTACACAAAATGCAACCAAACTTCAAATACAAACGGGATTCTCAAGAACCCGTTACACCCCCTCACCAAGAAGAGCGCAGGCCAGACGAAGCAGAAAACCACCTGCAAGGGAAGATGAAAAAAAACCGTCAAATCCGTGTAGACTACAAATTAGCGACATCGAGCGAAACATGGTCCGATCATTTCCAACTCCATCCTAAACAATAGACTGCAATCACGAGTCCCAAAATCGAAAAAAAAACAAAAAAAAATCTCAAACTGACGACAAAATCCTCCCCTACGGTTCGAAGACAAATTCTCTTTCAAACTTAACAGGTAGACTTCAACGTCAAAACCACGAGGCGTCTTAAACCCTCAAAACAACAACCAGGCGAAAGAACATGACCAGACCATACTCCACCCATATCACCAATCAATGTTCATCCAATGAACCAAATTCGAGCCTAAAAACAGTCAAAATCAGGCAAAGTTCAATCCGGGCCTAAATAGAACAGGAACTCATCACAGGTGACACACAGGTGCGACGCTTCAAGACCGGCATGATCATAGCAGTTGGAGGAAACAAAAATATACCGACTATCGCTAGAGATAAAAAAAATCGTATAAAAATAATTCTCAATAAATTAGGACGAGACAAGACAGATACAGGCAAAGAAGCAAAATGACTAGAAACACTAAAGCACGATAAAGCAAGTCCCCTAAAAAAAAATATCAAGAATACCATCAACTTTTCCCCTATCAAACTGGATCCCCCTAATTGACAGTTCATAATTCAATTCCCTGGTTCTCAAAAATCTTACTTCCATCGTACTATATCAAATTTAACTTAACCGAACTATATCAACTAACACACCGTATGATACCCAGATGAGACGAGTTAGAGAAAACCGAATCGATGTCTGACCAGTCGGTTCTCCGAAGTTCGAGTGTCAATTTTAGAAAGGTTTTGCTAAGTTGGATAAAAAATTACACGTTGGGCGCCAATTGTATAGCCTCCAACTCAATACTCGAGGTACGTGCCTGACAGGTGGTTCTCAAAGCAGGTTTATGAAACTTCCTTTATATGGAAGCAATTCGAAGATAATCCAACAGCTACAGAATAAGGTATAAAAAGGGTTCCAGATTCAGAACCCTTCACTCAAGGAAAATGGCCACAACTCAAGATAACTAAAACTCCACGGCTGCCTAACAAAAAAAAAAAATGATTTCCAGATCGTCGTTCTCGCTTCGACTAACCAACTAACGCTGGAGGGGGGCTCCAGCGTTCCATTGACATCGAACACAGAATCGATCTCGGAGTAGATCCAACGCACTTAACAAGTCAGGGGCATCCCAACCAATACAACCGGGGTACACAAAATGCAACCAAACTTCAAATACAAACGGGATTCTCAAGAACCCGTTGCCCAACAAGAACCCGTTACAGTAGAGTAACCCCTGACAACTACAACATCCCCCAATACATAAAAAATCTTGTGAGCGAAAAACGAAAAGCCCGCCGAAGATGCCAAAACTCCAGAAGTCCTGCAAATAATTCCGAACTAAATAGGCTCAATCGTCAACTCCATAATGCACTGAGGCAAGCAAGAAATGAAGAATTTAGTCACTACATTAGTAATCTAAGTGCTGAGGACCATTCAATATGGAAGGCTACGAAAAAATTCAAGTGACCGTTAACTGCAATTCCACCAGTAAGAAAAATGGACAGAACCTGGGCAAGATCAAATAAAGAAAAATCAGAGGTATTCGCAAGGCAACTAGCGAATGTGTTCACTGCACCCGAAACAAATAGCAATGATGAAGAAATCCTTGATTACCTGAATGCTCCAAACCAACTTTCAACACCACTTGAATCACTTACTACCTCAGAAATTCGCAAAGAGATTGAGCTTTTGAACACCCACAAAGCACCCGAATATGATTTAATAACAGCTGAAATACTTAAACACCTACCAAAAAAAGCTGTGGAGTTAATACAAAAATATTTGATGGCATGTTGCGGCTGTGCTACTTCCCCATTCAATGGAAACATGCTCACGTAATCATGACCGAGAAACCTGGAAAAGACCCTTCAGAAGTAACATCTTATAGACCAATAAGCCTTTTACCAACCTTATCAAAATTATTTGAGAGACTACTCCTAAACAGAATTGTATCCGCAGACATTCTACGAAACCTGATCCCTGATCATCAGTTTGGATTTAGGCAGAGACACTCCACGATCCAGCAGTGTCATCGGGTTGTTAACAAAATAAGAGAAACTCTAGAAAACAAAAAAATGTGCTCTTCAGTCTTCCTTGACATTGAACAAGCATTTGATAGAGTATGGCATACTGGTCTCTTATATAAAATTAAAAAACACATATCAGACCAGCTTTTCCTGCTCCTTAAGTCGTACCTGACCGATAGGTATTTCCAGGTGAAAGTGGATCAGGCACTCTCAGATTTTCATCCCATACAAGCTGGATTCCCACAAGGTAGCGTACTAGGTCCCATTTTGTACCTCATTTTTACTGCAGACATCCCACAAACCAACGACACCTTGCTTGCCACATTTGCAGATGATACAGCTATAATGTCAACAAACGCTGATCCAACAGAAGCATCGCACAAGCTCCAATTACACCTGGACTTGCTACAAAAGTGGTTTGTGAAGTGGAAGATCAAGGTCAACAATAGCAAATCTGCACACATCACCTTCACTCTGAAAAAGAGCACTTGCCCCCGAGTCTGTTTCAACCAAGCCCCAATTCCTGTGAAAACAGAAGTCAAGTACCTTGGACTCCACCTGGATGATAAATTAACATGAAAAAGACATATTAAGGCCAAAATAAGACTGCTAGACCTCAAAGTTAAAAAAATGTATTGGCTTCTGAAGAGAAAATCTCAGCTATCCTTGGAAAACAAAATTTTAATTTACAAGTGTATTTTGAGACCAATATGGACATATGGGATCGAGCTCTGGGGATGGAGTAAGCCAACAAATACAAAAATCCTCCAAACATTTCAATCCAAGACCCTGAGAATGATGTCTGATGCCCCATGGTATGTGTCAAACAAAACTCTGCACAACGATCTAAACGTACCCTACGTAACAGAGGTAATAAAACATTTCTCTACAAAATACGAGACACGCACTAACGATCACGAAAACCCTCTCATCAATGAATTATTGCACACCAACTATCCAAGACGACTCAAGAGAACCTGGCTAGAAGATCTGAGTAGATGAAACGCAGTAATCCGTCGCTGGACGGTACCTGTCTCAAGTCTTTTACTTACATTAAATTTGCTTATTACTTATTGAGTAGATTGTAAATTTGCATTGAATGAATAAATAAAAAAAAAAGGATTTGATGATCTGTGTACGGACGTTAATTGATGACGATGACAGCATTCTGTGAAATCATAGACCTACGATTCAACGTTGCAATTATGAAAAATCATTTCGCCGAAAGTATTAATTTGTGGAAGTTGAAAATGATATCAATGGATCTTATGATAAAACTGCACCTCAAAAAAATTTAATTTGAAATTTGTAATGTAAAGAACATTTTTGTTTCGTTACTCCGAAACCATCAAGTTGATTTTGATTTTTTTTCAACCGAGAAATTTATGTCCCAAACCTACCATTAAAATTGCAACTCTCTAGCTCATTCCATTCGAGAGTTACCGTGTTAACGGCCGAACGGAATAAATTTTGACCACAAATTCTGGATCAGAGAGTCCGAAGAACAAGAGCCTCTACATGATCTCCACCCACCACTCCATCATCCCTGTGAACCACCGGCACAGACTCTGTAGTGTCTGACGAATGTATTATACAATTTTTTTTATCCTTGTTGGAACCTACCTATTTAGCATATTATCTCATACCGGGCACCTCCGCCAATTTGCAACGTGATGTTTCAGGTCCAGTTCATACTGATGCGATATCGCATGAGCGACAAGCTCAGACAGATACTCCGCCGTATTCACAAAGCATTCAATCTCCGTTAAGTCCTAACTGAGGTCCTCAGTTAAGAATAAATTTGAATCGCAACCTCAGTTAAAGTATTTAACGGTGGTGAAACTGGCCTGTTTCACGTTGATTTTCACTTTAGGTAACTGAGGTTCCGATTCAAATTTATCCTTAACTGAGTACCTCAGTTAGGACTTAACGGAGATTGAATGATTTGTGAATACGGCGGACTATCTGTATCTCATGTACAAAATCTCACAGAGTGGAGCCTGTCTATCGCAAGGCGATTTGTCGCATGCGATATATCATTTTGGGCTCATATTCTAACAGTTCTAACATGTTCTAACAGTTTCCCATTATCCTCATTGGGACCGCCAGTATTAATAAAATTTTGAATGAAATGATGAGATTGCGAAATAATTTGTGAGACATTTCAATACCACATGTCAACAAATAACTAATTGATAAATCGAACTAAAAAATGAAAAATAAATAATAGTTTAAAAAAACTAAAAAAACACGCTTTTATAGCTAACCGAACTAAAAATTAGAAAATAATTTTTAATTTCAGAGAGTTTATAATACAGTAGTAGAAGATCGAACAATCAATCAGAATTTATCACCTCAAAATAAAATTATAATAAAGTTTAAGTTATTAACAAAAGAATTCAATTCAGAGTAAAAAGCGTGGGGTGCATTTTACTACTTTTCATAACTCTCTTCTCATAGATAGTTGCCAATAGAATGGTTGCTACATTTACTTTATCAAGCACCCCACGCTGTTTACTCTGAATTGAATTCTTTTGTTAATAACTCAAACTTTATTATAATTTTATTTTGAGGTGATAAATTCTGATTGATTGTTCGATCTTCTACTACTGTATTATAAACTCTCTGAAATTAAAAATTATTTTCTAATTTTTAGTTCGGTTAGCTATAAAAGCGTGTTTTTTTAGTTTTCTTAAACTATTATTTTTTCTTACGGTTACAACATTTGTGTGCCTCTCTATACTTGAAACAACAATATAATGAAATTTGTCACACATATTTGCAACATCAGTGCTGTCTAAAACATTATCCCAATCAACAGCACGAAGATACACATCTACATCCTCAATGTTGTTCATCCTCAGCTTCCTTCCGAGCAGGGCATCCTGGCATTTTTTGGAAAACTGGATTTTCGAGCATTACACGCAATGGTCAGACTTCCCTAATGGACGCAGGTAATCCAAGGAAGAAACCAAACTATCATCGTCACCGAGAATGAGGTCCGACAAAGACGGGATCTGATTTCGACGAAATTTAGAGGGCTGAGTGATAACTTGGATGAGATGACAGTTATTCATCATATCAATGAATCTACCCGCAGGCGTACTATCGATTGGAGGACCTGTAAGGGGCTACTTGATGTCATTAAAGTTAAAGCAATAAATACATAATTCCTTTCATTGGATACATTCTCTATAGAACCAAACAATAAACAATCATGCTCGCAAGGTCTAGGGCAATAAATACAACCAAAAATAATTAAGAAACCGGAGGACGCTAGGTCAAGAAAAACATTATCGATACCAGGAGTAGGAAAAGAATACGGAGTAATAGAAAAATTTTTGACAATAACAACACACACACAAATACAACATCCAGCATAACCTGCAGTGGTAACACTATCACAGCGATGTACGACATATCCCGGGATTACACAAATGGCATCCGGGATATCAGCACTGAACCAGGTTTCGGCGATCAGAATAAGATGAGGTTCAGTTGCAGAAACGAGTGCCAATAATTATTTTTTTTTGCAGAGAGAGAAGCCAGGTTTGTGTATAAAAATGTCCATTCTTCAAATTGAGCTACAAGTTTTTTGATGAAGAAACACCCAGAGAGGAAACGATGAAGGGCTCGCCTTTTATATATTTGATTCGCTTTTCACCTTTAGCCAACCGTTCTTCGAGTTCTTCACAAGTTCGGTTCAGTTTTTCAAGTTGCTCCCGTGTTCTACCATCAGAGATATGATAATTCTTCAGGGCAGGATTACCCAAAATCAATTTTCTATTTCTCAGCACCTTGAGAGGCGCATGAAAATTGTTGAAGCAGATCTTAACAGCATTCAAGATCCTCTTAACCACCTCGATATTCTCAGTTCCACTGTCTTCAGGAATGTTCCTAACTATGATATTGTGGGATCTCTTAAGCCTTTGTAAGATTTCTTTCACCGTCAGAACCACCTGAAGCAACACCATTCACAGAGTCACTCGCAGCAGCAACCATATCGCCAATTTCCTCAATATTTGACTTCAGGGAACAGATTTCGACCATAACAAAATTGTAAGTTGTGTGCAGATCTGTAATACTAATCTGTTCACATAGGTTGGTTTGAGTATTTTTGGCGCTCTTGTCCCTCGGAACAGAGTGCTTATCAATTTGCCCAAATGCCTGTAATTTTCGAATTTTTGACTGAAAATGGTCTTGAACGATTTGGTTCGACTTACTGATCAAGAATCCGTGGCTGAAATCGATTCTGTCCGGCCTTCCGTTAACACGATAACGATAAATTCGATTAAGAGTGTTCAATACAGGAGAATGGACAATAGAACATACGCGTAAAAGCTCCGGACGTCACGAAAAAAAAAATTGGTTCAAGCACTGACGTGAAGTCAGGAGCTTTTGCGCGTATGTTCTATTGTCAATTACCATAGTGAATTCGATTAAGGGTGTCCAATACAGGATAATAGACAATAGAATTCACCATGGTAAATTCGACTAAAAGTGTCCAATACACTCGTGTATTGGACACTCTAAATCGAATTTACCATGGTGAATTCTATTGTCTGTTCTCCTGTATTGGAAACTCTTAATCGAATTTACCATGGTGAATTCGATTAAGGGTGTCCAATACAGGAGAATAGACAATAGAATTCACCATGGTAAATTCGACTAAAAGTGTCCAATACAGGAGAATGGACAATAGAACATACGCGCAAAAGCTCCTGACTTCACGTCAGTGCTTGAACCAATCTATTATTGATGGTATGGCACTTATTCACAAAATTCATTTAAATAAGTTCAAACTTTTGTTGATATTGTCGAAGCTTTCTTCATAAAAATTATGGAATTTTTATATATTTCTGGAGGATTCGATGATCCAACAAAATGTTTCAAGTTGTATGGATCTTTACTTTGTGAGGTACTTGAATTGCAATCAAACCACTTCGAAGCTGATTCAAGAATTTTTGTCTTTTTGTCAATCTGCTCATATAATCATAATCAGCGCTGATACAGATGTATTCTTCTTGGCAGTTAATTTCTGGAAATACTTAGCAAATATTGGGTGTTTCGGTCTGTGGTTTGACGGTTCTCATACAAAGAAATATTTTTTATAGGATGCCATTTGGCTGCTGAACACCTGGGTGAAAGCATATGCAATATTTTTCCAGCATTGCATGCTGTAAGTGCTTGCGACACTACTAGCAGATTTGGTAGTAAAATGCAATGTTTGAAAGCTGCGTCTGAAGATTTTGTACAAACAGCTTTAATGCCTTTGGGAAACCTCAACAATTCAAACAGTTAGAAATGGTTTGCAGATATTTATTTTCAAGGAAAAAATTATCTGCTGAAGAACTCAGATATAAACTGATATCTCAAAATATAGGTTTCAATTTCAATTTGATGAAAGTGATATGCACTTCAGATGCTTCGCATTTGCATTTATTAAGGGCTACAGTACAAACATTTATATGGAAAAATTCTCATCAAACACAATTACCACCCATTGATTATTATTGTTCATTTGGTTATGAAAAGCCGAACGATGACTTACGTCCACGGCAAATAACGAAGCAACGAAGCCGTCTTTATCAGAGTCATTAATTCCACCATGTAATGCAAAAAAATTGGTTCAAGCACTGACGTGAAGTCAGAAGCTTTTGCGCGTATGTTCTATTGTCCATTCTTCTGTATTGGACACTTAATTCGAATTTACCATGGTAAATTCGAATTAAGTGTCAAATACAGGAGAATGAACAACATAATTTACCATGGTAAATTCGATTAAGGGTGCCCAATACAGAAGAATGGACAATAGAACATACGCGCAAAAGCTTCTGAAGTCACTATTCAACGGTTTTTTTTCTGGGTTTTCTCTCCCAAACTCTGAAAAATATCTATAAAATAAAAATTAATTATTTTGTGATTTGCTTCTGCGTAAGAAACACAGGATATTTGTCAGAAGCAATCAATTGAACAATGTTGCCTAACAAACAACAACGAAACAACATCAACGAAGAAACAACTATATCGTAACGATTCGGAGTCTATATCAGACTCCTTCTTCAGACGTTCAATGAAAATCGAGAGAATTATTTTGTTGGTAGTTATTTGGTGAAATTCAAGAATTGTCACATTGACAGTATTTAAAAATCATAGCTAACATAGTTTTACTTCGCATAGAAATTTCCAAGTTCCAACTCCTTTTTCAATAAATTTAGCCAAATATGGTCAATACCAATTGAGCAATTTGCAAAATTGCATTCTCTGTTCAATAAAATACAAGTTGACTCCTTAAGTTTCCTTTTCATAAAATCAGGTTCTGTCATTAGAATCTTTGTATTACTCCAATCCATCATGTGATCTCCTTGGATTGTACATACATGTTCTGCTATTTTTGATTTCTGTATGTCTCTATTTCTCAAGTTATTCTTATGCTCTGACTTTCTTACTTCTAGTGGTCTTGATGTTTCTCCTGTGTATGATTCACCACAAATACAAGGAATATTATATACACAGTTTTTTGATTTTTGTTTTTCATTTATGTTTTCGTTAATAAAGACCTAAGATCATTCTGTGTTTTGAAGACGGTTCTTATATTGAACTTAGAACCGATTCTTCTAATTTTTTCAGAAAGGCCACGAACATAAGGGATCACATTCAACAGATTGGGTTGCTGTTCTTGTTGATTATTCTGTTGTACTTGTTGATTATTTTGTTGTTCTTGTTTATTTGTTTTTCTATCTAAATTCATGATACATGTATTTATGAATTGCCTCGGATATCCATTTTCTTCAAGAAATTTTGTGATGAAATCAATTTCATTATTTCGAATTTCAAGAGTAGAACAAATTAGGTTCGCTCTATCATAAAGTGTTTCAATAACACCTCTTTTTACACTAAGCTGATGGTTTGAATAGATATTTAAATTTCTATTCAAACCATCAGCTTAGTGTAAAAAGAGGTGTTATTAAAACACTTTATGATAGAGCGAACCTAATTTCTTCTACTCTTGAAATTCGAAATAATGAAATTGATTTCATCAAAAAATTTCTTGAAGAAAATGGATATCCGAGGCAATTCATAAATACATGTATCATGAATTTAGATAGAAAAACAAATAAACAAGAACAACAAAATAATCAACAAGTACAACAGAATAATCAACAAAAACAGCAACCCAATCTGTTGAATGTGATCCCTTATGTTCGTGGCCTTTCTGAAAAAATTAGAAGAATCGGTTCTATGTTCAATATAAGAACCGTCTTCAAAACACAGAATGATCTTAGGTCTTTATTAACGAAAACAAAACCCATAAATGAAAAACAAAAATCAAAAAACTGTGTATATAATATTCCTTGTATTTGTGGTGAATCATACACAGGAGAAACATCAAGACCACTAGAAGTAAGAAAGTCAGAGCATAAGAATAACTTGAGAAATAGAGACATACAGAAATCAAAAATAGCAGAACATGTATGTACAATCCAAGGAGATCACATGATGGATTGGAGTAATACAAAGATTCTAATGACAGAACCTGATTTTATGAAAAGGAAACTTAAGGAGTCAACTTGTATTTTATTGAACAGAGAATGCAATTTTGCAAATTGCTCAATTGGTATTGACCATATTTGGCTAAATTTATTGAAAAAGGAGTTGGAACTTGGAAATTTCTATGCGAAGTAAAACTATGTTAGCTATGATTTTTAAATACTGTCAATGTGACAATTCTTGAATTTCACCAAATAACTACCAACAAAATAATTCTCTCGATTTTCATTGAACGTCTGAAGAAGGAGTCTGATATAGACTCCGAATCGTTACGATATAGTTGTTTCTCTATTTCAGTATCGTAATGAGTTCATTCCAGCACTAAAAACAGTGCTGGAATGAACTCATTCCCGCATTGTTTCTAGTTATATTTTTCGTTTTGTGATAGTCAGCACTGACATTCGATCCTGTCAAATTTCACCACACGTCAATTATTGTCAATATAAGATAATCTGGACGAGGTGAAATAATTGTTGGGAAGAAAGGTTTTATTTTCATCAAAAAATAAGGTACTAGAGATTTCCTTCTTGATAATTTTGAATCATTCATGATATTAGGAAACTGTTAAATCTGATCTCCATGCTCTACGTACAATTTAAATTCCGTGATCTGTCAACTTTCGTAACAGTTCCACCAACTGCCAAGATACAATACAAAAGTCACTAGGATGTATAATCCTAATTGTTCATTAAATTTCAACAGTATTTTACAAAACTTGCCTGAAATAGAGAAAATATCGTCTAATACTCGTTGCAGAAGGCAATTCCACCACTCATGCGTCCGAAAACTCGCTCCTTCGTCGCTCGTTTTCGAATTTCGCATTCGTGTTTGAATATCAGCCCATTCTGCAACTTGTTTTAGAATATACTATTCTTCGTTGATGTTGTTTCGTTGTTGTTTGTTAGGCAACATTGTTCAATTGATTGCTTCTGACAAATATCCTGTGTTTCTTACGCAGAAGCAAATCACAAAATAATTAATTTTTATTTTATAGATATTTTTCAGAGTTTGGGAGAGAAAATCCAGAAAAAAAAACCGTTAAATAATGAGTATACCTCCCACAGTATCCTTTAATGATTATTTTCTGACTTCCCGTCAGTGCTTGAACCAATTTTTTTCAATGATTTCTTAAAAATTTTCTAGTGATACGATCCTCACAAAATTTTGCAAGAACTTTCGCGTTGGCATTCGACAATTAATAACTAAGTTTGAATTGGATTGGTTCTATATTTTTCAAGTTATTGCGAAAATAACAATCAAATTTCAGATGAATATAACTCCAAAAACGTTTGACCGATTATGCTCATGAACAAACTCAAATGTCGCATTCAGATGCACCACCTAACCTGAAAATTTCAAATCGCTCTCTTTCCTTTCTCAGGTTATCGTGACATAAGAAATATTTTTTTTAATTTTCTAGCGATACGGTTCACACAAAATTCTACACACGTCTGCAAGTCGATATTCTACAACTAATTGGCAAGCTTCAATTCGATCGAGTCTATATTTTTTGAGTTATCGAGGAAATAATATTCCAGGTGCGTATAACTCGGAAACCGTTAAACCTATTTATGCCCAAAAACGAACTAAACTCTCCCATTCGGATACGAAAACTACCCTGAAAATTGCAAGTCCCTATCTCCTTTCGTTCGAAACTTATCGAGGCAACGGTCACCCATCTACTGAACTCGCACAAGAATGCTCGAATCTCCAACAATATTTAACCGATCGTATTAAAACTTGAAACTTGGCAGTAGAGTTAGGTTATGAAGGCTCTTGCAAAATTTCAGCAATTTTAAACGGTCAGTTACTGATATATAGAATTTTCTTTTTTTATTTTCAATGATTTATTAAAATTTTTCTACAAATGCTATCCCCACTAAATTTTGCAAACATTTCCACGTTGGCATTCTACAACTAATAACCATGTTTGAATTCAATCGGTTCAGTATTTTTCGAGTTAAAGAGGAACTAAAAACCACCAAATTTCAGAAAATTTCAGATGGCTATATCTCTAAAACCGTTTGGCCGATTATGCTCATAATCAAACTGAAATGTCGCGTTCTAGTGCACATCCTAACCTGAAAACTTGAAGCCGCTATCTCTTTCCGTTCTCAAGTTATCGTGACAACAAAAATATTTTTTAATAATTTTTTAATAATTTTCTACCCATACGATTCGCACAAAATTTCACAAACGTGCTAAGGTTCATATTCTGCAACTACTCACCAAGCTTCAATTTGATCGGATTTATATTGGTTGAAAACAAAATTATTACTCGGAAACCGCTGGGCCGATTATGCCCGTTAACGAATTTGTCCGTCGTATTGGGATGCGCCACCTACTCTGAAAATTTCAAGTCGCTAGCTCTTTTCGTTCTCAAGTTATCGTGGCAACGGCCGGACGGGCGGACGGCCGGCCGGACAGAATCAAATTTGACCTCGAATTCTTCATTGGGGAGTCGAACTTAATCGTTTGAGACCATTTTTTTCAAAAAATTCGAAAGTTACAGACATTTGGGCAAAACTATAACGCGATGTTCCCCAGAACATACGCGCAAAAATCAGAATTATTTTGTATTTCATTATGTACGTAAATGCATCAACAACGAATGTCAAAATAAAATTGAGCAATTTTTTACCAACTTTAAGTACATTTATGCTTTAAATTCGCTGATTTTTTATATGTACCTATCTTTTATTTTTTGCGCGTATATTCTGGGGAACATACGCGTTATAGTTTTGCCCAAATGTGAAATTTAATTCTGTGGTGCCGTCCGGCCGTCCGGCCGTTGCCACGATAACTTGAGAACGAAAAGAGCCAGCGACTTGAAATTTTCAGGGTGGGTTGCGCATCCCAATACGACGGACAAGTTCGTTAATGGGTATAATCGGCCCAATGGTTTCCGAGTAATAATTTTGTTTTCAACCAAAATAAATCCGATCGAATTTAAACTTGGTGAATAGTTGTAGAATATAGACCTAAGCACGTTCGTGAAATTTTGTGAGAATCGTATTGCTAGAAAATTATTAAAAAATTATTAAAAAATATTTTTGTTGTCACGATAACCTGAGAACGGAAGGAGATAGCGGCTTGAAAATTTCAGGTTAGGTTGTGCATCTGAATGCGACATTTGAGTTTGTTTATGAGCATAATCGTCCAAACGGTTTTAGAGTTATAGCCATCTAAAATTTTCTGAAATTTGGTAGTTTTTTGTTCCTCATTAACTCGAAGAATACAAAACCGATTGAATTCAAACATTGCTATTAATTGAAGAATGCCAACGCGAAAATTCTCGCAGAATTTCGTGAGGATGGTATAACTAGAAAATTTAAAAAAAAATAGTTGAAAATTATTGAAAACAAATCTATATATCATAAACTGTTCGTCCGGCATGGCTGAAATTTTGGAACAGCCTTCAGAACCTAACTCTACTGCAGAATTCCAAGTTTGAACATGATCGGATCTATATTGTTGGAGAACCGGGCAGCCTTTTGTGAGTTCGGTAGCGTAGTGGTAGCCAAGTGTAGCGTGTAGCGGATGGGAATCGTCGTATGATAATATGTAGTCTATGGTCGTATTTTTGCGAGAAGCTTCAAAAATAAATATATGAATGTCATGATGACATATTTCCGCTCGTATATTATGGGAAAATCGTCTTATTTCATCACAAATCTATGGGAGATGATAGCCCTACATTAGTGGTCAGACCTGGTTTTGAAAGAGATCCTCCTTAGGAGGAGGCAACTAAATATTGAAGGGATTTCTATGAACAAGAGTGAATATCTTTGCGAAATAGAGAAGGCGATTCTTCTTCAAGAGATCCATGTGCCTTCAGAGGAGTATATTTGCGAGAGGGGACTTTTGAAAGGTTATGTATTATTTTTAATTAGGCAATCCAAACCACGTGACCCAATGTGGCGGTCGTTGGCACACAAACAATTAACGTGTTCTGGTCGTTGGTTATTGTAGAGTGTTTTTTCAGTTATTCCGGAGCTTTTGTGCTGTTTAAATTATATTAAAATGGAGAGTGAATATCTGAAAAGACTATTGTTAAACAACAGAGACGTTGCTGAACGGTAAGTTCGAAAAAAAGCACCTTCATCATGTGTTTACATTTCTTCCTATTACAGATATATAATGAAATTGGGATTAATTAATGGATTAGATCCTTTTACATTGAATTTTTCTGATCTGGATGAATCAATCGATGGTCTTCCTCCAGTCACATATATGGATATTGCATCCTACATGGTTTTTACCCACAGCTATTACTCCAATGTTCAGATGAAGGCCTATAAAAGTTTAGAGTCTTATAAATATTTTGAATCTGGCTTCGTGAAGGTGGGAACAAAGGTGGAGAATAATGTATACATTCTGGTTGGACAGGTGAGCTTTTTTCTTTACTAGCCTTATATTAACTTTCCTATGACAGTTAATATATCCAAGAAACCGTACTTGTGAAACTGTTTATGTTAATCCACCATTAGCTATGCTTGTGACTATTCATAACATCTTTTTTGATCAAGAGTGATTCAGTATATATTTTAATGTTTCTGAGAGATTCTTACAATACATTATAAGTGTAATAAATTATTTTCAGGTCAAACATTCACAGAGATCAAATGAGAAACCGTTAGATGTGTGGTGCATCATTGCTAAAGATGGAAGTGTTTGTACAGCCCACTGTACTTGTATGGCTGGACTCGGTGAAGTTTGTAGTCATGTTGGTGCCATATTATTCGCTGCAGATTATGCAAACACTAGAAAGATAGAAAGGTCATGTACAGACGTAGGAGCTGTGTGGCCAATGCCATCAATGACACAGAAAGTCCCAATTGTTCCAGTACATGAAATGAATTGGGGAAAGTCTTCAGGACACCAACGAGCCAGTTCAAGCCATGATATAGGGGTACCACTGACGTCGGAACATGAGTTTGCCGATATAATGAATATGATTTCTGAGTTGGGTTACAGTTGTCCTCTTATGAGGATAGTACAGCCTTATGCCACTCAGCTTGCTCAAAAAGAATCCATAGTTTTACCTTCAGTGTTCAATATTTTTGACCCAAATAATATACAAAAAAGTTATCCTGAACTTATGAAAATGGCGAAAGTTTTAAATATTTCATTGTCAGAAGAACAGGTCAATTCTATAGAGGTAGCTACTAGAAAGCAATCAGAAAATAACAACTGGTACATTCAGAGAGCTGGTAGAATAACAGCGTCTAAATTCAAATCGGTTTGCAAAACAAATCAGTGCAAACCTTTTTTGTCTTTAATAAAATCAATTTGTTACCCGACAAAAATGATATTCCATTCCAAAGCAACTTCATGGGGTATACATCATGAGAATAATGCCGTGGAAGAATATGCAACCAGTATGAAAGGAGAAAATCATGAAGGATTTCAATTAAATGAAGTGGGATTGATCATCAACAGTAAGTGGCCCCAATTCGGTGCCACTCCTGACCGATTGGTGTATTGTGAATGTTGTTCAAGAGGGTGTCTGGAAGTAAAATGCCCCTATTTATTATACACGAATGATGTACAAGACATTCATGAATATTTGCGTATGAAGAGTTCATGTTTGGTAGTATATGATGGAATAATCACTTTGAAAAAAACTCACAGTTATTACTACCAAATACAAATGCAACTGTTTATCTCACAGTCACATTATTGTGATTTCGTTATATGGTCTCCAAATATTTTTTTCAAAGAACGAATCCTACCAGATGTGGAAATGTGGGAAAGGAACTTAGAAACTGCTAAACATATTCATTCACAGGTTATTATGCCAGAGCTAATGGCGAAATATTTCACATCAGAAGAGGGTGCAGCTGAATTGATTCACTACTGTATTTGCAATGGCGTTGATGATGGACGTGCAATGATAAAATGCGATGGGGATGACTGCCAAATAGAATGGTTTCATTTTGATTGTGTGGAACTTGTAGACACTCCTGATGTTCCCTGGTATTGTGATAGATGTGATGAATAGTTCTTGATTTTTGTAAATATGGAATAAAAATCAACAAGTTAAGAGCGTTCATGCTAATCGGGTCCTTCATGAATGGCTTCGTATAATAAATATACTTTATTATATTGATTATAATGATCGACCGAGCCGGCTCTGAAAGGCTTAACCCGGGTCAGTTTAGTTGAATTTGTCGGGAAAGCTACAGGGTACTGATGAAGGCCAAGAAGCCAGAAACGCGTCTGCTCTTGCTTTCTCGGCAGATCAATGAACCCTCTGGGGTCTATTTGATTTGTGAAATATATGCACAAGTATATTTATTATACGAAGCCATTCATGAAGGACCCGATTAGCAGGAACGCTCTTAACTTGTTGATTTTTAACAACGGTATCGCCATTTTTCATTATTAAATATGGAATAGATTACATAAAAAAAATATTGATTTTTCATGAATGAATATAAATATTTTGAATATATTTGTGGTTCAATGAAAGTTGAACATTGAAGTTGGAAATACAGAGATGTATATGTTAGTAGCCATGGCTCTTTCATTGTAGTTTCGTCAATTGTTGAAAACAAATGGGTCAATAAAAGTAGAATAAAAGCAATGAATAAATTTAATCATCTGTGCCTTGTAAATGAAAGATATAACAATTAAATAACAATTACAAGTCTTTTCGCTGGCTGAATCTAAAGCGGAATTATAGGTTCTGAAATATTCACCAATCCACTGCAAACAGTAACAATTTTGTCTATTAAATTTACTGTTTCAGTGCCTTTCTTGACCATACTTATTGGAATAGTACCATGCAAAATACAAAACTTGTACCATGCAAAATTTAAACTTAATTTATGCAGTATGCAATAATTAAGCAAAATAAATTACAATATTTTGTTTTTCTTATTTGAGAAATATTGATAATTTTTTATAATTATAACTATTGTAAATGTTTCATTAGTTTTATTGAGAAAAATCGAATTTATATAAAACTTGCAATACAAATTTATAATAAAAAGAACTATATAAATAAACATAGTGTTTTTGTTTTATACATAAAAAATTTCTAGTAATACGATCCTCACGAAAATTTGTAAAAACTATCACGTTGGCATTAAAAAATTAATAACCATGTTTTAATTCAATCGGTTTTGTATTTTTCGAGTTGTTGAGGAAATAACAACCAAATATCTGACAGTTATAACTTCAAAACCATTTGACCGCTTATACCTATAAACAAATTCAAATGTTGCATTCAACAAACGAATCAGATTGAATGAGACATATAGATCTTACGAAATTCACTTTTAGAATTTTATAACAAAGTTATGCAGTTACATCGGCCTAGGCCGCTTACTGTGATATGTATAATAATAATAATAATGTACAAACAAACCAGTTCCATTGGTATATATATATTTTTTTGATATATACACTATCATACAGTTTCTATGAAAAATAATAGTTACATTTTTCCATGCGGAAGGGCATATCCTCTAGTAAAAGCAGCAATAATGAAATGGAGATAATTTTACATATAAACAAGTGACCATTTCATTTCTTATATAATATACCAAAAAAATTCGCACTCAAAATATAGTAAATAATAAAAAATAACTTCTGCTAGTAAATCTCAAAATTAAAAAATAAATTATAATAGATGCAAACTATCCATCAAGAACCATTAAATTTACAACATATATAAATATATTGTATATAGTATATTATTTTAGGGGGTTACTTGCGCTGCAACCTTTAAGTCTATTGTGTCCCCCTTCAAAGCTATCGATTTCATTACCGTCTATAGCTCACCTTCCAGTTCCAGAGTTCTGATGAACTCCAGTATCTGGGATGGCTTCAAAAAGACTACGTCTTCGCTCCTGCAAATTTCTTGCCCAAAGCAATCCTTAAGTTGGTTTGAGATGGCGAAGCATTCCGTTATAAGGTAATCAGGAGTTTTATCCTCCTCCCAACAGAATCTGCACTCGTCAATTTCTACTAGCCCTAATCTCATCATATGCTTGCTTCCTGAGGCCGCAGTGTCCTGTGAGGAAGTGCAGCGTGTTCTTAATAAGGTCCAAGTATCTCTTGGATTTGCCTTCTCATTTCCTATGATTTCAGCATGTCCAGGAACCCAGACCAAATAGACCCTGTAGTTCTTGCCTACTTCATTGAGTTTTCTTCGGCACTCTCATTTTAGTTTGGATTCGTTAACATGGGAGCTCAGAGCTTTAATAGCAGCTTGACTGTTAGAGTGGATTAATACATCACATCTCTGATAGTTTCTTTCACACAGCAATTGGCCCATGGTCTCCCAATTTTGTGATTAATTATTTCATCATACTATTAATATAAATCAATAAGATTCAATCGAGAATTAATTGGTTTCATTAAAAAAGTAAATATCAAAACAATTATATGTACGCAAAAATTATTTTAACCAAGTAAATATCAAAAAAATTATATGTACGTAACTCTTATATTATGATGATCTCGAATATTAACACGCTCAAACATCAAAACACCTTCATCGTTAATATTGCTATATAATATTATTATTATGATGTTATTTATTATAATAGTTATCATTAATACATTCGCTGATTCAATATTTTTTTTTTAAATAATGAACTCGGCCTCTTCTTTAAAATTATAGGTTTATGACATATTTATTATTCTATATTCCCATGAATTGAATTTGGATCATAAAATATTTGAATTATTAAATGAAAATCAAATTACCCAATACAAACGCCATTTTATTATTATATTATATTTTGTTTCTTCTAAAAAAATAACATCTACGAAAATGAATAATCAGGTAAGTTGAATAGAAATCCTTTAATTAATTTTGAATAATCATCAATACTATTATAAATTTTCAAGATAATATGTCAATATAATTGAAAATCCTTCCAATCCTCTATAATAAATCTAAATGAAAAACTTTTATACATAGGTTATATCGAAATATTTTTATAACAATTATTGATGTAAAAACCGAATCTAAAAATCATATTTCTTTTCAGCAATTACAGGATTGGCTGTCTGCAATTAAAAATATGTCTGAATCAGTAAATACAGTGGTGAGTATAAGAACATCATAATAAATTTTATAAATTCATATTTTCCTTTTTTGCTAATATCCACAAATTATAAAAAAAATTTAAAAAAGACAGTAACATAAAATATACATCACCTTAATAGCACAAATGTATTCCCAAAACGTTCCTTGAAAGACTTTCCGCCGTATTCACAAAGCATTGTTAAGTGTTTGAATCTCCGTTAAGTCCTAACTGAGGTCCTCAGTTAAGGATTAATATGAATCGCAACCTCAGTTAAAGTATTTAACGGTGGTGAAACAGGCTTGTTTTACTACCTTTACCCCTTATTGTCCCTTATTATCCCCAATTTATCCTTAACTCAGAACCTCAGTTAGGACTTAACGGAGATTGAATGCTTTGTGAATACGGCGGTATGTGCGACGAAAAATTTGTTCCGGAAATGACGACTTAAGTATTCTATTTTTAATAGGTATTTTTTCAGTTTTCTACAAAATCTGTACAGCATATACCATTTTCCTCTTTCTGCGGTCGCATCCATTTTCTAGAAAAACAAAACTAAAATACTTCTTAATTATATTTCAACAATCAACCTTCATTATTTATGAAACATTATTCCTTTTCTTAACTTTCCTCATCCAATTTTGATAGGTAATAAAATAATGAAATATTGGGTACGTTTTTTTTATTCAATCGAAATGTCTTATCGATTATTCGTAAAAGAATAAGTGTGTTTTTGTTTTCGTAAAGTAAATGAATACTTGGAAATAAAAACACACCTATTCATTTACGATTAATCGATTAGATATTTAGATTGAAAAAAAAAACATATGTGAACTTTATTGTGATTCAACGAAACTTATGTTATTAAAATATTACCAAATTCCATCATAATCTTCATAGGAAAATTTTATAGTGAAATGTTTTAAGGTTTTACAGCCTTCTTGATCTTTTCATTTGTCACAAGGTTTTCATCAACTGGAGCCAGCTATAAGCATATCTAGTTTCAGTATATTTCTCCCTCAAATTTCAAAAGTTTACCTACAAACAAGATAACATAATAGTGGTATTCTTTTTACCAATTTCAGCTGAGAAGTGAGAATGCTGAGATTAACTGAGATTCTTAGTTCTACTTCTGACTCAGTAGTTAGAACATAACCTTAAAAACACAGAACTTAAAAACCTTAAGTCAGTAGTCAGTAATCACATAGAACCTTATAATAAAAATAATAATAACTTAAACCAAGGGCGTAGCCAGGAATTAATTTCGGGGGGGGGTTTGGGGGTGTAAGGGTCACTTTCTGCAGCAAAATTTTATTTTTAACGATTAAGGAAGAAAAACATTCCGGGAGGTGTTTGAACCCCCAAGACCTCCCCCTGGCTACGCCCTTAACTTAAACTCAATAATTATTCTGTGCACCGCCCAACCCTCAACGGCCTTAAGACAGCTTAGTAACGTGCTTTAAAAAAAAATTTATTATAATAAAATTTTTAAGTAAATATTACTACAAAAGAAAAATTTAATGTATAACATTAAAAACCCCAAAGTAAGAGTATAATAATATCAATATCGAATTTAATCTGGTTAATATGAGTATATTTTTAAATTTCAGGTAAAACAAAGGACAACACGAATTATTGGAAGGGGGGGGAGAGGAAGAATAGGGAGAGGAAGGGGTAGAAGTGGAAGGGGGACAAGGGGCCCCCCAATTGCACCAACAAATTTAACATCACAACAGGAAGAACCGGCTGAACCGGCAGAACCAGCAGAACCGGCTCCCCTTCCGGTTCAGCCAAAAAATTCTGATAGTCAAGAAAATATGGAATCTGAGACGTCTACAAATGACGACAAATTAAAAACATTTTAAATTTAAATAAGTTTTAAATATTTTTATAATAATTATAAAGTTTCTTGTTGTGTTTTTTGTTGTTTGTTGTTTGTATTAAAGTTTATTTATTTAAAATTTTTTTTTTTTTTTTTTGCATTTTATGGTATAAATGTTGTTTCTTCGTTAAAATGATTCTTCCTTATTTTGACTTGATCAAATTGAAGCTTAATAACTAGTAGTATATTGTCATCATAAAGACGTGTGTAAAATTTGTAAGAACTGTACCACTTTGAAAATTAAAAATTGGTGCAAGCACTGACGTGAAGTCAATAGCTTTTGCGCATATGTTCTATTGTCCATTGTCCGTTCTCCTGTATTGCATACTCTTAATCGAATTTACCATGGTAAATTATATTATCCAATATGTCCAATACAAGAGAAAGGACAATAGAATTCACCATAATAAATTCGTTTAAGAGTGTCCAATAAAGGAGAATGGACAAGAACATATATGCACAAAAGCTCCTAAATTCACGAAAAAAAAAATTGATTCAAGCACTGACGTGAAGTCGAAAGCTTTTGCGCGTATGTTCTATTGTCCATTCTCCTGTATTGGACACTCTTAATCGAAAAAAAAATTGGTTCAAGCACTGACGTGAATCAGGAGCTTTTGCTCTTCTTAATCGAATTTACCATGATGAATTCTATTGTCCGTTCTCCTGATTGGACCCTTTTAATCAAAAAAAAATTGGTCCAGAATGGACAATAGAATTCATCATGGCAAATTCGATTAAGAAGAGTCTCCAATACAGGAGAATAGACAATAAAAATCATCATGGTGAATTCGATTGAGTAGAGTGTCCAATACAGGAGAATAGACAATAGAATTCATCATGGTAAATTCGATTAAGAAGAGTGTCCAATACAGGAGAATGGATAATAGAACATACGCGCAAAAGCTTCTGACTACACGTCAGTGCTTGAACCAATTTTTTATTAATATAAAATAGGTGCCCGGTCTAACTCTTTGAAATTTTTACAATTTTATTCAAGTACCTCATGTCGATTAGGACAAACTCCGATAGTTCCGATTCGAATTCAATATTCCTGATTACATCTTCATTATTATTTATGGGGTAAATGTCTCCCAAATTTGTTTTGCTATTGAGAAAGTATATGAGTACGTATTTGCTATCTGACAAATATCCGTAATGCATTTTAAATTGTAAATTATTCCATTTATATGTGAAGATTTTACCGGCAGTAGACTCTTCCAATGTTTCCACATTCATCACAATGTGAATGTTAATTACTAATTAATTGTAAATATTCGAACAATTTTTATCTATACACTGTGTGTTCCATGACTTATATTCTATCGTTAGCCTACAACAATTAATTAAGGGTTAGTTTCTAGTAAATGCTTTAGATTCTATAATAATTGATTGTTTTATTCTAGCTATGAAGAAGTCTAAATATATAGATGAAACGACGCATATTAAGAAGTTGTAATTCTTGAAAGGCTGTCCTAATCCAATTATACACTATCTATGTAAGTTGATGAAGGACGTGAATTTGTATTATCGCTAATTACTAATTATGGACCTTTGGTACTTATTTTCCCTTTACTTCATTTTCATTAAGATATTCTCATTGAACAAGTGATTATTTTCATGCTATGTACAGGGTGGCCACGAGAAACATTTACATTTTGAATGGGATTGTACTCAGAAGTATTTCCTTCATTTTCGTTTGGGTTGTTATAATTTGTAGATAATGATTGTATGATTGCTGGGAAAATAAAGACATTATTATTATTATTATTATTATTATTATTATATTCTCATTGAACAAGTGATTATTTTGATGCTATATAAAGGGTGACCACGAAAAATATTTACATTTAGGATGGGACTTTACTCAGAAGGGAGGGTCATGGCGTGGTGGGGGGAGCGCTTATTGGCCTTCCGATGATCGGCCATTTTTGTTTCCCAGTATCTCAGTCACAATCAAAGAATATACCCTAGAAGAACTGATAACTGTGACCAAAATTTGGAAGCAAATGTCAAATA
Organism: Halyzia sedecimguttata; assembly: GCA_937662695.2. Classification (NCBI taxonomy): domain Eukaryota; kingdom Metazoa; phylum Arthropoda; class Insecta; order Coleoptera; family Coccinellidae; genus Halyzia; species Halyzia sedecimguttata. Next base: position 116,212,921 of record OW569412.2, read on the forward strand.
ATCGAGTAGTTCTGCCCCCGAACACCAGAGGCGCGAATGTGACAGTTAACAGATGCAAATATAATCCTTATTCAAGGGACAAGAAGGTGATGAAAAGCGTGAAAGATTTGCCCTTCTTTTGGCATTATAATTGACATAAATGACAATTTTCATTTGTAAATTGGACCACCAGCTTCATTTACCGAGTTTTGAATTAATATATTCATGTAAGTATAAAACTGAATTTGCACTAAAAATTTCGATACATACATTCATTAAAAGCTACAAACAATCTTCACAGCTGTTTAGAAATCGTGTCCAGGGAAGCCGAGAAATCGAGGAGACACTTCAAGTGCTCGGTGCATATACTGATTTTTGAAGAAAAGTATTCATGTAAGTATGAATTTGCACTGAAATGGTCCGCTCATTCATTTTATATATCTTTACAGAAATTGTTGCCAGGGAAGAGAGGAATCGAAGCAACATATAACATAGCCGTTGGGGTAGCAGTATTCTAGTTGAACAGCTAAGCTTTTTTTATAATCATCTTTAATTCTTGAAATTAATAGGTCGACTCCGAGACAGGTTTATTCTTGTAAGCATCCAGATTGCTAGAATGGATATTTTGTAGTATGCGGAAAACAGTTTTTCAAATTTCTCCAGGAAGAAACTTCGCTTTCTAAATGGAGGAAAATTTGTAAGATTAAAGATTCCATCATTTGTTCAAATTTCAGTATTTATGTGAGGATCATTTCAATGATACTGATTTCGTTAATAGTAAAACAAGAAAACTCGTTAAGCATGCATCGCCTCATACATTTTTGACATCAGTTTGCAATGAATCATTCTCGGAACCACGATGTAGCTCCTTGAAGGTTCAAGAACATTCTGAAGAACTGTCTATTGATTCACATTCAAATTCAATTTTCAAATAATACAATTATTTCTTACCACATTATTCAATAACCAATGAATCCTTGGTTGTTTATTTATCGTAAATAAAACAATAAAAAACACTCGACTATACGACAATTTATTAAAAATATTTGCGTTGACATGCATGTTTCGGGTTTCATCCCATTCTCAAAACTGAACATGAAATACATAAGTACACAATATTCACATTATTACTATCAGATAACAGATGTTAAAACCGGAGACAGGTGAAAATCGAGTTGGTCATTTACGATTGGGAGGTTTTGCTTCAGGGCTGAAGAAATTTCCAAACATTCCAAAAGGTCCATACGTTTACAAAGTAAACGTATGGAACTTTTGGAATGTTTGGAAAAGTAGTACGTTTACTTTGTAAACGTATGGACCTTTTGGAATGTTTGGAAATTTCTTCAGCCCTGAAGCAAATCCTCCCAATCGTAAATGACCAACTTATTTTCGCCTGTCTCCGGTTTTAACATCTGTTATCTGATAGTAATAATGTGAATATTGTGTACTTATGTAAAGGGTTTTCCAATAGGGACTTGACAATTTTGAATCTAAATAAAGCACAAACCATTTGAGATATTTCAAAAACTTTATTATTGGCTTGAAGTACAAACATAACATTTATGAATGGAACTCGACTTCGTTCATATGGCCACCAAGGGCCCGTTTGCAGCGGTCAATTCTCTGGACCCAATTTTCGATGACTCGGCCACACATTTCAGCCGAAACGGCCGCTATTTCGCGTACAATGTTGTCTCTGAGCTCAGGAAATGTCGTCGGCTTGTTGGCATAGACCAGTGACTTGACGTAGCCCCAAAGAAAATAGTCCAGAGGCGTCAAATCGCACGAACGAGGCAGCCAATCGACGGGGCCGTTTCTCGAAAGTACACGCTCACCAAATATCTGCTTCAATAAACCGATTGTTACGTGTGCTGTGTGGCTAGTGGCACCGTCCTGTTGAAACCACATGTTGGCCAAGTCCATACCTTGCAATTGAGGCCAAATAAAATTCGTTATCATGGCGCGGTAGCGATCGCCATTGACGGTAGCGTTACGATTGTTGGCATCAACGAAAAAATACGGTCCAATGATGCCGCCGGCGTGAAGACCGCACCAAACCGTGATTTTTTGGAGATGCAATCGAGTCTCGTAAATCACGTGTGGATTGCTGCCTGTCCAATAACGCATTTTGCTTATTCACAAAGCCATTTAGCCAAAAATGAGCTTCATCGCTGAAGATAATTTTTCGATAAAAATCATGATGATGGCGCAGCTTTTCCAGAGCCCAATCGGAGAACGTACGTCGCTTCAAATGGTCCAACAGCTTCAATTCTTGAGTCAGCTTGATCTTGTACGGGTGTAAACCAAGATTCTTACGCAAAATTCGCCATAGAGTGGTCTGACGGATGCCCAATTCTTGAGAACGCCGTGGAATTGACTGATTTGGGTAGTCGGCTACGGAGGCCCAAACGGCAGCGATGTTTTCGTTACTGCGACCGGTCCTTTGTCTCACTGGAACGACAACATCCAACATCGAATATGTAGACTCAAATTTTTGCACCAAACTTGTAATTGCCTGTCTACTAGGGCACGAATTACTCCCGAAAATTGGAGTTAAGGCTCTTAAAGTTGCGGTCACCGACTCCGAATTTCGGTAGTAAATTTTTTATAACTTGCAAACGTTGTTCGTTCGTGTACTTCACCATGATGAAAATGTTCACTTTACTGAATAAATTGACGCTGACAGTTCGATAATTAGTCTAAGGGTGCGTTCACAAATTAAATTCAAAGTTGTCAAGTCCCCATTGGAAAACCCGATATTTGATGTTCAGTTTTGAGAATGGGATGAAACCCGAAACATGCATGTCAACGCAAATATTTTTAATAAATTGTGAAACGTATAGTCGAGTGTTTTTTATTGTTTTATTTACGTTAGAACGATGTTTCACCAAGAGATTAGCGAGGAATCAATTTCTTTATTTATCTTTTATTTCGTAATAAAATATACAGTTTTTGTCTGTATTAATTTTTGAATTGGTAATATGTATTATTCATTTCGAAACTTGATAGCGATGCACATTTATAGTTTGTGTATTTCTTGATATCTGTTTTATGATTATTTATTATTTATATGTATTATACATTAGGGAAAATCTATTTAAACTTGTATTTTTGTTGGAGCATTGTTATTCTAATTTTTAAGTAATACATTATTGAATTACAAAAGAATATGTAAATTATATTGTTTATTTATGTTCAATTTTGCATTAAAGTATAATTACGATTTGTGTTTGTATTATTTTTTTTTAATCAATGGTCTTAATGGAATGTACCGATTGAATAATTTTACCAGAAGAGTGGTTCAAATTTACCGCCTATTTTAGTGCCAAACAAATAATACAGCACCCGGACACCAGGTGCGCTATTTTTAGTTCTTTTAAGGTATATTCTGTGGTCACAATGGAGCAGCGGTAAGAAGAGCAACGCGTGTTTACATACGATATGTATGTTAGAAACGGTGACTCAGAGGTAGCAGCTCAACGAGCTTTTCGCGTTCATTTCAACATCGGCCGGCATGGGGCAGTCCCTAGCATGGGGTGGAAACTTCCTTACTAAAGACTGGTCCGTGGAATAGTTCGAATAATCCCACACAAATTTGAGGATGTCTCTGCCTTCGCGGCTTTGTGGATCACGTGATGATACCACGTGATGCTTTATCAGCTGTTTGCTACCGGCTTGCTTGTTTTTACTTTTACATTTTACATAGTTTTGGTGAAATCTGTGTGTTGTTAAATAAACTTTTTCGAATATCACTATTTGATGTTCGGTAAAAAACTTTAAGGTTACAAGTAAAGTGATTAAGTGTTCTCCTAATATTGCAGACAAGGTTATGGTCTTCATGGCTAGGGGAGTTTTTCATAAATACAAACAAACAACCCTAGCTTATTTCTTCAATCATGGTGGAATGAAACGTGATGATCTTTCGAAATGACTTGAAGATATTGTACGCTCATGGGACTCATGTCGTGGCACTTGTTTGTGATCAAGGTTTTAAAATTTAGCTGCTATAAATAGGCTATATAGAGAAACCACTGGGTGATTTTCACCTACAAAATGTTTTTCACATTATGTTGTGCATAATGATATCCATTTATACCGGTGTGAACCTAGCAGACTGTTTTAGCAGACTGTTTGGCGGAAACGCCCGAACGCTCCAGGCCAGTGGCGTGCAGGCTGATTCTAATTTATCTCACATATGATTATCTGTGCGCCGGAGCACTTGAATATTTCGGATGTGGGTTCCGTGTAGCAATGGAAATATCCCCTGAAAAAATTATATCGACTTCCCAAGGAGCTGCGGGATAGTCTTTTCAACCCTTAAAGTTCAAAATTTAATATCTCCGGAACTATTCGCCGGAGCACATACAGATTTTGCATGTGGGTTAATAATACCGATAACAACATCCCCTGTGAAAATTATCGACTTCCCGAGGGGCTGCGGGGTAGTGTTTTCAACCCTTAAAGTTCAAAATTTAATATCTCTGGAACTATTCGCCGGAGCACATACATACTTTGTATGTGGGTTAATCATACCGATAACAACATCCCCTGAAAAAATTATCGACTTCCCGAGGGGCTGCGGGGAAGTTTTTCCAACCCTTAAAGTTCAAAATTTAATATCTCCGGAACTATTCGCCGGAGCACATACATACTTTGTATGTGGGTTAATAATACCGATAACAACATCCCCTTAAAAAATGATCGACTTCCCGAGGGGCTGCGGGGTAGTCTTTTCAACCCCTAAAGTTCAAACTTTAATATCTCCGGAACTATTCGCCGGAGCACATACATACTTTGTGTGTGGGTTAATAATACCGATAACGACATTCTCTGAAAAAATTATCGACTTCCCGAGGGGCTGCGGGGTAGTTTTTTCAACCCCTAAAGTCCAAAATTTAATATCTCTGGAACTATTCGCCGGAGCACATACAGATTATGCATGTGGGTTAATAATACCGATAACAACATTCCCTGAAAAAATCATCATCTTCCCGAGGGGCTGCAGGGTAGTGTTTTCAACCCTTAAAGTTGAAAATTTAATATCTCCGGAACTATTCGCCGGAGCACATACATACTTTGTATGTGGGTTAATCATACCGAGAACAACATCCCCTGAAAAAATTAACGACTTTCCGAGGGGCTGCGGGGTAGTCTTTTCAACCCTTATATTTCAAAATTCAATATCTCCGGAACTATTCGCCGGAGCACATTCAGATTTTGTATGTGGGTAAATAATACCGATAACGACATTCCCTGAAAAAATAATCGACTTCCCGAGGGACTGCGGGGTAGTTTTTTCAACCCTTAAAGTTCAAAATTTAATATCTCCGGAACTATTCGCCAGAGCACATACAGATTTTGCATGTGGGTTGATAATACCGGTAACAACATCCCCTGAAAAAATTACCGACTTTCCGAGGGGCTGCGGGGTAGTCATTTCAACCCTTAAAGTTAAAATTTAATACCTCCGGAACTATTCGCCGGAGCACAAACATACTTTGTATGTGGGTTAATCATACCGATAACAACATCCCTTGAAAATTATTCGACTTCCCGAGGGGCTGCAGGGTAGTATTTTCAACCCTTAAAGTACAAAATTTATTATCTCTGGAACTATTTGCCGGAGCACATACAGATTTTGCATGTGGGTTAATAATACCGATAACAACATTCCCTGAAAAAATTATCGACCTCCCGAGGGGATGCAGGGTAGTCTTTTCAACCCTTAAAGTTGAAAATTTAATATCTCCGGAACTATTCGCCAGAGCACATACATACTTTGTATGTGGGTTAATGATACCGACAATAACATCCCCTGAAAAAATTATCGACTTCCCGAGGGGCTGCGGGGTATTTTTTTCAACCCTTATATTTCAAAATTCAAAACCTCCGGAACTTTTCGCCGGAGCACATACAGATTTTGTATGTGGGTTAATTATACCGATTACAATAACCCCTGATGAAATTATTGACTTCCTGAGGGGCTGCACGGTAGTCTTTTCAGCCCATAAACTTCAAAATTCAATATCTCCGGTACTATTCGCCGGAGCATATACAGATTTTGCATGTGGGTTAATAATACCGATAACAACATCCCCTGAAAAAATTATTGACTTCCCGAGGGGCTGCGGGGTAGTTTTGCATGTGGGTTAATTATATCGATAACAACATCCCCTGTGAAAATGATCGACTTCCTGAGGGGCTGCGGGGTAGTCTTTTCAACCCTTAAAGTTTAAAAGATAATATCTCCGGAACTATTGGCCGGAGCACATACAGATTTTGCGTGTGGGCTAATAATAACGATAACAACATTTCCTTGAAAAAACTACCCCGCAGACCCTCGGGAAGGTCTGCGGGGTAGGTTTTTCGACCCTTAAAGTTCAAAATTTAATATCTCCGGAACTATTCGCCGGAGCACATACAGATTTTGTATGTGGGTTAATAAAACCGATAACGACATTCCCTGAAAAAATGATTGACTTCCCGAGGGAATGCGGGGTAGTTTTTTCAACCCTCTTATTTCAAAATCCAATATGTCCGGAACTATTTGCCGGAGCACATACAGATCTTGCATGTGGGTTAATAATACCGATAACGGCATTCCCTGAAAAATTTATCGACTTCCGGAGGGGCTGCAGAGTAGTTTTTTCAACCCTTATATTTCAAAATTCAATATCTCCAGAACTATTCGCCGGAGCACATACATATTTTCCTTGTGGGTTAGTTATACCGATAACAACATTCCCTGAAAAAATGATCGACTTCCCGAGGGCCTGCGGGGTAGTCTTTTCAACCAAGTTCAAAACTTAATATCTCCGGAACTATTCGCCGGAGCACATACAGATTTTGTATGTGGGTTAATTATACCGATAACAGTATCCCCTGAAAAAAAAATCGTCTTTCCGAGGGGCTGCGCGCGAGGGGTAAATTTCTACGGAATTCTTTCGGAATTCACGGGATTCTTTCGGAATTATTTCGCAGCAGAGTACAATAGTTAAGTGTATATTGGCAAATTCGTGCGACTTGGGAGTAAAATGAATTCTGAAGAAAAGTCGAAAAAAAAAACATTAAATTATTTTTTTGCAATGATGGTCTTTCTCCATCATCGAATCTTGAGATTCCAGAATTTCTTCAACTTCATTTAAACTTTCCTTCTTCGAAGAATATTCCAGTGTTGAGTTCGCTCTCTAATGAGCAAATAGATGAAATTCTTGAATAGACAGAAATTTTACAAGAACTGAAAGATTTATAGCTATCTAATCATCGGACACCACAACTTAATGGAGCACTTAAAAAGTGGGAAAGACCTGTGGACAGGAGCTTTGGCACTCTTGTTCAAACTTTGATAAATCATATCTCCGAAAGTATTGGTTTCTCAGAGTTGGGAATGATATCAATAGATTCTTATGATAGAACTGCATAATAACAGAAAATTCCAAAGGTATCATTTACAGAAAAATAAAAGTGCCAAAAATTATTATTCCGAAACCACAGACAGATTCTACCTAAAAACAAACTTATCCGAGATATTCATTCCTCAAATCTTCTCTGACAATTATAAATTATATCAATATTCCAGTTTTGTTTTAACTGGAGATGATCTAAACAAAATATTGACTACATCGCAGCCCCTCGGGAAGTCGATTTTTTTTTCAGGGGATGTTGTTAGCGGTATTATTAACCCACATGCAAAATCGGTATGTGCTCCGGCGAATAGATCCGGAGATATTAAATTTTGAACTTTAAGGGTTGAAAAGACTACCCCGCAGCCCCTAGGGAAGTCGATCATTATTTCAGGGGATGTTGTTATCGGTATAATTAACCCACATGCAAAATCTGTATGTGCTCCGGCGAATAGTGCCGGAGATATTGAATTTTGAAATATAAGGCTTGAAAAACCTACCCCGCTGCCCCTCGGAAAGTCGATAATTTTTTCAGGGGATTTTGTTATCGGTATTATTAACCCACATGCAAAATCTGCATGTGCTCCGGCGAAGAGTTCCGGAGATATTGAATTTTGAAATATAAGGGTTGATAAAACTACCCCGCAGCCCCTCGGGAAGTCGATAATTTTTTCAGGGGATGTTGTTATCGGTATTATTAAGCCACATGCAAAATCTGTATGTGCTCCGGCGAATAGTTCCAGAGATATTAAATTTTGAACTTTAAGGGTAGAAAAGACTACCCCGCAGACCCTCAGGAAACGATCATTTTTTCAGGGGATGTTGTTATCGGTATAATTAACCCACATGCAAAATCTGTGTGTGCTCCAGCGAATAATTCCGGAGATATCGAATTTAGAAATATGAGGGTTGAAAAAACTACCCCGCAGCCCGTCGGGAAGTCGATAATTTTTTCAGGGGATGTTGTTATCGGTATTATTAACTCAAATGCAAAATCTGTATGTTCTCCGGCGAATAGTTCCGGAGATATTAAATTTTGAACTTTAAGGGTTGAAAAGACTACCCCGCAGCCCTTCGGGAAGTCGATCATTTTCTCAGGCGATGTTGTTATCGGTATAATTAACCCACATGCAAAATCTGTATGTGCTCCGGCGAATAGTTCCGGAGATATTGAATTTTGAAATATAAGGGTTGAAAAAACTACCCCGCAGCCCCTCAGGAAGTCGAAAAATTCTTCAGGGGATGTTATTATCGGTAACATTAACCCACATAAAAAGTATGTATGTGCTCTGGCGAATAGTTCCGGAGATATTAAATTTTGAACTTTAAGGGTTGAAAGGACTTCCCCGCAGCCCCTCTGAAAGTCGATAATTTTTTCAGAGAATTTTGTTATCGGTATTATTAACCCACATGCAAAATCTGAATGTGCTCCGGCGAATAGTTCCGGAGATATTAAATTTTGAACTCTAAGGGTTGAAAAACTACCCCGCAGCCCCTCGGGCAGTCTTTAATTTTTTCAGGGGATGTTGGTATAGGTATTATCAACCCACATGCAAAATCTGTATGTGCTCCGGCGAATAGTTCCGGAGATATTGAATTTTGAAATATAAGGGTTGGAAAAACTACCCCGCAGAATCTCGGGAAGTCGATAATTATTTCAGGGGATGTTGTTATCGGTATAATTAACCCACATGCAAAATCTGTATGTGCTCCGGCGAATAGTGCCGGAGATATTGAATTTTGAAATATAAGGCTTGAAAAACCTACCCCGCTGCCCCTCGGAAAGTCGATAATTTTTTCAGGGGATGTTGTTATCGGTATTATTAACCCACATGCAAAATCTGTATGTGCTCCGGCAAATAGTTCCGGAGATATTAAATTTTGAACTTTAAGGGTTGAAAATACTACCCCGCAGCCCCTCGGTAAGTCGATAATTTTTTCAGGGGATGTTGTTATCGGTATTATTAACCCACATGCAAAATCTGTATGTGCTCCGGCGAATAGTTCCGGAGATATTAAATTTTGAACTTTAAGGGTTGAAAAGACTATCCTGCAGCCCCTCGGGAAGTTGATATAATTTTTTCAGGCGATATTTCCATTGCTATATGGAACCCACATCCAAAATATTCAAGTGTTCCGGCGATAGACGATCATATGACAGAGAAATTAGAATCATCCTGCACGCCACTGGGCTGGAGCGTTCGGGCGTTTCCGCCAAACAGTCTGCTAAAACAGTCTGCTAGGTTCACACCGGTTCCATTTATTGTATTATATTTCTCTCATTTGATTATGTCCTTCTAAATGTATATTGGAGTAGAATATACTTCCACATTTTGTGTTGTACCCGCATAATGATATCCATTTTTTGTACGATATTTCACATTGGATTTTGTCCTTGTAAATGAATATTGCTATTAAGGCAGCCATTCATTCAACTTCTCCTTCAAATTTGAAGGTATATAAAGACAATTTTATTGAAAGTTTTTACTGCATATGCTGTATAATTATTTTTTTAAAGATGTCACACTAAATTTTATTTTCATGCCAAATGTATTTTTTAATTTTGATATTCTTTCTTTTTCTAATATACATGTACATTAGTTCACATGAAATGTTGAACTTAAATTCATGAATCTGATATAATTTTATTAAAGAGAGTTTTGGGATTTCATTTGTTTTCTTTCGATTACATCGAAAACCATTGTTCCAAAAACATTGTCAAATGCCAGGTTTTTGACGAATTATCGTCAACTTGGTGTTTGGCAGTGTTCTGGAAAACAATATAATAGAATATAGGATATATGGGAGATATATTTGAATTTCCCGCTCATTCGAGCTTCAAATAATCCCAGTGCCGCACCGCTAGTGTTGCAAGGAACAGAAATAAGGTTAGAGTGGCCCATCTATAGTATATCTTGTCTATGGTCCCTAGCTATTTGAAACATCAAGTTTATCGACATAAACCCCGTACTTTAGATGACTTGAAAGCGGCGATACGTACTGAGGTGGTGTTGATCACTGAGAATACACTGGAACGTGGAGGAGCTTCCTGGACAGAATAGAAAATTGCCTCAGGGGAGAAGGACGTCACCTTCCTGACATCATTTTCTCTACGCAAATTAGAGGGCGTATACCCACAACTATGTAACTTAAGGTAAGTAAATAGTATCCTGAAAAATTAATATTGTTCTTTTATTTCTAAAATGTAAATGTTTCTCGTGGTCACCCAGTTTGTAGTAGAATAACTTTTATCTCTTTTATCTGCTTTAATATAGTTTCTATACTGACATCAAATTACTGGACATTATGTTTACAGATACCTCATTACTTTTCCACTCTACTGTGCGTATTCTGTCCAACATCATATTTCAGTTTTGTTATAGATATTTTCCTAATACTTGTATGTTCAGAAATGGATACAGACAAAATAGAATGATCACTCTTTCTGGGTGTTAAATGCACCTTACATGCCAAACATTTATCGTCACCAATGACATCTATCAAGTGTTTTACTATTCCTTTTCAACTTTGTATTTTCTTTAACTAATTGATGCAATGCCTTAGTAATGATAAAATTTTTGCACCTATTAACATAATATGAATCATCATTTTGGATGTAATTAAAATCTCCCATCATAATCTGTCCACAATTCAGAGCTACCTGAATGACAATGTCAAATACCAGTAAGTGTCATCTAAATGGAATCTAATGGCGATTTCCATTGACACGCTCGGATCACTCGGAGCCTTCACACTGACATATTTGACAGATATTTTCGGTTCAATTGGACAGATGCATGACAGATGAGATTGATTTCGAGTGCTCCGAGCGTGTCAATGGAAATCGCGCTCGGATCACTCGGAGCCTTCACACTGACATATTTGACAGATATTTTCGGTTCAATTGGACAGATGCATGACAGATGAGATTGATTTCGAGTGCTCCGAGCGTGTCAATGGAAATCGCCATAAATCATTAAATATTACTTTATATCTCATCTCATCTCTCAATCAAACAGCCACACCGCCTGTCCTGGAACTATTACTATAACAAACATCTAAATTATAATGCCGGATATTCCACTCCTCTCCTTCTACATTTTTTGTGAACTGTGTTTCGCTCAAAAATTCATCTACAGATATTTTTGCGCGTATGTTCTGGGGAACATCGCGATCTCATTTTGCCCAGATGTCTGTAATTTTCGAATTTTTTGCCGAAAATGTTCTCAAACGATTAAGTTCGACTACCTGATGAAGAATTCGAGGACAAATTTGATTCTGTCCGGCCGGCCGGCCACCGTTGCCACGATGACTTGAGAACGGAATGAGATAGCGACTTGAAATTTTCAAAGTAGGTGGCGCATCCCAATAAGACGGACAAGTTCTTTAATGGGCATAATCGGCCCATTGGTTTCCGAGTAATAATTTTATTTTCAACCAATATTTACCCGATCGAATTGATATTTGGTGAAAATAGTTGTAGAATGTGAACCAATGTACGTTTGTGAAATTTTGTGAGAGTCGCATCACTAAAAAAATCTAAAAAATTTATTAAAAAATATTTTTTATGTCACCTGAGACCGGAAAGAGATAGCGACTCGAAATTTTCAGGTAAGGTTGTGCCTCTGAATGCAACGTCTCAGTTCGTTTATAGGAAAAATCGGCCGAACGGTTTTGGAGTTCTGAAATGTGGTTGTTATTTCCTCTATAACTCGAAAAATACAAAACCAATTAAATTCAAGCATGGTTATTAGTTGTATAATGCCAACGCGAACATCCTTACAAAATTTCGTGGGGATCGTATCACTAGAAAAATTTTAAAAAATCATTGAAAATTATCGAAAAAAATTCTATTTATTAGTAACTATTCGCCCGACATCGCTAAAATTTTGCGAGTGCCTTCAAAACCTAACTCAACTACCAAGTTCCAAGTTTGAACACGATGGGATATATATTGTTGGAGATTCGAGCAGCATTTTCTGAGTTTAGTAGATGGATGGGTGACCGTTGCCTCGATAACTTTCGAACAAAATGAGATAGGGACTCGCAATTTTCAGGGTATGTTGCGTATGCGAATGGTAGTGTTAAGTTCAATTACGGGCATACTCAGTACAACGGTTTCAGATTTATACCCAACTCGAATATTATTTCCTCGATAACTCAAAAAATATAGACTCGATCTAATTGAAGCTTCGTAACTAGTTGTAGAATATCGACATTAAGACGTGTTTAATATTTTATTATAACCGTACCCCTAGAAAATTTCAATAGAATTATGAAAAAAAATTTGGTTCAAGCACTGACGTGAAGTCAGGAGCTTTCGAATTATTTTAAAGAATCCATTAATCTTCTAAACGGTTGGAAGTCAGCTATGAGGTCATTAGAGTGACGTTGAATTCTATCTTTCAATTCTGGACGTGAATTTACCTCTGTAGCATAAACATTTTCTTTAAGATACGACCAAACTGTGTAATCCAAGGGATTCAGATCACATGAACGAGTGGGCCAATGAATCGGAGCATCTGCACCTCTACCAATCCATCGATTCGGAAAATGTTTACTCAACCTATTACGACACCTTCTATCAAAGTGAGGTGGAGCAAAATCGTGCAAAAAAAATTGGTTCAAGCACTGACGTGAAGTCAGAAGCTTTTGCTACTACTAGTTACCAAGCTTCAATTCGATCGAAGATTTATTTTTGAGTTATCAAGGAAATAATATTCCAGGTGGGTATAACTCGGAAACCGTTTGACCGATTATGCCCAAAAACGAACTCAACTCTCCATTTCGGATATGCAACCTACCCTGAAAATTGCAAGTCCCTGTCTCCTTTCGTTCGAAAGTTATCGAGACAATGGTCACCCATCTACTGAACTCACACAAGAATGCTAGAATCTCCAACAATATTCAACCGATCGTGTTAAAACTTGAAACTTGGCAGTAGAGTTAGGTTATGAAGGCTCTTGCAAAATTTCAGTAATTTCAAACGAATGGTTACTGATATATAGAATTTTTTTTTTCAATTTTCAATGATTTTTATAAAATTTTTTACAGATACTATCCTCACGAAATTTTGCAAGAATTTTCGCGTTGGCATTCTACAACTAATTACTATGTTTGAATTCAATCGGTTTAGTATTTTTTGAGTTAATGAGGAACAAAAAACAACCAAATTTCAGATGGCTATAACTCTAAAACGATTTGGCCGATTATGCTCATAAACAAACTGAAATATCGCGTTCTGGTGCACATCCTAACCTGAAAACTTCAAGTTGCTATCTCTTTCCGTTCTCAAGTTATCGTGACAACAAACATATTTTTCAATAATTTTTTTAAAATTTTCTAGCCATACGATTCGCACAAAATTTCACGAACGTGCTTATGTTCATATTTTACAACTACTCACCCAGTTTCAATTCGATCGGATTTATATTGGTTGAAAACAAAATTATTACTCGGAAACCACTGGGCCTATTATGCCCATTAACGAACTTGTCCGTCGTATTGGGATGCGCCACCCACCCTGAAAATTTTAAGTCGCTAGCTCTTTTCGTTCTCAAGTTATCGTGGCAACGGCCGGACAGAATCAAATTTGACCTCGAATTCTTCATTGGGGAGTCGAACTAAATCGTTTGAGACCATTTTCGTCAAAAAATTCGAAAGTTACAGACATTTGGGCAAAACTATAACGCGATGTTCCCCAGAACATACGCGCAAAAATAGGGATCTTCGCTCGTTAAATCTTCTACTATCTCGAATGAATGATTGCTTAAAAAATCCAGGTACATATCACCTTCTAAATTTCCAGGTAGAAAGTGGTAACCTATTAATTTGTTACCTAAAGTTGAAACCCAAACTTTAATTTTAACCCATTTTCGACCGAGGGGTCGTATACGACCCCGAACTATGTATTTTTTTTGTGTTAGAAAAAAGTACTTTTGTGAATGGATGTTGGTTTAAATTTATTCAGGACATCCTGAGGCATATAGAAAAAATCTGAATCAAAGTGAATTTATGAGATCAGACTGTTAAAAAGTGGATGAATTTTACCTGTATTTTTCGTGACAACGCTACATGATTCACAGAAATCACTATTCCAATGTCTGGATTATCAATTATATATATTATTATATTATCAAACATGATGATTTCATCATCATCAATCCCAAAATACAGGAGAATATAAATTGATAAAAACCGAAGCTTTGAATCCTCTAAAAAGAGTCGCTAAACATTCAGGGTCGTAAGCTTCCCTTTGGCCTAATGCATGAAGAAGTGAGGATGTGTTGTTAGTTGGTAACGCCGCCGCCCGTTTGATTGTATATTGTTGTAGGGAGTAACGTTGCACTGCGACTTAAGGTCTATTGTGCCCCCCCTTCAGAGCTGTCGATGTCATTACCATCTACAGCTCGCCTTCCAGTTCCAGTATTCTGATGCACTCCAGTATCTGGGATGGCTTCAAGGAGGCTTCGTCTTCGCTCCTGCAGATTTCTTGCCCAAAGCATTCCTTGCGTTGGTTTGAAATGGCGAGGCCTTCCGTAATCAGGTGATCAGGAGATCATCCTCCTCCTAAGCAGAATCTGCACTCATCAGTTTCTGATAGCCCTAATTTCATCATATGCTTCCTGAGGCCGCAGTGCCCAGGAAGGCACTAAGGAAGCCAGTGAGGAGGTGCAGCATGTTCTTACTGAGGTCCAAGTATTTCTTGGATCTGACAGTATCAAAGTTCCGGAGGAATTTCTTAGAGTGATACATTCTGGGGAGAGATCTCCAGGAAATACTTCTTCCGTTTGATTATTTGACATTGCTCTCAAAGCTTGCTTTCAGTTGCCTGTAGACCAGCTACTAGTAGTGTACTTTCATTTAGATTTTTTCTGCTTTCTGAGCGTGGAATACCATACTATAATGGAGTTATATAATTCCGGTACCAGAAAAGTATGGTCCACCCAAGAACTTATTGCCATTTTGTCATGTTAGGAACAAGAAGTGATGGTGGCCGTTCTTTACTGATTCACTAAGTAATGCTGTGGTCAATTCATTGAAAATTTACAAACGCGTGAATGAGACTGAAATTCCTCAGATAGACCACCTTTCCGATATTATAAGGCATTGTGATTTATGGGAGTTTAACATACCTTGCCGCGTAAAAGTGGCCTGATCCGAAAAAAGAATACCTACATTTTAAAAAAATTGGATCGAGAGCTGTCCTTTCTTGTAATGTTTGACAAAAATCCACTCTAACCGGTAGATCGTCTGGCAAGAGCTCTTGGACTTGTCTGTAATGATGTGGTAGTAGCTGCTGCTAAGTATCCTCCAAGTTCTTGAAGAATACGTATTTGTTTGTCTTGCCACATCCCTTAGCTAATTGTTGGATTTTGATCAGCTAAATTTAAAATCATATTTTCTTTATTAATCGTTCTTGTTGACCTAACAGAATTGATTTTTTTAGGTCTCACTTTCCCATTTTCTTACAACGTCGTTCAATGGCTCTGAATATAATATTACGTGGTAAGTTTCTTCGAGGAAATTTTTCTGCATAACGCGTAACAGCTGCACTCGAGTTTCCTAAACACTCGCATAAGGTTAACAACATGTCAGTGTATTCGAAATTTGAGTACATATTGATTAACGATATATAATTTAACAAATAACAAGGTTTCTGAAATGTAATTATTGTTGACTCAACGTCATAACTATCAATGAATGACAGTTTTCCATGGCAAACTCAGCATCGGTTATTACTTCATAATTTTCAAATCCATATATTCCGACAATGGTGCACTTATCGAGTTTTATCAAGAGTACCATTTTGGTGTCAAATTAAATGATATTTGAGTTCACTTGAAATTTTGCTTAATGAATTTAATATTAAAAAAATTGGTCGAATTTACCATGGTAAATTCGATTAAGTTTCCAAGACAGGAAAATGGACAATAGAAGAAAAGCGCAAAAGCTCCAGACTTCACGTCAGTGCTTGAACCAATTTTAATTAATCAAATTAATTCAAAATCCCCCGACAGTTGATGTAGACTACTTTTGTATAAGTTAATTGCTATATATTATAACTGGTTATACCAATCTCCCTTTCTACCACACTTCGTTTAAAGAAAGGGACTCCTTTGTTTTTAGCATTATGTGAGAAATCCTACTCTAACTTGGTTTTTTGAGTAATAATACTAAAAGAATTAATACTAAAGCAGTGAATGAATTTTTCAAAATAAATGTTCCAATTTTTTTAGCCTTATGCTGTCCCGTGCACTGGAAGCAGGTAGTATCCTTCTGACATTGGTCCGATTTGTGATTGAACCCAGTACACCTGAAGCACTGCAACATACCAAAATATTCATACACAATACACTGTGTTGAATTCTGATTAGTTTATCAGGAAGTTATGATTCGAAGGACCAGAATTTTACACCCTGATGGTTTTATCAGGTGGATGAGTAATTTGTTACTTGGAATGAGGTAACAATTACGACGATAGGAAGTGGTGAATGATTCGAACGCACTTTGAATAAACAATTAACTGTATTTTGTTGTTACCGTTACTTCGATAACAAGAATTATTGTCTTCGTTAGCAACTAAGTAGTCACTTCTTCATTTTTCATATAGAAGGAAGATTTTAAATTGTATCAATATTGTATATATTGATACAATTTAAAATCTTCCTTCTATATGAAAAATGAAGAAGTGACTACTTAGTTGCTAACGAAGACAAGAAAATGTTATTGTTTGGCGACAGATCAAGAATAGTAATGAAATTGAACAGTCCAATTGTATATAAAAGCCCAGATAGAAGGAAATATAGGAGGTTCCTTCATCTGGGTAAAAAAGGGGAAATATTAATAATGATTGGGGGTTCAATCTTAAAACCGCCCTAGATATGTTACAACAATACTCTCATTTGTCGATTGCGAAAAAGTAGTAGGAATGCATACTAAATGGACCAATCAGTGAACTTCTAGCGTGTTCAATCTTAGAAATTCAAAATAACGAAGTTCTGCCCCCATTTGGACTAATTTGCACTAGTTGCCTGGATATAATCTATCAGCGAAAGCTGATAAATGACTTTCACAGACTAGGGGTCTTCGAATAGTCTAGACAAAAAGACTCACAGCTCTGGCAATGTGTTAGTTGTTGTATGCATTTTATCAATATTTCACAGGAAATAGGTCACAAATACTTCTACAAGGGTTGAAGTATTACAAGATATTTTACTTGCAATTATCTTTTCGTGGAAACAATCAATTTCAAGGGTGAGACGACACATGGTAATCTAAACCAGTTAACCCAAAACAATTAAGTTTTACAAGCGAGTTCCTTTGTTGAGAAAATTGAATCTGCGTTTCCCAAAATGTGAAGTCATGGGACGCAACACACTGCCTTCAGCCTAAGTTAACTCTACCAATTTTAATAATTCGCCGAAAAAAAAACAGGATCAATCTGTAGAACAATATTGCCACAATTTTTTTTATTTCTCTTACACTATATAGTTACAACTGTCATATTTTCTTCATACTCAATTTCGTTTTGATGAATTAGAAGTTTAATTATTTTTTTCTTGTCTTTATTGACATATTCAGTTTCTGCGTTGACGATAATAATTTTCGGTTTTCTCATAGCTGGATTCATCATAGTATAATTTCCATGTAGTTCTTCCTCTACCTTGTTAAAAATTTTTACTTTAGATTTGAGATTGTTGTGGTTAATAACTATACCTCCACTCTTGAGATGATAAATCCCACTCATCCCAACTCCTAATTTAACTGGATCAATAGTATTTGTTAATTCCTTCTCAGTGCTGGTTTGCTCATTGGCAGTCTTTACTATGGTTTTCTCCATGTTCTTTTTAGCAGCTGCAGCATAAGTTACCTTACGCTCATTTCCACTCAAATTTTCGATTTGCATACTATGTTCACTAATACGTTTCATGCAATTATGAAGAGATTTCCACAACTCCTTTATTTCCGTCATCAAACTTCAACTACTGCAACCATCACAGGTTGATGTTATACTCATTTATCAACTTATGCGCCTGTGCGCTTATTGACGAACAATTCAGATGATAAATTAATTCACAACAAACGCACTTCAATATTTTGTTTGATCGCTTTATGCCACTCAAACAACGATTACACTGACTAGCCATGTCTAAATTCGTCGAACACGCACTATATCGTTTATCAGTTCAGCACATGTATATGTATTGTAGATTACAAATCCTCGATTTCTTGCGTACAAGATAAGCTATTTTACATCAGCGTTCAGCCGCTATTAATTTCAATTTTGAAACACCATCCAAACTAAAATACGATACGAATAGTTGAACCATTAGCTAAATTTTGTTATAACTTTCTACTAACTTATCCACAAAAAACTTAAAGTTTATACACTTTTTAACAGCGCTCAAAGGCATGATATCAAAGCTGTATCTCGCTCGAAACATTACTTGTGGCAAGTAAAGAAGTGAAAAAATTAAAGTTATTCTATTTCATTCGTATTTCTTCGCTATAATAATTTTGACGAAATTTTTTTTTTTAAGTAAAATACATTGAGATGTCCTATAAGAAAATACAAAAGATATCTTGTTCATATAGTTTACATCATAAGATATTCAAACCAATATTTTTCTCATGAAATGTATGTACCATATTTTTCCAAATGGATATTTTTTCCATTGAATGAATAGTTCTACACATACATCATGCAATATTAAACACAATGAATATTACTAACACAATTATATATCAATAGTTTCCATTTGTTTGTTAGAAATTCAATGCTTGGGGCTTTTACTTGCAAATCCATATTAACTCAAAATGATTTTTATTATATTTAATTTACACTTATTATACAATATGATATTGTGACTTGTTTTGCCGACGCAGCGATTTCTGCAGACTGCATGATACTAAATTCTTAACAATTAAGGATCTGCCTATACGTCACAATCGATGACCTGCACATAGAGTCTTTCTGTTCTTTTCCTTCTTCTTTCTTCCCTCACCTGATTAAAAACTAGTTTCCCAATCTTTGACAATACTAGTACTATGTAAATATTTAAAATAATTCATTCCTTCCGCTTCTATAAATATATTTTATATTCAAATAGATTGAGTAACGGATAACAATTGAGATCCAATTGTTCATTAAATTAATTTAATTTTTTTCAAATTTTCTGCTTGTACGGTTCTTACAAAGTTTTAAACACGTCTTTATGTTGATTTTCTACTAATAGTTACCAAGCTACAATTCGATCGAATCTTTATTTTTTGAGTTATCGAGGAAATAATATTCTAGGTGGCTATAACTCGGAAACCGTTAAACCGATTAGCCCAAAAACAAACTCAACTCTCCCATTTGGATACGCAACCTACTCTGAAAATTGGAAGTCCCTATCTCCTTTTGTTCGAAAGTTATCGAGGCAACGGTTACCCATCTACTGAACTCACACAAGGCTGCTCGAATCTCCAACAATATTTAACCGATCGTGTTAAAACTTAAAACTTGGCAGAAGAGTTGGGTTCAAAAGGCTCTTGCAAAATTTCAGCAATTTCAGACGAATAGTTACTGATATATAGAATTTTTTTTTTAATATTCAATGATATCTTAAAAATTTTCTACAAATACTATCCTCATGAAATTTTGCAAGAATTTTTGCGTTGGCATTCTACAACTAATAACCATGTTTCAATTCAATCGGTTCAGTATTTTTCAAGTTATTGAGGAGAAAAAACAACCAAATTCCAGATGACTATAACTCTAAAACCGTTCGGCCGATTATGCTTATAAACAAACTCAAATGTCACGTTCTGATGCACATCCTATCCTGAAAGCTTCAAGCCGCTATCTCTTGTCGTTCTCAAGTTATCGTGACAAGAAAAATATTTTTTAATAATTTTCTAGCCATACGATTCGCACAAAATTTCACAATCGTGCTTAGGTTTATATTCTACAACTACTCACCAAGTTTCAATTCAATTGGATTTATATTGGTTGAAAACAAAATTATTACTCGGAAACCATTGGGCGGATTATGCCCATTAACAAACTTGTCCGTCGTATTTGGATGCGCCACCTACCCTGAAAATTTCAACTCGCTAGCTCTTTCCGTTCTCAAGTTATCGTTGCAACGGCCGGACGGCCGGCCGGACAGAATCAAATTTGACCTCGAATTCTTCATTGGGGAGTCGAACTAAATCGTTTGAGATCATTTTCGTCAAAAAATTCGAAAGAAATTTGGGCAAAATGATAACGCGATGTTCCCCAGAACATACGCGCAAAAGACGATTTCGACCAATAACGAACTCAGCCGAGATATTTATCTCCCAGAACAACCCTGAAAATTCCAACTGTCTAGCTCATTCCGTTCGAGAGTTATCGTGTTAACGGACGGCCGGATATAATCGATTTTGACCACAGATTCTTGATCAGTTAGTCGAACCAAAACGTTTGAGACCAAAAATTCAAGAATTACAGACATTTGGGAAATTGATGAGCACTCTGTTTTGAGGGACAAGACCGTCAAAAAGGGTTTTTGAGTTGGAAATTTATATCACAAAATAGGTACTCACATATTTCTTTGGTGAATCATTTATCGAAAAAATAATAGATATTAAAAGAAGGCCCCTTTATTTCCTGTAGTAGAAAGAATTATTTAAATATACTTCAGATCAATAACTAAACATAGAAAGACCTGATGCCGAATGCCTGATGCAATGTTTTGAATAACAGATAACTCAGTAGGGGAACTGTAATGTTAGTGATTCCGGCTGTCGAACCAAAATCAAACACCCCCAGCACAGTGCCGTGCCATTTTAAGGGGTTATTATTATGGATTAGTTTTGGGGTCTCGGAAGAGCCGTGAAAATTTTACCTATGAAAATGCATTATATGAGCTACTGAGCTGTTACCAGTTTTTCGACTATTCATTTCAGAAAATGGAATGTAACTGTTGATTATTGTAAGAAATTTTGGGGTCGTAGATTTCGTTGGAATAGGTTGATTCAAATGAAGATGAAATTCTGTTATTTTCATCAATAGATAAACTCCTGTCGATTATTAATTGCATTCGGTCCTAATAATGAACTGCACAATTATTCAAAGTAGAGCAGAATCAACTTCTGGAAGTGCTATGGATGCAGTTTTTCTATAGATTAAAACTGAAGAAACCAATTCATTACGATATAGGAAATCATTCTAAAACTGCCATCCATTTAGTCTGTCACTGTCTTGCAAACCCCATTTGATTTTCTATCCATTTAGTTAACGGAGGATTCGTTGTCACATGAAACGCGACGAATTTACATATTTCGGATACTGAAAAGTCCGATTTCGAAAAAAAAATGTAGGAAAGCCCTATGGATGGCGAGTAATTGTGTCACTGAATGGAATTTCTGGCATCGAAAATTTAAATCCGGGATAAAAGTACATAGTTTTCTACAATTTCCAAATGATCTCTCCCGTAATATCACTTAATGCTTCTATAAACAAGCCCTGTGGACAGGAGCTTTCTGGCGCTCTAGTTCAAACAGAAAAATTATATCTCCGAAAGTATTGGTTTCTCAGAGTTGGGAATTATATCAATGTATTCTTATGATAGAACTGCATCATAAAGGAAATTCAATTCAAATAATAGTTTATTTATCAAGATTAAATGAGCAATCTGAGAATGAGAACTGCACCACGGAAGAAACCAAATTAAAATAGCTGAAATGAATTTTGACTCTCTCTTATAGAACAGGATGAAATGTACGAGTATGAACACAGATCATATAATAAAGCTTAGATAGAATATTTATAGCATTCTGTGAAAACATAAAAGTACGATTCATTATTGAAATTTAGAACTTCATCTTAGCAGAAATTGAATTCAAACATCATAGAAAAATTTAAATTCAACAAGAGTGCCAAAAATTATCAATCCAAAACCAATAGGCGAATTCTACCCAACAACGAACTATTCCGAGATATTCATTCCTCAATAATAACGATAATATATATCTTTCCTAAAATCTACTCCAATACACCAATATTCCAGTTTTGTTTTTAGTGGAGATATTCTGAACTCAATATTATTAACTTACCATTACCATTCCCATCATCATATGGATTGACCATCGGCATGAAAATATCAACCAACAAAAAGTATGATATTGAATTAGAATTATCATATTTATAAGATTGCTGGAATGAATGACAATGAGACAACGTCATGTCTCACGAAAATAATTTGACATTATAACAATTCATAGAATACCCACAGAATAATTCTATCATTGTGTGAAAACGTAGAAATACGATTTACATTGAAATTTTGAAAAATCATATCTCCGAAAGTATTAGCTTGTTAGAGTTAAAAATAATATGAATGGATTCTTATGGTAAAACTGCTTATTGAAAAAAATTAAATTAGGAATTTGTTCTGTAAAAAAAAAATTTTTTTTTGTTACTCCGAAACCATCTGTCCGATTTTGCCCAATAACGAACTTGTCATAGTTATGTTGTTCAGTTTAAGATATACATACATATACATATACGCAAGTCAAGAAATAAAACTACGCATGTATATTAACAAGGTGATATTAAAACCAGTCTTTGTCTACCTCTCCAGAAGTGTGATTCATTTAATCCATATTCCGAAATCCTAAATTAAAATTATAATATAACATGGCGCAGTCGTAAAGTAAATTAATAAAGTATAGTGAATATAATAGAAGTTTTGAAAAATGTCGAATCCAACGATCCCAATGGCCGTTAAAGGATACTCTTCAATTCCACCAAATGAACTAAGTTTCATGGGCAGCATGGCCGAAAACTGGAGGTTTTTCAAGCAGAAGTTCGAAATTTACATGAATGCCAGCAAGCTAGTGGAGGAATCCGATGAAAGTAAGGGTTACATTTTACTCAATAGAATTGGAGATAGAGCTCTGAAAATTTATAATAATTTTCAATGGAACCAATCTGAAAAAAAAGATAAATGTTCAGATATACTGAAGAAACGAGGATTATTTTATTCCAACAAAAAACGTCACGTACGAGCGTTATCTCTTCTTTACCAGATACAAGAGAGAGAACGAACCATACGACACATATGTTACGGATCTGAGACAATTAGCATCAACATGTGAATTTATGCAGTTAACAGATAGTTTGATAAAGGACCGGCTAATATTAGGAATACAAGATATCAACATTAAGGACAGACTGTTGAGAGAACCTGACCTTCAGCTAACAAGATCATTAGAAATATGTCGTGCAGCGGAAATTGCAGCGGAAAGAATGAAAGTAATTGATGGGAACACAAAGGATGAAATATTAGCAATCAAGAAATTTGGAGGAACAAGAAAGAAGAATAATTTAAACTACAATCAAGCGAACGGGAGTTATACGTCACGAGAGAGTTGTAAACAACAAGAAGTGATCCCTGGAAGTCATGGAGGAAGAAGATGGTCCAATACACATAAGCTAAGTAAACCTAATTATATCAATAATTGCATGAGATGTGGTTTTAATCACAAATTAAATGAATGCCCAGCATATGGTAAATTATGTTCGAAATGTAACTGTAAAAAACACTTTGCAAAGAAATGTCAAAACATTCGCAAACAAAATATTCAACAATTAGAAATATTAAATGATACTGAAAATGAAAATTCCAGTACAGATTTTTTTATTGGGAATATTCCTATTGAGTAAAGTCTTCACAAGAAAGTAGAAGGGATTTCTAATTCAAAATTATGGGTTGAAAATTTCTATATAAATAAAAGAATTAAAATATCGTTTCGACTGGATACAGGGGCAGATTGCTCAATTTTGCCATGGGTACATTTTGCAAAATTGGGATTATCCATAAATGACCTAAAGAAAACGAATGTTAAACTAGCTGGATATTCAGGGACTCAAATTGAAAGCTTGGGAACTATAACCCTCAATGTTCAAAGAGGAGAAACAAATGCTAAGCAAATTGAATTTCACATTGTCAATACTGATAAAATTCCAATATTGGGAGCTGATGCATGTATCAAATTGAATGTTATAAAATTGGTTCAAGCACTGACGTGAAGTTAGAAGCTTTTGCGCGTATGTTCTATTGTCCATTCTCCTGTATTGGACACTCTTAATCGAATTTACCATGGTAAATTATGTTGTCCATTCTCCTGTATTGGACACTCTTAATTCGAATTTACCATGGTAAATTCGAATTAAGTGTCCAATACGGGAGAATGGACAACATAATTTACCATGGTAAATTCGATTAAGAGTGTCCAATATAGGAGAATGGACAATAGAACATACGCGCAAAAGCTTCTGACTTCACGTCAGTGCTTGAACCAATTTTTTTTTTCGTGATTCTTTTTTTAATTTTCTAGGGGTAGGTACGGTTCTTAAAATTTTTTTTTTCGTCATTTTTTTCAAATTTTCTAGGGGTATGGTTCTTACAACATTTTAAACACGTCTTCATGTTGATTTTCTACTACTAGTTACCAAGCACCAATGCGATCGAATATTTATTTTTTGAGTTATTAAGGAAAAGAAATCATATTCCAGGTGGGTATAACTCGGAAACCGTTAGACCGATTATGCCCAAAAACGAACTCAACTCTCCCTTTCGGATACGCAACCTACCCTGAAAATTGCAAGTCCCTATCTCCCTTAATTCGAAAGTTATCGAGGCAACGGTCACCCATCTACTGAACTCACACAAGAATGCTCGAATCTCCAACAATATTTAACCGATCGTATTAAAACTTGAAAGTTGGCAGTAGAGTTAGGTGATGAAGGCTTTTGCAAAATTTCAGCAATTTCAAACGAATAGTTACTGATATATAGAATTTTTTTTTTTTATTTTCAATGATTTATTAAAAATTTTCTGCAAATGCTATCCTCACCAAATTTTGCAAACATTTTCGCGTTGGCATTCTACAACTAATAACCATGTTTGAATTCAATCGGTTCAGTATTTTTCGAGTTAATGAGGAACAAAAAACCACCAAATTTCAGAAAATTTCAGATGGCTATAACTCTAAAACCGTTTGGCTGATTATGCTCATAAACAAACTGAAAAGTCGCGTTCTGGTGCAAATCCTAACCTGAAAATTTCAAGCCGCTATCTCATTCCGTTCTCAAGTTATCGTGACAACAAAAATATTTTTTAATAATTTTTTTAAAATTTTCTAGCCATACGATTCGCACAAAATTTCACGAACGTGCTTAGGTTCATATTCGACAACTACCCACCAAGTTTCAATTCGATCGGATTTATATTGGTTGAAAACAAAATTATTACTCGGAAACCGCTTGGCCGATTATACCCATTAACGAACTTGTCCGTCGTATTGGGATGCGCCACCTACCCTGAAAATTTCAAGTCACTAGCTCTTTTCGTTCTCAAGTTATCGTGGCAACGGCCGGACGGCCGGACTGCCGGACGGCCGGACGGCCGGACTGCCGGACGGCCGGCCGGACAGAATCAAATTTGACCTCGAATTCTTCATTGGGGAGTCGAACTTAATCGTTTGAGACCATTTTTTTCAAAAAATTCGAAAATTACAGACATTTGGGCAAAACTATAACGCGATGTTCCCCAGAACATACGCGCAAAAAGATTCTTTATGAATGAAATATCAGAAGTGTCACTGAATGATAAAAAATTATCTACTTATGTCATTAACAAATTTTTTGATGTTTTTCAGGGTTTAGGTTGTTTATCTGGTAAATACCAAATAAAATTAGATGAAAAAGTGCCTCCCAGAGTTCAGCCTCCAAGAAAAGTACCTTTAGCTATACATCAGAAGTTGAAATTGAAACTGCAAGAGCTGGAGCAAATATCTGTGATAGAAAAAGTAAATGAGCCTACTGATTGGGTTAGTAGTTTAGTTTTGGTAACAAAAGCAAATGGTGATCTTAGACTCTGCCTGGATCCATTTCATCTAAATCAAGCCATAAAAAGGGAACATTTTCATATACCTAGTCTAGATGAGATTGTAAGTAAAATGCATGGTGCAAAATATTTTTCAATATTAGACTGTAGTAATGGATTCTGGCAGGTAGTTTTAGATGAAAAATCAAGTAAATTATGTACCTTCAATACACCATTTGGTAGATATAAATTTTTGAGATTACCATACGGTATTTGCTCGGCCTCTGAGGTTTTCATGAAAAGAATTAGAACAATTTTTGAAAATATAGAAAATGTAGAAATTTATATTGATGATATAATTATATACGGCAAAACTCTGGAAGAGCATAATAAAATTCTTGAAAATGTGTTAGGCTTGGCTAGAAAAGAAAATTTGAAATTGAACTTAAATAAGTGTAAATTCTGTAAGAATTCTGTAAAATTCATGGGTTTTCAAATATCTGAGAGAGGTTTAGAAATAGATGACTCAAAACTAAGTGCAATAAAAGAATTTCAGAGACCAACAAATACCAAGGATGTTGAAAGATTTTTAGGGGTCATAAATTATGTTAATAGATTTATTCCAAATTATTCAAAATTAACAGAACCCTTAAGAACAATAATTAGAAAAGATGTTCTTTTTCATTGGGAAAGAGACCAGGAGAACGCGTTCCAAATTTTGAAAGATAAGTTGACTACTGCTCCAGTATTGAAATTTTACTCTAACAATAAACCAGTTGTAATTTCATGTGATGCCAGTCAGAGTGGTTGTGGATCTGTTCTTTTGCAAGATAATAGACCTGTAGCGTACGCTTCTAAAGCTTTTACAAAAGTAGAACAAAATTATGCTCAAATAGAAAAAGACCTATTAGCTTTTTGTATGCTTGTGTTAAATTTAACTATTTTATATTTGGTAGGTCCAAAGACGATATTCTAATAGAAACAGACCACAAACCATTAATTGGAATATTCAAAAAACCGTTAATAGATACACCACCAAGATTACAGAGAATGCGTATTATGTTACAGTCTTATTCGTTCAACATAGTTTATAAAAAAGGGAAAGAGCTTCATTTTGCAGACGCATTAAGTAGAGCATATAATAAAAATTTTGATAATACATTTGAGAAAAAAGTTGAAGAAATTGATAAACATCTGTGTAGTGTTATAGAAAGCATACCCATGACAGAAAGTAAACGTGAAATTTTTAAATCAGAATTATTGAAAGATCCACATATGGTAAGGTTAAAAGAATTAATAATTAAGGGATTTCCAGTCACAAAAAATAAATTACCAGATGAATTTAAAAAATATTGGACATATAAAGAAGAATTAAGCATAGGGCAAGATTTAATTTTAAAAAGCAGTAGAATTTTTGTTCCTCAATCACTGAGGAAAGAAATGTTAGAAAGATTACACTATGCTCACTTAGGAAGAGAAAAAACTAAATTAAATGCAAGACAGTTTCTATTTTGGCCCTCAATGAACGCAGATATTGATCAGTTTGTTGAGTATTGTGACATCTGCCTATCAAATAGTAGAGATAATCAAAGGGAGCCAATGAAATCACATGAAGTTCCAATTGGGCCTTGGAGAAAAGTTGGTGTTGATTTATTTGAATTTAATAATAAACATTTTATTCTATTAGTTGATTACTATTCTAAGTTCATGGAGACAGTTGAAATCTCAAATCAGACAAGTATGAAAGTAATAGAAACCATTAAAAAAAATATTTTCAGTACATGGAATTCCCGAAATCCTTGTCAGTGACAATGGTCCATGTTTTTCCAGTTCAGAATTTCGAAATTTCAGTATAGATTGGCAATTTCACCACATAACGAGTAGTCCTCATTATCCCCAATCAAATGGACAAGTCGAAAGATTTGTTCAAACAATAAAGAATATTATTAGAAAGTCAGTGTTGTCTGGAAGTTATATAAATTTATGTCTATTAGATTTTAGGAATTCACCTATTTCACATAATCTACCCAGTCCAGCTCAGCTCATGTTTAGTAGACGGCTTAGAACAAATATACCAGTCTCTGAAAATCTTTTAAGGCCTCGTTTACCAAATCATAGTGAGATAAAAAAAGAAATACTCAAAAGGCAAAATAAACAAAAAATGTATTATGATAGGGGAACTAAAAACGTCACTGAATTAATGTTAGGGGACATAGTCAAGGTAAAAAATTTTGGTAAGGGAAATAAATGGATGAATGGAAAAATAATGGAAAAAATTAATTTTAGAACATACAAAGTCAAATTGTTTCAGGGTAATACGGTTATTAGAAATAGAAGATATTTAATAAAAGTTAACAGCAAAATCGATGTTAATTTTAAACAACAGAACGACAGATTCAAATATGACAATATACCTACTAAATGGGAGAATGATTGTCAGTATAATGACTCTAATACACTCAATCAGAATAGTGGTAATAATGGTAATGTTGATGACGATGTTGTCTTTGTGCCACAAACGACCAGAACAGGTCGTATTATAAAACCACCTAATAGATTAGGATTTTAAAATTTATGGAAATGTATTTTATTTTGAATTAATTGAAATTATGTTTGATTGTTGAAAGAAAGGATCTTAGTATTAGGTATTAAGGTATTATGTAAAATTTATAATTAGGAAAGATAATGAATTTTTAAGAATTAAAAAGGGAAGATGTCATAGTTATGTTGTTCAGTTTAAGATATACATACATATACATATACGCAAGTCAAGAAATAAAACTACGCATGTATATAAACAAGGTGATATTAAAACCAGTCTTTGTCTACCTCTCCAGAAGTGTGATTCATTTAATCCATATTCCGAAATCCTAAATTAAAATTATAATATTAGCCGAGATATTTATCCCCCAAACCTACTCTGAAAATTTCAACTGTCTAGCTCATTCCGTTCGAGAGTTATCGTGCCTACGGCCGGCCGGACGGCCGGACCGGCCGGACAGAATGAATTTCGACCACGGATTCTTGATCAGTGAGACGAACCAAATCGTTTAAGACCATTTTCATCGAAAAATTTGAAAATTACAGACATTTGGGCAAATTGATAAGCACTCAGTTCCGAGGAACTAGAGCGTCAAAAACATAAGTAAATTGTTTTCTCTCATTTCTATGAATGAATTTGAATTTTGCACACATCCATAACACGGCTGATCACTCCTGATTATTCATTAAGTATTTAAAAATATTATAGGAACTATTGGCATTCTACTGACCACTGAGGTTTAGGTTTAGTTAGGGTATTGTCAAAACTGTACCTATTAACCACCTAAAAAA
This sequence comes from Halyzia sedecimguttata, assembly GCA_937662695.2. NCBI lineage: Eukaryota > Metazoa > Arthropoda > Insecta > Coleoptera > Coccinellidae > Halyzia > Halyzia sedecimguttata. The sequence goes on from OW569412.2 coordinate 116,242,499, forward strand.
ATGTATCGAATAAATATATTTTTTCTCCAACCATCAGAAAATTTTGACTTTTTTGTACTATTTTCAGTTGCAAAAGCCATCAATTCTCCTACCGTACAAAAATTTGCTCATTGCTTAGCAACACTTTTAATCTTAGTATTAAAAACGCTACTTTTAATTATAGGACTAAAAGTAATTGCATTTGAGCTCTCTAATTGAAATTTGAAGAAAAAAATGGGTTCAAGCCCTGTGGACAGCAGCTTTCTGGCGCTCTAGTTCAAACAGACAAATTATATCTCCGAAAGTATTGGTTTCTCAGAGTTGGGAATTATATCAATGTATTCATATGATAGAACTGCATCCTAAAGGAAATTCAATTCAAATAATAGTTTATTTATCAAGATTAAATGAGCAATCATGAGAATGAGAACTGCACCATGGAAGAAATCAAATTAAATCTGTCCAATTTTGCCCAATAACGAACTTAACCGAGATATTCATCTCCCTAAACTACTCTGAAAATTTCAACTACCTACCTCATTCTGTTCGAGGGTTATATCTATGTCTATGGATGAAAAGCAGTCTCACTACTCTCAGATCTCTTACTTCATGTTCCGTTCCGAAATGTAAGAATTTTCTGAGAAAACCTAATTTCGGAGCAAACAACTGAGATTTTTCTCACTTCGCTCACAATTCTTCGATTGATTGGATAATGTCATGTCTCAGGAACATCATTTGACATTATGACAATTCATACATAGAATAATATCATTCTGTGACAACGTTGAAATACGATTTATTATTGAAATTTTGAAGAATCATATCTCCGAAAGTATTAGCTTGTTAGAGTTAAAAATGATATCATTAGATTCTTATGGTAAAACAGCTTATTGAAAAAAATTTAATTTGGAATTTGCCTTGTGAAAAAAATTTTTTTTTTGTTACTCCGAAACCATCTGTCTGATTTTGCCCAATAACGAACTTAGCCGAGATATTTATCTCCCAAACCTACTCTGAAAATTTCAACTGTCTAGCTCATTCCGTACGAGAGTTATCGTGCCTGCGGCCGGACGGCCGGACAGAATGAATTTCGACCACGGATTCTTGATCAGTGAGTCGAACCAAATCGTTTAAGACCATTTTCATCGAAAATTACAGACATTTGGGCAAATTGATAAGCACTCAGTTCCGAGGAACTAGAGCGCCAAAAACATTGTCTCTTACAAACTTAGTAAAACAAACTAAGTGGGCAACTATATATAGGTATTTATTTGTTATTTATAGTGATATTGAATGTACAATTGGAACAATTATTGCCAAAACTCAAAGCACCACTGAAATTATCACTAACAATTTCCGAACAATTCAAAAGATTTTCATCAATGTTAGAACAACTAAAAATATTCTCCGTAACTGTTGATGAAACATTCGAGGAAATATCTGAACAGGTACTGATACCTTCTTTGTCAGGTTGCAATATGTTTCTGGCAGTATTCTCTTTGTTGATACGTGATTCTTCAATATATCCTTCTGCTACCTTACTCGATTTCCAACCTCCATGTCTTTCAAGACAAGTGAGATCATCGCCACCATCAATAAGAAATGTAGCAGATGTTCTTCTTAGCGAATGTCCAGTATACTCCTTTCAATTTTTTAACTTTAAAAATTTTGCAATTTCTTGCGGCATGGCACTAATTTTGTGAATACCAACAACCATTCTTTGACACTTCCCATTAACATACTTCAAAAATAAACGACGTTCCTGTATATTTTCGAAATAAACGCAAATAATTATCGCCTATAATGTTAAACAAACGAGGTTTCTTGTTTTTTGTCTGCAAATTTTTTACGACCAGGACTGAGTCCATATCTTCAATGTCATCAATTTTCAACTAGTCGTCACAACGCATAGCACCTCCAATTCCTAATACTAGAACAACCTTTATCATCAAATATACATTATCAGGTGCCATATCCAGGAACCGATCCACTTCCTCCTTTTTAAAAACCCTAGACTTTTTAGGTAAATGTACATCACTTTGCCTTTTTAACAATGCTCGTAATTTTGAATATTTACTAATATCCACACCATTTTTGAAATCCAGTGTGGATCGCAACATTGAATACTGTGACCAAAGAGTGAATGGCTTGACGGTCTTCGTTAAATTTGAGAAATACACCATAAGAACACTCTCCGCATATCAGTAGGTGGTTGATTATTGGCTTCAGGACTGGGCAAATTAAACGATCAATTCCAGGAAGTCGACAATGTGTTATACAATAAAGAAATAACATTTTTAGTCTTGAGAAAGATCTTAACCAAGATCGAAACGTCGACTTCCTGGAATTGATCGTTTTATTTGCCCAGTCCTGAAGCCAATAATCAACCACCTACTGATATATTAATAGGACAATAGAAGTCAAATATGGTAAATAACACAATAGGCTTTTTCCAATCCGTCATCTTAGAATATGGGCTTGAGACTGTTGATTTGTTGAAATCTTGGATGAACTTAGACCGAAAATTGGCATCCCTCAGAAACAGAAGAATTTATTTGTTGGCATGTAGAACGAAACAGGTATCACCTAAGCACATTACGAACAATATAAAATGCGTAGATTGTTAATTACAGAAGAACACCCATTCTGTACAGAGATAGAAAAGATTAGAAAAAGGTTTCAAATATCAGTGTTGAATGTGGAAATAAGAATCACTTTGTTTAAAATTAAAAAGTTTGAAAAAACGAAAGACAGCATCAAGGTAAAATTAATGAATCAAATACCACTGAATATTCTCAATAATTTTTTCGAGAAAGCAAGATTATCTTACAATCGTAATTTTGATGTAATTAAACGTAACAACTTGAAGAAACTAGAAAATTTATGTAGAGA